>CM029485.1:48002799-48602799 GCA_017140395.1 Eucalyptus lansdowneana
CTTGAATTTGAGAGCCATTGTGGCTCAGGAAAAGCCCAATTTAATTTTGTTAATGGAAACAAAAAACAAAGAAAATGTGATAACTCGTCTTAGAAGACAGCTAAAGTTTAAAAATAGTTTGGTGGAAAACCCAAAAGGAATTACAAGGGAGATGGTGGTGATATGGAATGAGGAAGTGGATGTGGAGGTGGAATTTAATTCTCAGGAAATGATTAATTTGATATGTGTTGATCATGAGAGTCAGATTAAAACGCGGATAAGTTGTGTGCATGCTTCAAACATATATGGGGAAAGATTACAGCTATGGGAGAAACTGAGACAAATAGGTCTTTCTAATACACTTCCATGGGTATGTGTGGGGGATTTCATTGAAATACTTTATTATTGGCAGAAAATGGAAAGAAGGATGGCAGAGAATTATAGAATGCAGACATTCCAAAGCTGTATTCATGATTGCTCGTTAATGGAAATAGATTGTAAAGGGTATGCGTTTACCTAGTCAAATAATAGAGAATGGGCTGATTTGGTTAAGGAGAAACTGGACAGAGTGTTTTGCTCGATGGATTGGCGGCTCATGTTCCCGGAAGTTGAAGCCTTTGCTCTACCAGCTATTGGGTCCAATAATAGTCCACTCCTTTTGGTGAGTAGTGCTAAATCTGTTAAAAAAAGAAAAGATTTTCACTTCGAGGCTTTTTGGGTTGAAGATGGTGAATGCAGGGATATAGTTAAACATGCATGGCAATCTCAACATTGTCTTGAAGGAGGATTGAGAGATAAATTACATGCCACCAGCCAAGCATTGAAAGAATGGAGTAAAAGGAAATTTCCCAATAGCAATATCCGTATAACAGCCCTAAAGAATGAGCTTCAATCATTAACTAACAGCCATAGCTTTTATCAAGAACCAAATAGGATAAAGCTTATAAAAGAAGAGTTGGAAACCTTATGGCGCAAAGAGGAAATGCTTTGGGGTTTGAGATCTCGAGTCAATTAGCTTTGTTGTGGAGATAAAAACACGAAATATTTCCATGCAGCAACGATCCAAAGGAGACAAAAAAAAAAAATAGAATTACTATGCTGAAAAATACATCAGAGCGGTAGATTAGGGGAAAACAACAACTTCAGCACCTCACTATGTCTTTTTTCAAGGAGCTATATACTTCGGTAGGGTCTCGCAACTACCAACCAGTACTGGATCAATGTCTTACACTAATCGGAAATGATATAAATGAATATTTAGTGGCGGAAGTAACAATGAAAGAAATTCATGCTGCTGTGTTTCAACTTGGAGCTCAGAAAGCTCCTGGTCCAAACGAGTTAAATGGAATTTTTTATCAGCATCACTAGGATATAATAAATTCTAATGTGTTGGAGAAAGTTCGAGGTTTCTTTCTTTCGGGAGTGTTAGAACCAGCCCTAAATAGAACACATATTACTTTGATACCAAAGATCCCCCATACGAAAAGACTTGATCAATATGGCCCTATTAGCCTTTACAATTTTGCATACAAAATAATATCCAAAATTTTGGCAAACAAATTGAAAAAATGCTTGCCTATGCTAATTTGGAGAGCAAAGTGCCTTCATCAGTGGAAGATAGATTCAAGATAATATTTATATTGTTCAAGAGGTGTTGCATCAATTGAGAATGAGAAAAAGGAAAAAAAAAAAAAAAAACACTTCCAAGCAGTGCTGAAACTTGACATGCAGAAAGCATATGACAGAATTGAATGGGATTCCTTAGAAGGTTGCTTGCTGAAAATGGGGTTTTGTGCTAAATGGGTTCACTGGATTATGCAATGTGTCACTATAGTCACTTTCAGCATCAAGTTTAATGGGGAACCCCTCTCTTTTTTCGCTCCCACCAGAGGCATTAGACAAGGAGACCCTTTATCACCCTATCTGTTTATTTTGGTGGCAAACAGTTTGTCATCTTTAATGGGTAAAGCTCTACAAGATGGGAATATCAAAGGAATTAAGTTGAACAGATTATGCCCTACTTTGACTCATTTATTATTTGCCAATGATTCAATTTTTTTCTTGGATGGTTCTTTACAAGAATGCCAAAATATTGCAACTGTTATTAATCAGTATTATTATGCCTCAGGACAAGCTGTCAACCTAAACAAGTCTAGTATTTTCTTTAGTAAAGACTGTCCATATCTATTAAGGGATAATATGAAAAGAGAATTGAGGGTACCAAAGCTAGAACGATTAGGTAAGTATTTGGGAATTCCCTCTGATTGGGGAGCATCAAATAGGCAAATGTTTGGGTGGATTTTAAACAGGGTCAATATGAAATTGGAGGGCTAAAAGGAACAAATCATATCAAAAGCAGGAAAGGAAATACTCCTAAAATCAGTGGTGCATCACAATATGCCATGTCAGTTTTTAAAATTCCAGTGTCAATTTGCAAGGCTATAGAGGAAAAAACAGCTAATTTTTTGTGGAAAAACAGTGAATCAAAGGCTGGTTTGCATTGAAAAAGATGGGAAATCATGAAGATGAGGAAAGATAGGGGAGGAATGGGATTTAGAGACTTGCTTACTATTAATAAAGCCTTATTGGGTAAACAAGCTTGGAGGATGGTAAAAATCCGAATGCGATATCGAGTAAATTATTAAAAGGGCTCTATTTTTGTCGCTCAAATTTCTGGCATGCTGATAAAGGTTTTAAACCTTTATGGGGATGGAAAAGTTTGCTTATTGGAAGGGAGGCTATTGCGGATTCAGTCAGATGGTCGATAGGAAATGAAGAAACTGTCAATATCAGAACAGATAAATGGCTGAAAATAGGATTAATAGGAGGGCCTGCAAATAGAAATGATCCACAAAAAGTTTATGAGTTGATGCTCTCTAAGTCACAACAGTGGAATGAACCATTGATAAATAACCTATTTGATGAGCAGACTACTCAGGAAATCCTTGCAATACCAATAAATGGTCATTTTACCAACAATGAATTAATATGGACGGGCACAAAAAATAGGTCATTTACAGTCAAAAATGGCTATAATTTGCTAAGAGACAGAACAACAGCAAGCAGAGCAACAAAACACCCTTCTTCCTCATATCAAACACCAATTGAACTATGGAATGCAATATGGCATATGCGAACCAGTCCAAAAGTGAAGATCTTTGTATGGAATGCTTGTCAAAACGCTATACCAACCAATGAGAACCTATGGTAAAGAAAGATCTTACCTAATCCGGCATGTGATCTTTGCCAAGCCAAGGTGGAAACGGTCGAACACACACTTCTCCTTTGTCCATGGGCCGCAAGGGTATGGAACCACCCGGAAATCAACCTGCGAGTAGACGCACAGGAGGTTAAACGAACGGATGAATGGTTGGTACAATTTATAAGGAAAAATTCGCACCTCCCTTCTCTGGAATGGATCGGAAATCTTCTTTGGCAAGTATGGAAGAAGCGCAACAATTTTTTCTTTCGAGGTACAAAACCAGAGGTCTGCAAAGTCATAGATCTAGCAAAATTTCAGCGAGCTAGCTACCAAAAATGGGGATTTGGGTATTCACCAGCCAAAAAAACCAAAGAACAGAAGATCCTGCTTACCTGGCAAGCTTCGAAAGTTGGCTCTTTCAAGCTGAATGTAGATGGGTCGTTGTGTGAGGGATCAACAGAGGGAGCTGTGTCTAGCGTCGTCCGCGACTCCTCCGGTAGCCTCATAGATGGATTCACAAAGATAGTCCGGGCGAAGGCAGCTCTGCAAGTGGAAACCTTAGGGGTTCTCGAAGCCCTGAAGTACTTGAAAGACAAAGAAATCGAGGAGGCTATCGTGGCGTCCGACAACCAAGTTCTTGTCAACTACTTGAAGCGTTAAGAGCAGATGGACTGGCAGGCACGTGCGGTGTTGTTCGAATGTAAAGCTCTCCTGCAGCAAATGCCGCTAGTGGGCTTGGTTTGCTGCCCACGATCAGCTAATGCAGTGGCGGACTAGGCCACGCAACATCAGCGAATGAAGACCATCCCTCCAAACTAGCAGGCCTCTCCTCCTCCAGGCCTTTGGGCTCTGTTATGTGTTGATGCCCCAGCTATGGATTTTGGTGCTTCTGTCTTATGATATAAATAAAATACCTCTTTCGACAAAAAAAAAAAAAAAAAAAAATGGTGTTGTGAGAAGAAGAAGGAGACTTCTTGGACTGAGGAGATGACTGAGGCCTTACTGAAGAAATATTTAGGCTTTAGGCTCCTCTTTTATATTTTATTTCTCTGGCCCAATTGTTACAAATGTGATATTTCATTGTGCCATTCTCTACAGAAAAAAAAATTAATAAAAAAAAAAAAAAAAAAAAAAGAAGAAGAAAATTGATCAGACTCTACCGGGAATAACTCCAAACCCATGTTGGTCACATGATCTTCCTGCCTATTTGCTTTTCGATCCTATTAATTCAAGGGATGATTTACATCACAACTAATTACTCATAAAGGAAAACATCACAAAGATATAACTTAAGTCTTGTTGATTACTGGTGTGAGCAAGGAAATCATATTATAAGTCTTTAGTATCAGAAAACAGATAACTTGTTTTTTTTCTTCTCCCTTTTTCTTCTTCTTCCTCCTTGAAAATGGCATCTTCCGTCTGGAAATGCCTCTGCTGGCCGATTGAGTTGATGTAAGTTATCATTTGTTAAGTGAGGTCTTATTTTGGCTTTATTGAGAGACTGTTGGCTACTGGAAGATGTCGTACAAAAGGAAACAAAGGGAAACATGTCATGCAAAACTCTTGTTTACAACATGATAAAGACAACTTTGTTTCATCAACAATTACATGATATTGTTGTCACTGTGACAAGTAACAGTGTTTAAACAACTGGAAATTCCCTTGGGCATAGCCGAGAGGGCGTTCTGCTTTCATTGATTGTGAAGACTTCAGCTCTAACACTTAATAGGGTATTCAAAAACAACAATGCACACACATTCCCTTGGGCGTAGCCGAAAGGGCGTTCCGCTTTCATTGATTGTGAAGATTTCAGCTCTAACACTTAATAGGGTATTTCAAAAGCAACAATGCACTCACAAATGGGCCAATTAATTCCATAGCTAGGGACAACATAGACCGTAGAATATCACTATTAGTATAATTAAGTATAAGCAACACCTTCATTTTATTAAATTAGGCTAGTTAGTTGCAGTCCCACAAGATTTAACATGGTATCAAAGTTGGAGGTCCTGAGTTCAAATATTTCCAAGCTCCATTTGCCTCTTCAATTAAATTTGTCTACAGCAAAAAGACTAGACTAGATGTGAGGGGGAGTGTGCGAAGTATACTGACTATGCCTATAGGCTGATTGGGAAACAAAAGCTCCATGGAAACCATATGGAACTCGGCAGGATAGAGTAATCTTGGCAACGGGCTTACCAGAAAAATTCTTGCAGTCGATTATGTATACCTGCAATTCAGTAACGAAAATGGCTCAATCTAGATGCAACATGAAAGAAATCATCGATAACGATTAGAAGTGCCTCAGTTATTCACGTAGTTGCGAGGTATCAGTTGATTCATTGTGAACAAAAGTGATTATCCAGCCATCGTCCTCTTCCGATCCATTCTCACTAGGGACAAATGCAGCACCACTGCAGAAGATGTTCTCTCCAAATTCACGATACTCCAATTTAATCGCATCTTCAAGCTGGTTTTCTTTCTGATGCGGAGAAGAATAAAAAGCAAGTTAATTAACCTTACTGAGGTCAAAGAAAAGGCGACATGATAAAAGAAGAGGGGCTGAGAAGCCTTTTGTTACCGAGGAAATTCCAGTTCTCGGTTGGTCGAGATATAACTTGGCTAGGCCACCATACTTGGGCATGCCTGAACTCATCACAATAATAGATAAGATCGAGAATAATTATGCAGAAGAGACCTGTAAATCTGGAGGAAGACGGTATTCGATAGTCACCTGAGATTGAGCTTGCTGAGGAATCTACGACTTGGGTGTATCCGTATCTGTTTTTGAGGCCTGTGAAGTTACTATTTATAATGGGGAAGTCCATCGAAAATTCTGTCCCTGTGAGATTTCTTTCCTTAGTTTCTCCAGTATTCATGTTTAGTCTCCACTCATATGCATGCGAAAATAATGACCCTTCTTGTTCCTTCATCATCGGGGCGACATTTTCTTGGCTTGATATAACTAATCGGCTTTAGTGTCTTAGAGAACCACTGGAATTTGTCCAAGCCAAAATCAGGGCCTGGGATGATCGATTCAAGAGTCCTGCACCCCCGCACTACAACCTGTGATCCAGTTTCTTGAATAGGTCCATTGCTTTTGAGAAATGATCCTCCAAAAAAAAAAAAAAAAACACTTGGTTCCAGATCATCTGTTACCTCATCACCATCCTCAAAACAGTTCAGAATGTGAAATGTGCAGCCTGTTTTGACGTCAAACCATCAAATCGAATTACCATCACCATAGCGAGGCATTGTCCCAATCCTAGCATAGTCTTTCTTATTGAATTGTATCAACCTGCACAACGAAAAAAAGGATCGCAACTGGTCAACATTGTTTTAGTACTTTCCCCGTATGAAAGAGTGGGAATTGGTATTTACCGAAAAAAAAAAAAAAAAAAAAAAAAAAAGAGTGGGAATTGGGGAAAAAAAGAAGAAGTTAATTTTCTGGGAAGAATGTTCTGATAAGGACAGCAGGTAACTCACGGTCCTCCTCGAATCAGTCTGTTTATGTCTATTGTAAGGGGAAAATCCATGATCACATTGTACCTGCAGGGCCAGTGCGTGCGTTTATAATTGCAAGCTCAGATAGTTGTTGGAACCATGATGCATACTAGTCACATACCCTGGTAAGATTACATAAAATGATCACTCTATATATTGCTAATCTCTGAGTGACCCCGATCTCAAGGCAGAGGCTACATCGGTCAAGTTTGAGATCAGCTTTATGAATTAACTTCTTCATATCAGCTTAATTTGAATCAGAAGGCCATCAAGATACTGCTAATTTGGACTATAAATCAGCATAAAGCTCACCTCAACAAATTTCTTGAGAAATACCTGAGATGATACCGACTTCCATGAAAGCCTTCACTGCATCAACCCCCATTATAACTAACTCCCCTGTACCTGGAGCTCTCTGCCAGATGAAAGGCAAAAAAAATAAACAAGAGATGTTGGTTTTTATTGTTTGTATGCGATTAAGGCACAAGCTTTATGTCTTTGCAGGTTCACGAAGACAGACCTTTGGATGGCTTGTGAATGGTCGATTCCAATGTCTATCTACATTCCAATTGCCTAGAGTCTCCAGTGTAAAAATGTTGATCTCCTGAGGTATGTGATTTTCTGCAATCAAGTAGAATTTTCCACCTTGCTCAAAAACATTAATGTTACTAATCAGTTTGTTCACTGCCCCAAACCTCAACTGGAAAAAAGAAGTTTAATGTGGGCAAAAATTAGTAATGCTTCAAATGACATGTTCATAATATGCTACAGTTCTTGCTGTACAGCAAAACTTATTTGCCATGTCTAGACAAGACTCTGTATGCATCAATGGATAAGCTAAATGCACGATCTTTTAAAAAGAAGGACTCGAATTATGAAAGAGGAACGTAAGTAGATCTGTGAAAGTACCACATTTAGCAGATACGCTGACAAAATGGCCAGCGGATCACCCTCTATGGCAGGTAAAAAGGATGGCCTGTTCCTTTGTTTTTCTTGCTTGTATGTCTCAGTTTCAACATGTCTGTCGTTGTATCGGACAATCCATCTCCCATCACTATCTTTGTCGATGTAGATGGCATGTAGCATCCCTTCTCCTTCGATCCAATTGTGACTTGACTGTCCAAATATGGATTTGGTCGATTTTAGCCCCCCAAACAGAGGATTTGGCCCTGCGATCAGTAAAAAGCGGAAAATGAAATTACGTTGCTGGCTAATCAAAATTTCATTATTATGGAAAGCATCAATGAAAACCAGACATGTTTGAATTAGTCATAAACCAAATTATATTATACCTTTCACAATCAGTACATACATCCTTGTCTCATATAATAATAGGGTAGGAATTTCCAATAAATACGGCCGAAGAACAAGTGTTATTTTGCTATTTTTTCATTGTCCAAGGTCATGGTCTAATTTGTATGATTAGGCAATCTTGTTTTGCATATTGCATTGTTGTACGATGGTTTCGAGCACTTGCACCTCGTTCAACAATTACAACAACCCAAAGCAAAGCACTCGCAATATTTTTATATAGGCCTATCATGTGAATGTCTGGCTCTTGTGTGAAAAAGGTTGAGATAAAACACTGGCTACGAGACACATATTTGGCATAGTGCATATCATTACCGTTTCTAATGTAAACACCCGCCGGAAAATCATCCGGGATTTCCCCTTCGATGCTGTTGACGTTAATGGCTTCTCCTAATTCACTAACCGGAGCAAAATTTCTCTGCACAATTAGCGTCTCACAGGATCTTCGATATATGAACTTCACCGTGTTGTGAATATTGTCTTAAAAGCCAGTCTTGATGAGTTTTACCTGAGATGGGAGCAGTGGTTGGTCCATGAACTCGAAAACCGAACTTACAAATGCGTCCAATGCATTCAAGCATGAGATTTTGATTATGCTCGGAAAATCAACTCAAAGAGGGGCTTGCTGCAAATACTTTGACGATCGCTGCTCACAGATTTGCATCATTCAGTCAGAACAGATGATATCTCCGTCCGAGTTAGAGCTTCAAGCTTTGAATGAATTTTAAACTTTGATTCGCCTGATCACAGACTCAATTTACATAGGATGAAATTTTTGAATATTAACGACGAGAGCAGCAAGATTTACATGTTTAAAACGAAACAGACCTCAGTTCTTGCTGCAGCGCAGTTACAGAAACTATGTAGTGTGGCTTCACGTACGTACCTTTAGGGCTAGAGAACTAATGGAGGTTCTGAGGCGTTCGACGTTGGGAGAGATAGAATGCCTGGAGGCGGATGCATTCACATGCAAAGCGAAAGAGGAGAGAGCCATCTTTTCCCCCTTCTTCCTCTTGTTTGTTCCCTTGTTTGCATGCTTTTGTTCCCTTATATATATATATTCACCAAAAGAGAAGAGGAAATGGAATTCTATATTGCACATATCTGTATGGCAAACCCATCGTTATTCGTGATATGCTTGTTTGTACTAAGAAATATTCTCTTAATATTCTCTCCTGGGCTACATGTTTGTTTGATGGTGTCGATGTTATACGCAAAATGGCAGAAGCGTAGACAAAACTAGACAACCAAAGCAGAGCTGTCAAGGAGTCGCTATGTTAGTCACTTGATCATGAGCGAGTTCTCTCCAAGGTGTTTGGTCGATATAGGTTTATAAACCTATGTTAGTCACTTGATCTTCTTTGCTATTTGTTTTTCGATCACTGCCCTTCAATCTCTATATCGACCAAACACCTTACTCTTCTCTTTAACAAAATAAGACCACACTTTCCTTATGTAGTCATCATCAGAGGTCCACATATACCTCGTACTACCCTTAGACTGCAATTGAGATGGCCTTAACAGATATGAGTATGTCATCCATCGTAACCGAAGTTTCAAGGCCCAAAGCCCCCACCCCAGATAGGCGAGGGTCGCCGGGCCTGGCCTACGGTTGGTGAGGGTCATTGGCCTTCGTCAAGACCTCAGCAACCCTTGCCAGTCTCGATTGAGCCTCCTTCAATGCTTTTCGGCAATGGTCGAGGAGCAATGGCGAGGACCAACTGTTTTTGCCCTTTGCCTTCTTCTTTTTTTTCTTTTTTTTATGTTTTAAAAAAAATAATCTAATTTGATTAACATTCTGGGTAAAAAAAAAAGTTAGGATTTTGGCCAAAACTATGTTGGTTTAGTCTTATATCTCATGTTTCAATAAGGTTAATGTCACGTAGGAGGCAAATAATATAAATTAGAAAAAAAAAAAAAAAAAGGACCCATCGGCATTTTCCGTTAGTCTAATTGGACAGAGTGAATAATAGCACTTGATTGTACTAATTTGATAAATTTTAGCACTTGATTATATTTTTTATAAGTTTTAGACTCAACTACACTTTTGTCACAAGTTTTGGGACTTGCAGTGCGCCAATCTCTTGGTATTAAGAACAAAGTTGACTTTACTTTTTGCAAATATCCCTAAATTTTGTAGCTTAAACATTAACGACGACTCTACTCGACGCCAAAAGAAAACCCAAGGAATTTCTGAAATCATAACGGATTTTTCAATTTACAAGAATGCCTATACCGACCTGCAAGATTGACATTTTCGACTTTTTTACAGAACATAGCTCAAATTGGATTATCTCATAACTGAAGCTATGGTGAACATAACCATGGTATTCGTAGTGTTTGACAAATGAAAGTTCCATGGAAACCGTATGCAACTTGAGGGGAAAGCCTTATTTTTCACGGCTGGCTCGCCACCAAAGTTCCGGGCGTCAACTATATGCTCCTGCAATTAAGTGGCAAGTATTAGAATTTTAAGATACATGAGAAAACCATCGGAAGACATAGTTGTCGCGATCATTCACCTACTGGGGAGATGTCAGTGAAATCGTCGCGAACGAAAGTGATTATCCAACCATCTTCCTCTTCGAATCCATTTTCTTCAGGACCAAAGGCTGCTCCGCTGCAGAAGATGTTCTCTCCCAATTTTTGGTACTCGACCTTAAACGTATCTTCAAACTGCTTCAGATAGTCCAGCATTTACTTCTGTTTAGCTGGGACTTAGTTGCATAATGATTTGTCGATTTGCTAATCCTAATTGCATTCATACTAACTGAATTTATCCATGACATGACTCGTTTGTATCAAACATAGCTAAGCTTGTCGGACTTGGCATGACCCGTTCATGAAAACTATACTAGAGGTACGATGAAATCACAGCAATGTACTCATATTAGAAAAAGACATCACAACAATATTTTTCATTTTTGTTGATTGCTGGTGTGAGCAGGGGATTAGTTTCTAAGCCTTCAGTATTATGAAAACAAACAATTCTTTTTTAGAAAAATGACTGTGTGACGGTATTTAATCTACTGTAAGAATAACAATTTATTTTGAACCACAAAAAACCAAATCACAAATAATTATAAATTGTGTAGGACCGATTTTTCCAAGAATTTATTGCTCATAACATATTGTCATTTTCATAGTACCCCAAAGACCGTTATGCTAGTAAAGCCCTCTTTTTTATTGTGCTTGATGGTTTGATTGAATTGGAAACTTTGCTCGCCAGTCACGTTGATAGAAAGTCGACATTTGTTTGAGTGCTGTCTTATTTTGGCTTTTTGTCGAGACAAGATGCTTCTTCTAGTTGACAAAGAATAATCAAAAGGAAACATGTCATTCAAAACTCATTTTTCCAACGTGATGCAGTCAACTGTGTTTCGTCGATTGTGAATACTCCATGTCTTAACATCTATGGTATTCAAAATCCACAATGCAATAGTTGTTGCTTGTTTATGTTCTATTGTGGAAGCCCAGTTAAGCCTTCATTATATATTTGGTAAGATTCTCAATCATGCAAAGAATTGAGAAATAATCAAGAGGGTAGAATGAAAACTGATTGGCACCCACCAATACCAATCAATTTTATAGTTGGAGACAACATAGATTGCAAAATTTCATTTACCCCCTACAAAAAAAAAAAAAAAAAAAAGATTTCTAGGACCTTCTAAGAAGATCAGACCACAAGGATGCATGTACAGGCTAGCAAAATTTACATCCATCATAGATAGGACACTTAACTGGTTTGATTTGTGTCACAAAACTGATTAGAGAACCCACAGCAAATAGCAAGAGAGAAAGAAGGAAGAGAGGAGGAGGAGGAGGAGGAGGAGAACGTAAAAGAAAGAAACAAATAGGGGATTGTAGATTTCTATAGTAACAGAAACCTTACACCCATTGTGTTTATATTAAATTATATATGACCATAATACCCTTATGTAAGTAAAAAAGAAATAAAACTCTGAAAAAAAAAAAAATAACTCAATTAAAGTAACTTTAACACTCCCCCCTCAAGCTGGAGTATATAGGTCACCCATGCCCAACTTGGAACAACCAGAAACAAAAGCAAGACAAAATAATGCTTTGGTGAACATATCACAAACTGATCTCTAGAGGCAACATAAGGAGTAGTCACTAGCTTCGCTTCACAAAAGCATCACGAACAAAATGACAGTCAACTTCTATATGCTTAGTTCACTCTTGAAAAACAGGATTCTCAGCAATATAAATAGTTGTTTGATTATCACACATCATATAAATAGGTTGATTAATAGAAAATCCAAGCTCTTGGAGAAAAGATTTCAACCACAACAATTCAACCATAGTATGTGCCATAGCACGATATTCAGCCTCCGCACTAGACCTAGCAATGGTAGTCTGTTTCTTGCTTCTCCACGTAACCAAATTACCACCAATAAAGGTGCAATACCCAGTTGTAGAGCATCAATTAGACTTAGAACGAGGGAAGAAGAGTAAATTTCCTGCAGGTATGCATCCCACAGTGGGCGAACAACTCCCGTTCAAGCCCTTCAAGGACAGCCTTTTAGCAGAAAACTACTCAGCCCTTTAGTTTAGAGCCTAGAGACACTCAGAGATGCCAGGATGGAAACGTTTCTAATCTACTCAAGCTGCATTTCTTGAAGGATCCTACCAGGCTAGAGAAGAAGAGAAATTTAGAAAGTCATGGAGAGATTTTTCACAAAGCACACTTTACTGCAGGGGACTCTGCCCAACACATTACACCCTCCTTCCCTTATATAGGCAAGATGAGGTCACAAACCAACAAACAAGGACCAAGCTCATGGGTCCGGATACAAACAGAGGCACCGGAAATTTCCGGGAGGGAATTATTCGCACACTATGAATAGTAACCGTACTGTGAACAGTATCTTCCCTAGCCTAGTGCTACAGTAAAAGTGAACAGTGACTTGCTACAGTGAAATTGTACGAACTTAGCGGTCTCGTCCGTCACGAGCATTGTAGTTACAGACTGAGTCATATGAGCTATCTTCTAGGAGATGTGCCTCGTATTTCTGTTCAAGGGCTTCAAGGTCTTCAGGTGAGAGGATTTGATTCAGCCTTCTTGATGAGGATGCTTGCTCATGAGCCCAATGGGATGCTTTTTCTTCTGTCCAGTTTGTATTTTCACTTGTAGTGTTGGTAGGAATGCTTGGCTGAGGCCAATTGGATGGTTGTGCATAAAAAGATGTGTCCATGTTTTGGAATGAGGACGAAGATCCATGTTCGTAGGGATTCTCGGACAGAGGACCTCCAAAGCGTGCATAGGGGTCTTGAGTAGACTGGACAATGTCATTTCACTTGTCATTTCATGCTCTTGGGACGATGCAACTTGTTTGTATT
The DNA here is from genome assembly GCA_017140395.1 of Eucalyptus lansdowneana. Taxonomy (NCBI): domain Eukaryota; kingdom Viridiplantae; phylum Streptophyta; class Magnoliopsida; order Myrtales; family Myrtaceae; genus Eucalyptus; species Eucalyptus lansdowneana. The sequence goes on from CM029485.1 coordinate 48,016,157, forward strand.
GCCTGAGTGCTTCCTTAGCTTCTGGTGCTAGGTTATAATGATCCCACGTAGTGGGTACATTATCCCAAAGATCTTCAGGAATGATTTTGTTTTCCTGGCATAGGATTCTTTGGAGTTCTCGGTACTTGTTTTCACAAAATCTAACAGATCTTGGATAAGATTTGTGAATCCGGGCATCTCGACTGTTCAAGTGAGGTTTATAGGATGTGGTTCCTATTTCTAATGGTGCATCGAGAATACTACCATTATTTCTGCAAAAATTCCATAGACGTCGAAAAAACAGGATGGTGTGGACCTCAGGATTCGGTGTCATAGTTCTCAGTTCTCTTTCCAAGTCTTGTTTCCAACATGTAGGATGGTAAAACCAATTAAGAAAGTCTAAAAGATTCTTATCGCTTTCTTTTTCCACATTTCTTCCGAGTAAGAATATCCTTGTGAGGTTGGCAATGAATCTTCTGGTTGGAATTTCAATAGCTATTAAGTACTTATTGGTTAAGTACCATAACGGCGTCTTGAGCTGGTCGGGAAATCATCTTCCTTTTAGATAAGAGGATGAATGAAATGATAATCCATATTTAACCCAAAAGGATAAAGAATCGAACCTCCATTGAATCTGAATAGCTACGTGTGGCATTGCCACATGAGGTTTTCCAGGTTCTCAGTAAGACTATCGTTCGGATTTGCTAAATAATCTCTTGGGAATATTTCCAACTTGGCAAATCTTTGATTTTTTCGATCTTGTATTTCAATCCATAGTTGAGCTTATGAAAAGCAGGCCTTTTGATGTACATGTTGATCTTTTGGGGCCTTTGGTCTTAAAAGAAAATCAGCAAGCACATTCTTTTTTCCGGGAATACGTTTGGTTTCAAAAGAGTATTTTGAAAACCATTCAGCCCATCGAAGCAATTGAGAGTTTGGAATCTGCTTCTGTTTAAACTTGGTCATCTGAGGGAAAGATGTCATGTCTAATTTTACCAGGAAGTGATGGCCGATGAGATGAAACTCAAATTTTTTTATTCCATTTTTTACTGCTAAAATTTCTTTGAAAGTGGAATGATAATGCATTTCAGCTTGAGAAAACTTTCCACTTTTGTGAGCACAGAGGTGTCTCTTACCATCAATTTCTTCAAAGAGGATGGCTGCCCAGTATTCATCACTGGCGTCAATTTGAAGAATTCTTTTTCCTGTTGATAGTATTTGTAATGGCGGGAGATTCTGCATAATCTCTTTAAGCTCAGTGACTGCTTTAGTCTGGGGTTTTCCCTAAGGTGGGGGATTCTTTTTCAGCATAGATTGCAAATGAATCAGGAGCTTTGCAATATTTGGGACAAAATCCCTGAGATAATTGATTATCCCAAGAAATTGCTGAACTTGTTTTGTCGTGAAGTTATCTTCAGGAAACTTCAATAATTCTTGAGCTATATGTGGCCCTGGATAATATGTACCTTTGTTGAATTGCATACCAAGAAATTCAATTTTTGTCTTGGCAATATTCATTTTCCTTTGAGAAAGCATAATACCATGCTTTTTCACGATTTCTGCAAATTGCTCAAGGAGTTGACAGAATATCGTCGATATATACGGCTACACTTGACAAGATGGGTTGGAAAATACGACACATGGCCTTTTGGAAAATGGATGGTGCTACCTTTAGACCAAAAGGAAGAACTTTTCACTAGAAGTGCTGGTTCGGGATACAGAATCCTGTTTTGGATCTGTCTTTAGGATGGATGCCCAATTGCCAAAATCCGTCTTTGAGATCAAATTTGGAATAGATGTGGGCTTTGGTTAAACCAGTAAAGAGAGAATCTCTTGATGGTAAAGGGAATTTATCATCTTAGACAAAAAGGTTGAGAGGTTGAGAGGTTGATAGTTGATTACCAATCTCATATTTCCCCTGTTTTGCTCAGCACGCTTATTGACATAAAAAGCTTCACAAGCCCATTGAGAATTTGAAATTTCAATAAGGCCTTGTTGCAATAGTTCTGAGCATTCCCTTTGAGCTAAAGCCAAGTGTTCTGGCTTCATTCCCATATGACTCGCCTTGGTTGGATTTATATCTTCATTTTTTTTTAAGAGAAGGCAAACAAAGAACTCTGGATTTTCCCATAAAGGATGGGAACACTTCTGAACGAATTCTGAATGGGATTCTAAACAAGATTCTAACAATTTTTGTATGATTGGATCTAACAGACTCATTTGGATGGAAAAGAGTCTCTGAATATTTACAAACTCAGAGAATTGGTCTTTATATCTAAGACCTTTTCCAGGAATGATACGAAGCTGAGAGATTTGAGTCATGATATCCCACCCAATTATCAGATCTTTATTGGGGAAACTGGATCCAAAGATTCTGGTGGTTATGGAACACTAAGGAAAAAACTGGACAGTTACTGGAGTGGTTCTGACATTCGTTGAGAAAGTATCTCCTGAAGCAGAATTAAAATATCGGATGTAAGGAGTCCAGAATTCTTCGGGAAGAACTTTAGTGTCTAATATTGAACAACTTGCTCCTGTGTCAATGAGAGCAATCACAATGATGGGTTTGGCAAACTTTGAAGTGAGAATCTTTATAGGGAAATTGGGACAATGAGTTTGACTTGAGAATATGTCAAGATCTGGTTCTGAAGATGTAGGGGATATGTGGAAAATATCTTCAGATTCTGAGTCTGACTCACTCTCATTGGAAGTTTGGTAAGAGGGAATGACACAGAGAGTTTGTTCAGATGATTCTTCATCAGCGGAGAATAGGGATTCAATATCATCATTTTCAAGAGAAGTACCTGTTTCATTCTCGATGTGATGAATTAGATGATTATGGCCTTTTCTCGCTTGAGGACAATTTTTGGCAAAATGTCCTTTCTGGTTACGGATGTAGCAACGATTTGATTTCTTGTGGCCCATGCGATCCTTTCTTTTACGCAGGTATCGCCATTTCTTCTTTTCTCGGAAATGCTTGGAGCCATGTTTGGATTTCTTTATCCAGAACTTCTTGTAATGTTTCTTCTTCCGGGAATACTTGCCACAAGTACCATTACAGTCTTGCTTGGAGCATTTGATTTTTAACTTCTGGCGAGAACAAGCTGATTCAAGGCGCTTGTCATCTGTGATGTAGGTACGGACCATCTGGCACTTTAAGCATAATTCTTCTAAGCATAGATGGACTTCTTGCTGTATTTCTCCCAGGGGAATATCTTGTACTCTCCTTTGTTTTCCAAAGAAAAATCTTTCAACCATTTGGGATAATTCTTTGGGAATAGAGGTAAGGAAAACATGCTTCAGATTTGGATCTGCTCCAATCTAATAAAAAAGCTGAACCATTACTCGATAATGCTTATCAAGATGTTTCTTCTGGAGGGAGCAGCATTTTCTTTCGAAAAATTCTCTTCTTTTTATCTTTATGAGATCAGTGGGTTTTCCCACAAAAACATGATACAAAAGAGTGATGGCATGGCCGAAATTAGGTGACATCATAAAATGAATCTGATCTTGTTCTGAAATTGATTGCCACCAAAGTTTGAGATTTCCTGTGAATCTCGTAACAAAGTTGTAAAGGACATCATTCATATCATGGTTGGTGATGGATTGGGTATTCAACCAAGTATGAAATTTTTCAAGTCAATTGGCCATTTATGATAAGGAATATCATCAATGGTGAAGAATTGTTTTGATGCTATGGACACATGACGAGCAGGATTGCTTGTCTGACCATTTTCTGGGTCAAAATAGTTTGATTCTGTCTCATCATCAGGAGGATCAGCCATGAATATTGATAAAGTTACTGGTGCTATGGGGAGAGAATCAACTGTAGCAATCGAGAAAGATGAAGAGGAGGAAAGAGATACTGAATCTGATTCAGTCTCTGGAGCAGTTTGCTCGATTGGAAATAAGGATTTTTTCTGGAATGGCAGAATCAAGCTGTTGGGTATCAGGATTAGGTTCTTGAGTACCCAAATCCTTTAGAAAAGATTCTAATGGATTAGATAACATCATCTAACCTGTGGGAGGCATCTTTTCTTTCCCTTTGTCCTTCTGCAGGGCTTTGAGGCGATTTCGTATTTCTGCCATATCTGGTTCTCTTCTGGAGGGATCTTCTGGAATGGTGGCAAAAATAGAAGTCTGTGGCGGTGGAGGTAAATACTTGGTTCTAACAGAAGGTGCTAATGGATCGAAAGGTCTGAATTTTCCTTCTTCAAGAAGTTGAATTTGCTTCTTAAGCTTTTCTATTTCTGGCTTTGGACTTTCAAGATAATGATACCCAATATGTTGTCCTGATTCCAAGGCATGAAGCCTTTTCTGGAACTCAGAGAGTATTTTCTTGGTACTTTCATTATATCTTTTGAGATCTTGTTGCATGTTTCCAATTTTGGAATCAATTGCCTTGAAGGCATTGTTTTGTGCTAACAGGGTTTCTGATTGCCAGTTTAGAATAACTTCAGCAGCAGGGGTTTTTTTCTGTCTCCCATGTTCATCCACATCAGTGGGGGTTGCTATTTTTGGAACATGACGATATCTATTTTGAGGATCAATAAATTCCTCGGGAGCAGGAAATGATAATTTAGAGTTTTCTCTGACAAGAAGGGGAAAATCAGTATCATGGAACATGGCAATAGAAGAAATGGGTGGTACTTCTTCCAGAGCTTCAAGTGGGTAAGAATGTTTCTTAACCCATTTGAGAATTGGCTTATAAATCGGAGAGAGAGCTTGCCATGTAATATTCCTCTGGCATCTCTGAGTGTCTCTAGGCTCTGAACTAAAGAGCTGAGTAGTTTTCTGCTAAAAGGCTGTCCTTGAAGGGCTTGAACGGGAGTTGTTCGCCCACTATGGGATGCATACCTGTAGGAAATTTACTCTCCTTCCCTAGTTCTAAGTCTAGATCCATTCATGGTATCAGAGCCATGGTTTCGTTTTTAAGGTTATCCATTCCATGCGCTTGAAAGGTGAATCCAGTGCTGAGAAGATCTTTTCACATCATGACCACACAACTAGAATCTGCACAACCAGAAATCCTCGAAGCATCCGTTTCTCTTGCTCCTTCTTCTTCCTCTTCAACCCCTCCAGAATTTCGTGTTTCTAATGCTTCTAAGATAGATTATCTTTATGAAGTCTCTCTTAGTGATGAAACCAAGATTTCCGAAACCCAACTTCCTCTCATGAATCCTTACTCCGCTTTTGCTAAACCAAACTCGTCATTCTCACCTATCCGTTCTATTCGCCAGCTCATTCATCAAACCCCAAAGCAAGTGAAGAAGTATGTCCAGTCCTCCAAATTTGACCAGCATCCCATTCCTACTACTGAAAAGGAGTACTTTGTTACTCTTCAGATCCCTCCAGAATTTCCCAGACAATGGGTTCAACAGGGATACACTCATGTCCATTATGGAGCTGTTCTTCTTGCTCTTTTCATGGTCGAAAAGGCTTGCCAATTGTGGCAAGAATTGCTTTGTTGGATACTAGGTTTTTACAATACCAGCACGCTTGCATCGGTACTATTCAAACCACTCTGAACGATGGAACAGTCTTTGTGACTTTGTATCCAAACTTCAACATCGCACTTTCAGATCCCTAGCTACTTTCCTTCTTAAAAGTCTAAGCCCAGCTCACTAGAGCCCCTCAAACTGCTGATTCTATAGCTGCAACACTACATTACCAAATGGTTTATCGAGTGCAGAACCATGCCCTTGACCTCAACTTCAACAATGGTAATGAAGATGCGTTGTTCATCTCTATGTAGAATGATCAGGCATCCTGCATTCATGTTCCCAGACAGATCCCAAAGGATATGTTGGCCAAGCTCATTCCATAGACTTGGATCACCAACTACGAAAAGCTACACCAGTATAACAAGCCTTTCCAGTCTACGGACTCAGAGTTCGTACGGAAAAAAGATGGAACTGTTTCCATCAAATTTGGCAAGGAAAAGGAAGAAAGTCCTTCTATCTTCCAGACCCTCTTCATGATTGAACCATGTGTTCCTGAATCTATTTCCGAGCCAGATCCAAAAAAGCTTGTTCGACACTTCAATAGTGATGGACATCTTGTCCATTATGTCCATCACTATAAAGACAATTATGATCATTGTTTTTGGGATCCTTTTTGCCAATGTTCTTACTGTATAAATTCTCCTGACGAGGTAGACCCTCTTGCAAGACCTCCATCTTGACGGAAAAGGTCAAAGGATAAGGTGTACCAAAGATACTTAAATGGAGATTCCTCCGTTAATACTCTTGGTGAGTGTGACAAATACCAGTTCATGGTTTCTTATGCACCACCTCCACCACTAGAGTCCAGAATCCCATCCCAAACCTTACCAGATCCACCAAAATCAACTCCACCATCTTCTATTGCCATCCCATCCCAAAGCAAGCTCTCTCTCCGTTTTATAAGCCAATTCTCAAATGGGCTAAGAAACATTCTTACCCACTTGAAGCTCTGGAAGTAGTACCACCCACTTCTTCTATTGCCATGTTCCATGATACTGATTTTCCCCCTCTTGTCAAAGAAAACTCTAAATTATCATTTCCTGCTCCCGAGGAATTTATTGATCCTCAAAACAGATATCGTCATGTTCCAAAAATAGCAACCCCTACTGATGTGGATGAACATGGGAGACAGAAAAAAACCCCTACTGTTTGGCCGAAGTTGTTCTAATCGGGCAATCGAGACTCGTTAGCACAAAACAATGCCTTCAAGGCAATTGATTCCAAAATTGGAAACGTGCAACAAGATCTCAAAAGATATGATGAAAGTACCAAGAAAATACTCTCTGAGTTCTAGAAAAGGCTTTCTTGGAATCATGAAAACATCTTGGGTATCATTATCTTGAAAGTCCAAAGCCAGAAATAGAAAAGCTCAAGAAGCAAATTCAACTTTTTGAAGAAGGAAAATTCAGACTTTTCGATCCATTGGCACCTTATGTTATAACCGGGTATTTACCTCCACCGCCACAGACTTCTATTTTTGCCACCATTCCAGAAGATCCCTCCAGAAGAGAACCAGATATGGCAGAAATACGAAATCGCCTCAAAGCCCTGCAGAAGGACAAAGGGAAAGAAAAGATGCCTCCCACAGAATCAAGTTCGATTGTTATCAGAGAAAGGCCAAATCAGATGATGTTATCTAATCCATTAGAATCTTTTTAAAGGATTTGGGTACTCAAGAACATGATCGTGATACCCAACAGCCTGATTCTGCCATTCCAGAAAAACAGTCCTTGTTTCCAATCGAGCAAACTGCTCCGGAGACTGAATCAGATTCAGTATCTCTTTCCTCCTCTTCATCTTTCTCGATTCCTACAGTTGATTCTCTCCCCATAGCACCAGTAACTTCATCAATATTCATGGCTGATCTTCCTGATGATGAGACGGAATCAAACTATTCTGACCCATAAAATGGTCAAACAAGCAATCCTGCTCGGCATGTGTCCATAGCATCAAAACAATTCTTCACCAGTGATGATATTCCTTATCATAAATGGCCAGAAAGACTTGAAGAATTTCATACTTGGTTGAATACCCAGTCCATCACCAACCATGATATGAATGATGTCATTTACAACTTTGTTACGAGATTCACAGGAAGTCTCAAACTTTGGTGGCAATCAATTTCAGAACAAGATCATATTCATTTTCTGATGTCACCTAATTTCGGCCATGCCATCACTCTCTTGTATCATGTCTTTGTGGGAAAACCCACTGATCTCATAGAGATAAAAAGAAGAGAATTTTTCAAAAGAAAATGCTGCTCCCTCCAAAAGAAACATCTTGATAAGCAGTATCGAGTAATGCTTCAGCTTTTTTATCAGATTGGAGCAGATCCAAATCTGAAGCATGTTTTCCTTACCTCTATTCCCAAAGAATTATCCCAAATGGTTGAAAGATTTTTCTTTGGAAAACAAAGGAGAGTACAAGATATTTCCCTGGGAGAAATACAGCAAGAAGTCCATCTATGCTTAGAAGAATTATGCTTAAAGCGCCAGATGGTCCATACCTACATCACAGATGACAAGCGCCTTGAATCAGCTTGTTCTCGCCAGAAGTTAAAAATTAAATGCTCCACGCAAGACTGTGATGGGACTTGTGGCAAGTATTCCCGGAACAAAAAGCATTACAAGAAGTTCTGGATAAAGAAATCCAAACATGGCTCCAAACATTTCCGGAAAAAGAAGAAATGGCGATACCTGAGTAAAAGAAAGGATCGCACGGGCCACAAGAAATCAAATCGTTGCTACATCTGCAACTAGAAAAGGACATTTTGCCAAAAATTATCCTCAAGCGAGAAAATGCTAGAATCATCTAATTCATCACATCGAGAATGAAACAAGTATTTCTCTTGAAAATGATGATATTGAATCCATATTCTCCGCTGATGAAGAACCATCTGAACAAACTCTTTGTGTCATTCCCTCTTACCAAACTTCCAGTGAAAGTGAGTCAGACTCAGAATCTGAAAATATTTTCCACATATCCCCTACATCTTCAGAACCAAATCTTAACATATTCTCAAGTCAAACTCATTGTCCCCATTTCCCTATAAAGATTCTCACTTCAAAGTTTGCCAAACCCATCACTTTGATTGCTCTCATTGACACAGGAGCAAGTTGTTCAATATTGGACACTAAAATTCTTCCTGAAGAATTCTGGACTCCTTACATCCGATATTTTAATTCTGCTTCAAGAGATACTTTCTCCACGAATGTTAGAACCACTCCAGTAACTGTCCAGTTTTTTCCTCAATGTTCCATAACCACCAAAATCTTTGGATCCAGTCTCCCCAATAAAGATCTAATAATTGGGTGGGATATCATGACTCAAATCTCTCAACTTCGTATCATTCCTAGAAAAAGTCTTAAATATAAAGACCAATTCTACGAGTTTGTAAATATTCGAGACTCTTTTCCATCCAGATGAGTCTGTTAGATCCAATTATGCAAAAATTGTTAGAATCTTGTTCGGAATCCCATTTAGAATTTGCTCAGAAGTGTTCCCATCCTTTATGGGAAAATCCAGAGTTCTTTGTTCGCCTTCCCTTGAAAAAAAAATGAAGATATAAATCCAACCAAGGCGAGTCATATGGGAATGAAGCTTTAACACTTGGCTTTAGCTCAAAGGGAATGCTCAAAACTATTGCAATAAGGCCTTATTGAAATTTCAAATTTTCAATGGGCTTGTGAAGCTTTTTATGTCAATAAGTGTGCTGAGCAAAATAGGGGAAAGATGAGATTGGTAATCAACTATCAACCTCTCAACCTTTTTCTCTAAGATGATAAATTTCCCTTACCATCCAGAGATTCTCTCTTTACTGGTTTAACCAAAGCCCACATCTATTCCAAATTTGATCTCAAAGCCGGATTTTGGCAATTGGGCATCCATCCTGAAGAGAGATCCAAAACAGGATTCTGTATCCCAAAGCAGCACTTCCAGTGGAAAGTTCTTCCTTTTGGTCTAAAGGTAGCACCATCCCTTTTCCAAAAGGCCATGTGTTGTATTTTCCAACTCATCTTGTCAAGTGTAGCCGTATATATCAACGATATTTTGCTCTACAGTCCTGATGAATAGTCACACTGTCAACTCCCTGAGCAACTTGCAGAAATCGTGAAAAAGCATGGTATTATGCTTTCTCAAAGGAAAATGAATATTGCCCAGACAGAAATTGAATTTCTTGGTATGCAATTCAACAAAGGTACATACTATCCAGGGCCACATATAGCTCAAGAATTATTGAAGTTTCCTGAAGATAACTTCACGACAAAACAAGTTCAGCAATTTCTTGAGATAATCAATTATCTCAAGGATTTTGTCCCAAATATTGCAAAGCTCCTGATTCATTTGCAATCTAGGCTAAAAAAAAATCCCCCACCTTGGGGAAAACCCCAGACTAAAGCAATCGCTGAGCTTAAAGAGATTATGCAGAATCTTCCGCCATTACAAATACCATCAACAGGAAAAAGAATTCTTTAAACTGACGCCAGTAATGAATACTGGGCAGCCATCCTCTTTAAAGAAATTGAAGATAAGAGACACCTCTGTGCTCACAAAAGTGGAAAGTTTTCTCAAGCTGAAATGCATTATCATTCCACTTTCAAAGAAATCCTAGCAGTAAAAAATGGAATAAAAAAATTTGAGTTTCATCTCATCGGCCATCACTTCCTGGTAGAATTAGACATGACATATTTCCCTCATATGACCAAGTTTAAACAGAAGCAAATTCCAAACTCTCATTTGCTTCGATGGGCTAAATGGTTTTCAAAATATTCTTTTGAAACCAAACACATTCCTGGAAAAAAGAATGTGCTTGCTGATTTTCTTTCAAGACCAAAGGCCCCAGCTGAGATCAACATGTACATCAAAAGGCCTGCTTTTCATATGCTCAACTATGGATTAAAATACAAGATCGAAAAAATCAAAGATTTGCCAAGCTGGAAATATCCCCAGGAGATTATTCAGCAAATCCAGAACGACAGTCTTACTGAGAACCTGGAAAACCTCATGTGGCAATGCCACACAAAGCTATTCAGATTCAATGGAGGTTCGATTCTTTATCATTTTGGGTTAAATATGGATTATCCTTTCATTCATCCTCTTATCTGAAAGGAATATGATTTCCCTGACCAGCTCAAGACGCTGTTATGGTACTTAACCAATAAGTACTTAATAACTATTAAAATTCCAACCAGAAGATTCATTGCCAACCTCACAAGGATATTCTTACTCGGAAGAAATGTGGAAAAAGAAAGCGATAAGAATCTTTTAGACTTTCTTAATTGGTTCTACCATCCTACATGTTGGAAACAAGACTTGGAAAGAGAACTAAGAACTATGACACCGAATCCTGAGGTCCACACCATCCTGTTTTTCCGACGTCCATGGAATTTTTGCAGAAATAATGGTAGTATTCTCGATGCACCATTAGAAATAGGAACCACATCCTATAAACCTCACTTGAACAGCCGAGAAGCCCGAATTCACAAATCTTATCCAAGATCTGTTAGATTTTGTGAAAACAAGTACCGAGAACTCCAGAGAATCCTATGCCAGGAAAACAAAACCATTCCTAAAGATCTTTGGAATAATGTACCCACTACGTGAGATCATTATGACCTAGAACCAGAAGCTAAGGAAGCACTCAGGCAATACAGACAAGCTGCATCGTCCCAAGAGCATGAAATGACAAGTGAATATGACATTGTCCAGTCTACTCAAGACCCCTATGCACGCTTTGGAGGTCCTTTGTCCCAGAATCCCTACGAACAGGGATCTTTGTCCTCATTCCAAAACATGGACACATCTTTTTATGCACAGCCATCCAATTGGTCTCAGCCAAGCATTCCTGCCAACACTACAAGTGAAAATACAAACTGGACAGAAGAAGAAGCATCCCATTGGGCTCATGAACAAGCATCCTCATCAAGAAGGCTGAATCAAATCCTCTCACCTGAAGACCTCGAAACCCTTGAACAGAAATACGAGGCACATCTCCTAGAAGATAGCTCATATGACTTAGTCTGTAGCTACAATGCTCGTGACAGACGAGACCGCTAAGTCTGTACAATTTCACTGTAGCAAGTCACTGTTCACTTTTACTGTAGCACTAGGCTAGGGAATGTACTGTTCACAGTATAGTTACTGTTCATAGTGTGCGAATAATTCCCTCCCGGAAATTTCCGGTGCCTCTGTTTGTATCCGGACCCATGAGCTTGGTCCTTGTTTGTTGGTTTGTGACCTCATCTTGCCTATATAAGGTAAGGAGGGTGTAATGTGTTAGGCTAAGTCCCCCGAAGTAAAGTGTGCTTTATGAAAAACCTCTCCATGACTTTCTAAATTTCTCTTCTTCTCTAGCCTGGTAGGATCCTTCAAGAAATGCAGCTTGGGTAGATTAGAAACGTTTCCATCCTGGCATCTCTGAGTGTCTCTAGGCTCTGAACTAAAGAGCTGAGTAGTTTTCTGAAAGGTTGTCACTGAAAGGCTTGAACGGGAGTTGTCCGCCCACTGTGGGATGCATACCTGCAGGAAATTTACTCTCCTTCCCTGGTTCTAAGTCTAGGTCCATTAATCAGCATTAGAATAGCCAACCAAAGTGGTAGAACTGTTAGGTTTATAAATTAGTCCCTTACTAAGAGAGCTTTTAAGATATCAAATAATGCGACAAACAGCATCCCAATGATCCTTCTTAGATGACTCCATAAACTAACTCACCACACCAATTGCAAAAGAAATATCAAGACGTGTAATAGTAAGATAAATTAGTTTCCTAACTAGACGTCGATATTGATGCTTGTCTTCAATTTCATTTCCATCATCAACCCCAAACTTTTGATTTGGATCGATAGGAGTATCAATTGGCTTGGAAGCTAGTGTACTAGTCTCAGACGAAAGATCAAGAACACACTTTCGTTGAGACAAATCAATACATTTTTTACTTCGTAAAACTTCAATACCCAGAAAATACCTAAGAGTTCACAATTCTTTAATCTAAAATTGTTGCTGAAGAAAGGACTTAACCTCAGAAATGCCGATCATATCACAATCAAAGACAATTATGTCATCCACATATACCACAAGAATTACCACCCCCGATTCCTTCTTGCAAACAAAAACATAATGATCAGAATAACATTGGTGGAAACCACATCTAGAAATCACTGAACTAAATTTTTCAAACCATGCTCTTGGAAACTATTTCAACCCATAAATGGCCTTATGTAGCTGACATACTTTACTACAATTCTCCCCCTGAGCAACATACCCAAGAGGTTGCTCCATATATACTTCTTCAGATAAATCGCCACAAAGAAAAGCATTCTTGACATCCAATTGATATAATGGTCAATCGAAATTCACAGCAAGAGAAATAATAACATGAATAGAATTGAGACGTGTCACAGGAGAAAAAGTCTCAAAATAATCCACTCCATAAGTTTGAGTAAAACCTTTAGCAACGAGCCGAGCTTTAAGACGCTCAATTGAGCCATCCGGATTGTACTTGATAGTGTACACCCAATGACACTTCACCACATCTTTCCCAAGAGGAAGATCAACTAATGACCACATTTGGCGAGACACCAGAGCTTCCATTTCCACATCCATAGCTTTCTTCCACTCAAGGCGAGACAAAGCCTCAGTGGTAAAAGTAGGAATTGTGTGAGTTTGTAATGATAGAACAAAGTCATGTAATGGAGAAGGAAGATGTGAGAGAGACACATAACGCTCAATAGGGTAAGCCAAAGAGGATTTTTGTATGCAAGACCGAGTACCTTTGTGAAGGGCAATCGGAAGATCGTCCGGACCAAGAGACAATGAGGAAAATTGAATGGAGGGCATGGAAGAGCTAGAGACTGGTGGTGTCGTAGACTACTTTCGCTGATGATACACCTGCAAGGGAGGAGGTACTGGAGAAGGATTAACAGAATCTAGAAGGATAGGTTGTGGGATAGGAGGATCAGCTACCATGTCAGTTGAAAACTCTTTATCCCCGAGTATAATAGTATGATGTGCCCTCGAAAAAAGTAATATTAACATTAACATATTGGGTACAATTTTCTTACCTTTATCAAAAAAAAAAAAAAACATATTGGGTATAAGTTGTAGAATCATAACACCAATATCCCTTTTGTGTATGTGAATACCCGAGAAAAATACATTTAGTAGCGCGAGGAGATAGTTTATAAGAACTGGAATATAGCTTATGAACAAAACAGACACACTTAAAGACATGCGGGGTAAGAGAGAATAATGGCTTGTCAGGAAATACAACATTGATTGGTGACTGATGATTGAGGATAGTGGGAGGCATACGATTTATGAGATAACATGCGGTATAGACAGCATCACTCCAAAATGATTTTGGCACATGCATATGAAATATGAGTGAACGAGAATGTGACGGTACTTTCTCTCAGCCACACCATTCTGCTGAGGGGTATAAGTACAACTCATTATGATGTATAATGCCAAAATTAGAACAAAACAAAGAAATTGATTTCTATGTATATTCTAGAGAATTATATGTTAGCAAAATTTTAAGGGATGTATTAAACTTATTAGTAACCTCATGATGAAATAATTGGAAAACATGTAAAAATTCAAAACGGTCATGAAGCATATAGAGCCATGTTAAACGAGAATAATCATCCCCAAAAGTAACAAAGTACTTAAAACCATTTCTACTAGCAAGACGGGAAGGTCCCCAGATGTCTGAATGAACAAGTTCAAGTAAAGTAGATGCACGAGAATCATTACGACTAGGAAAAGAACTACGATGATGTTTCCCAAGTTCACAAGCCTCACACTCAAGAGTAGAAATTGATTTACACTTGGGAATTATTTGTTGTAACTTAAATAAAGATAAATGCCTTAAACGAGAATGCCATAATAGGGGGTTAATAGAACTAGCAGCTAGTCCATTGGCGTTAGCAATGGAGACACCCTTTAGATAGTAGAGTCCATCACATTCATGTCCTCCACCAATCATCTTCTTTGTCTGAAGGTCCTGAAAAACGCAATAAGATGGGTAAAATGTAACTGAACAACTAAGAGCTTTAGTTAACTGACTAACAGATAACAAATTCAAAGGAAGTTGGGGAACATGTAAAACAGAGGACAAAGATGAGGAAGATGTAAGTGAAACAGTCCCTAATCCAACCACTTGAGTCGAGGAACCATTAGCTAAAATAACTTCTGATGAAAGACTAGAGTTATGGTGGGAAGAAAATAGTTCTCGCTTACCTACCATATGACTAGAAGCTCCCGAGTCAATGACCCAAGAGGTGCTAGGAGACAAAGTAGAGAAAGAGGCAATGTTACCTGTACGTGCAAGAGCGGCAGTGGATGTGAAATTGGAAGCCTCTAGTTGTTGGACATGCTTAGTGAGTTGTGCAACCATATCATCTTGAGCCGTAGACTCAGAAGAACTACCTCCAGGTGGGATAGATGAGTTCATGTCGCTATAAGACACATTTCCAGCACTCCCTTCAGACAGAGTAGTATTTGCAGTCACTAATCGTTGAGCCCACTCAGGCTTTCCATGCTTGGCCCAACAAGTGTCAATAATATGACCGGATTTGCCGCAGTATATACACTAACAGTTATCTCGATCAGAACTTTGTCCACTACGTCCACCACCACGACTACAACCTCCACTACTAGCCACAAATGTTGAATTGTCTTTAGATGACGTAGAAGACGAAGGGACAATGCGTTGAATTTGACAAAATGCTTTATTCATAGAAAGAACTCTCTCTCCAGCAATAAGCTGACTCTTCACAAGCTAAAAGTCGACATTCAAGCCAGATAAAAATGTGGCCACTTGAAATTCAGCTCGTTGTATCTTACGTCTCTCAAGATCAGTAATGATGGGCTAATAAAGATTGAGTTCTTCCCACATACCTTTCAAAGCACTATAATACTCTCCAAGAGACTTGTCTCCATGTTTAAAATTAAAGAATTTCTCATATAATTCATAAACTCTAGACATATTTTTGCCTTGTGAGTAACTCTCCATAAGATCATCCCATACTCCCTAAGCAGTTGTGTGGAACATGACATTAGCAGCAATGGACGGTTCCATGCTATTCCATAACCACACCAAAAGTGTATCATTCTCTCTCATCCAATCACTATAGTCTCTAGAATTTTCAATAAAAGGGTCAGTGGTAAGATAATGGTTTTTCCCTTTGGCATTAATATAGACCTTCATAGCTTCGGCCCATAACAAGTAATTGGATGATCCATTTAATTTAATAGTGGTAATCTCAATATAAATATATCTACCCCTAATCAAGAAGGCTGAAACTTTAGTGCAAGAAACAAAACAGCAACACTAATGTATAATCAGATGTAATTGGCTCCATCAATTAACCAAATGGGTGCTGAAAACTCATTATTATAGATTGTTGTATAGAAGAAAATATCTGACCAGAAATCTCGATTTAAATAATTATATGTTTGACGGAAACCCAACAAGACCAGTCAACCATAATTAATGAAGTACTCTGATTCTTGAATCCACTAATCAGTAAGTGTTGTAATCTATGTTCACAAACCGAACCTGATGAATCGGATATCTGCTGATCTTATATGTATCAAGACTTGAAGAGAAAACAGATAAAAATTGAGCTTTAGGTGGCTACGCACAAAGAAGAAGTAGGGTTACTAAAGGACTCTCAAACCAGCAATAGGATCAAGTAATTAGGTAGTTAGATCTGCTCTGATACCATATCACAAAGTTGATTAGAGAACCCACAGCAAATAGCAAAAGAGAAAGAAGGAAGAGAGAAGGAATAGAGAGGAGGAGGAGGAGGAGGAGGAAAATGTAAAAGAAAGAAACAAAGAGGGGGCTGTAGATTTCTGTAGCAACAGAAACCCTATACCCATTGTGTTTATATTAAATATAAATTGTATATGACCATAATACCCTTATGTAAGTAAAAAAAGGAAAAAAAACTCTGAAAATAAAAAAATAACTCAATTAAAGTAACTTTAACCATTTGCAACTTCTCATATATGTGCATAGTTTATAATGCCTGTGAATCGATATGCTTCATTTGGGAAATAAAAGTTCCATGGAAGCCATATGGAACTCGGCAGGGCAATGTAATCTTGGCAACGGGCTCGCCAGAAAAATTCTTGCAGTCAATTAGATATACCTGCAATCCAGTAACGGAAATGCCTCAATCTAAATGCAACATAAAAAATCATCAATAAAGATTGTAAGTGCTGCGATTATTCACGTACTTGGGAGGTATCAATTGATTCATTGTGAACGAAAGTGATTATCCAGCCATCATCCTCTTCGAATCCATTTTCTTTAGGGACAAATGCAGCACCAGTGCAGAAGATGTTCTCTCCGAATTCATGATAATCCAACATGATCGCATCTTCGAACCGGTTCTCTTTCTGGTGCATAGAAGAACAAATGGCACGTTAATGACCTTTCAAATGGCACGCTAATGACCTTACTGTGATCAAAGAAAAGGTGACAAGATCAAAGTGGGGGAAAGCCTTTGTTTACTAAGGATTTTCCAGTTCTCGCTTGGTCAAGATATAACTTGGCTAGGCCACCATACTTGGGCATGCCTGAGCTCATCACAATTACATATCAGAATAGATATCGAGAACGATTGGTAAAAAAGACCTGTAAATTCGGAGGAAAATGGTATTCTATATTATAGTCACCTGAGATTGAGCTTGCTGAGGAATCTACAACTTGGGTGTATCCATATCTGTTTTTAAGGCCTTTGAAGTTACTGCTGATCATAGGGAAGTCCATCGAATATTTTGTCCCAGTGAGATTTCTTTCCTTAACTTCTCCGGTTTTCATGTTTAATCTCCATTCATATGCACGCGAAAAAAATGACCCTTCTTCTTCTTCTTCAGCTGTTGCAGAGACATTTTCTTCACTTGATTTAATTGGCTTGAATCTCTTAGAGAACCATTGGAATTTGTCCAACCCAAAATCAGGGCCCGGGATGATTGATTCGAGAGCCCTGCACGCCCACACTACAACCTGTAATTCAGTTTCATGAAATAAGTCCGTAGCTTTTCGAAAAATGATCCTCGGAAAAAAGAATGCTTAACTCCAGATTATTTTACCTCATCGACATCCTCAAAACAGTTCAGAATGTGAAATGTGCAGTTTGTTTCAACGTCAAACCATTGCATGGAGTTTCCATCACCATAGCGAGGCATTATCCCAATCCTTGCATACTCTTTCTTGTTGAATCGTATCAATCTACACGATGAATGAAAATACTAGTCAAACATTGTTTTAGTTTTTCGTCTGTATGAAAGAATGGGAATTGGCAAGAAAATGAATGTTCTAATAAGGACAGCAGGAAACTCACGGTCCTCCTCTGACGAGTCGGTTTATGTCTATTGTAAGTGGAAAATCCATGATCACATTGTACCTGCAGAGCCAGTGTCTACATTTATAATTGCAAGCTTATATAGATGCCGGAACTATGATGTGTACTGGTCAAATATATTGCTAACCTCTGAGTAACACCAATCTCGTGGCAGAGGCTACATCGGTCGAGTTTGAGATCAGCTTTATGAAGTAATTTCTTCCCATCAGCTGAATTTGAATCAGAAGGCCATCAAGATACTACCAATTTTGACAATGAAATTGGATGAAGCTGACCTTAATAAGTTCTTTGAAAAATACCTGAGATGACACCGAGTTCCATGAAAGGCTTTACTGCATCAACCCCAATTATAACTAACTCTCCTGTACCTGGAGCTCTCTGCCACATGAAGAAAAACACTAGGGAGTTTGGTTTTTATTTGTCATATTCAAGACATGCACAATGCTTATGTCTGTGCAGGTTCATGAAGACACACCTTTGGATGGCTCGTGAATGGTCGATTCCAATCTCTATCTACATTCCAATTGCCAAGAGTCTCTAGTGTAAAAATGTCAATCTCTTGAGGCACGTGATTTTCTGCAATCGAGTAGAATTTCCTCCGTGCTCAAAAACATTAGTGTTGCTAATCAATTTGTTCACTGTCCCAAATCTCAACTGGAAAGAAGTTTAAAATGGGGCAAAATTCTTGGTCAGTAATGCTTTATATGAGATGCTCATGATGTACTGCTCTTACGGCACTGCAGAATTAAATTGCCGAGACTGCATGTGTCAGTAAATAAGCTAAGTATGAAAGAGGAACTTAAGTAGATCAGTGAACGCACCAAATTTAGTAGATAAGCTGACAAAATGGCCGGCGGATCACCCTCTATGGCGGGTAAAAAGGATGGTCTGTTCCTTTGTTTTTCTAGTTTGTATGTTTCAGTTTCGACATGTCTGTTGTTGTAGTGGACAGTCCATCTCCCATCACTATCTTTGTCGATGTACACGGCATGAAGCATGCCTTCTCCATCAATCCAAGTCTGACTCGACTGTCCAAATACGGATTTGGTTGATTTTAGCCCTCCAAAGAGAGGATTTGGCCCTGCGATGCGATCCGTGAGAAACAGAAAAAAATCAACATTGCTGGCTAAACGAAATTTTATTTATATGAAAAGCATTCGTGAAAGCCAGACATCTTGGAATTAGTCACATAGGGAATCATATTTGAATTTTCCTTATCTCATGTGGACATTACCCTTTTATGGATTATATTAGATAAATACAGCAGAAGAACGAGTGTCGTATGTTGTCATTCTTTCATTTTCCATGGCCACAGCCAAATTTGTACGACTAGGCCATTTTGTTTTGCATATTGTATTGTTGTAAGATGATTTATGTCGAGCACTTGCATCGCATTCGACTATTCATAAAAAGTATAGCATAGCTCACTATGTCATGTCTCCTTTATCTGTTTTTTTTCCATAGGCCTATCATTTGACTGTCTGGCTTTTGTGTAAAAAAATTGAGATAAACCATTCACTACAAGACACAATTTTGGCATAGTGCGTGTCCTTACCGTTTCTAATGTAAACGCCCGACGGAAAATCATCCGGAATTGTCCCTTCAATGCCGTCGACGTTAACAGCTTCTCCTAATTCATTGACTGGAGCGAAATTTCCCTGCACAACTCAAATGATTCAAGGAGAAACCAATCGTCTTCTCACAAGATCTTCAATATAACTACGGTGTTGTGACTACTATAGGGGTGACCATGGTCCGGGTGGACAGTTCCCACTTTAGAATTGGGAACCGCCAACTAAGAACCGATTTTAAAAAATTAAAACCGAGACCCATCCGTTAGTTTCATAGATCCACCCGAGAACCAAACTGATAGTCCGGTTTGATTCCCAAGTTGGTCCATTGAATCACTCCTCAATTCCTACAAAATTGGATTCATCAATTAATATCATGATGAACCTATTTTCTATTTAAAGCATCAAAGTTTATTTGGCCTTATATTTGGGTAAAATTACAAGCCATTAATTTTCATTAAAGATTGAGAGCTATAGGGAGACACGAACAATACTCGTTAGCTGAACACTTAATTTCTTCTAAAGTCATAGTGTGATCCTCTTACAGTTCCCAGCACTAGAAACATCTAGAGAGTTAGACTCCTAACATATTGATCTCTTTATCCATTTTTTTTCAACGTTAACCTAATTTAATCATGGAAATGACCTAGGATAGACGTAATTATACTATTAAAATGAGTCGTTGGCTCTTAATTTCGTATCATGACAACAAAACGACGCAACATTTATGGACATCTCCAATCGATTCTCTCCTTTATCTACACTTGTTTATTTTGTTTTGGTTGAGAAAGCAAGTAAATGGATTATTAGAATTAAAAAAAAAATAGAGGGTTAATCCTATTACACAAGAGAAAAAAATAAGTCAATAATGTTCAATAACTACAAATATACATGTATGTTCATATATATTTGGTCGAAAAACTACAAAATAATTAAGTAATTGAGATGGAATGTCTTTTTTTAATATATATACATATACATGGTCCCGTCCAGATGGCTAGGCAGATAATTCCACGCCTAAAACCGGGAAGTGGACTAAAACTCATCGGTTCCATTAAATTGGAACCAGGAATCAGACTAGCTCTCATGGGAACTGCCGATTTCAGTCCAATCAGTCTGATCTAAGCAGTTCCCAATTCTTTTGTACACCCCTAGCAACTAGTCTAAGATAAAATGTAGTTTGGATAAGTTTACCTGAGATGGTAGCAATGGTTGGTCCATGAACTCAAACACCGAACTCACAAATACATCCAACGTGTTCACACACACATTCTTGATTGCGCTAGGAAAATCAAGTCGAATAGGGGCTTGCTGCAAATCCTTCGACATTGGCTGCTCATGGAGTTGCAACATTCATTCAGTTTAGCATATCATATTTCCGTTCGAGTCATTGTTTATGAATATCAGTTATTGCTACAAGATTCGAATTATTAACTCCATTTCTCCTGATGATGGACTCTAATTTAGATGAGCATATCATGATTTAAGAAACTTGTAATTGAAGGAGAAGTGAAATAACCATTGCCATTCAAAGGAAAACCTAATTGATCACCTTATAGACATGACTACATATTAGTGTCAACTCTAATGGGGAGCTCAACCAAAGAGAAGAATCAACCTTGTCAACTCTGATATGAGCGTGAGTGCGTGCGTGCGTGCGTGAGAGAGAGAGAGAGAGAGAGATGCTGCTTTTGAAGTGATCAAAGTTGATGAAAATGGAGGGCCGCTGCACAGAGCAGTTCACTTGGAGCGCCACATGTGAAGACGACATCTCTCTGTCTCTCCTTCTACCTAAGGGGTTAACACGGGGTTTATATACTCATAATTATTGTGTCAATGCAATGCAGTTATGTATTTTAATTATCCTCATAAAAGCAAGGATTATTTTATCATTTGAAGATCTATCCAGCCAACGTCATTGCTTAGTTTGCATACAATGAAAGAGGACATTAAGTTGGGCTGGACCATATTGGACAAAGATGTCTCAATTTACCAAGGACAAGACGATTATATCTATCGTCATTATATCTATCGTCACACACCACATCATTAATTGATGTGACATGCTAATAATCATTGCGGTATTTACCTCCACTCTATCTATGATATCTAAAACGGGTCGAAACTAGCATCATGTTTGGCGTGCTCTAGTTGGTTGTTGCATACCCATCAATCGATGATTCATCTTGGATTACTTTATTGAGAATGTCAGATTGGCATCAATCACTTCCACGAGACAGTGATAACACTGAGTGCAATTGAGTCCTAAAACTTACAAAAAGTGCAATCAAATCCTAAAACTTATCAAGTTGGTTCAATTAAATCCTAAAGTTAACACCGTCAAAAAAGTTAACACCATCAAAAAAGTTAACGGAATTGCTTACATGGCGCCGACATAAGATTTTAAATGAATTTTTTATTATATATATGGCTTTTTAAATTATTTTTTATTCAAAATCTTTAAAAATAAGATAAAAAATTAAAAAGGAAAAGCTAAATTTATTTTAAAAACAAAACTATTAAAAATAAAAATAAAAAAGGTTTGTCGGTGGAGCTTCCACGCCGCCCATTGCCGGAGGGGCCGGCGATAGGCGCCGGAGGGACGGCGATGGTCGCCGCCCGGGCGAGGTGGCCGACCCTCGCCCGAGTGAGGTCTCGTCGGCCCCAGATGAGGACCGGCCACCCCCACCAGGTCGGGCAAGGACGCCCAGATCTGGGCACGCCGCCCCTCGCGAGGGCCAGCGAGGCCTCGCGGGGGGCCAGCGACCATCGGCTTGGGATCAGCAATGCTCGCCCAAATTTGGGCGAGTAGGCATCGTCCAACGAGGCCCTGTCGGACGGGTCCGAGGGGGAGGAGCAGCCGCAGCTTGACGAGCCGGCCAACGAGGAGGACGAGGAGGAGCTCGAGGCCGTCGCCCGCTCCACCAGCTTCGCCGACGAGGACGACGCCGCCCTCGCCGCCGACAACGACAAGAATGGCGAGGCGAGGAGGAGGAGGACCATGAGATTCGGTTGCTCGGCACTCAGATCTGGGCGAGCACCGCCGACCCCAGGCGAGGGCCGGCAAGGCCCCGCCCAGGGCGAGCGATCCTCGCCCGCGGCGTGCCAGATCTGGGCGTCCTCGCCGCGGGGAGCCGGCGACCATCGCCCGCCCTAGGCAAAGACCGGCCACCCGCCCAGGGCTGGCGACCGTCACCGGCCCGTCCGGCGGCCGTCACGGCCCCTCCGGCGATGGGCGGCGAGAGAAGCTCCACCGGCAGCCTTTTTTTTTATAGTTTTATTTTTTAAATAAATTTAGCTTTTTCTTTTTAGTTTTTTATCTAATTTTTAAAGATTTTGAATAAAAAAATAATTTAAAAAGCCATATATAAAATAAAAATTCATTTAAAATATGAATCGCACGTCAAAGAATTCCGTTAACTTTTTGACGGTGTTAACTTTAGGACTGAATTGAACCAACTTGACAAGTTTTAGGACTTGATTGCACTTTTTGTAAGTTTTAGGACTCAATTGCACTTTCTTGACAAGTTTTAAGACTTCTGCTGAATATATCCCAAATTTCTAATTAGTTGACTGATGAATTAATATCAACACGTTTAAGCCCACTGGCTTGAGAATTTTTGGGGAAAAAGAGAATTTCGGCTGGCTTAGGCTGGAAGCTATATTCATTGTTTTCTCAGGGAATCTTTTGTCTAGATATTCTTCCATTCTCAGCGACAAGTCGAGGTGCTAACCGACAGAAATTGCGTTGGGGAGACAATTTGGCTTTAATTACTAGACTGGACGGTCAAAGGAATATGCTTCTTTTGAATTGTCTCACATTCTCAAACAGGTAATCTCTTACTTCTGCGAGAGTCTTCCATTGACGCGTTGTCACGATCTAAATTTCGGGTGAATCACCTAGAATTAGGTTAATGGACTATTAAATCTAAACTTAACTCGGGCTCTCCCAATACCATACCAATTCACGACTTATCTTTAAATATTTAACATGCAATAGATTATTAGCTAAAGTCGCTACTAATCAATTTACGTAGTCGATTAGATAATTAAGTAATTATTTTACTCATACAAATCAGAAATTTTGGGTACAAGGACTTAGTTATACTAAATTTTTTAATGCCATTTCGATCGTTTCTCTTTTTATTTGAAAAAATGTTTTGCAAGCAGTTTAAATTAATTTTAATTCACTTCCCTAACATATGAAGTAGTCATACAAGTGTGCAAACCACCAATTTAATACTCAAATCAAGCCATGAATAAATTGCAAGACTTACCTCATAAAGAACGAAAGCATTTACAACGTTAAATCAGAATTTACATCGACAAATTTTAGATATAATTTCTCTTATTTAATGAAATCTAAGTTATATGCAATAAATGACCTAATTCTAATGACAGACAATTTTTAATTAAATGGACTTAACAACAAATATTAAATGACATGCATTTCGTGAACCTAATTCTATATAACATACGCATGATATTTTTTGTTTTTTTATAAAAATTCATAATTAAAAATTGCTAAAATATAAAAATAAAATCTAACTAAAGTGAGATATTATCTATTTTAAGTTAAGAATAGACTAATATGAATCATATCTTAACTTAGAAAATTATCTCATCATGCAATTTAATTCAAAAGATTTTATCTAACCTAGATACCATCTAAATATGCATATAAAAAAAATCTAACTATTCTTTCATGCAATTTTATCTAAGGAAATCAATTCTAATCTACATGAAATGCAAATGCAGTTTTTTTGTATTTTTGGGACAAACAAAACAATTAAAAGATAAACACCAAATCAT
Organism: Eucalyptus lansdowneana; assembly: GCA_017140395.1. NCBI lineage: Eukaryota > Viridiplantae > Streptophyta > Magnoliopsida > Myrtales > Myrtaceae > Eucalyptus > Eucalyptus lansdowneana. Next base: position 48,040,400 of record CM029485.1, read on the forward strand.
CAACGGTCATTAAAAATATTATCTATCCTTCAAATTTGAAAGCTTGATTAATTCGTTAATAAAATCGATAAATTGACTTTAAGCCTTAAAGATCAAGATATCAATGTTATTCCGGCGTAATTAATTATTCTATTTAAAGTCCTATAAATTGAATAAAAATATATATATGCAGTTGCAAATTAGGTGAAACGTGGGATTCCAATCATGCATCATGAAATATTTCAAATAAAGAAACTAAAAAATAAAAAATCTACCTAATTGGGATTTTTGGCTTCAAACGGCGGCTACCCACGATGGAGGCTCGGCGTGGCTCGCGAGGATGGGTCGCTGCGATGGTGGGCAGCTGTGGGGGAGGTCGCGGTCGTCGGAGCTCCGGCGAGGAGGCAGCAGACGCGCGGCGAGCGGAGGAGGGCACAGCAGCAAAGGGTCGGCGCTCAGGCGGAGGGCTGCTTGCGGCTGCAGCAGAGCCGACGTCGGCGCTCGGGCGAAGAGCTGCTCGCGAGTGCTGGCGTCGGCGACGGAGACGGGCGGTGACTCGACGATCAGTTCTCGGGCGGAGCAGCGAAGGCAGCAGCGGCTTCGCAGGGGGAGGGGGGGGACGAGCAGATCGCGGCCAGTGCGGCGAGACAGCGGCGGCTTCGGCGGGTTGCCGGTGTCGCGAGGGGTCGAGCGGCGGTGCGGCTGCAGGCGCCGGGCTCGCGGATCGCTGCGGAGCGACGAAGCGGGAGGTGCTACAAGAGCAGCAGCAGAGGCGGCGTCGACTTCGCGGCTTCTGGAGCAGAAGCAGCGACGCAAGCTCGTGGCCGGAGGCGCGACGGCGGCGCAGAGGTGGCGGTGCGGCTTCGCAGAGAAGGAACGCGCGAAGAAGAACAGTGCGCACGCCTCTTTCCTTATTTTTCTTTTTGGTTTTTCTCTCCCTCTATCCTCACGTCTCCCTCACTCTGCTGTTTCGCTGTTCCTGTTGTCCTTTCTCAGGTATAAATTCTGCTGACTTCGACCCCTTCCTTCCTTCCCCCAAAATGAATTTTTCCTTTTTGTCTTTTGTGGTGCTTTTCCCAAACGAACAAAGAGAAGCCCCTCTGCCGCCGAGTGATCGAAAGAAAAAAGAAAGAAACAAAAGGCTTTCTCTTCTTCTTTTTTGTGTTGAATTTTTGACCTAGAAATCGAGAAAAAGCCCCTTGATTAAAAAAAAAAAAGAAACCCACTCTTCTGTAGTGCAGCACCCTATTTATAAGTGAGTGAACTCGGATTTTAAATCAACATCTATAAAAAAAAATTTGCAAATGCAATATTTCTTTTTGATAAGATTTCCTTTGCAAAAATGAATATTTTTCACTAATTTTATCACATATTATCAAAAGATTCAAAATTGCAATAGGATTTTTCTTAAATTTGAAATCTCGTAAAGATGAGTTGGTAATATCTCCTCAATGATACAAGTTTGAGTTAATTTGCTCTATTCGTGAGAGCTTAGTCCAACTTATCAATTTAAAATTTAAAATCACCGAATCAAACCCATCATCACCAATCAATGCAAATACAATAATAATAAATAAATGCTATGCAATAACCCAATGGAGTAAATCAATTACCTCAAGGCACCAATTCCATTTGTGGCTCATCACGAGGAACCGTCTTCCCACTCAAGTCTTTCTTCTTTCCTTTGATAGGATTCCTAATGGTGCTTGTGTTTTTTATAACTCTAGACCGAGTTACATTAATCATCTCTTCTTTGAGTGTCGAATTACTACCAGTTTGGCTTCGTTTTGGGCTTTTAAATGCAACCTTATATGGCATGGTACCAAACCATGGTAAGATACTATCTCTTGGACCCTTAAAGTTCTCTTTGGTGATTGCTAGATTTTCCTTCGCTGTGCTTTGCCATCTTATTTGGAAAACTAGGAATGGCATTCTCTTTTAAGGCAAGACTCTCGCTGTGCCTATCATGAAGAACCACCTACTTAAAAGTTGTGAGGGACAAAGCCATCCCCTTTAGCCAAGTGACAGATAGTCCGAGAAATAGAAGAACTCAACGAATTTGGGATATTGACCCGACCATCTTTGCGGACTAAGTGCTTCGGCCTTTGTTGTTTCGTCACCTACCAGCGTGTCAAGGTCTCAATTGCCTTTTCTTTCAGAGGGTTGGTGTTGTTCTTGGCCGTTGGCTCCTTTTGGCTATTTTCGCTTGTCTAGTTGTATTTTCTTGTAGCTTTTCTTTCTATTTGGCTTTTTCGTGGACGCCGTTTGGTTGCCTGTTGCTACCTTGGTAGCTTTTGGCTTCTTTTTCCTGACATCCTTCCACTCGACCTGGCTTGTTGCCTTGTTGAGTGTAAGTTTTTTATGCCAGATTCCGAGTTGTATAGTTTGGTTTAAGTCAATATATTCTTACCTTACCCAAAAAAAAAATTATTATATTTTTTTAGGAATTAAAGATTAATCTCTAATTTTTTATACAATTAATAAATAACTTAACTCCTAAAATTTAGATGTCAACACGTGTTATTAACCATAAGAAGGCGAGTCTTCGTTTGAAAAAATATAGTTTCAATTGGCTCGGCTTCGAACGCCAACCCGGCTTCCTTAGATAATCAAATCAAGTTTCAAGCCGGTCAATCGTTTCAAAGGAAGAAAAGAAAGGCCGAAATCAAGATGAATGTCGACCCGGTAAATCACCTAACTTTGTATAGCTGAAAGTTGCCAAATCGGTTGAAAGAATTGAAACGAATGCTGGAAAATGAGCTTCAAAGCTTGAACTTCCATTTTCAATAGTCAGAAGAAGCGCGGATGGCAACTATCATCCACAATCATAAATCAATAGCTGATTCAAATTACTTGTCCTCAAAACTCTTGCCATCTCGAATTCAAGGTGAAAACCCAGCCAAGGCAAATTCCGCACCCACTTTTCTTTATTAAAAAAAATAAAAATAAAATAAAAAGCTGATAACAGCATGTCATCTGTAAATGCCAGTGAACGACAATCCTACAGTAATTTTGCAATTCATGTGGCTAACAGAAGAGGGGTAGTCAAATGTCCACTGGCTAAGACAATGTTTATAGCAGAAAGGTGCACATGCACCAAGAATAGGATATATCTCTACACAGGTTAACATGTACGAGTATGTAGCCATCCACTCGTGACCAAAACCTTAGTAAGAAGGAAAGGAGTGCACCTGGGGATCAAAACTAAGTTGAAACTACCTTGTATAAATGAGCATGCGTGTTTATTCATTACCTGAAATTTCTTGTTTGCAACCAAACATGCACTCCAAAAGAAAGATCACGGCAAGATCGCCAACATACATATATTATATATGTGTAACTGCTTATCAATAGATGTCTAAAACAACTCTGTGGAAGTCAGCCACATATATACCCGCTATGTGCAGCATCATTGAAAGATCTACCCTAAAGTTAATGAAATTTTCAGAAAGAAAAACAATTACAAGGGGTCAATATCAAGTACAAACTATGGATAGCAGCGGTGAATTCATCCTGCCTTGGATGAGTCACTAGAAAGCTGTGGTTGTAAATTTCTCCGGAGGAAATCAGACATTTTTGAGGTTGCCGAACGACCACGTTCTAAGCAATGAAGATAATCGTCCACTTGAAAAAGAGAAGTGAACAAAATTTCAGAATTAGGTTGCACAAAGATACATGAAACCAAAATCAGGAACAATTTGAAACCAAAAGCTTTAGCTATCTTAAATCCATGCATAGAAAAAGTCTGTTTCCCACAGGGAACATTTGATGATAAATTTAATCATCTGGACTTAATACCTGACATGACACCATGGGTGACAGATGTGATAAGCCCCTGTTCCATTTGTTCACCTTTTACTGATGATGATTCTTCAGGAAGGACAGAGAGGATCGAATTCGGTAAAACCAGATACACGAATGCCTTCATTTTCTGCCAAAAAATTCAACAGAAAACATACGTCATTGGCTCCCTGACTAAATGCAAATATGCATTCCGTGTCATAGCTAGTCCAGGGAAAGAATAAATACTTCAGACTCCAACAAAAATTGCATATTTTCCAATTATTCTTTAGAAAACAAAGATAGATTGTCGAGAGAAAAACCTGTTCACTGTTTAAATAAACTGCCCACATCAATGAAACTTCAAGCAATGGTATCTCGTCTGTGTTAGGTTAAACAAATAGAACCTTTTTTCTCCATCCACGAATCATAAAGTATCTCTATGAATAAAGCTATTCATCACATACATCTAGACGTTTAATGGCCAAAAGAGAGGGTTGCACTTATCGATTAATGCAATTGTTCACCATAGAAATAAAACTACATGATGAAAAAGTCACCTCTTCCTCTAACTTAGTGGGGTCCAACATCACAAGTCCACTGTCAGCCAAACAACAACATATTGCAACTGCATAAACCAACAATTGTATGAGTAGAAATTTCAATTCGTGTTGTTACAAGACATGAAAAGCTATACAAAGAACAATGAGCTTCAATTACCAGCAAGATGCTTCAGAGGAATGCCAGCATCTACAAGAGCAGCACATGATGCATTTATGGCACAAGGGAGAAGCTACCACGATTCAGTCAAGGAAGCTTCATCATAACAACTCATAAGTAACAGAATTGAAATTTTGCATGCAATATTTGCTAAAATATGCGTGCCAAGAAAGTCGAAGATGCTCTATTGGTCCATTTGTCAATAAATGATAAACCCAACGTCGAGAACAGTCACAACTAATAAAGCCTTTATTGTAGTACTTGAGAGTGAAGTGTGACACACATTGTCTTCTCTTAGTATTAGTTGTTTTCCTAGGCAAGAAGAGCTCACAATGAAATCTAAACCACCATTCAAGCTATGACACTGTCCAAAATATGGCAAAAATCCAGAAGTGGACAAATTCATACCCAAGAAACTCTCAAAGCTACTTCTGTTCTTTCCATCCACTATTAGTTCCCAAAAACAATATCTGATCTAATATTTTCCCAGATCAAACAACATCCTTTAAGATTGATCTCAGCCATCACAAGCATCTAAGGCCAACTGCCATCTAAAATATTTCGATCGTCAAATAGCCTCTAATTAGCAATACAATGTCTGACAACAAACAGAAAAAGGTACTTTAATGGGTCATACACCACACTACAGACAAAGTTTACAAGACCTATCTCCATCTGAACGACCTCTAACTAATTCTTCATCTTAGGCATCTCTTCCTTCATTAAATTATCTACTTATGTAAGCCCCAAATGATGACGCATTTTGAAAGACTGCAGAAATCACTTGCATATATAATTTTAGTCATCATGGATACAGCACCATCATCATGGACAACCTGCAAAATACAATAGATCACCCAGCATAAGGAAAAAAGGTAACAGACTCAAATCATTGTATCTGACCACCTTGCATCATGAATAGCAAACTTGTCTTGCATCATAAATAGCAGCTGGACAAGAAATCAAGCAAAATCCAGCTAAAAGGAACCTTTGAAGTTCCAGAGGTGTGCACAACGCATTAAAGAAATCACGGTGGGTGTTTGTCTCGGATTCTAGAACTCTCAAGCCACCAAAGTTTTCCAGATGAGCCATCTTAGATTCATTCCACCAGAATTCAGCAAAAGTGACTGTCAAAGCTCAAGACCAATAAAGAAGCTAATAGGTGTAGTGCTGATTAAACGCAGTATTAACTCTGAAAAAATGTTGGCCTACGGATTACATCTTGCTGCCAAAATAAGGTGAGGATCGATAGACCAGTTAGGGACACTTAAACCCATACAGTAGGCGTGAAGCTCAACTGAAGGACAACAACCAACATCTAGCATCTAGCATAATGCGAGCAGCTAACCTGAACAATCACCGAGGTCGTGGTATTCGGGTGTATAGTCAAGATGCAGATGCTCTGCAACGTCCTCTTCAGCACCATCTCGTATTCCCTCTCCTGCTTTCCTGCAAGCACACGAGAATCAATACAATGCGTGCGCACTCCTCCGCGGCAACATACGCCCAGAAAAAGGGCAAAAGAATTCTCACCAATCTGCCCCGTTTTGGGCTTCCAGATGACCTCGACGGAAGCCTTCTCCGGGTTCTCGTTCTTCTTCGTCCCCGCCTTCGGCCCATAAACCGCGGCAAGAACCTGCGTATTCCCTGAGCAGCAAAACCCAAATCCCACCCCCCCAAAAAAAAAAAAAAAAAAACAGAACCCACTTCGATTTCAGACGAATTTGAGCCGAAAAGAAGCACCTTTATCGAACTCGCGAAACGAGCCGGATGCCTCGATCATCAGAACGATCACGCGAAGGAACGCAATGCGAGGAGCAGAGAGGAGTACCTTGAGCCCAGCTCGCGGAGCCGTGAGCCCGGTTGAGGACGCCCCGGGAGCAAGAGAGAGGCCTCAGCTGGTTAGGGTTACGGCCGTCGGCTCGATCGATCTCCATTTCCGTTCTGCGCGAGTTCTGGGAATTAGGGTTTAAGGGCTTTCGCCGGATGCAAGACGAGGATGGCCGCGCGGCGGTTCGCTACTAAACCCCACGCCCCGCTTTTGTTTTTTGTTTTTTTTTTTTCAAAAAAAAGAGACTGAGAAAATTTTATTATTAGATTTATGAGGTATTTTTTACATCAAACGGAGGGAAAATTTCAAATGATAACCTAAAATGCTTTTGTTTTCTCTTATAAAAATCCAAAGTAAGCCTTATTTTAAATAAGAGTATGAAATAGCCAAATCGTTTCAAATAAAAGTCTAAAACAAAATTTATTTTAAATGAAAGTCTAAAATGACCATATCAATTTCAAAAAAGGAACATAACCCCTCTCAAAAGGAAAGGTATTTTGGTCTTTTAATTTTTTACGTTTTTCCTTTTCTTTTCTCTTAATCTTTCTTTCTTTTTTTTTCCTCCTTCCACTCAGGCGAGGGCCACCGTCAATGATGTCAAGCGAGAATTTCCCCACTTGGGCTAACAAGGGCAACCCCTCCCTAGGCAAGACAACCCTCAATAGATTTGGCTCGACCCTCGCTAGCCCGATCAAGGGTGCCTGAGGCGAGCAACCTTCGCCGCCATCAACAGCGATGGTGTGGGGGGGAATAGGAGAAAAGAAAAAGAAAAGGAAAAAAATTTAAAAAAACATGGTTACAATTTTATTTTATTTTATCAAAATACTCTTTCTATGATGACCAAAATAGTCACTGGCTAGCCAAAGGCCTTTATTTGAGATAATTTGACCATTTTAGATCCTTATTTGAAATAATTTGACTATTTATGTCCTTATTTGAAAAAAAAATATTCACTTTGGGTTTTTTGAGAAAATGAGGACACTTTAGACTCTTATTGAAATTTTTCCTAAAGTTGAGATTTAGCATATTTCTTTAAAAAGAAATAAATACTTGTAGGATGAGAATGGTTAACATATAGTAAAAGACCTATGGGATGGTGGGATGGTAATAGTGTGAAGTAAAATCTATATTCACATTTGACCAAAAAAAAAAAAAAACTCTATTCGCCCTCTTAACTAACCGGTAAAAAAACCACGCACTCTACGAGGGAATTAATAAGATAACAATAAATGTTTTAAGACTTGGTTGATTCAGAAGAATAAATCGAAAACAAAAGACGATCTCAATTAGCTAAGAAGGTGAAAGATAAGCGAATTTTAATTTTACTTGCCATTAGGCTTAGTGCTGATTAGTTTAAGGGTGGATAATTCCTATGGGAGTTGGGAAATGTCTACTAAGAATTGATTTTGAAAAATTAAAATCACAAACCACTTGTTGATTCCATTGACCCACTTAGGAATCAGACTTAGTAAGTTTATAAAACCAGTTGAAAAGCCACATTTCGAAAGAGGCATGAGACTTAAAAGCAAGTGACGAGATCGAGACAATTGAAAAGCGATAGTAATAGATGAAGCAATGAGGCCGAAGGCATTCAATAGCAAGGGTGAGAGAGGGATTGATGAGGCCAAAGACCATTGACAGGGAAAGGGAGACAGGGAGACATGGGGACCGCGAGATATGTAAGATGAAAGACAAAGACAGATGAAGAGGAAATTATGGTTTTAATCTTAAAATATATGTACCAATCCGATCTAAATGAGAGGGTGAGTAATTCCACATTTAAAACCAAAAATTGAACCGGTACTTACCAATTCTAATAAACTGGATCTAAGAATCAAATAGAGAAAGAAAATCTTCTTTTACACACCCTTAATTAGAATTATAAGGAATCATGATAATTGCCTGATGTTGAAACATTACAAATAATTCATTTTGTAAAGAGACAAGAGATTTTTGGTATATTTTGCTAGTAGGACAATGACGTGAAAACTATCTTCTCAATTTGGTTTACCATAGAAAGATAATTAATGCGTCGATAATCAATTAAAGCATAAGTTAATATTCACATCATGTTTTGGAATCCCTAAAATAGGGGGTAGGGTTGGTGGACTTGCACGGGTTTAGCATGAGTCTATATTCTTAGTTAGCGTGCATGCAATTCTTTACGGCGATGATGGTGGTGATGAGACTATATGATAGCGACGGCACGTGGATAGACGAGAAGAGTGGGGAAGGATTTGCTGATTCGGAAATGAAACCATGAAAGTCACATCTGCATCTGGGCCCTGTCCTTGTGGCCCACCAAAGAAGCCCCAAGCCAATAATTCACATGGACTTTTTGCTCATGCTCCTTGAAGGCGCGTGGTAGCCACGCTTTTCTTTTCTTTTCTTTTTTTGTATGAAACTTACCCAATATTAAAATTTAGGAGGACTGTTTCTTCCGTTTAGCTGAGCATTATATGAATTTTCATCAATATATATTTTTAAGTTAAGCATCGCTCTATCATTTTACGTGGATTGTGTTTGGCAATCGGTTCAAGTTGCTTGATAAACTTTTATAGAGAGCTTTGGGAAAAATACTACAATACTAAAAGTCCTCTTAAATTTCTCGGCAGATCGATCGCATGGAGTTTTGAGTTTAGTATTCTTGGAATGTTATATACTTTTTTTTACAACTTTATTCTCACTAAACATTCGAAATTTCGAAAATGCCCTCATCTTGGGAAGTCATTAGTAAATCTAGATCTAACGATCAATGGATTGTGAACCTAGGTGAGACCGAAAGATGCCAAGTATAGTTTTGTTCAAACAATATTTTAATCAAAGTTGCTTTCCCCAAAAGCTTTACCAAATGCAATCACATTTCTCTAACTTTAGTATGGAATGCCATTTAGTACTAAAGATATAAAACATAATATTGGCTAATTAACAACCGTAAAGTAAAATTAGACAAATGATTAAAGGTGGAAAATGAAAACAAACCCTGCCCCCCTCCCCTTAAAACTTTTCTTTGAAAGACGTAAAAGTAAAAAGACGTAGGGCACGTTTGGTAACGATTACATTCCTAAGAATAGATTTTGATCGAAATGATTATTTTTTATTCCGTTCCCATGAATTGATTTTAAGCATTTTAAGCCGTTTGGTAATTGTTTAATTTTTTTATTCTTAAATAGAATTGCGTTTGGTACCACGCTCATTAATTCGCTCCAAATCAATTTATTTTAATTTTTAAATAATTTTTTACTTTTTTCTTTTCTTTTTTCCTTTTTGTTGGCGACCACGGAGTGTCGCCGGCCCTCGTCGGCAGTTGGGCGAGGCCTGCTTGGCCACCGGCAAGGTTGGGAGAGACCCGCCTGGTCACCGGCGGAGCTCGGTCTTGTTAGATCTAGGGAGGCCGAGTGTCGCCGATGGCTAGGCTTGCCTCCAGCGAGCTCGCCGAACCTCGCCCTGGCCTGGCGAGCCTCCGGCGAGCTCGTTGGACCGGCGAATGGCAGGCGGCGGCGGCGGCGAACAGTGGCGGGCGGTGGTGGACAGCGGTCACGAGATGACCGAAGGGAAGAAGGAAAGTTGTTGGTTTTGATTCTCAATTCCAATTCTAGAATAATAATCAACTTTTTTTTTTTTTTTAATTCTTGATTGCATTCCCAATTTGTTCTTGGGAACAAAAATTTTATCAAACACGTGATTTTGAGCTCAACTAATTCTCGGAACAAAAATTAGATTTATTCATATTTGGATGGTTACAAATAAATAGGGCCGTACTGTCTCTTTGTTTCCCTATTTTCGGGCCAAATTCTTCTCTTTTTTTCTTTTTTTCCGCTCTACTTTTTCACCACTAGTGTGGCACACTCCCCTCTCGGACAAGACCTCGCGGCACGCGCCGCAACGCGCGTGGGCAAATAAAACCGGCTGTGTGTAATGAAACCGAAAACGATTGGTGGCATCCGCCGTAAATACCCCGCCGAACCAAGCCCCATTTCCGGACGTCCGCCACCCCAGTCAGACAGACAGACGCAGCATCTCTCTCTCTCTCTCTCTCTCTCTCCTCATTTTAATACTGCTCGCTGCTTTCGTCACGACAGCGGAGAAGATCTCCTCGGAATCCCGAAACCATTCGACGGGGAAGACGCTGACGATGCCTTGCTTACTCGACCGGCTACGGGGAATCTCGCCGCCGCTCCTCCGCGACCGCCGGCGTTGACCCTTTTTTGCTCCGGCGGCGGCGGTGGAATCGAACGCCGGTGAGTGGTCGCGTCCCGATCGCCGTTTCTTTTCTGTGCTGACTGGTTTTTCAGCTGGCGACGGGCTCTCGTTCGTCCGCGTCTCTTCGCGTGATCCGGTGGGGTTGGTGCGGGGGGGCGTGAGGGATTTTCTGGTCGGAAGCTGAGTCCCGGTTCTTCAGCTTCGTTGACGGCGGGTGATCGCCGTGTTGGTTGGTGTCGTTCGGTGCTTGCTGCGGGGCGGCGAGTTGAGTTGCGCTTCGGGGCGCGCGAGTCGTGTAGGGTCTGGGGAGTGCGAAGGGGTCGTGAATGGAGTCGTGGGTTTTGGCAGGGAGTTGGACGTGGTCAAGTGGGAGTTCGAAATTTGACCTCGTCCCATTTGACCACGTCCGGTGCGGACAGATCTCCTCGTCGGCAGCAGAAATGCTTGACGGGAGGAGATTGTGAATCATCATTTCTGGTTCGAATTTCATCTAGTGGCTTGCATGAGGCCGGAGCTTTTGTTTCATATTCCTATTCAATCGCAAAGTTTCTTCAAGACGGAATAATCAGAGTGTGTCGCCAGCGCTCACGATATGACACCGTACGCTGTTCTTGAACTGGAAAGCGTAGTTCATGAGTCCCTTTTCTGTTTTCTAAGAAAATGTAGATGGGTGGGGGTGTTGTGAACTGAGAAGACTCCACCGTATTGTTGCCCGTTCAGACCCTGTTCTCATTATGCATGTGTTAGCAATTGCGAGGTTGGCGCGAAACGTGGGTGAAGGATCTATTGGCTGAGTTCTCCCGATGAGCATGCTATTTTACTTTTATGTGTTTTGTGTAGGTGCATGGCAAGTTGGCTGTGCCAACTGCCGACTAATGATGTGATTGAGAGGACCCTTTTGCATTCTTGTTAACTGTCTTAGTTGTTGGTTGAGCATGCAGGTGCAGCTGCAAAATTTTTATGCTTTCCTAATTGAAATTGCTTGGACTGCTTCAATTTTTCAATTAAGTCAGTTCTTTTCGCTCCTGTATTTCAATAGAAGGACCAGGGAAACAGAGTTGCTGCAGAGCAAATATCGTTGATGTTTTGTGTATCATTAACTCTGTGGAGCAGGAGTTGCTCTGTTCTCCTGCGTCTGGAACTCTAGTTAGCAATTTCAGTGACATGTACTTATAGGTTCTGTAGAACTACCGGCAATGTTGTATGATTTTTGGTTCAGTTTCTTGGGAATGCTGACTTTTGCAGTGGGAAAAATGTGCAGGTTGACGGCGTGCACAGTTTTATATCGAGCTTAGAGGCTACAAACTAATGAGTTGTTTCCCAATGGATCATAAATTTCATTCAATGTGTCAGTTGGAAACAAGAAAGTTGCTATGGCTTCTGGGAGTATCATTTGCTATTGTTCTATTTCTTCAGTCTGTCGAACTTCCACATGGGAATGTCCTGGCATCTCTATTTTCTGCAAGCAAGGTTCCGTTAGAAGGGGATATTGTCAATGTGGAAGAATCGCCAATTATATCGGATATATCAGGTAACAAGACACTTTCAAATGACTCGGACACAACTACTGCCTCTAGCATTCATGAAAGAGTGGATGACAATGGCTTTAAAGAGAGGGGCTCGATTTTGGATGATGGCACTGTACCAAAGAGTAATACAGTTTCCAATGAATCTTATGGTGTAAATAACTATACAACTGATGATGAAAAGTCATCAATGGAGAATCTAGTGGAGGTAAATGGAACTACCGCGCCTCCAGGTGCCAATAAATCAATTGGTGGATATGCATCAGAGGAAGCTATGGTGCCTGAGAGTAATGAGAAGCTTTCTCTAAATAGTTCAGCTATGTACAGCGACTCATCAGCTGCCAACAAGAAGAACAATGTTGGAATACCTGAACATGGTGACAACTCAGTCAGTTACAAACCTCCATCACCTGCAATTCCACCTGTAGATTCATCTCCAAACTCAACCTCATCAATAAAAGAAGACCCAAATTTGATGATTTCCATTCCATCACCTGTTTTTGATACTTCCTCAACCGAAATATACCCACCTCCAGTTCATAAGCCAGACGACAAGTCTAACCAAATGCAGGGCGATGTCTCCTCATTAAATCACAGTTCTCCTACCACCACCACCACCCATGATAGGCATGAAACACCTCAGGCACAAAAATCAGCAGTAATTACAATAGCTGAGATGAATGCTTTGTTGCTTCAGAGCCGTGTTGCATACCGGTCAATGGTGAGGGCTGGAGTATTTATTTATTTGACTGTGGTATCATGAACTTCTTTTTTAGAAATTCACATGTTTGCACTGTGGTTGCAGAAGCCACGGTGGTCTTCAGTAGTTGATCAAGAATTGTTAAAAGCAAAATTGCAAATTGAGAATGCTCCCATCATGAGTGACCCAAGCCTTTACGCCCCTCTTTATCGAAATGTTTCCATGTTCAAAAGGTAATACTAGGATCAATAACCACTTATATGCATTAGATCCTATTTCTTTTCTTTCTTGTTTTGGTTTTTTCCTTTATACGTGAGAGCCTGCTTCATTAATTTCTCCTTTCTTTTACCAGCACTGTTTCTATTAAAAACGTTCTAGTTATTATATATAATAAAATGCACATGGGGATCAAGCTGAGTGAATATAATATAGCATATTATTTTATAATCTTATAGCTTTATCTTCGTGAGTAGGCATAAAAGTTGTATACATGAGTTGGAAGTGCTCCTTATGAGGTTCGAGAACCTCTTGAGTTAAATCAGTGGCTCAGCTAGTCAGCTTAATTCCAGTGTGGGCAGCATGTTTACTGTTCATACAGTATATTGCTCTGGATAAGAAGAGACGGTGGGTTCACAACCTATTCTATGTCCATAAAAGAAATGCAAGTCAGTTCACACACCTAGATGATGTCTGGAAAGAGGATGTCTCGCTACTCTGCTCTAAAATCATAACTGAAAACTGCAGGAGCTATGAATTAATGGAAGAGATGCTCAAAGTATACATTTACAAAGAAGGAAAAAAACCAATTTTACATCAACCAGTGCTCAAGGGAATATATGCTTCTGAAGGATGGTTTATGAAGCTACTGGAAGCAAACAAGAAATTCGTCACGAAGAATGCTAGAAACGCCCACTTGTTTTACTTGCCATTCAGTTCTCGGATGCTTGAGGAAACCTTGTATGTCCCCAATTCCCACAGTAGTAAGAACCTTATACAATTTTTGAGAAATTATTTGGATGTTATCAAGGGAAAGCACCCATTCTGGAATAGAACTGGAGGAGCAGACCATTTCCTTGTAGCTTGCCACGACTGGGTATGCTTTAAGTTTTACTCAGCACATTCATATGTATGCAAATCACATTAGTTTGTTTACTGTAACTCTACGCTGTTTTTTTTGCCACTATCTTCTGAGTTACTGCAAAACCTTCCTCAGGCCCCATCTGAAACAAGGAGAATTATGGCCAGTTGCATAAGGGCGCTCTGCAATGCTGATGTTAAAGAAGGCTTCGTTTTCGGTAAGGATGTCTCACTACCAGAAACCTATGTGCGGTCAGCTCAGAAACCTCTCAGAAATGTTGGAGGCAAACCACCATCTCAGAGGTCAATCCTAGCTTTCTTTGCTGGGAACATGCACGGATATGTTAGGCCGATTCTATTACAGCATTGGGGCAACAAAGATCCAGACATGAGGATATTCGGTCCCATGCCCCACACCAAGGGTAATATGAACTACATTCAGCACATGAGAAGCAGCAAATACTGCATATGTGCGAAAGGTTACGAAGTAAACAGTCCTCGAGTTGTGGAAGCCATCTTCTATGAGTGCGTGCCCGTGATCATATCCGACAATTTTGTGCCCCCATTTTTTGAGACTCTGAACTGGGAATCCTTTGCCGTTTTTGTACTGGAGAAGGACATCCCGAACTTGAAGGACATACTCCTCTCCATCCCAGAGAAAAGATTCCGGCAGATGCAGATGCGGGTCAAGAAGGTACAGCAGCATTTCCTTTGGCACAGGAAGCCGGTTAAGTACGACATCTTTCACATGATACTCCACTCGATTTGGTTCAACAGGGTATTTCAAATTAACCCCAGGTAGATATGGTAAATAGGAAGATGTAGACAAGTGGTTCAGGTAGTGGCTTTTCGCGAGAAACGTATACTGTACAGACACCCGTCCTCTATTTCCTTCTCCATAGTTTACCAGTTATTCAGTTATCAGCTGCATTTGTGCACGAGTATACTTGCACATCTGAGAACCATTCATGTGCAGCAAGGGTTGCCGCTGCCAGTGGGAGTATCCACAAATAAAGATCATTCATTTTCATGCCCGGTCGATGTAAACACCGAAGGGTTCTCTTGTCGATACATGCCCGTGTGCATATCGGACCTAGTTTAATGATGTGCATGATGAATGAACTGCACATCGGTGAAAACCGAAACAGAACCATACGAGCAAATGTACAGGAGCATTCTGGTCATGTGTTATGTTGCAAGAGCAAAAGAAGCGGTGTGGCTTTAGTACCAAGCCGGTGATCTGTTCCTTAGAGAAAAGCATGGGAGGAAAGCAGATGGAGGATGAATGCTTTATTCTGTGCTTTGATTTTTGGGTCAAATCTTTATTCTGTGCTTTTTCAACCTGTCTATTTTTGCTTTACTCCGTTCCCATGCAAAAAAGAAATGTTCCACGCCTCCTTTGTGCCGAACCCACTAGCAAAGATTCCTGACCGATGTTGCATCTTTTAAATAATCCGTAAAGATGCAAATTGCACTTTTGAGGTAGGTTTTTAATGCTACGCCTCCTCAGAAAATCCTCCACAAAGCGTTTGAATTTCATGAAATTTCATAAAGAGACCGTTAATACTTTCATAGAAGTTTAATGCAAGGCGAAAAAAGAAAAAGAGTTCAGGCATGTCTGGTTCATGAAATGGTGTAGCTTCTTGACTTTCAGACAATTTCCAGAAAGATTTAGGTTAAATTTTGAAAAGCGTCCCTGAAATTGAAAGAAGGAAAATCGTTCTCCAAATCATAATAATAGATACTTTTTTTTTTGGGTTGGCATAGTAATAGATAGTTAGATACTTAAAAAATTATATATATATTTTTTCTCTCTTGGGGTTCTTACCTAATTAAATTAATGGGTTTTGCAAATTTACTAGAAGAGTCTCTCTTAAATTTTTCAGAGGAATATGAGTAGATTTGCACCAGCCACACATATTAAGAAAATCGAAAGTTAGTCACATGTTTCTCGTTTTTGATAATAATAGATTTTTTTATCATCTCAAAATATAACTTCATTTGTAATTAACGATATTTCTCAGAAGAAAATTACCCTTTCGCCCATAGGAATCCTCGGGATCCAATCAGATTACTTCCCGGCGTGTGCATCGGCGACGTCCACCTCCGGCCGGGAATCCAATCCCGGCCGCCGCATCGCACGGACGAGATTCGTCGCAGCCAGGGGCAAGGCTTCCTCCGGCCGCCCGATCGTGAGCGACGGGGACCAGCCGCCGCCGCCGCCGCCGCCGCCGCCCACGTGGCGGATGGCGAGGGGCATTCGAGTCATTTCCGGCCGCGCCCAGTCCACACCAACTGAGTTAAAAGGGGTAGTTAGAGATGGGGAAAAAAAAAAAAAAAAAACGGACTTTTAACTTCCGTATGCAGCTTCGATCTTCTTCCTCTGCTTCTTCTTCTTCTCCGGACGCCTTGCTCTCGAATTCCGATCTCGATTGGACGGATTCCGATCGCACGAGCCGCCGGTGAAGAAGGGAGGGTCCGATCGGAGGGGGATCGATTCGCGGCCGATCGCCCGGCGATGGACAGCAGGAGACCGGGAGTGATGAAGGTGAGGCTCGACGGCTCGGCTCTCGGCAGGAAGATGGAGAGCTCGTCGAGCCGCGATTCCGTCGCCCCGAAGCACAGACCCGCTTCGGCCGTGGTGAAAACCGAGGTACGTGCGCGAGAAACGAAATCGGGAGTCGGCGCCACGTGGGATCGCGGTTCGAGCTGGATTCGCAGCTGAAACGCGTTTTTTGTTTGTGCGCCGATTGATCGATTGAGTTGAGCTCGTTTTGATGGGATTGGAGATTTCTAGGGATGAAATTGAAGTGAAATCGAGTCTATCTGGTCGCTCGAAATGCGAGCGAATTTGAGAATGACGGGGCTTGGTCGATGTTTGTAGGTGAAGTCGAAGGCGATGCCGAGCTCGTCGAAGACCGTGGCGAGAACGACGACGACAACGACGACGAAGACGACGGCTACTAAAGTGAGGGAGAAGAAAGTGTTCAATTTGCCTGGCCAGAAACACGATCCTCCTGAAGAGGTTCCTCAATCTACTGCCGAGCGATTCTTGTTGCATAAAATCATCTGGTGTTGGAATGAAATTTCATTTCTTGTATTTTTGCTTTGTTCCCTATTTTCAGAGAGCCCTTGAGGATATTTTATGAGTCATTATCGAAGCAAATCCCGACGAGCGAAATGGCAGAGTTCTGGTGAGTATTGTCGACCTTCTTTAGTTGCGACGGTCATATGTTTCAGGAATTTGAATAGAATGGTTGTGGCTGGTGTTTTTCTTATCGGTGCTTTGGGTACTAACTGCTGGAGCTCAATCGTAAATTGCTATATTAGATATGAGCAAACACATTGATAATTGCCATTCTATGTTTTATGTTCTGGATACAACTTCCTCATCAAAGAGTAAATTATTCGTTGGTAAACTTACTTCTAATTACTCAAGAAAGAAGACTTTTAACTTGATGACCAGTCAAGAAAACAAAAGCCATCTGTATCTAGAAGTAGATGAACCAGTTTTACCTGAGAACCTCCTTTTTTAGATAGGATTCTGATTTTTCCAATGAGGATTAGTATCAGGCATGTTCCATCACCTTATGATCCTTGTTTGGTGGTTGAGATGGTCATTTTTTTCTAGTTATTTCTAATTATCAACCGTGATTTGAATTAATTTGGATTTATTTTGTGTTAGAACTTGTGTTGTGTAATTACCCACTTGTTGCCACTAGTAATTTAATTGAAATGTAGGCTATATTTGGTGACTTCTGGTAAAGAGTTTATGGTCTTACGCTTATATTAGCCAGCTGGAGGTGACTTTGAAAGAGGTGAACAAGGAAGAATTGTGTTTTTTTTTTTTTTTTTGTTTCATTGCCAGAGATAATGCTTATCAGCAATCAGTACACATGTAGTTCCAAAAAGTTCCTGTTTACAAACTAGGTGGAGTTTGTCAAAGAAGAGTTCGTGGAGTTTGTTTTGAGTGGCTAAACAGGGAACTGGAGCAGTGGCTAGGGATAGATGACATGCAGGAAAACTTCAATGGATAACCTTCCATCTTCCATTCAAACACCCCTCCCCCCTTTCAATTGAGAAAGTAAGAGGGAGGCGTGATATTTCATATAATTGTTATGACTGGTTGTACTTATGTGGTGAATAGAATTCCTGCACCGGCCAATTTTCCCTGAACTTGATGGACCCAGAGAACTCATGGTTCTTTACCTGAACTGGAATGTGTACCCATAATCCAAGTATTGAGTCTGATAAAGTCGGGTTACTTTGGATATAACTTTTGAAGATTTTTTAGAGGGACGAATGTACTGCATAGAAATATTTTTTGTTGTCATAACAGAGCTGAACTTTGACTGCTCAAATTGAGGACATGATGCATTCTATCCTGGCTTAAATGCTCAATTATCTTGAGAAAATTTACTGAGTTGGTGGCCATGAGGATTAATTTGGGGACAGCTAGGTGAGAATGTTGAGATAATCGACAGAACTAAGATGTGAAGGAATGAATGTTCTTATAGAATCTTGACAGAGAAGAAACTCAGGAGAAAGGATTCTCTTTTTTTCTTGCAATACCAGAATTTTAATAGCATTGTATCGATCTGAACTAGCTTGGAACTGGCAAACTATTAGCAATCACTGAGCAATGAGGCATTCTATTACGAAACAAACTTCGATTTTGCTGCAGCACTATAATTAACGCTATTGTCATATTGCAGAAGGTCATTATTTCTTATCCTTAGTTAATTAATGATGCTATGTACTACTAGTCTTGTTAAGCATGTTTGATTTTTAATTTGACGATAACTCAAAAGGTTTCTCATACTTATAATGAACAGGATGATGGAACATGGCATGTTGTCCCCTGAAAGAGCAAAAAAAGCATATGAGAAGAAACAGAAGAAGCAAAAGCAAATGCGCACAGGAACCCCTGCTAAGTCACCATATACACCTAGCAAACCCGAGAGTTCACAGAAACAGCAAGCCTCAAAAAATGGCGACTTAAGGGCCAACAAAAGAATCATCCAGGACAGCAACGACATTCTAAGTCATAAGAGAAGGAAAGTGTAGGAGATACCATAAAATGATTATTTAGACATTGCTTCATTTACTTTTAAGAACATTGCACTGCAAGGCAAGGGTAGTGAAGCAATCAATGTTGCGAGAAAAAATACATTCTTTTTTAACTTATGAGGACAATAAATAATAAAATGAAAACTTGGATACGACCAGGAATTTCCCGTTATTGGATGCTATAACTGTTGACAGGGAAATTATAACTCTCAGGCAAATTTGTGATTCGTCTGCAGGTAAAATTTTTATCTTTAGAATTCTGGAGCTCAAATAAGCAAAAACCTTGAAAGCTTTAACAGAACACAAACACAGACGCCAAGTGCACTGTGGCATCATGCATCATGCCCACATCTTTTTAACTGAGGATTACCATACATTGTACTTTCTGCTTCCCTTAAGGTATGTCTAATCTTTATTCATAAGCTGCCGAAGTTTATAGAGCGAATATTGCACCGTGGCATCATGCATCATGCCCACATCTTTTTAACTGAGGATTACCATACATTGTGGTTTCTGCTTCCCTCGAGGTATGTCTAATCTTTATTCATAAGCTGCTGAAGTTTATAGAGCGAATATTCAAGTCTCATAGAGTCTTCAATGTCGGTGTGAAACCAATGCCTTGCAATATGCTGTCGATGCCTTCTTCTATATTCCTTTCCTTCTACTTTTCCTGTTTACAAGAGTCATCAGATGCATCACCTGATGTCTGAGATAGATTGCTGGGTAATGATATTTTTGTGGCGATACCCTGACTAATAAGCAAAACCAAGGTAAGAGAGGGAACATGAAGAATTGATGTGCATGGATAATCCAATCATAGCAGGGGAAAATTTGACAGAAGAGAGGGATTTGTTATCTATCAGATGTACGAACATTTGGTGACTCTCCACGTGTTAGGGTGCTGTGATAAATTAAGCCGAAGAGCCCGTTATCGCGGCATCAACAGTGATGGGCTTGTCAAGACATGGACTTGTTATTGTGGCCTCAAGAACTTGAATGTGTGCTCTCCCATAATTATCTGATGTGCGCCGGTCGCCAAGCGTTGCACCCAGTGGGGATTAGGCGGATCCTCGAACGATGCTAACCCCATCATGGTTAGTGGGACAGAGGGAAAAAAAAAGCCTGAATCCTATAAGACTGTAGACCCTCCCTATCAAGCGCATCCTGTCCCTGTTTATACCACTGCTTACATATGGTGTATATGTTGCCTTATTAGAGACCATGCACATCCCTATCAGGACTTATAAAGTCACACAGAACCATCCCCACACTACCTAAGATCTTGTTTCGGAAAGTCTATATGTAAGGCAATATCAAATGACAAAGCTGGAGGGCCGATCGGAGTTGGTCCTCCACAACCCTCGTCAGGAACTCGGGCTAGGGAACACTGTGCCTTAATGGTTCTTAGGAAGACAGCAATGCACACAAATCTCATCCCATAATATTAATCTTCTTATCTCCGTGATTAAATCATCTTTTGCCTCTCTCTCCCTCTCTCTCTGTGTTTCTGACCGCTGAAATTTTTATGGTATCATTTAGAACACGTCTTTGCACGACAAGGCACCTCATGCACATGATACATCAGACAAAGGTAAAGCTGTAAATGTTGCTCCCGACCAAACTCTAGGGTAAGATCACTGAGTCAATCTTGTTTCTTCAAGTGCTGCTAGACCATCAGAGAGTGATGCAGTAAGGGAGTATACTACCCCTTGGTGAGAAACAGAGAATCGGATTTGTAATCTTCTCAAATGGATGAGCCATTTAATGATAGGTCCCAGCAGAATATTATTTTCTGACGATGTGACCTCAAAATTCAGCCTATATGTGCCTTAATAATTCAGAAGAAGAAGTGGCAACCACATTCAAAGGGAGGAATTAATCTTCTATCGAGAAACATCCTTGTGAAGCTCTTGCAGGAAAAGGAAAAAGACATGAGTTTCTGAACCCAACATTATCATCTATAATCTCAGATGTTCCGTCACATCCTTATGCACATGCTCACTTTCTTGCACATATACATGGTCCAGAATCACAGAAGAATTTGACTAAATACGATCGTTAGCTATAGTACATTGATTGACATTGACAAGATAGATGAGATTTCAGTAATTGCCCAAGAGGAGAGAACTAATTTGCGGAAAATTTCACGGGTGCAAGTCTGTTCATTCCAAATACTATATCTTATCATGCCATGTTTACTTGAATGTTACACACCCCCTTCGAGAGCAGGAAAATAAATCAGTAAAAACAACAAGAGAAGGGTCTGCCACGTGAAATTACATGTGAATAGACAGAAGAAAAAACTAAACATGCTCATTAAATGAGGGCACGGTAGCAAAAAAGAGGCTATACCTTCTTTGGACCCACCTCATGTTTATATGCACCAGATTAATGTGAAGATTTACTCGAGCTCTCTCATCTTGTTTTCCCTCCATTGTATGGACAACCCATGTGACAGACACAAGCGGTGAATCCGCATGATTCAGTGGAACCATCTCTCAACACCTCCATGTCCATCTTAAATTCAAGATAGCTCAATGAAACATGTCTACATCAGATGGTTGTGACTACTCAAGCTGTGTATGTCTGTTACCAATTCCTTTTTTATTTTCCATTTTTTTCTTTTTTCATGTGGGTTTGTTCACACTGGTCTAGGGATGGGCCTTCTTCAAGCTTGACAGTGCATTTAATGTTCAGGAGAAGTCATATGCAGAGTACATAATGAGGGATGGAATTCAAGAAAGCTCAATGATATACATGTTCACATCAGATGGTTGTGACTGCTCAAACTGTGGATGTGCGCTAGCAATTTTCGTTCCCCACTTTTCCTTTTTCATGGGGTTTGGTCAAATCTAATCAAGGGGTGGAGTATATCGAAGCTTGACCGTGCATTGAATATCCAGGACATATAATGTGCAGAAAACACAAAATGGGGATGGTCAACCTAATTTATTACACTTTGGGGACCCAGTTTCGGCGTTTGCTGAGCCTATCATAATGACCTTAGTTGATCTCTCGTAACCAATTTTACCTGTTGAAGACTGTCAAGGATGGGACAATGCTAGGTTGGTTGGATCATGTGAACTGAAGTGATGAAAGCCCAATTACTTCTTCCGGACAAACCAGCTTTTAATGCAAAAAGAAGGCGAAAAAAGTTATACATTTTGTTCTGCTTATAACACAATGTCATTTGAGATCCAAAAGAGGTTGGCCGACTGATTTTCTCTTCGGAAAACATGCTAGAGAAGCACATTTCAATAGATCTCAGATGAATTCGGATGATTTGGATTACAATGGACGCTCCTGTAAATACAAGTCCATTGGAAAACATGTTATCCAAACTTGAACAAGGGACCTTCTGAAGACTTTCGTGTAACTGCCAATCATGTTTGGAAAAGGGGAAAGCTCGAAAGGATGGCCATGGACGGAACATGAACTTTTTATAGCGTGAACTTCTTCCAAAATGACACTGTTCATCAACAACTTTCATTATTCTCACTCAAAACTGAACTTCCATTGATCATGTCTTAGAAAAATTATCTTTTACTTTCCTTTCGAGCTTTTGCAAATCGAAGTAAGACATGACTAAGTTCTAAATGATCTTCACTTGGCTTTTGCGTGTTCTGAAAATACCTTAAGTATTGCTTGATGAGTAAAAGCCAAATTTCAAATATCCTAGCAGAAGAAAAGGAAATTAAAAACTCTGAAATAGACCCCATGATTCGGAACGAATTCACTATCTACATCATCTCAGGTCTCGAAGAAAATTCTATTATATTATAGAGCTCCCTTGATACTACTCTGCTCTCCAATGGGTAAGTGATTATTACCAAGCAGCCATCTTTGGACGAAATGCCCTTATTATTCATCGACAAAATCAATTACCATGCAGTCAATCCTGATGAATTCATCCCTCCTGGCTCCATCACGTGTCTGTTGCTGTGCTGAATCTTTTATTCCCTGATCATCATCATCATCATCATCATAAACTTGTACCTTCTAAGAAAAAATACAAAATATCACTCATCAGAGAGTTTAAAAAAGAAGAAGCTGATTCTACAGCTCGCTCCTGTCCGAAAACAGAGAGAACAGTAGTAAATTTGTACTTTTTGCTCTTATGACACGATCCGTCCTCGATTTGGCGCAGTGCCTTTGCATGTTACCATGGATAACTGGTGACTCGGTACCATGGATAACTGGTGACTCGGGGAGAGATTCTACACCTGGCAAAGACAAAATTTTCACAGTGTCCTTTCAGTCACAGTCAAAGAGAGCCAGCTGTCCCTGAGAAACTTGTTTGCTCGAGAGGTGCTCCTTTTCCTGTCTGCGTGCAGTGCATGGACGCGTATTCGACTGCCCCGATAATGTTCAGGCAGCCTCATCTTTTACCGTACCGTTTCCCTTTTCTGATTGAAATGACGGTGATGCTTTACTGCTTTAGTTTTCTACCACAAAAATTTAGTTTTAGAAAGCAACTCGTTTTACCGAAAGAAAATCTTGGATCTTCTTGGGTTCCACCATCAATTGAGAATGAGAAGGAAAGTAATGGTTATGTGGTTGCAGGAGCCTTGTCTTCTATGTTCTATATGCATAGGATTCTTTTCTACTTCGACCTCACATTTACATGTCACAGCGAATAACTTTAAGGATATGAAGCTTTACCCCAATTTTTCAGAAAAAAAATTGTATGCTCTTGAAGTAATTACCAAACAATAACCACCCTCGGCCTTCTTTAATCTCTATAAATCCCCAACTACCTGCTTGGAATAACTGTTATGGAACTTTGGGAATCGCAAACCAAAAAATATAGAAATTTAAAAGATTTAAATTATGCAAGCGGCCATTCTCAAAGTGCGATTTTCTTCAAAGATTTAACGGACCTTATAAGTAGTGTACATCCCTCTATTTAGGTAAAGCCGGAACAACATGAAAAGTAAAAGTAGCAGAGAGCAAGCGCAAAAACCATTTCATTTGCAAAGATTTTTGGGTGCATAGATTTGAGTATGTCCAAGAATGCACAAATTTGGTTAGTATTGATAGAAGAAAAACTGAGTATATAGGCAATGACTAGTTTAACTAAGAGTACATATCAGAAGGGCCAGTGAAGCAGCTGAGCAAGGGCTTACACGTTCGGCTAGTAGAAACTAGAAAGTCAGTAATGGTCGAATGTCACGTGTGGATAGCTGATTTTATTGTAAATTAGACCTTTTGAAATACACTTCATATGATGATCTTGACATTTTCAAAAAGCTAATTAAAGAAGAGAAGGAACGAGGCAGGTTCCATTGTGAAGTGCAATGCATTGAGTCTCATGTCTTTTGGACTAGGAGTGTGCAACAGGAACCGTCCTAACCAAGAATTGCTGAGACCAGAGCAGACCAGCCAGTTCTAGGCGGTTCCTGAAGAGAGTGGTTTGGTTTGTGGTTTCCATTCTTGGAATCGGTGGCCAATCGTTCCAATTCTCGGTTCAAGGTAAGAACGGACCAATCGGACCAATTTGGACCAACGAAACCGGACCGATTGATATAAATTTTTTTTTTTTTTTAAAATGAGAAAAACCCTCCTGCCCTTTTTAGTTTTGCTTTCCCCTCCTTCCCTTTTTGCTTTCCTCTCAAATCAATGGAGAGGACCAGTCTGATAAGGCGAAGAAAATGCTTGTTGAGATGGTGCAAGTATGCAAGGAGCAAACCTTGAGACATCTACAGCAAAGGGCTCCGGTATGCACTCTTGCATATGCCCATTGCCAATTGTACTTCTGAAGTTTCTTCTAAGTAAAATCTTCTTCGATAATTATAATCTTTGGATAAATATTTGTTGTAAAGAAAAACGTTATTATGAGATTAATTAGACCGGACCGAACCGGCCAATCAATCTGGTTCCTGGTCCTAGATTTGTGGGCTGGTCCTCCGAGTCAGTTCCGGTTCCACCTCAGAATCGGACTAGACCGAGAACCGATCAGTCCTATTTTGGACTATTAGACTTAGAAAAAAAAAAAAACAAAATATAACTTCTGAAAGGAATGATGAAGTTTATAGCTTCCAATGCACCAAGGATTGTTGTTGTAAGTTAGAGTTCTCAATAATCTCATTGCCCTTCCATAGTTTCGGTTGTTAAGACCAGGTTTGCGCTCGTAAGCCATGACCACGCCTAGTCATTCACGAGTGCTATAGAGATTCGGTGACAAATTTCATAGGAGTGGCTCTACTCCATATTCATGTAGGCGATTTCATCAAGTGTGCATTTTAGATAAATATACCACTCATAAAAGATGTGGAACTTGTTAAAAGCTTAATTCACCTCACTTAATATGTGGCAATCACATGCACCGGGAGTAAACTCAATCTCCTCTTTGGTGCAACAGAATCAACAAAATGGCTTGTCATTATTCATATAAACCTACTTCATGAGATCTCCAATCACATAGATTTGGCTATATCTTCATTAGTATCTCAAATTGGCATGAGTCACATTCCCATTGACGCTTCAATCATTTGCTTCCTTCCCAAAGGTTTAGTAAGAGAATTGGCTAAATCCACTGACTTCACATAACCGATCGATATAATTCCATGTTTCTATAGCTACATCATGGTATTATATTTCAAATGAATTTGCTTTTTTCCTGCCATTTTAAGTTTTCAGCTTCGCAACAATTGATGTTGCTTTTTTTTTTTTTTTTTGTAATCACAGTGCATAGGCTTTGAGGACTCTGGATTTCATGCCCAATGGAATTTCTTAGCAGAAATTCATCAACCTCACTACTACCGAACTCAAGAGTTTTAAACTCTGCGTCAAAAGCGGAGTTTGAAGGAATAGTTCTGTTTGGCTAATATTTAAGATACCACATTACCATTAAAGATGAATACGTAACCACTAGTGGGTTTTGAGCGATTTGAATCAGAGATCTATTTGACATTACTATATCCTTCTAACACAGTTAAAAAAACATTATACAAAAACCACAATTATACCATACATGTTTGTCGACTAATTGATGACCTAATCCGACTAGCTTTTTTTTTTTTTTTTGGTCAGAAAAAAGAATTTCATTCAATAAATCATAGGATTACATCCAGCTGCCAAAGCATCGGAAATTAATCCGACTAGCTTGGCATCCCAAATGTGGAGAACATATAGCGTGTAGCACCATGACTCCATAGTCTTGATAAACGGGGCATCACTCCAAAGAGCAAAATAGGCCATCGCCGGAGCTCGTATCATATACAAATAAGGACCATGTCATATCAGGTCATGTGATATGCATTTACATCCGATCAATGATATAGATATGTACGTTCTTGTTAATTTTATAAACACAATACAAACCCTGCCATATACATATAATCCAAATGCACTTGTACAATTCTCAATTTGCTTCATTGTCATAACATAAAAGGGTTAATATCACAAAATCTCCAAATTATACTTACTGTGACATAAATACTCTGAACTCTTTTACTAAATTCCTAAAATTGCCCATTATGACACAAATATCCAAAAAAAAATAATCATAAAAAATCCCAAACTAATACTAGTGTGACATATATATTGACAATATACCCTTGATATATATATGTCATATATGTATGAGTTTAAGTTTTTTATGACATAAAAAAATGTTGTAGATATTTGTGTCATGGTGCACAAGTTTAGGATTTTTAGTAATACAAAAAAAAGCTTTAGATATCTATGTCACAATAAACATAATTTAGAATTTTTTTTGTGGTATTTGCCCAATATAAATTACCAATTCAGTTGAGGTCGGTCTCATTGGAAAGATAAGATGACACATTGAATACGAAGGATCATTCCGAACACAATGAAAAGGTCAGAAATTGGTTAATGTTAGTCATGAATGGTTTTGTGCATAACTGTTCACTAGAATGTTCGGCAAAGAAATTCATATCTCACTAATTGTAATTCCAAATTAAGCGCCTTAAGTTGCTATGGATCTAACGAACTGAAGAATCTAAACAAAATGTTAGAGAAATTGAAACAGATCTATGGAGATGCGGTAATTGCTAATTACAACTTTGCCGCTAGTCAACCAAGATACCACATCAAGAGCAACAGTATCTCATTTGCCTCGACATTTCCATCTCAACGACAATTAGATGGAGAGTATCAGAGATCAAGCTGGCTTAAACATGTGAGATTTCACCTGTCCTAGCCAAGCATGCCACATGTCAACAGAACGAATCAAGTAATGACGTTTCCGAAATATATTTTCGTACCTCATTTGGTGCTGGCTGTTTCTCCTTGCTGCTCGGGAAATGAAAAATTGTCCTTACAGCGAAACATACATGTCAAGTACCAATCGATTTCATTTTATTTATCCACCAAGCTCTCTGATTCTGGAGCGTCCGTGTCCTTTTCGGTCGACCTGGACCAATCAAAAAAAGTTGAAAACGGCGATTCTTCCGGGATGGCAAGCTCGATCTACTCACGAAACTGTGAAAGAGACAATTAAGAAGAGAGGGAAAAAATGATTGGTACGACGACTAGTTTCGACCTCACAAGAAGGTCCCCACTCCCTCAAATTATATTATTTTTCTGGTGATTCAACAATCTGGCAAGTCTCAAAATCGACGTATTCGTCCAGGGGGAAAGGCCAAGCAATTTTTTGATAAAAATTGAAAAGTCTAGTTCTTGAAGTTGAACCATTATTTGGAGTTATGCGGATGCTATAAAATAACTTTATTATTATTATTATTATCATTATTCTTTGTGAAATTTCCTCAGTATGTATCATATTAAAAGGTTGTGTTTCCTTTCGTCTTGGATTCTTCTAAACTAGCCCTTTAGTATGGGCAATCTCTATGTTTAGCGCCTACTAATTAAAATATTGGATTGCAGAAAATAGAGCGAAACGTAACCCTACATTGAAAGAAGCTTTTGAGCTGATTGTCTCGGCTTCTCTTGTACACTTCAACGGGCTAATTCTAATTTGGAGTTTCATTTTGGCTCGTGACTCCACTTGATAAACTTTGAGATGGCTTGAAATAACTCGAGAAATTTTAGTGAGACCATAATTTATTTGGTCGATTTACTTCACATTCCCTATTAGGGTTTTGCAATAAAACCTTTATTGGTGACAATTTAGAAACTGTCTAAGGATTCGAGTGTCTTGGAGGCCAAGGTTTGAAAGAGTTTCTCGCTCTTCCTTCGCCTTCGGGAAATACATTTAGGACAGGGCATGACCAAGTAATATACTTCTTTTCCCAATTTCTATTTTCCTTTCATTTACTAAAAGAGAGTTCTAGGAATAAAACCCTAGACAAGGACGACGGTATCTCTCATGTGGGGATTATTGCAAAGATTTACAGTTGAGTTGATCCGTTTCTTTTTTCTCTCTTGAGATCATCGATCGGACGAAGGACGTATTCTATCCCGTTTGTAGATGTTGCACGAAGTATGACTTCGCCTCATACCCCAGCTTTTTTAGTGAAAAATCTCCCATTCAGCCGTCCTCAGCCATTAAGGATTGAAATGGTCCTCCATCAGTTACAATGTCAATTCAAAGGACAACGATGATCGTGATGTGAATCCTGAAGATCCCAGAAGTCCCCTTTGTTTCAGGTCGGCTACGGAAAGCCATTAAAGTCAAATCCTTCAATATCGGAGAGTCAATTTACATCCATTATTTACTTCCTTTTTATGCTGCGGGGTCGAATTTTCATCCATATTCAACCGCTATTAAATGAGCGAAGTTAAATTCGAATATGCCTGGCTTGTGAGATGACAATCATGTAATTCTATCAACGCACGAGCATATAAGGTCTAATGAAAATTCGATTTTGAAATACAAACTGAAGGACTAGGGTTTTGGGGCCACCAACAAGATTGGACCCCATGGATGAGTTGTGAGATCAGTGTTTGGTAAGAGAGAGAGAGCATAGATCATAATATTTGTAACTGCTACCAGAAAATGAGATGAAGCTGATGGAGCAATATTCAAATCATAATATTTGCAGCCAGTACTTGAAGCGTGGAAAGGGAAGCTCATGGAGTATACGACGAAAAATTATCTAAAAAATCTTAAATATATTATTCGTTTGCCAATTCAGTTAAATCTTTCAATTGTACTAAATTAATTTTAGACATTTTGCTATCAATTTTCATTGGAAATTACTAGCATGAATGCCAAACCTCCTACATGGCAACTGCAACTAAGAGTGAACAAAAGGAACCGCTCATACCGAATTGGGCAGGCAAGTTTTCGGCAATTCTTGAGGGTTACTGATCTGGTTCCTAGTTTCATAAAAATGGAACCAATTTATTTCGAATGAGTTCTCGGTTCTCAATGTGGGATTGGCCATTTGGACTGTACTCATTATATATATTTTTAATTTTTACAAATATGTAAAATACTAAAAATAAAAACTAAACCTAACCTAACTTAGTTAAGTAGCAAAGCTCGACTCTCTGCGTCTCTAACGCACTTCAATTTTCTTGCTCCACCTCCCAGCCGTAACCTCATGCACGCTCTTTAGTTCAGTAATCGCACCTCCTACTGGGCAACTCCATGCCCTAGTTGCGCCCCATGGCCTTGCGGCCTCGCCTGAGTTTCTCTTTAGTCTTCTCGCTCGACATGGGTTGCTTGCACCTCCAACTCCAAGCCCTAATCACACCTCAGGCCCTAAGTCACTCGCACTTCGCGTCCCTCGCGTCCCTTTCGCTTTATTCTTGGCCTTGAGTTGCTCACAACTAGCCCGCCCTCGTCGAGGCAAATATCGTGCTCTGTTTTTGCATCTCATCGCTCCGTTTGATCATAACTTATGCCTGAATGAAATACTTTTTTGCATCTCTCAACCCTTTGTTTAATGATTTTTTAGGCAGTTACATAACAAGATTACTACCCAAGAATCGAACTGGACTAGAGAAGGAGGTCTAGTTTGGTTCCTAATTCTAAAGAATGATGAACTAGTCCCACTAGTTTGGTTCTCGATTCTTAGGTGGAAGTCGGATTGCTTGGATACCGATTACCCCTAATTGTGATGATTGATACTAATATGAATGATTTTTGTAATTTTCAAAATGATAATTGTGACAACTGGCGTTAATATTGATGTCTTTTGTAATTTTCAAACGTGGCAACTAAATATGAGGGGAAGCTCATGGAGCATATGGAATTGGACCCCATCTAATATGATAAGAGGTAATGCTTGTATAAAAGAGTGGCCAGCTGCCTCTCTTGGCGAAGAGGCTCCATTATCGATTTGGTACGAGAACGAGGCGGTTGAAATTGCCAATGAGGGAATGAGAGATTGAACAGGGTACGAATTTCATGAAAATGGAGAAATAGACAGAGCTAGAATGACATCGATGACGTTTTCATGCGCGCTTTGGGTTTTCGATTGCAACCACACGTTCGGAGAAAAAAAAAATGAAGTGACGAGAAAAAAGTTAAAAAAAAAAAAAGGGTTTCTCGAGACCATCTGGTGAAAAGATTGGGCCGATCTTTTTGATGTGGCTTTTATTTTTTAATAATTTTTAAAAGGTTAAATGCTATAAAAAAAATACCCTTAACTATTGTACACTTGCCTTCTATGAAAGTTCTGTGAATGAAAATTGTAATATTGACATAACACCCACATGATTTAAGCAAAATAAAAATGACATTGTTTTGATTAAAAAATATGCACTGCCTTAATGGAGAATTAATGTGTCACATAAATATGAGTTTGAGAGTTTTACCATCACAAAAAACAAATTTAGAGTAAACATATCATAGTGAATATAGTTTAAAGTTTTTGATTAGTGCACATAATTTGGGATTTTTTGTGTTTTTTTTTTTCAAAGCAAGATCTTCATATTAATTATAATTCCTATTAAAGCAACCTATAAATTAAATTGTTTCTTTGTAGGCTTTGTTGGGTGGCTGAGAAACCGAAGCCAAAGGTATACCAGGGCTCCGTAAAAGTTGGTAAAAGAAAAAAAAACTATACATAAATCGTTATTTTCTGATTTGAAGTAAGGAAATGACATGCATTTATGTCCCAACTAATCATGATCAAGTTTATCCCAAAAAAAATTGAATTATCACCAAATTTTGTTACAGGTACACCCTAGGCAGCATATGCTCGGGAAGATTCTTTTATCTTTTTCAATTATTTGTTTCTATTCTCCTCAATTTTCCTTTCAACAATAGGAATCGGAGATGGCCCGTACTTTCAAGGTTGAATTTGGATGGGGTCCATTGCGAAGAGCAAATCGAACCAAAATTCATAATTTACAAAATGAATTCAAGGTAAAACAGAATTTTCTAATGGTACGCTCTCAGGGAAAAAAACAATTCCTAAAAAAAATTAGAAAATGTTACTATGCTTTAAATTTGATAATGGAAGATTGGGTCTTCAAGGAAATATCTAACTTCTCGAGATGGGACAGGACGAGTATGGGCCTCGAGTTCCACCTAAATCCCAATTTATTTAAAACCTTGCTAGAGACAAATCGTGCAAAAAATGCAAATAAAAATCATTATATATACCTACCTCACAAATATTTGATGCCGGGGCTCTCGACTCCTTGCTCCAAGAAGTGAACTCTATCTTGTTCATGAAATCAATCTAAAGAGTATAGCCATTTTCTTTAAGAAATAGACTGATTCTCCACACACCATCTACACATGAAAACATAGGCTCTAATTATTTCGAGAAAAATGAGACATTCTTGAAAAACATTTTTCAAGAAGTTATTATTCAAGAAAATGATATATTTTTCGATATTTGGCTGAAATATGAAAATGACTAAAAAATATATTCCATCATTTAGTACGAAAAATATGATTTGATTTTTCAAAATAAACATATATTATTTGGACGCTAATGACTTACACATCGATAATCGGAGAACCAGGTAGGGAATGAAGGTTCCAAGTGCAACCTCGATGGACCCTGATCTAGCATCGATGGACCTAGGCCCAAGTCTCGAGCACCTAGGCTTAGGCATCGAGGTCTCAGGCCTGACCTTGATGGACCTAGGTATGGGTTTTGATGTCTTGAGCTTGGCCTTGGTTGACTCATGTGAGCGCCGACATCTTGGACCCAGCCTTGATGAACTCGCAACCTGAGCCCAAGCAACAAAAACCAAGGCATGGCTTGGGCATAGAGATCCCCAACATAGGTGCTTAGGTCTTAGGCTTGGTCTTGATGGATAGAACCCAAGTGTTGGGGATCAGGGCACTGACACGGAGGTCATATTGCTAGCTTTGATGGATCGGATCTTGTGCATAGGGTCTCGAGCCCAAGCAATGTGGACTTGAGCCCGACCTCAATAAACTTGAGCTGTGGTGTTAGAGATCGGGGTATGAGCACCAAGGTCTCGGGCCTAGCCTTTGTGGACTCGAGCTAGGGCGTCGTGGAGTCATGCAATGGTATAAAAGTCTAAGGCTTGGCCCTGAGTGCTAGTGTCTCAAGCCCAACTTTTTGGCCTCGAGCTCAGCCTCAATGGACCCCGTCAAACCTGGCCTCAACCCAAGGCCACTGTCAAGGACCCAAAAGCAAGCATTGGAGTTCTCGTGCCTAAATGTAGAGTAAATGGTTAAAATGTTGATATTTAGTCACTTTTGGAAAATCATTTTCCTAGTTGTTGACTAGGAAAACATTTTATGTTAACTCATTTTCCTAAACAATAGAAATGTTGAAATATGAGAAAAATATTTTTTGTGAAACAAACGTAGTCTTACATAATGAATGTAATTACCAACAATATAAATAACTTAATGTTAATATCATAAAAATCTTAAATCGATATATTTATAAGAAATTTATTCCTTTAATTTTTTAACCACAAAAAACTCAAAATTAGTATATTTGTGACAAATTTATCTTCTATTAATTTTTGTTAATTTGATTACTAGTAGAATAAATTACAAACTAATTAACTTAAATAAATAGACGGTAAAATCCTAAACTGGTATATGTGTCATTTAATTCAGTAATTTGTATGTAAAATTTAAAAGAAACAAACATAGGGTAAATTTGTCATAAGTGTACCAGTTTGACCCTTTTAGTGCTTAAGAAATTAGTTTGGGATAAATTTATCACAAATATACATATTTTGGGTTTTTTGCGGTATTAAACTAATAATTTATTTGTGTTTTACTATTTTACCATTTGCCTATGAAATGAGACTCCTTTTGTATGTATGGTTTATCACCTTCGCCCCACATCCACGAACTAGTAACCATCTATGGATAGGAAAACTACGTATCATCATATCTCTAAGACCTTTGGCACGAAATTAAGAACTAAATATTTTGAATCCGATTATCATAGCCCTTAGAAATTCTGGCCTAGAAAGTTTGACTTCACATATATAAGACAATTTCGGACGATGCGTGAATAAAACAGCTCTTGGTTTTTATGAATATCGATCGCATGATCTCGATTATTAGGAGTCGTCCCCTTCCCTCTCTTGTACTAATTAAGATGTGTCGGGATGATAATGATTGACGTCCGACGTCGAATCGTGCAATAGGTACACAATTCAGTAAATGTACAGCAATTTTTTTTTTTTTTGGGTGTGCTAATGAACAGTGGGCAATGAACTTGATGGAAAGGGGGATAAACAAACAGTGTCAAGGGAGAGAGAGGGAGACCAGCTGGGTGGAATGCAGAGAGCCAAAGACAAGTGAAACCCTTTGTCGTAGGCGTGTAGGCTGCGTGGTTTGCTCGGCACTCTTCTCAACAGTGTCTGCCTTGGCGACCCTCTCGACCCTTGTTATAAAAAGCGTTGAGCCGCTCACAGGAAAAGGATGGAAGCAGATTGAAAGAGATAGTCCTAGCTCTCTGCCTCTCTCTCTCTCTCTCTTCTCTATCTTCATCTTCATCGTCTTGATTGCCCTCATCTCGCTCTCGCGAATGTTGTCTCTCGTCTTCTCCTCTGTCAGCCATTCAAAGATCACTCATTCTTTCCGTTTGCGGTGACTAAGAACTCTCTCTGTGTGTGTCTCTCTTGGTTTCTCCCGACTTTTCTGGGATTGATGAAAATGGCGGAAAGATCGAACTCGCCGGACCCAGAAACAAGCCCCTCCTCCTCCTCGTCTTCTTCCTCGTCCTCGCCCGACCCGCGCCGCCGGGCCGGCTCGCCCGCCGCGGCCCGCGACCCGTCGAGATCCTCCAAGCGGAGCAAGCACCCGGTGTACCGCGGGGTCCGGATGAGGAACTGGGGCAAGTGGGTGTCGGAGATCCGGGAGCCCCGCAAGAAGTCCCGCATCTGGCTCGGCACCTTCTCCACCCCGGAGATGGCCGCCCGCGCCCACGACGTCGCCGCCCTCCACATTAAGGGCTCCTCCGCCTTCCTCAACTTCCCCCACCTCGCCGCCTCCCTCCCCGCCCCTCCTCCCTCTCCCCGCGCGACGTCCAGGCCGCGGCCTCCCTCGCCGCCCACATGCCCGACCACCAAGGTACGGATCACTTCGCCAATGCTCATCAAAGTTCCGGGCTCGGCCTCAGCTCGATGCTTATTTCGAGTCACGCTCGAGCGTATCGATTTCACAACTTTGTCCGTATGTTCCCGGAATCTGACGCGCAAGCATGAATTGACAGGAACGGTCGAGACCTTGCGGCCGACAGCGGAGCTGGACTCTCAGCACTCGTCATTGCCCTCGAGGTCGCTGTCGTCCATGGTGTCGGCGATGGACGTATCGGCGACGGTGGAGCTGAGCGAGATCGTGGAGCTGCCGAGCCTCGGGGCCAGCTTCGACGAGCTGGGGGGCCGTGAGTTCGCCTTCGTCGACTCCGTCGGCGCCGAGTGGGGCTACTGCTACCACGACGACTACCAGCCGACGTGGCCGGAGCACCTCGAGGACTGCGGGCCGTACGACTGCGGCCACCAGGCGGCGGCGCTGCCCGGGAGCGGTGGGTCGCTGTTGTGGGATTATGACTGAGCGAGTGGATTTACTGTTGGTGAGAGAGTTTGTGAATTTGTGTGAAAAGAAAATGAATTTTTCCCCTTTTTTTAATGAATTATGGTGCTTTTTTATTTATTGTTATTGTCCTTTTCATTTTTTTTTAATAAGTTTTACCGAGTCCTTTTGGTATTTTCTTTGAAAGGGCCGGTCAAAGGTGTGGTGTCCCTCTCGCACGCTCTATCCACTAACGCGTTTGGATAAATTTCTGCTGTTTACAGATTCTCTGTGTTCATGTGACTTTTGGGGAGAAATATGTTAATTTTTTTTATTCATCTACAACATTTTCTCATTTTGTTCTTTTTTTTTTTTTTTTTGCCTTTCCTATTAGCAAAATTAAGAAATAGTCCCAGAAATATATGTTCATCACTTTGGTTTCTCTCGAAATTTCATAATTTATTACTCATGTCATATGCATCTCGACAAATTTTAAATTTAAATTTGAAATGTACCCTTTAAGATTGACTTGGTTCTTAATTTGAATTTCTATTTTATCTACTTTTTTGCGTTCTATTCTGGGTCTTTGTCCTTTACAAATGAGTTGGACACACGAGAGAAAATGAGAACTCAGCTGACTTGGCCTGCAAGCTGCTAAGCAAAGAGAAACACCGCTCGTCCCTCCTCAAATCATTTAGAGTTGTCCATTCGACAATAAAAATTGGGATAGGTTTCAAAAATTGCAATCTTTCATGCTGTTATACATCTAAGGAAATTCCCAAGCATCATCTTCTCCATGTTTCAGCCTTCGCTATATTTTGAAGTATTTGTCGAATGTCCTCGAAAGCAACTGTCCCTAATTTTTGTCCGCTAAAATTCTTTGGGTCTCGTACGAAAATTTCGATGATTCCAAAGAGAAGTATAAATATATGTGTGAAATGGCAAAGATTAAAGAGTTCTATTTATTTGTTTCCAAAATGTTAAGCTATTGACAGCGACCCTTTTAATGAGGACAAAGAGGCAACAAGTTACGTCCGAAGGTTGAATTATGTGAGTGCGTATATCGCCATTCTCATTTTGGTGCTAAGTTATGGAATTAAAATACAAAGAAAGAAAAGAAAACGAAAATGTCGTGTCTTTACCCAACTGAGAAAGGGGAAAAAAGTGGTTCGATTGGAGTAGACAAGGAGAAGAGATCATAGGCCATTTCTTCCAGGGCGTCCACTTGTTCAATCATCTTCGTCATTTATCCAACAAAAAGAAGCTTTGGAACGAAGATATGGCCCCTTTTGATCTCCTTTTCTTGCTTTACGACCTCTCGTGCTCTTTTTTCTCTTGCTTCACTTCCCACACGCAAAAGCACTCTAGAAAGGCATCCTTCTTTGTCACCCTTTATCGATTTAAAAACTAAGTAATTGAGGGTCATTGCGCTATGCGGTTTATATAATGAATCGAAAATCTTTTGATAGAAGAATGAGAAATTTCCTCTTATATGATCGCTATATCGCGTGTCATCGATTGAGATTTGCTGCCA
The DNA here is from genome assembly GCA_017140395.1 of Eucalyptus lansdowneana. Taxonomy (NCBI): domain Eukaryota; kingdom Viridiplantae; phylum Streptophyta; class Magnoliopsida; order Myrtales; family Myrtaceae; genus Eucalyptus; species Eucalyptus lansdowneana. Next base: position 48,076,667 of record CM029485.1, read on the forward strand.
ATGTATTTGTTTTAAACCCTAATTTCACTTTTATCGAATTACTTGTCAATTATCGGTTGATTCGTTCTTCTCCACTTTTACATAATGCATGAAGAAGCAAATTAGACTCTTTCGAAATCCAAATGTAAAGTTGGCAGAGCTCATCAATATAATATGAGCATCGTGATCCATTTTTTTTATAATGCATATGAGTGGTACATCTCGTTGGCCATCAATTGGACCGCTAAACATCTGGTCATAGAGTGTAAGAGTATGGTTGAGAAAGGGACGGCAGGGCCTCTTCTAGATCTCTCTCATCTCTACTTTATATCATAATCTCCACCTTCGATTTTTCTAATGGAATTTATAATCTGGGTATTTGGGTGTCCCTCAAGATCTCCTCCTCGTCTTATTGTTTGATTAAACATTGAATGAGCGCACGACAATTAACAGAAATTGATTTTTTGCTGTTGGCCGTTTCTGCAACACCAGCAGTAGCACCACACAAAAAGCTTCGTGATGTGACAGCATATCCACGCATTGTTTGGTAGCTAAAGAAAAAATAAAATGGGTTTGGCAATTATTTAGCAATGAAAGGCGCCTCTCACCCCCCCCCCCCCCAAAAAAAAAAGAAAAAGAAAAAAGAAACTACATGTACTATGCAAATTGGTACATTTTCTATTCTATAGTGTTTAGTAAATTAATCCAAGAATATGAATGTAGAAAATCAGTAATGAGTAGATGATTCACTTTTATGAAACAGAACAGTATGCGATCTTTTCTTGATTAATCATAACCCAAGGTTTCTAAAATGAATTTTTTGGAAGTTAAATATTGCCGTTACCTTTTGTGGGTGCATGACTAAATGTAGTATGTATAATACCATTCTTTATTTTCTTTTCCTGATTTGATGAAAGAGAAAAACAGATGTGGGGGCTGGTGCAATGGAAGACAACAAATGCCAAAACATAATTTAATGTCTCCGTTTGCTTTAGTGGGGCTCTTAATCTTTGATTTGTTGGGCACCTTAGGAACTAGGGCAACCCTAAAACTACCGGGTATATAAGAAGGGTTGACTATAATTGTATGAGGCAATCTAGCAATGGTCAAGTATTCGCTTGGAAGCTTTTGATAACAACCCTATCTGATGAGGACTAAAAGTAAGTGATAGTGTCAGATGACCTAAATAAGGAATGCTTCCTGATAGGCTTGTAAGACGACGAAAGAGGCAAGAATAAACGGAATTGTGCACTAAATAGGAGGAGGGCACTCCTATAATATATATGTGAAATTGGAATGAACTCAGTAAAGGCACCTTTCAATGTAATGACAATGTTTAGCGTTGGAATTGTAATGTTAAGCATGTTCAGGTGAGACCACCACCAAAATGGGTGGTCTCTAGGAAAGTGCCCAAATTGTACGCCAAAAAACAAAGTCGTGATATTCAATATGGGACAAGTTAGAGCAGCTAATATCTCGAGTAAGTTAATTTAGAAGCATCGCACTTTTACTCCTACATGGAAACAAATATAATGTAAATACATAACAAAAATATTTCACTATTACAAACGAATGAACGAGCAATCCACCATGAGAGCACAATGAGATTTCCAACTCAAGTTCTAGACCACAACATTGTACAGGTGAATCTTCTGTGACCCCCTCCACATATCATAACCTTTAGACAAAATGGATACGAGATGAATCATGTACGCCAGAAAATTTCGGAGCCCACCTTTGTTATCTCTCTCCCTGTTGAACGTCGGTATTTTTGCTCCTGTTGAGATCCATTTGTACGAGAAATCTCTCCTTCTTGACCCCATATGTGATCTTCCCATCCTTATCTTTCAATTTCTTTTCTTTTTGCTTTCTCATTTGATCTTCTAATCTCTAGACATGTCAATGATAAAAAGCGAATTGGAACCTTCAGGCCACAAATGCATGTAACAATTTGGCATTAGATAGGCCATCTAGAGGTTTACTCTCTTTGTTGTTTAGGTGATCAAGTTGGATCGTATTTTGTTAGGAAAGTAAGAATGTATTTTTCATGCTTGGCCCATTTTCCTTACCCCAAAAAGAAGAAAAAGACAAAGAAGAAAGAAAAACAGTTTTTGATTTCATTATCAATTATTTTTGGAGCAAACTTGATATAGGAAGATAACAATTTTATTTAAATACTACTTAGATACTGCGAAGTTGAGTGTTGAGTGTGCAGTTTTTTTATTTAAAAACTTAAGTTATTAGAAAATTAAACGGAATACATGCTTAAATCATGATAGCTTGGCTGCGATCTCTTATTTTCGAATATGTATGTCCTCAGTTGAAGTTAGTCGCCCTTCTTTTGGATTTTTTTCTTTAATACCCAGAAAGATTAGGCCTTGATAAGAAAGCAACTATCAAGAATCCATAATTAAGTTCGATTTTTTTCGAGTAACCTAATTTTTATATTCCAGCAACCTATTTTCGAGTACCTTCACAATTCTGAAATGCTTTTCATATTTCCTTACCATTGTTAAGAAAGCAATTATCAAGAATCCATAATTAAGTTCGATTTTTTCTTAATTATGGATCATCTAATTATTACAATGAGTTAACCTTGCTCACGCATGCTAGTATAGAGGGCGAGTCAACATAATGGTCTCATCATCTTGCGCGAACATATAAGAATGTTATCTTGAATAGAAATTACATTGCCAATCTTGTCATTCTTCAAAACACGATTGGCTTGATTTGCTTGATGAATTGACATGACACTGTTCTGATTATACATCATATCCTCGGAAAGGCATTCCACAACATTAGATTGTATCACTAGACGATAATACTATCATCAGGTTACTACGCAATCCTTAATGCAGCTAATTATTTCATAACTAAATACTATCCAAAACATAATCATTAATAGGAGGTTCATCTTTTTATGTCGACAAATGAGACACGCTGACAAGCTGCTTCTCTTTATGTAAGTTCAAATTGGCGAGTTGCCATGGAAAGATTCTTTGTGATGGCCTATTAGGGCACATGCTGGATTAATTAAGAAGAGCATATGCCTAAATTAGGATCCTTTAATCATCCCACCAAGAAGCCATAAGCAGTAGTTAATTAATTAAACATGCGTGGCATCACATCTCCTTTCTTCATCAATTAAACTAACCCCAATCAGTGACAAATTAGTATCATTCTGGATTAACAAATAAATTCCATTTTGACAGTACAGTTGCCCTAAGTGGGGCGATGGATCCCACGAGATAATGCATGATTCTGGCATCAAAGGTACGCTCAATTGTTGGGATTTCGAATGATTAGTCCCGTTGCTTTAACTCCTAATTAAGCCTCAAAACCACATGAAGTCTGGCACCTCGACTATTAAATCTCGAAAACTGTCAAGTCAGGGTGCCTGAGAAATCGAAATTTGACAAAGCTTCCCTAAAGAGATATGATTAAAGAAGACAACTCGTGAATAACGATGTGTTGTATGGAGACAACGGGACCGATCAATCTTGTCCTGATTAGTGACCAGCGTTTGTTAGTTAGCCCTAGCCAATGATTTGAATCGAACTAGTATTTTGGTTTGATTGGGAAATAATTAAAATACGAGAAGAGTGGGATTAATTATCATGCCAGTGAATAATAACATTGAAGCTTAGAAAGAATATTATCCATCACATGGCTCTAAAGGTTTTCTTTTTTGTCTTGGAGAAGAGAAATGAAAACAATTACAGTAACGTAGTGGTATTATCTATGTTGAATGTCAAATCTTGTTTTGTAAAAACTACGGGCTAAATATACCACAGCCTCTGGGAACTCCACACCCGTCGTAATCACCTTTAAAATTTCTCCCACCGCAATCCGGTCCATCCTCATCCGAATCTAATTGATCTAGGTGGACTAGACGTCGTTTTTTTTTTTTAAACCACTAGAACTGGTGGTCTGGAAGGGAAAAGTTGACTCGATGATCAATTAGATACCTATATTATTGTAGGTAACATTCACATACCCATAAGTAAAATTGCACATGAAATCGACCAAATTGACCGTCTCTGGAAATGCATTTTAGCATCTCGTATAAGGTTTAGGTGGTTTGACTTTGATGCCTTGGGTAGGTGCAAAAATTTAGGGTTTGAAGATAGACAATTTTGGAAAGAATACAATTTTTCGATAAATAAGGAAACGAGGACAATTGATGTGAAGTTGCAAAATAGTATCCAAAACTAAAACTAACCTATGTATTTGGCATTTTTAAAAGTAGAAGTGCTAAGTGGTGGATGAGATATGATATGTTTTTCTTGTACTTTTTTTTTTCCATTTTTTTTTTTTTGGGTAGATGGGTATTTTCCCTATATGGAATGCCCTTTGCACGATCTGGTAATTTTGAAGAAGCCGTATTCAGGAATAAGAAAAGTCCAAACTGGGATTTTGTCCTCCGTTTCGGCAGGAACTTAGCCAAGAAAGGTTGAAGACGAAAGACTTTTAGCTTATCAGATCGACTCAAACAAAGAAGGAAAAAGTTGGGAAAGAGCTAGTCCAAATGAAAAAGAAAAACTATATTAACAAAAGACTGATGATTGATGAAGAGCGGAAATATATAATAAGTATATACTTAAAGCATAGAAAGGATAGAAAAAATAGTAATTTAAGTAGAGGCGAAAAAGCGATATTCTAATCCTGATAAGAATAGAGAAATGTTTAGTAGACAATATTCAATAATTAAATCATCGTCCGAGCTACCGAAATAATGGTCAAGGCCTAAATTTGTGGCCAACTAAAATAGTGAGTTGTAATTGGAAAGTAAATCTCGATAAGAGAAATCAATCAACATAGACATCCTTAAGTTCTAGATAACATCAAAGGACCATTATAATGAATTAGCAAGGTGGCCCTTTAGACAACTAGGAAAAGTGACGGTACAGACGCTCTTGAATGTGCAACCACTCCATGCATCAATTAAAGTATCAATACGAGGTTTTTAGAAATAAACTGAAAAAAAGAAGAAGATAAAAGCATTTTAAGTTTTTAAAATCTACGAAATAATTATATGCAATTTTACATGTCAATATTTTTTTTAAAAACATGATTTGGGTATTTCCATGTTAAACAAGCATGACATTTTGAAAGTCGAAGAAAAGAAATAAAAAGTAAAAAAAAAAGGTGAAAGTTCATAAAACAAACTATTGGTACATTGAGAACGTGCTCTTTCTATAAACAATTTCTAATTAGAAATAGATTTTTCTATTTCTATTCATTAAATAAGTTTATGAGTAAAATATGTGTTTGATATTAATATTAAATTTCTTACTCCTGAGCAACGGCCATCGAGTAGTGGTGGAGGGCAATGGATGGTGAAGGGTAGCGATTGGCAACGGGAGGCGGCCGCTAGTGGATGGGTAGTTGGCTCGTAGCTGGGGGCGACAGAAGATGGCGGATGGCAGTAGGAAGCAATGGACAGCAAGCCATGATGGGCGGGCGTCGTACTTATAGAAATAAGAAGAGTTTTTATTTCTCATTTCTATTCAAGCTTATTTCTAAACTAAAAATTCATTTCAAATATAGAAAAAAAATGAAATTAGATTACCAAATGGATTTTTATTCCAACCTTATTCTTAGATATAGAAAAATAAATATAATAAGATCTAGAATGGTTATTATGTGCATCATGAAATGTCAAAAAATAAATTGAACGAGAGATCATTGGTATCTTTATATCTTTATATTTATTCTCTTTGTGACAACATGTGTCATTGATACACCGAAAAACAAGTAGATTATATATAGATCTATGTCGCAATTTATAATTAAATCTAAGCTTCTCTCGTCACACGCGATCACTTCATGAATTAGGAGTGGCTAATGTATGCTTACTGTTGGAGAAGATTTTTTCGCTCTTCATCAACGACATATCTAGGGTATACCATCATGATTTAAGCATGTATTCTGTTTTATTTTCTAATAACTTAAGTTTTTAGATGAAAAAACTGCACACTTAAGACTCAACTTCGTAGCATCTAAGTAACTATCAAATAAATTTATAATCTTCATATATTGGGTTTCTTCTGAAAAGAAAAATTGATAATGAAACCGAAAACTGTTTTTTTTCCTTTGAGTAAGAAAAAGGGACAAAATCTGAAAATTACGTCCTTACCCTTTTAAGAAAACATGAACTAACCTGATCCCCCAACACTAAAGAGAGTAAATCTCTAGGTGGCCTATCTAATGCAAGATTATTACATGCATTAGTGACATGAAGGGTCCAATTAGCTAGCCAATTCTCACATACATTTTTCTCCTTGAATTTTTGGAGAATCTCGATCCGTTGAAGATATTTAAGCATTTTTATAACTTGGGAAATAAGCGTGTCACCAAAGTAAAGAGATTGAAGTTGATTTCCAAATCAAAGAAAGCTGAGAAAGATCAATCTGAATAGAAGGCTTGAGAATCCCCATTATTGTAACCCCTCCCTTCTCTCTTCTCAATGGTTTTAATGCATTCAAGCCTTGGTAATGTACACGCAAGTTTCTTCCACATTTATTGATGTGCAAACGTACATTGGCCGGTATCAACACACAGCTGTGTTCATTTTTTGCCCCTAGCTGTTCGCACGTCGCTCGATCGGTCCTCATGACAAAAACTTAAAGCCATCGAAAGATAGATTGATCTATTGACTCTGAATAGGGTGGTCCCTGTTCGCATTCAATCAAAAGTATATTTATAGTCCGTCTCTGGCGTGCAAACTAGACGGAGAACGACGGTTTGTACGGTCGGAAAAAAATGAAAAATAGGACGAACATGAATTGATCTAAATAGAAAACAAATATCAAAAGAGTGATGAATTATTTGACGAAAGCGACGCATGTACTTCTTTCACCCATTTTCAACCTTATAAATTGATGGGGTCGAGGAAAATATGACATTTTTGTCCCTTCTTCACGAAACGGAGCCGGGGGGGAACCAGCATGCCTCGCTCCTTTATACATTAGACAACCCCAAATCACCTAAACCCTAGCGAACCTCCCTCTAGGGCTCTACACATGCCAACAAAACTTATTCATTTAACTATGTAACTAATTATCGGTGTTATTAATTTGCCCCTTAATTGGTTGTATGTCCCAACCATGTGGAATTCATTGTGGAAAAAGAATAATTCAAGTACAAATTTCCATTTTCTTTTCCTCCCAAAAAAGGGAGAATCTGGCTAAGTCATCGTGTCCTTAGGTACCTCGTCTTTTTGTCACAGTGATAAAGATTCTCATTTGACAATTTTGATGTGAATATTGCTTTTTCGAGTGGCATGGAAAGTTGAGTTGTGGGGGCTTTGATTAGATGCCATCAAAGCATGTAATTAAAGGGTAATTATTGCGCAATTATTGCTTCTTCTTTTTTCCCTTTCGTGATATCGTTATTTGAGGGGCGAAATATTTGAAGGAAGAGAAAATTTCTAATTATTCTCGTTTATATCTATGTATTTCATTTTCGGAGCAAGATTTTGTTTCAATATTATCTCATGAAAATTTAAAAGGATTTTGAAATTAAAACTCAATGAAATAATAAAGTTTAGTGTTCCCATATCATGATAAAACCGAGTGTGCAGCTGAATTCTCTTAAAGTTGGAGTTATTAATAGATACGATAAATTTGTTTGAAGTTTCTTAAACGCAAGTCACACATGTGACATTGTAAGTTCTTATTTTGAAAGAATAAATTTAATATTGAACTAAATTAAATTAGGTGCCATTACTAATGCGACAATAAATAATTGTTAACCATTTCTTCAACGCTATAGTATATTTAGTCCTCAATGAATGTATATGTACTCATGTTCATGACAATTAGCATGACTCAAAATCTTAAAGTTGAGAGGTCGGCTGATTTCTCTAAAAAGTTCAAGAAGAATATGAAGAAAAATCAGCGCACAAGCCAACCGATGTGATTAATCCCGACTTCGGTATCATCGCAAAATCGAGCATGTAGTCTCTTCATAATTCTATCTCTCACACATTTCATAAAAACTTAAATCGGTGTGAATGGTCTTAACACGGCAAGCACATGTAGCCTTAGAGAATTGCGTGCAATATGCATTGGTCTTGACAATATTTCATGTATACATTTTATGGAGGAGAAGATTCAGCTATCTTTGTATGCCCATTGAATTATCTAATTGACATGGTTGGATGGGTCGGATAAACGGACCGGGCGAACATGGAAGCTGGTCGGGTCGACGATAGTACAATCTTCTTCTCGTCTTATCTTTTTTGTTTTTGTTTTGGTCGGTGTCTTGTCTTATCTTGGGAGGTAATAAAATGAAAGAAAACCGATGGTGAGGGCTGATAGCGATTGTCGGCATCCGCACTTAATGCCACGTATATTCCAACTATAACCCACTTGACGCCTTTAGTCGATTAATTTATCTATCATTATCGAATTAATTTCTTCAATTTCCGTACAATCGGTTGTATTATATTAGGCTCCAGATATCTAATACTAATAGTCGTATTTTATTATTTTCCCTTTTCTTTTCCATATATTTTATTTTGTGTCCGTAGATTAAAAGCACCTTTTTTTTTCTTTTTAAATTTAGTGGTTTAGTTAATCTGACGTTTATTTAACCATGCAAAATAATACGAATATTGATTTGTGGATTCGCATAATTTTTTCAAAATTCAATTATTGTTTCGTTTTTGATTTTTTTGTTTTTGTTTTTTAGGAAGGCGAATCCATACAATTTTTGTTGTTATTCTATTTATTCGACAGTTCCAATTGTTTGATTTTTATTTTACAACATCAGAAATCTTTCAAAAGAGATAAATATATCAAATATAAATTTGCATAAAGTTTTCGTAACTCTTCTTCAAGTACCTTATCGTTTTCAAATTTTAAGGATAGAAAAACAAATCCAAACAATTTCTATAGCTCATTTCTGCTCTTAATATCCATGATAATGAACTATCATGAACCTATTTTATTTAAGTTAGATATCTACGGCTGTCAATAATTTCACTCTTATCGGATGAACTTTCTTCTCTATATTAAACTTAGTTAATAATCGCGCGATGTTGCAAAGTCTCATCCTCTATAAATAGCCTTTGTACTAGTTTCTATCAATAACATTCTGTAGAGCTTTCATTCGATACGGAGTGTGGCAACATTAATCAGTTATCAACAAGAGGTTATAGAATCTAAAGCTATGTGCTTTTATCTATTTCATTTCTAAGGGTTTGTTAGGTATGACCTTGAATATTTTCTTTTTTAAATCTTGGGACTCGTGCATTTTTTATATTTATTTTACAAGCAGCACCTGAATCATTCAAAACTCATGAGTATACGGTCTGTAGGATAGGATTTTATATAATTATTTCTCGTAATCTTTTCAAACCTGAAATGATTTAGATAGAATTCATAATTTATGAAGGTAAAAAGTTGCTTAGAAAAAGAGCCACTCGACGAATACTTGATGTAAGAGCCACTCGACGAATACTTGATGTGCATTCTGTTGAAAGTGTGAAAACCGAATCTTTCAAAAACTACAGCTCTTTTCCAAGGCACAATCATGAACATGACCTTAACTAGTAAGAATCTCAAGTCTCCAACTCTTTCTTTATTATACAAGGAAGCACAGGCGTTGTGAATTGACCTCATTTGATGGGTTGTTTGATGCAATTATCATCCCGATTCTGATTAATGTCCTCCAAAAAATGTTAGGGTCCCCCATTAGACATGCCCGCAAAAGTACATTCTTTCACAAACACGTGAGAGATGAAGAACACCATGAAGGGAAGCAGTTTCTCTCATGTCCAAAACAAGAAAATAAGGGAAAATTTAAGAAATGCAACCTATGCATTAAATCCATTGCGGATGACTGTGAGATCCCGAATAGCGTATGTGAAAGGACATGATTCGGCGGATTCTCGGTTATAAAAAAAAAAAACGCATTAATTAACTGCTAGATGCCAATGCAGACCTGTTCTTGCGCGCGCGTGCGGAGAGAGAGAGAGAGAGAGAGAGAGAGAGAGAGAGAGAGAGAGAGATTATCATTAGAAAACTGAGTGTACGAAAGGACTAAGTTTCGACACGTCGCAGGAACGTTTTATTGAATTTAAAAGCTTTGTAAGTCCTATTATTGAATGGATTCACACGGATTTTGTCAGCAGGAATGTTCTACATCGAGGAGAATTCAAGAACAGATGATGACCCAGCTTAGGGCAAGTAATCACTAATTATGATAATGGCCTACCCCATTGATGATGCTAGGGCAACCCCAAGAAAAAGATTCCGATGATCTGGTCAGATTTTCAATTTATAAGAACTCCACGTCAAGATGAATATCATTAGAAAAACCCACCACCACATTAAATATACAGTTAAAAAACATGCTTATTACGTAATAAATAATATAAAACCACATTTCTTCATTTATCTTCGATCTAAGAAATGCATAGATTTGTCATTTATATTGAAACTTTATATTGATTTTACTCTGGGAAGGTCTGGTGCAAATTGTGATTTCATTAGATGTTGTGAGAATCGAAGTGAGAGCACCAAAATATATGCATTTTGAATTGTAATTTTGACAAATGTAACTTAGAAAAGAAAGGATATGTAGTTGGATGAAATGAATGTCCCTGTGATCATCATAAGGTAATTGCTGCAAAAAAAAAGTAAAAAAAATCAACGTTAATTATGAATTAGGACGAAATTTGACAATTGAAAGGATGACCTAGTCGATTCTATTCTAAATACACATATTTCCACAACAAATGATAACTATAGTTGTGGAAGAATTTAACTGTATTATTGTAAAGAGGAAAAATGAAAAAGTCATAATAAGAGGAATCTTTATTTTGAATAAAGAAACATTATTGCATCCATCGATTTTCATTTTGTATATCCCCTTAGTGGAAAAAAGAAATCAACACCCACTATTGGTATAAGGATATTGACTTAACGTGTCGTAAAAATTGTTTAGAGAATGATTGTACATTTTGTAGATCTAAATCGCACGTAAAGTCAACGTCTCGATTGATAGGCGTCTGGTGAGTACAAAGTCAATAACTTTATGCCATGTGCGAACATTTTTACGCTTTCATTGATAATGAACAAAATAAAAATTACGATTAATTCGTGAAAGACAAGGACGTGGTAGTGACGATTCCCCTCTCTCATGATAGTTGTAATTGACTAGGGGAATCGAATATATGAAACATTATCTTTCCTCCTTGTATATATCTAAGTGGTTTATAGGGAAGCCGCCTTAGGGTTTGGGGAAGGAGTTGGTTTTTCCCTCTATGAATGAAGGATCATGCTATAAAGCTGGCTAAGCTATATGCACTCACCAAATGATTTTTGGTGATGGAGCACCGAATCCATGAAAGGTGTTAATCAAGAAAGGTATTAGTGCACTTATCGTGAGTGGAAAAGTGAGGAGCTAATGAGCTAGACCGCGACGTTAATAGCTAGGGAGCCAAAACGAGCTCTTTAGTGCAAGTTGGAACTTAGAGGTATATAGGTGAGCAGTCTAGAATTCAAAGGTTTTAGAGTAGAAACTAGACATGGTTAGGACTAATGGTGTAAAGGAATCAGTAACCCCTAAATGTCCAAGTTTGGTAAATAGAAGAGCATGAATATTTTTCAATGTTTATAGTTCATATATATATTTTTTTATAATCTATGTTTTATCGGTTTAGGCCATGAGGTTTTCTTCTTTTCCTTTTCCTTTTTTTTGGCGATGATCTCTGTGTGAGGGACGTTTCTAGTATTTTGTTTGTAAAAATCTGAGTTTTTCTCTGTTGGTTAATTTTTTAAAGAGTTGATAAGCGTTGAGAAAGTGTTAGTAAAAGAAAAAGTCACCAATTACGTGATTTCCAATTAAATTTGGCTAACTAACTCTCATTTGAGCTGTTTACCAACATCTATATGACTTATCTCTTAACACTCTCTAAAATGTGATCCAATCAACATTGACCCATTTAACTTGTTTTGACTCGTTTATATGTAATATAAATATAGTGACCTAACTCATATTACTGAAACACCTCCATATTTAACTAAAATTTAAAAAAATTATACCCAAACTAAGATAAGAGGCTTGAGTGAGTGAGTGAGATCAAAGATCGAGTGAGGTTGAGAGAGTGTAAAGAGTTAAATCATAAATATGTGTTGAGTTTAAATAAGTTGTGGATCTATGTACCATCCTTATTAATTTAAGTTTTACAATTCTTAACCCATGATTCACTTACTGAATACTACTAATTCATACAACAATCTAACACATCAAATATGAGTTGATAGGTCTACTTATGAGGGTCGAGTTCACATCCATCCTTTTGTTTTCGCTTCAGATTTATCACGATACAGTGGCGGGGGGTCCTGCTCCATCTCCGTGGGGGGCTCATCGACTATAATGGCCCCATCAAGGACGGTGTGACTTGTCCCGTAGTTATATTTGAAAAAAGAGCGAGTCGCCCTAGATGGAAACTTCTCAATTTTAGGCATCCAAAGGGAGGAAGCAAGCCAAAATATCTCAATGAAATAACAAGAAGTTCAAACGAGTGGCCCACTTGAAGCACTCCTCCTTCGGATACCCTTTCTTATGTGGTCACTTTCCTAGCTAGCAGCTAGAGAGCTAAGCAACATTTGGGTTGGACAAAAACATCAAATTACACATCAAATGACCTCAGGCTGCTTTCTTTCAAGGAATGATTGATGAAGAAATTTGGTGGGTTAGCAGTGACGAAGCCTGCTGTCTCCTTATGTTTGTCCAACACGATTTGTGAAAGCCTGCGTGTTATGTTTCTTGGTCTCTTTAATCCCTGTCATTTTTCTTTGCTGCTCACCCCCTAACGTTGCTTCCAGTAGCAATGAGTGACAAACAAGAAGGAAGACGAAATTTTATTATAAAGAATACCCAAGCATGCGGAAAGAAAATTATGATAATATCTTTTAATTGTTTAAAATTGCAGAAAGACAGTTTGTAATTTCCTATATTTTAAAATCAAACAGCTTTAATCCACGAGTTGCATTATTCATATGGAGAAGAAAAGGAATCGCTGTCTGATGAAGTGGTTGTGTTATGACACACATGAAAATCTATTTTTGATAATGAAATTTGCTAAACTGTTACCTTAGATAATTGTTTCCGTGTCACTAAACCTTATATAGAGAAAAAAATTGGAATTACTCAAATCAGCAAACAGAATAGGCTTCTTGTAAGTCAAACTTTCTAGATAAGAAAACGAAAGAACTACACTTTGCTTCAGATTGATATAATCATATTGATTTTACAGCCAAACCTAAACCAGCTAAATTCAATATTTTCATGTAGATATAATGTCTTTTATAGACCATCCGCTCTTCCCCTGTTCGGCATGCCAATAATTAGCTTCTTTGAAATACTTAGGGAATATGACACTAGAATATGACCTACGAAGATTATGATATTTCTAATATATATATATTAAAAAATGAAATTAGGTTTATTTAAAGAAGAAGAGGTCATCTATATTTTCCAAGCAAAACCTAAATGAATCGCTGGACAGGAAATGACGCAAAGGTAGAAGGAAACGATGAAAGGGTATCATTTGCCTCCTCAAATGGCAAGAAAGTTTATCTGAGGAAAGAGCTCTCGAATTAGCTACAGCGCAGTGTGGGTCCAACGCGAAAACCAGGCCGTGAAGACACGTGGCTCGTGCGTCATTATTAGCCGTCAGATCTTGAATTGGCTTGGCCCGCAACTCTTTTCTGATGGTGATGTATCCTGCTTCCTCGAGACATCATCATCAGCAATCATTCATCACCCCCATGCAGAATTTTTGGAAGGGAATGCATTAGCTGTTTATCATGTCGTATTCTGAAGGTGATTATCAATTGAGAAGAATGAATACCATCCACAATTTTCCTTCTCGGGTCAAATATCCTTTTATCACATTTCAAAATTCATAGTTATCATGACCGTATTTCACTATAGATTTCAAGTTATATATTTCACCTATACATGGTTTATTCAAATTACCATTTTATTTTTCGATACCCCAATCAAATATTTCAACACCTACCCACGTGCTTTTCTCTCCCATAATATGTGAAACTTGCTTAGTCTGTCAAACCAACCAACACATCTCCCCTTCTCGACTACACGCACTGCCATTGCTTCTCCAAAGGCCAACGACATCTGTTGTGTCTGGCTTAAGGCCAAATTGAGGTCGATCGACATGTAGGCCATGGCTGAGCTCTGCTACAGAGCTAGTGTGGCTCGAAAGCCTATCGTCGAGGCTCAATGCCGACCTGACATGCCTCGGCGACTGTGAACCGTGTTCTCAAAGCCAAGGTCGCATGTTCTCATTGTCGCGAACGATCTTGCCACAGTAGGGATGTAGGGACCGTGGCACGGGCGAGGGCGAGGAAGTCACCGTCGATGCTGGTGTTGAGCTGTCGATCGTTGCTCTGCTATGCTGCTGCATGCAAGGAGAGGAGAGTAGCATATAGGGGCGGGGCCTTATCATTAGGTGTGCTAGAAGGCAGATGAATCTTTTTAAAATTGGGAAGATGCAAAACATAGGTTTTCCTTTTTTTTTTTTTTGCGAGGAAGGTAATCGATATGTAAAGTAAAATCGCAGATGATGTTTGTAATTATCCCTGTAAACTTAGAATAACGATAAACGAAAATAGAAGCTGGGTAAACTTTGCGGACTGGAAATTAATCTTATATTTCCCATCTTTCTCATGACTGTTTAGTGGAAGAACTTGTATGTAATTACGTTCGTTGTCATGCTAGCTCCAATCACACTCACAACCATTGTTCCTCTGTTCGGTGCTGGCGATGGAGCTGCTAGAAATTATTATTGTCATTAGACTTGTTAGAGATAATTAGGATGTTTTCTTATATCAGAAATAATTAGAATATTTCTATTAATTTTTTGTATCGCTTAAGATTGCACAAATATTTCATTTGATTGTGTATATCTTAATTGACATATGTTACTTTTGATAATTTTTTATAAAGTCTATAAATAGACTGATGTACCTTATTATGATATATCAAATTATATGGAAAATTTCTTGATTCCATTTTCTACTTTATATTTAACTAGACCAAAGATTTTCATAGCAGCAACGACATTGAATGATCACCACGACGCCAAATCTATCTCCCACCTGCTCTTCATGGTACATCCAATAATTTTGCTTCTGCCAGCGATTGCATGATCTCCCTGTCCATATGGACGAGACATAAATTCCTCAACGCTCTCGTGATCTACGGAGGAATTGATATAAATCCCACCACAACCGGAAATCGAGACCACCTATGGATTGTCCAGTTTGCAGCAGAGCTAGGGTTTCTTCGCGGGACTCCACAGATGGGTCTTGAACCTACGAAGCTAAGGGCGAGTGTAGGGAGACAAGGTCCAGCTATTACCACTGGTCCGCCACCCATAAATCGAGACCACGCATGAGTTGTCGAATTCATCTCACCAAGAGGATTAGGTTTCGGCCATGTGGGGGTGAAAATGAGTCAATGATATGCATGGGCGATCGTTGCTCCTGGGGGTATTGCCGTTGATATTGGCTATCTATTCAATAATTCATGGGTAGGGCTCAGACCTACACGTGAGGGCGAAGCGTCAAGAGTTATTCCAAGGTACGAGCCTTGGACCGCTATATTTACTTTTTCTGATTGCAGAAACATGAGAAAATATGAGATAAGCCCGTCTTATCACATAAAAAGATACTCCTCCACTCACTGATCGCCTCGTGTCCAGATGGAGGCTCACATTTCAGACTTTTGTCTCTTAATCTCTTTCCTCCTTTCTCTCTCTCTCCTTAGGGTGCGAATAATAATCATTGTGGCCAGAATTGATTTTTGAAACAGAAATAATTTATTTTTATTTTTATTTAAGACGAGTTTTAAGAAAAAAAATACGTTTGATAACGATACAAAATTTACATTTTGAAATATAAATTCGTTTGATAATAGTATAAAATTTCTATTTCTTAAAACAATTTTTTTCCTTTTGAAACAAGTGAGATGTCCAATCTTACAAATTTCATATGCTTATGAACTCAAATACAAAGTAAGAATTGTTATATCGTATTTTCTAAATTTTCACACAAAATTTTTTAGCATCCACTTAAATAGGCAATTACGGTCAAACAATATACTTATCAAATGCATTATTTTTGAGCATGATAGTCAAAGGTTCCCAAAACTCCAATAGAATGAATGTGGGTAATCATATCAGGTGCCTGAATTTTGGCTTTGAATTGTTAAAAAATAAGCACATTGGTAGACCTAAAATCCCTATGGATTATAGAAGGTTGAACCAAATATTCCAATCCCCCTCATGCTAGTGTTTCACGTCGATCGCCACCACAATCTACGATATCGGGTAATCGTTTTAGAAAGAAACACAAAGAAGTGTATTGGGCAATTTGCGGCAAATTTTACAAAATTGGCAAATTTTACGAAGTGTGATGGGGCTGTCATAGATGACCACTACAAATAAGGAAAATCCTCAAATACAACATCACATTACAAGAATTGAGATATGAATCATCAAATACAGCATCACATTACAAAAGCAAAGATTGCCCAAATACAAAATAATAGAAATATATTACAAAAGTTGAAAATATGATTTCATGAAATATCTAGCATATTATGATCAATTGTCATTTTATTGGCAATATTTTTTCCAAGCATGTTCATCTCAGTTTCCTCTTCGGTCGATGTATCGCCTATAACCTCATCTTGTGTATGTCCAAATGGGTACTCTAGATCTCTATATAAGGAAAATTTTTTATCTCTCCTATCTTGATCACGGATGTAATTATGAATAGCACAACATGCAGTTACAATATGTGTCTGCTTTCAAATTGCAAATGCAAGCATGTGTCTCAAAATAAAGAAGCGATTTTTTAATGCTGCAAATGATCTTTCAATGACATTCCTTAATGAAAAATGCCTATAGTTGAACAGTTTTCTCGTTGTTCTTGGTCGTCTTGCTCTACCCCTATAATCATTTAGATGATACTGTTCACCTTTAAAATGAGTCAATAATCCCAGAGTTGATGCATAACCAAAATCTACAATATAGTATTTCTCTATAACAAGGTATTCATATATTAATTGTAATTTGTAAGTGCAATACAATCTTAAAGAAAATTGATACTTCCAAAACAAGTAAATACCTAGTGATGGTCGAGGAAATTCCAACCGAGGAATCTTGAGTTCTGCCGATAGCACTTGGCAATCGTTGGCAAATCCTTTCCAACCAGCATATATAAAAGTAAATTTTATATCAAATGAACATATGTACATCAAATTTTGAGCAGTAATTCCTTTTATGACTCCAAATGGGATTTGCTTCGACACATGTATAGAAGCATGAACATAAGTATCATTAATAACGCCTACACAACCTTGTCATTTTATCAAAGGCTAGTTTTATATAATATTAGCAAAAAAATAAAACCGATGTTGTAAATGAATGTATGAAAATTCTACCTTGAAGTAAAGTTTATGGTTGGGATTAATAAGAATCTCATTTGGGATAACATCAAATGAAGGTGGTGGGATAACATTGATAACTCTATAAAAATAGAGTTATTTTACCTATTTTAGGCAACAATTAATGCATTATTTATAAGAAAATATTTGGATTTTCTTTTGATTATTTGAATTTTCCTTGTTTATGCATAATAATGAGATATGGAGAAGATAAGGAAAAGAATGGAAACTATCAGGAATTCAAATAAAAGTGAAAGATGGATATCAAATTAGGAAATTCTTAATTTTGTTCCCTAATGTTATCGCAAGCATTGGGAGATAGATATTTTAAATCTCCTATCAATAGGAAAGAGAGAGAACAGCTAGGTTTTGAGGGGTTAGATTGTTTTTTCATTATTCTAAGAGTTTTTCAAGTATTTTGAAAGAAGACAAAAGTTGTGACATAATTCTTGTTCTTTAATTCAAGATCTTGGGTTTGATTTATATTTATATTTTTTCTTCTACTATGTTCTAATTTTCTTTTGTTAGGGCTATGATGTATCCTAACCATAATAATGTGAATTTCATGATTTTTAATTTTACAATTGATTTCATTCATGTGAATTATATATTATTGCATTTAATACTTTTGAGTGATTGGCCACCACTTGAATGATCTGATGTGCATGTTTGATATTGAGAAGTGATAATATGCAATTGCTCATTCTAATATATAACCATGGATTAAACATAGATAGAAATATACTGTGTTATTTGTGTAGCTTTCGGTGATAAGATGATCCAAAAGATTCATTGTAAACCAAGAATATTCATAGTTTTTAATGTACTCATGTTTATTTTAATTCGCATAGAGATATAATGGATTAATAAGCTGAGTAGGTTTGCTATACCTAGAGATATGATAGTAAATATGTTAGGAAATTCCGCTATCACATGTTTGATATCGTTCTTATATTTACAACAATCTAAAATTCATATCTAGTGGTTATGGTGAAATCGGATGCTCTAACATATTTATCGATTGATTTACGCATTTAGTCTACAATTTTCGTTTTTAATTTATTCTTAATTATATTTTGATATGTTAGATAAATTTTAGAATTAGTCTAGTTTAGTATTTAATTGGTTTATTAATCATCGATCTCGTAAAACAATACTTTTTCTTATCATTATATTACTTGCTCGACATGTGCACTTGTGTTTAGAATTTCACGAACAAGTTTTGGCGCCGTTGCCAAGGATCATTTGTTTAATACTAATTAATATGGATACCAGATAATTCTAAGTTTAATTTGTTGGAGAAATCTTCTTGAAGTGCTTTGACGCTGACAAAACGTTTTCATCAGTTTAGTCTGAAGATTTGCAGACTCTGCTATTTAAAGTCTGAAGACCTCCGGACAGCCAGACTCAAGACTCAAAGTCTATTCTCATTGATAGTTTCTAATCCGTTGAAGAAAGGCTATCCGGAACTGGATGTTTCATTAAGGGTGTGACTTTATCAACTGGAGAAGATTTCTTGGCTGGATATGACATAACGGAATTTTTTATTTGATCATGATTGATTCGAAGATTAAGGATCCGATGATTGGCAAAGTATACTTGGAAGGTTCTAATTATGGAAACCGAAATCCTGATTGTATGGACGAACATGATTGATGGGCTATCAATATATTCCTTTAATAGCTTGAATGATTTTCCTAATTGATTCCGTCCAACGGATAAATTGGAGGAATTCCTTTGGTAAGTGCCAATGGGTATGATGGCATAAAGGAGTATATAAGGAAGACGTTCTAATTGTTCGAGTGTGTGCACGATAGAAGAATTCCAAAGTCTGAAGCTCCCTGTTTTTAGTCAATTCATTTGAGCGAAATCTTGTACGCAAAAGAGAGTCCATATTCGTGAGAAACCTTGAGGAAGTGTGGTAGAATATCTACACTGTGGAACCAAGGGAGAACCTTGCTGTAACATCTCTTTTGTTCATAGTGAAATCCAGCTGGTGGGTTGTCAGTGCGAAAGAGTGGACGTAGGCTTGGAATAAGCCGAATCACTATAAACCTTGTATTCAATTTTCTCTTCTCTACTCTTTACTTTACTTTGATCGTAATTCATTTTGTTAATCAGAAGAGAACTTCCTTTCTATTGTCTGCCTAGTATCGTTTTGTATCTCGAGAAATTGTTTTTACACCTATTCACTCCCCTCTAGGTGCTTATACTAGCTATCTCGATTGGTATCAGAGCTTGTGTACTCACTTTGTTTGAAGTGTTTTACTTCAGAGTTAAAGATCCATGGCTAGTATGTTGGCTCCAAGGCTGGTAGAAGGGCAAAGCAATACCAGACCACCTTACTTTGATGGAAATTATTACAACATATGGAAAAACAAGATGAAGGCATTCCTAAGATCAAAGGATCCTGTGGAATGGGACGTTGTAGAAAAAGGAATCATTCCTAAAGCTGCACCTGTCTCAGAGAGAGGAAAAGATACCGTTGAGTCTAGTGAAATGACTCAGGAAGAGATAATCAAGAGACAAGCCCTTGATGCAAAAGCAATTTATTCTTTATATTGTGCTTTATCTCCTACTGAATATAACATAATATCTTCTTGTGTTACAGTTAAAGAAGTCTAGGATAGATTACATATTACCTATGAGGGAACCGATCGAGTGAAAGAGACTAGAATCAACATTCTCCTTGGTCAATACGAAGCCTTCAAAATGAAATCAGGAGAATTTATAGCTGAAATTTTAGTTGTTTTACAGAAATCGTGAATGGTCTTGAAAATCAAGGTCAACCAATTTCCGATCCCATGAAGGTAAACAAGCTACTGTGTGGACTTTCTAAGGATTGGAATCACATAAAGACCTCAATCAGAGAGACCCAAAGAATCATGCCACTATCTGTTGATGAGTTGGTTGAGACTTTTCAGTCTTATGAAGTGGAACGAATCAATGAAGACGAAGACCCTAAAGGTAAGAAATCCATTGCATTAAAATCCAATGATGATTCTGATGTTACAGATTCTGAAGACGATATGGATGATGAAGAGCTTGCTCTCATGATAAGAAGATTCAGAAAGCTGAACATAAAATGAAGAAGATTCAATCCAAATAAACAAAGTTTTCAAAAGCAACATACTAAGTCTGTTGAGGATGCTGAATCAAACAAAGATGTAGCCTGCTTTGAATGTAAGAACAAATGGACACATCAGACCAAACCGTCCTCTTCTGAGGAAGAAGAAAGGAAAAGCTGAAAAGTATCGAAAGTCTCTTAAAGCAGAAACCTGGAGTGATACAGAGTATGAAGAAAGTGATGATGATTATGCCAATATATGTCTAATGGCACAATCGGATTCAGATTCAAACTCTGAGACAGAATCAGATTCAGACAATGAATTTGAGGTGAGTAACTTCAAAATCCCTATTTAAGTTTCTAAATACATTGATGAGTTGTGTTTTAGTCTTAAGACTTCTCTTAAAAAGATTTTCGAACTCAAAAGAGAAAATTCTGCTATAAAACAACAGGAAAATGTTTTGAAAAAAAAGGTGAAATGTCTAGACATGAATGTTTCTTCTCTTAGAGAAAGTGAAGATAATCTTTCAAAAGAAAATGCATTCTTGAAAAATGATATCTCAAACATTTCTAAAAGATTTTCTATAGGATCCGAAAAACTGGAAAAAATTCTTTTTTCGTTTAAAGATCTTATTTCAACAAATCTAGTTTGGGAATGCGCTAAAATCATTCATTTAATTGATTTTCCAAAAGTGAAAGAAAAAAAATTAAGCAAAGATCCACAAGAGATGCTTACAAAAATCATTTTAAAAGGATCTTTGTAAAACCAAGAGGTTGCAATGCTCTCGAGATGTTCAAAGTGCAATAGTGCGGATCATTTTGATAAAGAATGTCCTATGGTTTGGAAACACAGTTAAGAAAGTATGGGCAAAAACCGCATATCATACTAACACAAATGGACCCAAGAAAATATGGGTACCAAAGAAAGTTTGAGTTTCTTTTTTAAATGCAGGTTACTATCAAGAAAAAGGTAAAATGGTATTTGGATAGTGGATGCTCAAGACATATGACAGGAGATTCAAATTGCTTCATAAAACTTGTTCAAGTGAATGGTGGAAAAGTCTCATTTGGAGGAAATAACAAATGAAGAATAGTGAGATTTGGAACTGTAAAGATTGGAAACCTCACAATAAGCAATGTTTCTTTAGTTGAAGGACTCAACTACAATCTGCTCAGTGTCAGTTAGCTGTGTGATACCGGTTTCAAAATCTACTTTCAAGAGGGAATATGTTCAGGAACCAGTAAAGATTCTACTCAGTCATTCATGGGTCGAAGACATGGAAATATCTACCTTTTGGATGTGAAACCAGATGAATCGCAATGTCTAATCTCAATCCAAGACAAAGCAAGCTTATGGCACAGAAAGCTTGGGCACATTAATATGAAGCATATAGCCAAAATCTCAGCAAAGAAGCTTGTTCGTGGTCTACCCAATTTATCATACCAAAAGTCTGATCTATGTACACTATGAATATTGGGAAAACAAGTAAGAAATTCCTTTAAACCAATAAATCAAGTTTTCACTAACCGTGTACTATAGCTTCGCATATGGATCTTTTTGGACCAACCGAACACGAGCATTGGAGGTAAGAAATATTGCCTAGTAATTGTGGATGACTACTCACGATTTACTTGGGTATATTTCCTGGCAAGTAAGTCTAAAACTTTCCCATACTTTGAAAAATTTGCTAAAAAGGTTCAAAATGAAAAAAATGGTATGTTATTTCAAGAATAGACCATGCGGGTGAATTTGAAAATCAAGATTTTACAAAATTTTGTGATGAAACTGGTTTTCAGCATTTGTTCTCCTCTCCATATACTCTAGAGCAAAATAGAGTTATGGAAAAAAAAAACAGATTGCTTCAAAAAATGGTTAGAACTCTTTTAATTGAAAGCAACATCTCTTCACGATTTTGAAATTTTGAAGCAGTTTCTACAAGCATGTTATATTATTAATAGAGTTTTTCTAAGGCATATTCTAGAAAAAAAAACCCCTATGAATTATTCAAAGAAAAGAAGCCTATTGTTTCATATTTTCATGTGTCTGGATGCAAATGCTTTATATTGAAAAATGCAAATGATCGAGTTGGCAAGTTTGAAGAAAAGTTAGATAAATGCATCTTCCTTGGATATTCAACATCAAGCAAAGCCTATAGAGTCTATAACAAGAAAAGTCAATCTGTGGAGGAATCAATGAATGTCAAATTCCAATATTCTATGCAAAATGAATCTATTCAGACTCATCTTGAAGAGCCTGAATCTGCTTCAAACTCTACAAAAGTCTAAATCTCAGGAAGCAGCTCAGACTTTGAAGGACCAGGAATAAATGACTGTTGAAGATTCAAGTGAAGGAAGTGATCATCAACCTGACAAATTAACCAACAACTGGAAGTATAAGTCCAGTCATCCCAAATATCTTATTATTGGCGACATTAATGAAGGAATTCGCACAAGATCCAAAATGCGCGAAGAGTCTAGTCTTTGTGGCTCTTATTTCTAAAATAGAACCCAAAAGCATAGAAAAAAATTTGTCTGATGAAAGCTGGATTGAAGCTATGCAAGAAGAACTCAGGCAATTAAGCATTAATGATGTTTGGGAGTTAACTCCTAAACCAAAAGATGGACGAGGAAGGAAAAGTCATAAGAAACAAAGCAAGACTCGTGGCCAAGGGATATACGCAAGAAGAAGGGATAGACTATGATGAGACTTACGCACCAGTAGCAATGTTAGAAGTAATTCGCTTATTACTTGCTTTTGCTTGTTATAAAAATTTCAGGTTATTCCAAATGAACGTCAAAAGTGCTTTCCTAAATGGATTTATCCATGAGGAAGTTTATGTGGAACAACCACCTGGGTTTGAAGACCCAAGGAAACCAGACTCAGTATTCAGACTCAAAAAGGTTTTATATAGTCTAAAGCAAGCACCTCGAGCTTGGTACGACATGCTAAGTAAGTTTTTAATTCAAAATGGCTTTGTCAAAGGTAAAGTAGACACTACTTTGTTTATCAAAAGAGAAAGCAAAATTTTGTGCTTGTTCAAATATATGTCGATGATATTATATTCGGATCTCCTAATGAAAGTCTGTGTAAGAAATTCTTTAAGACTATGCAGGATGAATTTGAAATGAGCATGATGGGTGGGTTAACCTTCTTTCTCGGGTTTCAAGTAAAACAACTGAAGGAAGGGACTTTTAGTCATCAAGAAAAGTATGTTAAAGATCTTGTCAAAAAGTTTGGACTGGACAATTGCAAAAAGGCTGATATACTAATGTCAAGTTCCTTGAAGATAGACAAAGATGAAGGAGGAAAGAAAGTCAACCAGAAGCTATACAGGAGTATCATTGGCTCACTTCTTTATCTTACTGCTTCTAGACCTAACATTTTATTTAGTGTTTGCATTTGTGCCAGATTTCAAGCAGACCCTAAAGAATCTCATTTAAGTGCTGCAAAGCGTATTATCAAATACATTGCTTCAACTTCAAGCATCGGCCTTTGATATCCTAAAAAGGGAGACTTTACTCTTCTTGAATACTTAGATGTAGACTTAACCGGATGCAAAGTTGATAGAAAGAGCATCTCGGGTACCTGTCAGTTACTTGGAAGCAGGATAGTGTCTTGGTTTTCAAGGAAGCAAAATACAGTAGTTCTTTCTACAGCAGAAGCAGAGTATGTAGCTCTTGGAAGTTGTTGTTCACAAATTCTGTGGATAAAACAACATCTAAGAGACTTTGGAATTGAAGATTCATGCACGGAGATTAACTGTGACAACACCAGTACAATCAATCTTACCAAAAATCCAATTCTTCACTCAAGAGCAAAGCATATAGAGATTTGACATCACTTCATTAGAGATCATGTTCAAAATGGAGAAGTTTCGATTCAATTTGTTGACTCAAAGAACCAAGGCGGATATATTCACAAAGTTTTTGGAGAAAAATCAATTTGAAATTATCCGTTCCGGACTCAACATTTTGAGGTTTGAAGAAGTTAAAGTCTAGAGACTCTCAAACTCGAGACAAATAAGACTTTGACTGTAAGTTATTCTCTCTCTCGAATCTCATCTTGAAAAGGTACGATTATCAACCGTATTTGATTATTGCTATCTTTAATTGACGTGATTATTGTAACGTTTCCTTTTTTGAAAAAGGAGTTATTTTGAAATGACTATTTTCTCGAAAAAGGCAGTTATTTTTTGAAAATGCATTTTTTTACTTTCTTTTATGACGTTCCGTATGCCTCTTTTTAACTGTTTATGCCTTGTTGTTTCTTCTTCGCTTTACTCTCCAAAAACCCTAAGAAAGCACCGATCTTCCATTCCTGTTTTCTTCCCTTGTTTAATTTTCGAAAAAGTTGTCATCTTTCTTGGGAAAGTCAAGCAAGGAATCTTTCAAAGACTGAGAAAAAAATGTCGTCTTCAAGAAAGTCTTTGAGGATCGCAAGTAGGGGACCACGACGAATGAGTGAGGGGCCTACGCACTTCGATCTCATCGAGGAAGAAGAGTCTCCAAATCAGCAGCAGAGCCCATAACATTCTCAGCAACGTCATTCTCCACCATCTAGTCCACAGGGTGTTGGTCATCAACAAGAGGAAGAAATCATTGAAGACGCAGATCCTGCAAGAATTCAAAGGCCCTCATTTATTTATAAGCTTTACCGTGCTTTAAAGAAGATTGGTACTCCATTGAACTATATCGACGAGTTTCTTAGGGACAGAGGATATGTGAATGAGTACATCTTTTTGCGAAAAATGGAGTGTTTGGGAATTGCTCCTAAAGGGTTGGCAGAAGAAACCCTTTCAAATTTTCCAAGTGATCCGCGTGTTGGGGGATTTAATCCGATAGATGGGAATGATGATGACAAATTGTACAGCCAATTTCAACCAAGAATGAGTGTTGCAGCGAAAATTCGAGGAAAAAGGACAAAGTTGTTTAGATCGAAGGAACATAAGGTTCTATACTCAAAATTGTTGAAGCGTGGGGTGATAAACCCTAGGAGTGTGGATTTTGATTTCCTTGATGCTGTAAATGTCAATTTAAGGGAAAAGTTCAGTTTTCTTCAACTTGAGCAATTATGTTCTGATACCATAGAAGTCCATGCTGAATTAACTGCATACTTCTATTCGAATATTAACTTTTTGGATGCGAATAGAATATCTTTCAGTGTCCGAGATCAGGACTTTGTGGTGGATATGGATATGCTGGTGGATGTGATTAGGGTTGAGAGAGGGAGATATCAACCGATCAATGTTTCTATTGCTCGTGCCACATTGGAACTTGTTAAGGATAGAAGAACAGAGGAAAATATTTCCTACTTGAGGATGAGTGCGTTTAACATTCTGCTTCACAAGATTGTGATCAATTGCCTCAGACCGAAATCAACTTCCAAGACTGATGTTTCAAGTTCAGAGGCAAAGTTTATGTATGCCGTCATCACTGGGAAAATTTTTTCTCTTCCTCACACTGTTATGTTCCACATGTATAGAGCAGTGGTGAAGGACAGAGGTCAACTTCCTTATCCAGGTCTTGTGACGAAGTTATTTAGACATTTGAATATTCAGCATTCACAAATTCTGTGTTCGATTGTGTGATCATATGGTGGTAGGACTGAAAATGGTGACTAAAATGCGTCTGAAAGAACTAAGCAAGGTGTTGGAGAAATTCAAGGAGAAGACTCATGTCAAATCTCATCAAATCTCTTCTGCAGCAAAAAGAAAAGGGAAGGAGCCCATGGTTGCTCCATCCAAGAAAATAAGAGCTTTCATCGTTGAGGTTGAAGATGATGAGGAAAACATCACCATTTCTGCAATGGCATTGAAGAATCTGAGTCGTTTTGTTCTAGAGAAAGACTCTGAATAGAGGACTAGAGAAAGAGAAGAGAAAGAAGCAGATGAGAAAGAAACAGAGGAGAGAGAAGAAGAAGAAAGAGATGCTGAGAAGGAAAGAGTTGAAAAAGAAGAAGAAAAGAAAAGAGATCAAGAGGAAGGAGAACATGAGGAACACTTTTCTCCACCGAAGGCATGGAAATAGGGGGAGATCATGAGAAAAAAGGAATGTTCTCATATCCTGCTACCAGTGAGGGAGTCAGTCGCTCTCCAGCAGATCTAGAGGACATTTATGCCTCTCAATTTCCTGAGGAAGGACATGATGTTTCTTCGCCAAATCTGCGTGATGATGCTGACTTGCCATCGTCTGCCTTTACTCGATCAGATCGTGCCGAAGCTAGTACGCAGACCGATAATTCAGCAGATTTTCGCAGAATTCTGGATATTCTCTTGGAAATGCAAGGTCAGATATATGTTATAGGATGCGAAGTTCAGAATTTGTAGAATGTAGGTCAAGCTTCTTCAGGTTCCTTAAATGATCAAATCCAAGCCCTTTCTCTTCAGATTTAGGCTAATGCTAAGGGTGAGGAGGTTGCACAACTGAAAGAAGACTTGAAAAGGCTGGAAGGCATCGTTCAGTCAATGAGACATTTCCAGCTTGTTCGTGTTCCCAAGCAATCTTGACTCTATTCCATTTTCATCTCAACTTTTTTTTTTTTTTTTTATGTTGACAAAAAGGGGGAGAGATGCAAGATTTGAAACTTTGACTTTTTAATCGTTTGGATTGTTTGACTTGGATTGTTTTGATGTTTGACTTTACTTTTGTGTCTAGATATGAACTGAATTTGGGATTTGGATTTGATTGCTTATATTAACTACTATTGATATCTTATGGATGACTTTATCACATACAAGACTAACCTATTTTCTGTGGTTGCAAATTCAAGTGTTATCATTCATTAAGCCATTTATCTTTATAAGATATCCATATTTGTTTGAGTAATGTTCTGCAGGTCAAAGTTATCCAAATCTGCAGGAAAGTTTTGTCACCATCAAAAATGGGGAGATTGTTGGAGAAATCTTCTTGAAGTGTTTTGAAGCTGACAAAACGTTTCCATCAGTCTAGTCTGAAGATTTGCAGACTCTGCTATTTAAAGTCTGAAGATCTCCGGACAACCAGACTCAAGACTCAAAGTCTATTCTCATTGATAGTTTCTAATCCGTTGAAGAAAGGCTATCAAGAACTGGATGTTTCATTAAGGGTGTGACTTTATCAACTGGAGAAGATCTCTTAACTGGATATGACATAACGAAATCCTTTATTTGATCATGATTGATTCAAAGATTAAGGATCCGATGATTGGCAAAGTATACTTGGAAGATTCTACTTATGGAAACCGAGATCCTGATTGTATGGGCAAACAAGATTGATGGGCTATCAACATATTCCTTTAATAGCTCGAATGATCTTCCTAATTGATTCCGTCCAACGGGTAGATTGGAGGAATTCCTTTGGTAAGTGCCAATGGGTATGATGGCATAAAGGAGTATATAAGGAAGACGTTCTAGTTGTTCGAGTGTGTGCACGATAGAAGAATCGAAAGTCTGAAGCTCCCTGTTTTTAGTCAATTCATTTGAGGGAAATCTTGTACGCAAAAGAAAGTCCATATTCGTGAGAAACCTTGAGGAAGTGTGGTAGAATATCTACACTGTGGAACCAAGGGAGAACCTTGCTGTAACATCTCTTTTGTTCATAGTGAAATCCAGCTAGTGGGCTGTCAGTGCGAAAAAATGGACGTAGGCTTAGAATAAGCCGAACCACTATAAACCTTGTGTTCAATTTTCTCTTCCCTACTCTTTATTTTACTTTAATCGTAATTCATTTTGTTAATCGAAGAGAACTTCCTTTCTATCGTCGCCTAGTATCGCTTTCGTATCTCAAGAAATTGTTTTTACACATATTCACCCCCTTTAGGTGCTTATACTAGCTATCTCATAATCTAACTTTTGTTTTGTTTTGTTTTATTTTTTAGGGTATACATCGGTTTATGACATGTAGCCAACAAGGGAAACTTGTTGAGCTTGATCCAGAAATCGAGCGTACATTCAAAAGGCGATTGAGAGAATAAAGAAATCACGCTAAGAAGATGGCAAATGGTGATAATGAAAATCCACGTAGACTCTTAAGAGATTATGCTATGCCAACAATTCAAGGCACCACATCAAGTATCGGAAGACCTGTAATTCAAGCAAATAACTTTAAGATCAAGCCGTCACTCATTCAGATGCTTCAACAATCGGTGCAATTTAGTGGGCTACCAAGCGATGATCCAAACGCTCACATTGATGCTTTTCTTGAAATCTGTGACACCATTAAATATAATGGAGTTACAGATGATGCTATTAGATTGAGATTATTTCCATTCTCTCTTAGAGACAAAGCTAAGAGTTTGTTTTCTTCTCTTCTTGCAGGATCAATTACTACATGGAATGACATGGCTCAAAAATTTCTTTGTAAGTTCTTTCCACCTGCAAAGTCTGCGAAGATGCGTAACGATATTACTAATTTTATGTAGATGGATAATGAATCATTATATGAAGCATGGGAAAAATTCAAAGAATTTTTTAGGAGATGTCCACATCATAGATTACCTGTATGGATGCAGGTACAAACTTTTTATAATGGCTTTAGTACAAATCTTCGTTCTATGATTGATGTAGCTGCATGGGGGACTTTAAATAATAAAACACCAGAAGAAGCCTACAATCTATTAGAGGAGATGGCGTCCAATAGTTATCAGTGGCCTACTGAGAGATTACCAATGCGAAAAGTTAGCGGAGTTCATGAAGTGGATGCTTTTGCTGCAATTGCTGCACAATTTGAAACACTCAACAAAAAGCTTGATAATATGAGTGTTTCAGGCATGCAAATTCAAAATTTGACATGTGATTTTTGTGGTGGAGGACATGTTAGCATAGAGTGTCAGGTAGGTAATACTTTTAAACAACCTAATGAAAATTCTAACTTTGTTGGGAATTTTAACAAGTCACAAAATAATCCATACTCCAACACATACAATCCGGGATGGCACAATCATCCAAATTTTTCATGGAATAATCAGAATGTGACAAGACCACCTAGATTCAAACAATCGAAGAGACAAAGTTAAATTTGGAAGATATAGTTGCCAAACTTGCTAATACGACTCATGACTTCATCAAAAGCACGGATGTGAGATTTCAAAACCAAAAGGCTTCAATTAGAAATTTTGAGATGCAAGTGGGTCGGTTAGCAAGCATGATGTCAGGGAGATAATAGGGCTTTTTGCCAAGCAATACAGAGAAAAATCCAATTGAAAACATAAATGCTATTACCTTGAGAAGTGGTAAATAAGTGGGAGAAGAAGAGATTTTCAGAGATAATGAAGATGTGGTCAATAAACAATTGAAGGAGATAAGCAAGAGTAAACTTTTTCCAGATAATCCCAAGCCATATGTGTCACAAATTCCATTCCCTCAGCGACTCCAGCAGCACAAAATAGATAAGCAATTTTCTAAATTTCTTGATGTATTAAAAAAATTGCACATTAACATTCCTTTTGTAGATGCTTTAGCGCAAATGCCTAGTTATGCAAAATTTTTGAAGGTGATTTTGGCAAACAAAATGAAATTGGAGAATTATGAAATTGTGAAGTTAAATGAGGAGTGTTCGGCCATCCTACAAAACAAATTGCCTCCGAAATTAAAAGATCCAGAGAGTTTTACTATTTCTTGCATTATTGGGATTCTTACTTTGAAAAAGCATTATGTGATTTTGGTGCAAGTATTAATCCGATGCCTTATTTAGTTTTCAAGAAATTAGAATTGGGCGAGGTAAAAGCAACCACAATGTCACTTCAATTGGCTGATTGATCAATTAAATATCCGAGAGATACTGTGGAATATGTTTTGGTAAAAGTTGACAAATTTATCTTTCCTGCATATTTCATAGTTCTTGACATGGAGGAAGATTTTGAGGTACCACTTATCTTAGGTCAACTTTTTCTAGCAATGGGAAGAGCTCTTATTGATGTACAACAAGAGAAGTTGATCCTTAAAGTTCAAGATGATCTTGTTTCATTTAATGTTTTTAAAAGCAATGAAATATCCATCGATGATAATTCTTGTTTTAGAGTTGAGACAGTTAATAAGTTGGTGAATAAAGTTTTTCAGGAAAATATTTTTGAAGATCCACTTGAAGCATGTTTGATTCAACTAAGGGACAAAGATATTCAGAATGAGGAGATAAAAGAGTATGCAAATTTCATAGAGGCAATTCCACCATATTTAAGGCAAAATACAATTAAATTTGAGAAGTTGGGACAACGAATTACAAAGCCTAAACCATCAATTGAAGAGCCTCCAATCCTTGAACTCAAACCCTTACCTTCTCATTTGAAATATGCTTATTTAGATGGAGTTTTTTTATTTACCGGTAACTATATCTTCTTCTTTGACAGATTTGATAGAGGAGAAATTGCTTAGAGTATTAAGAGAGCATAAGGGTGGAATTGGATGGAAAATAGCTGATATTAAGGGAATTAGTCCTTCAATTTGCATGCACAAAATTTTAATGGAGGAGCAATATAAACCCACTATCCAACCTCAGAAGCGTTTGAACTCGAATATGCAAGAAGTAGTGAAAACTAAGGTAATTAAGTTACTTGATGCAGGTATCATCTATCATATCTCTGATAGTTCTTGGGTAAGTCCTTTACAAGTTGTGCCAAAGAAAGGTGGTATGACTGTTCAGAAAAATGACAACAATGAATTGATTCCAACTAGAACAGTGTGGCGTGTGTGTATGGATTACGAAAAATTGAATGATGCCACTAAAAAAGATCACTTTCCTTTACCATTTATTGATAAGATGTTAGAAAGACTTGTAGGGCATGGGTTTTATTACTTTTTGGATGGATATTCAGGGTATAATCAGATTCCTATTGAACCGGAAGATTAAGAGAAAACTACTTTCATTTGTTTCTATGGTACTTTTGCTTTTAGGAGAATGCCCTTTGGTCTTTGTAATGCACCAGCTACTTTTCAAAGATGCATGATGGTTGTTTTCTCTAATATGGTTAAAAATATATTGAGATTTTCATGGATGATTTTTTCGTTTTTGGCCTATCATTTGATTCTTGTTTAAATAATTTGGCTTTGGTTTTACAAAGATGTGAGGAGATTAACCTTGTTTTGAATTGGGAGAAGTGTCACTTTATGGTGCGGGAAGGAATAGTGCTCGGGCATAAAATTTCTCGAAACGGAATAGAAATCAATCGAGCCAAAGTGGAGGTCATTGCAAAATTACCCCCACCAACATCGTGAAACTTGTCGAGGATTTTACAGGCAATTTATAAAAGATTTTTCAAAAATTGCTAAACCTCTTTATAATCTTTTGGAAAAAGATGCTCATTTTAAGTTTTCCGTTGAATGCATGCAGGCTTTTAACACTTTAAATGAGAAGTTAATATTAGCACCAATTATGATGGCACCAAATTGGGATTTACCTTTTGAGCTGATGTGTGATGCTAACGATTGCAGTAGGAGCTGTTTTGGGACAAATGAAGAATAAAATTTTTCGAACCATATACTATGCCAATCGAACCTTGTCAAGTGCACAATTGAATTATTCAACAACAGAAAATGAACTTTTGGTGGTAGTATTTGCTTTTGATAAATTTCATTATTATTTAATTGGCTTAAAAGTTATAGTTTATTATGACCACTTTGCTCTTAAGTATCTGCTTGAAAAGAAAGAATCAAAACCCAGGTTGATCGGTGTGGATTCTATTGCTGCAAGAATTTGATTTGGAAATCAAAGATAAGAAGGGGACTAAAAGTCTAATTGCAAATCACTTATCAAGAATTCCAAATTCAAAGGAAGAGATAAGACCAATTTTGGAAGAATTCCCTTATGAGAAATTTTTTTCCGTCAAGTCAATTCTTTGGTATGCTGACTTTGTAAATTATTTGGTAAGTAATGTTCTTCCTCTTGAATTATCATATCAACAGAAGAAAAAAATTCTTTTCGATGTTAAAAATTATTTTTGGGAAGAACATTTCTTGTTTAAAGTATGTGCAGATCAAGTCATAAGGAGATGTGTTCCAGGCGAAGATAATGCAAACATTCTACATCATTGTCATGATGGAGAGACAAGTGGCCATTTTGGTGCCACTAAAACTACAGCTAAGATTTTACAATCTGGATTTTATTGGCTCACACTTTTTAAAGATGCATACTCCTATGTAGCTTCATGTGATAGGTGTCAAAGAACTGGAAATATTTCAAGAAAAAATGAGATGCTTTTAAACAACATTATTGTGTACAAATTATTTGATGTTTGAGATATTGATTTCATGGGACCCTTTACACATTCTTATGGAAATTTATACATTTTAGTGGCTGTGGAATATGTGTCTAAATGGGTAGAAGCAGTAGCTTTGTTAACAAATAATGCTAAAGTTGTGGTCAAATTCTTGAAAAAAACTATTTTTACCCGATTCGGCACTCCTAAGGCAATCATTAGTGATAGGGGGACACATTTTTACAACAAACAGTTTGAAGTACTTTTGAGTAAATATGGAGTTACACATAAGGTTACAACCCCTTATGATCCTCAAACTAGTGGTCAAGTAGAGATTTCAAATAGGGAAATCAAGAGAATTTTAGAAAAAACAGTGAATGCCTCTAGAAAAGATTGGTCAATAAAACTTGATGATACACTTTGGGCCTATAGGATAGTGTTCAAAATTCCAATTGGAATGTCTCCATTTAAGCTAGTATTGGAAAGGCTTGTCACTTACCAATGGAATTAGAGCATGAAGCATATTAGACATTGAAATTTCTGAATTTTGATATGCAGTAGGTAGGTGAAGAAAGATTATTGCAACTGAATGAATTGGGAGAATTTCACAATAAGGCCTATGAAAATTCTAAGTTGTACAAGGAGCGTACAAAAATATGGCATGACAAGCACATATTCAAAAGAGAGTTTAAAATTGGTTAATAAGTCTTACTTTATAACTCTTGTCTCAAATATTTTCTAGGAAAGTTGCGATCTAGATGGTCTGATCCTTTTACAGTTACACAGGTATTCTCATATGGAACAGTTGAAGTTGCGCATGACACTGAGGGCACATTCAAAGTGAATGGTCAACGTTTGAAGCCCTATTTTGAAGGTGGTTACAACAAGCAGAAGACCACTATTGAACTTCATCCTTTAGAATAGCAGCATCTTAGATAGTTTGGCTGAAAACTATAAAACAAGCGCTTCTTGGGAGGCAACCCAAGCATTTTAATTATGTTTTTATTTATTTTAAAGTTTATGTTTCGCAAAAAGAAAAAGAAAAACATTAACTTTTCTCTGTTTTATCTAGGTTAATTTTTAGGGAGCACCTTTCAAGAGTTTAATCATCAAGATCATCTATGGACTTATCCTACAACCAGGGGAGTTTTCTTCTTCCTATTCTATTTTTTGCATTGAGGACACTTTGCTTCATTCAAGTTTGGGGGAGACAAGCTTTTTTTGGATTTTTTTTTTCATGATTGCATTCTTGGTTGTGAATTTTACGATTCTTAGGAAAATTTAAATTTTATTTAAACTTGCAATTGATGTGTGAGTTAATCTTAATTCCGATTATATTGATCCCCTTATTAAGTACTAAAAGTTCTTAATTTTTGATTTTGTGTAAATCTAGAGAACATTCATGTGAAGTATGTGATTTTCTTAAATTTCACTAAAATCTTAGAATTTGTTTGATTTTCTCTTGAGGCGAAATCCTAAGCTAAATCTAACGAGAAAATGATTTAGGCAGTTTTTGGATCGATTGAGCCTTTCAAGCCAACCCTGTTATTTTTTTTTTTTTTTTTTTTTTAATTTTTTTTTTTATCCCTAGTCACCCTTTTGAGTCTTAATTATTACCCAATTTTTCATTGGCACTCATATATATTTAGCCTAGCCGTTATCAAATTATATCATTGTCCCATGCCCTATGAACACGTTGATTTTCTTTTGAGATAAAAAAATTATTTAAGCTTGATAGAAAGTTGGGAGGAATGATGGAGTATGAAAAAAAAAAAAAAAGGGAAGTGATTGCTATGGTTGTTTGGGGTGTATTGTAAAAAAAAAAAAAAAATTGCTTTTATGGTTTGCTATCCAACTTTCAATTTAGTGAGCCTTTTAGATCCTGAATGGGTTGAAAATTTTCATGTTATATTAGGAGGGACTTTGGGAGAAACTCTACCATAAAGCAATTAAAAAAGAAGAAGAAAAAAGAATGGTGATATATGGCGACAGAAAAATTATCTGAAATGAGTGAAATTGGCTCTAATTAGATCCTAGAAATCAACGTGTTGATGGGTGATTTGAGCTTAAAATTTCCATTATCTCAGCTTGAGCCCAACCTTACATTATAACCCAAGAAAAGTCCTATTGATTTTTGGTTGGATGATTAGTTTATATTAGTGGAGAGATGAATGAAAAGCAAACTTATGAGATTTGGTCATAATTATTGAGAATTTTTGAGAGGTTACACGTTAATGTGAATTTATCTGGATTGCATATAATTCGAAAAAAGATGGGGACTTTCTCACACACACTTGGATCATATAGTTAGAATTGATCTTAATTTATAAATCAATTTCAATGTTTGGATGAAATTTGTGTGTGTGTGTTTTTTTTTTTTTTTTTTTTTTTTTTTTTTTTTTTTTTTTTTTTTTTTTTTTTTTTGTGAATTTGAGCAATTATGGAAAGATGTCATAAAGAAGGTTGTTAGGTTGAGTTTGTGTTATGTCTTACTTTTGCTCAAGGAATAGCAAAATGTTAAGTTTGAGGGTTTGATAACTCTATAAAAATAGAGTTATTTTACCTATTTTAAGCAATAATTAATGCATTATCTATGAGAAAATATTTGGATTTCCTTCTAATTATTTGAATTTTCCTTGTTTATACAGAATAATGAGATATGGAGAAGATAAGAAAAATAATGGCAATTATCAGGAATTCAAATAAAAGCATCAATGGAAGATGGATATTAAATCAGGAAAATCTTGATTTTATTTTCTAATGTTATCTGCAAGCGTTGGGAGATAAATATTTAAGATCTCCCATAAATAGGAAAGAGAGAGAGAGAGAGCAACTAGGTTTTGAGGGGTTAGATCATTTTTTCATTTTTCTAAGAGTTTTTCAAGTATTTTGAAAAGAAGACAAAAGTAGTGATAGAATTTTTGTTCTTTGATTTAAGATGCTGGGTTTGATTTATATTTATATTTTTTTCTTCTACTATGTTCTAATTTTCTTTTGTTAGGCTACGGTGTAGCCTAATTATGATGATGTGAATTTCATTCTTTTTTATGTTTTACAATTGATTTCATTCATGTGAGTTGTATATTATTGCGTTTAATACTTTTGAGTGACGGCCACCACTTGAATAATCTGATGTACATGTTTGAGATTGAGAAGTGATAATATGCAATTACTCATTATAATATATAACTATGAATTAAATGTGGATAGAAATATATTGCGTTATTTGTGTTGCTTTTGGTGATAATATGATCCAAAAGACTCATTGTAAACCGGAAATATTCATAGTTTTTAATGTACTCATGTTTATTTTAATTCACATAGAGATATAATGGATTAATAAGTTGAGTAGGTTTGTTATACCTAGAGATAGGATAGTAAATATGTTAGGAAATTCCGCTATCACATGTTTGATATCGTTCTTATATTCACAACAATCTGAAATTCATATCTAGTGGTTATGGTGAAATCAGATACTCTAACATATTTATCTGATTGATTTACTGCATTTAGTCTACAATTTTCATTTTTAATTTATTCTTAATTATATTTTGATCTATTAGATAAATTTTTGAATTAGTCTATTTTAGTATTTAATTGGTTTATTAATCATTGGTCTCCGTGGGACGATACTTTTTCTCATCATTATATTACTTGTTCGACATGTGCACTTGCATTTAGAATTTCATGAACAAACATTAAATGAAGGTGGTACGATAATCTCTTTTGCAAGTTTGAGAACTGCTTTCAACACTATAGTGAATCTCTCGCACGTTAGAATCTCGATTGTCTTGAACGTTAGAATTCCTTGCATAAATTTATATTCGAGTTTTTGTGACAAATCATAAATAATAATATCTTAATTTGTTTATCTACCTTTATATATCAATTATCTTCCAGCTAGCTTCTTGCTTTCATCAAATCACAAAAGTTGAGAAAGACGTGTCTCTTAATTCTAAAAGTTTAATGTATTCTATTTGAATGTCTTTAAAGAACCTCCATTATCCATTTAGGTCTTGACAATATGCTATCTCTAATAGATTCTCTCATGTGCATAGACATATCTGAGGCAATAATGCACAACCATGCTATTAGTATATTAATATCAAAATTATTAAAGTCTAGTTCAACCAATTCACATGTTGCTACTTGATCACTATACATGCTACTTTCTGTGAAAGCTAGTATGTGCATTTAGAGGGGGG
This sequence comes from Eucalyptus lansdowneana, assembly GCA_017140395.1. Lineage (NCBI taxonomy): Eukaryota > Viridiplantae > Streptophyta > Magnoliopsida > Myrtales > Myrtaceae > Eucalyptus > Eucalyptus lansdowneana. The sequence continues at coordinate 48,113,577 of CM029485.1, forward strand.
TGAATAGGTGCAGAAATAATTTTGTGAGATAACTGCAGCACAAATCAACAATGGATTATGAAAAGAAAATTTCTCTCTTTTCAAATAAACAAGTTGCGATCAAAGTAAAAGAGTGTAGGGAAGAGAATTTGAACACTGAGTTTATAGTGGTTTGGCTTAATCCAAGCCTACGTCCACTCTTCCGCACTGACAGCCCACCGGCTGGATTTCACTATGAACAAAAGAGTTGTTATAGTAAAGCTCTCCCTTGATTCCACAATATAGAGACTCTACTATACTTCCTTAAGGTCTCTCAAAGATATGAACTCTATTCTGCGTATGAGATTTCGCTCAACAAATGAATTGATTAAGAACAATGAGTTTCAGACTTTGAAATTTTTCTATCGCGCACACACTCAAACAACTGCTAGAACGCCTTTCTTATATACTCCTTTATGTCATCATACCCGTTGGCACTTACCAAAGGAATTCTTCCAATCTACCCATTGGACATAATCAATTAGGAAGATCTTCAAGCTATTTAAGGAACATGACGGTAGCCTATCAATCCTGCTCGCCCATACAATCAGGATCTCAGTTTCCATAAGTAAAATCTTCCAAGTATACTTTGCCAATCAACGGATCCACAATCCCTGAATAAATCTTGATTTGAATAATGGATTCTGACATGCTATATCCAACCAATAGATTTTCTCCAGTTGATAAAGTCAAATCCTTAACGAAACATCCAGTTATGGATAAGTCTTCTTCGACGGTCTAGAAACTGTTAATGAGGATAGACTTTGAGTCTTGAGTCTAGCAGTTCGGAGGTCCTCAAATTTTGATGAAAGAGTCTGCAAGTCTTCAGACTAGACTGATGGAAACGTTTTGTCAGCTTCAAAACACTCAAGGAAGTTTTCTCCAACACTTTCATCCCTATCCATATTACCTATACCATCACATGAAAAAGAGAGAGAAGATAAACACAATATATAAGTAATGAATCTAATAATAATCAATAATAGCCACAAAATTTTCATAATTGCATAATAAAAAAGACCAAAGTATCTCAAATACATAAGTTTGAAAGTGAAATGTTGACGCCTAAATTATTTATTTTTAATTAGGTTTTCTTTTATTTTGTATTTTTAGAAAAACAGAAAAAAGTAGAAAAGCCCTCGCATGGGCCTGTGAGGCCCATTTTCGCCTTAGCCCGGCCCAGCCAGGTCTTTTTCTTCCTCGCGCAGTTGCAGCGCACGCATAGGGGGTGCGACACCGGAGTGGAGGGGAGGACCAGCGATGACGCACGTGGAGCAGGGGGTAGCTGGCGTCGGATGGGACGCCGGTTCGACCGGTGAAGGCCGTGGCGACCGACGGTTGAACTCCGTTGATTGGCCGCCCCTTGGCCTATAAATAGGCCGTCAATCCAAGCAGCCGAGAGATCACGGAGAGAGAGAGAGGCCAGCTGAAGCTCGGGGTCCCCTGAGAGACTTCAAGGAGCTCGAGTGCAAGGCCAGCCGTGGTGTGGTGAGCTCGGAGGGGTCCCTGAGAGATTTTGAGGAGCTCGAAGAGCGAACTCGAGAGAGAGAGAGAGAGAGAGAGAGAGAGAGAGAGAGAGAGAGAGAGAAGTTGGAGGAGGTCTGCGTGGGTACCACCGCTGTCGTTGCACCGTCGCCAAGTAGCGGGCTGTCGTTGTTGTCATTGCCGTCGTCTTTTCCCTCTCTGTAGCCCAGCCATCATTGCCGTCGTCATCGTCGTCACTTCTGCACCTCGGTCTTCTCCCTCCTTGGCGCTGCGATTCGGAAACCCTAGGGTTCTCGATTTTCTGGGTCGCGACCTTAAGTTGTCGGGTCAGACCTAGATCGGGAATCGGGTAGGGATTTCGCAAATTCCGGGGGCAGCGGAGGTCGGGTTGCGAATCAGAGCCGAGTCAGGTAGAGTTCGCAGGGGAGTTGGGTCGCGGAGTCAGTTTTTCGGGCTGGGCCGGGCGTCCCCAAACGCCCGGCCATAGCATTGTTTCGTCAAGTAAAAAAACAAATCTGAGTCGAGCTCGCGTTCGGGTCGTCGGCCAAGTTAGACCCAACCCCGCGGATCGACCCGGGTCGGCTTTTTAAATTTTATTTAAAATAATATTTTAAATAAATAAATAAATAAATAATATTTTATTTTCCAAAAAATCCAAAATATAATTTATTTTCGAAAAATATTTAAAAATATTTTAATTTCCAGAAAATAAAAAAATATTTAAAAATGTTAAAAAAATTTATTTTCCAAAAATAAAAAAATAAAAAAATATTCCATATTTTCCAAAAATGCCAAAAATCCAAAAAAAGCCAAAAAATTCATGAAAAAGCCAAAAAATTCAGAAAAAGCCAAGAAGACTTGTATTTTTCCAAAAATACCAAAAAATTCAAAAAAAAAAAAAAAAAAAATCCCCTTTATGTCCAAAAAATTAGAAAAAGACTCAAAAAATGTTTTTTCTCCCAAAAATGCATGGAAAATCCCTCGAACATCCAAAAAAACTCATGGTTTAAACAAGATTAGGTATCGAAAGGGCGTTAGTGATTAATTAGTGTAATCGAGTCCCCGATCCTAATTTCTCTGGTTGCGTAGGAGTGAGTATTTCTCCCGATATTTCGCTTGGGTTTTTAATCAGCTCACCTCAAATCGATTAGTGGCGACTCTATTTTAAAAATTGATTTACAGGTTAAAAACTTAGACTAATAAAGTTGTGAATTTGTGGACTTGGGAGGGTCCGGGCATAACTAATTTTAGCCGAGCCATTAGCCCCCTTAGGCGCTCGTACCCGATTGCAGGCGCCGAAAAAAAGAGATCACGACGGCTTGGCGACTCATTGGGACATTTGAGGACTTAGGCAATTTTATCTTTATTTAAATGCTTTACTAACTTGTGGTTTGTTTTTCTTTTGTGCAGGTTAGTATCTTAGATTTTCTTTTTAAATAAATTGTTTTGTAATTATAAACTGTTGTGCATCATTTACTGTTTTAGCACTACACACGGCACACATAACCTGGCCGCCGGACCTGGGCCGCCATAGGATTTCTAGGATGATGTTAAGAAAGATACGACCTCGAACGCGAGACTGCGATGTAGAGGTTGCCTTTCTTTTCCCTGAATTTCTTAGCTGAGGTTAGGAGGGTATACTACTGACGCGAGACTGCAATGAGCGGATATCATTTTAATTTCAACAAACCTTCTCAGTTAGAAGTCGAGCCATACATATCGTGCGCATGTCTATGTGATTGCCATCAATTTTCTTGCGTGAAATAAGTTTTTAGTTCGTGTACTTTGCAATTTACTTACCTTCCTATATATATTGAGTAGTCCATGATTAGTGTAGGATTTAATATCACGGTCATCTGAATTTGGAAGTAATTGTCATAATTTTTTTTAAAAAGTTTTAAAAAATTTGCAAAAAATTACTTTCAGTTGATGTTTTTATTCTTTTCTGCAAGAATTTTCATTTGCCTCAAAAAAGGGGATAGAAATCTTTTTCAAAATTTGTTACAACTCATGCTTTCTTTGCCTTTCAAATTGAATATCTTTTTAGCTCATGTTGACATGTCACGTGCCCTTTTTCAATCCATGTTTAGGAAAATCCTCTACCTTTTCATGAATAAACAAAAATAGTAGGATTAGGTCGTCATCATGAACTGACTCCCTATCTACGCCTTGTCTTCACACATGCTTGTTTATTCATGGCTAGGTAATCACGGAATGTCAACATTCACCAGTCTAGACTTGCTCAAAAGCAAGAGCAAGAATGGCTGAAGAAAATGTACCAAGCCGTATTGCGGTCGTAGAAAGCGAAATGAAACAAGTCTTCAATGTGCTTCAACAACTTTCAAAGAAAATAGACTCCATCCAGGGTAAACTCACTCCTGCCCTGGCCTTAATTGAGGTATTGTTGCCACAATCATCTACGAGGGGTGATCAAGGTGGAGATGCCGACGATAACGTGCCTGAATTGGAGGATGATCCACACCCAACCGCAATTGAGAAAGCTAAGCCAGATAGTTTGTCTAAAACTAAGCATGACAAACGTCTTGAAAAGCTTGAGGAGAGACCGAAACAACTGCAAGGCCTCCAAGATCCTGCTTTGATGGACCTCACCATTTATTCCAACGTCAAAATGCCGGAAAAATTCAAAATACTTGAATTTGAGAAGTATGAAGGCACAACTTGCCCGATGGCTCATTTGCAAATGTACTTAGTTCGTATGACCCAACATGTTAATAATGCACCATTAATGATCCAGTTGTTCCAATCAAGTCTAGTAGGCATGGCCCTAAGGTGGTACATCACGAAGAACATGAACCTCCTCGAAACATGGAGCGAAGTGAGTGAGGCATTCCTCAAGCAGTATAAGTTCATAATGGACATTACCCCTTCTCGTGAGGATCTTGAGCATACCGAAAAGAAAAAGCATGAATCATTCAAAGAATATACTATTAGATGGAGGAATCTGGCCGCCCAAATCAATCCTAAACCAATCGATTTTGAACTAAGAAAAATGTTTATCAAAACCCTCCCTTAGAGTACTGCAATCGAATGGTAACCACGATTGCCGAATCATTTAATCAACTCATTCCAATAGGGGAGCAAATCGAGATAGGGTTGAAGGATGGTTGGTTCACTGAACCTGCACTCACGGGCAGGTTCAGCATGAAGAAAGATAAAGAACCACTAGTAGATGTCAATGCGACCTACAATCATTCTCCAACAATTCAAACAAGTGCAAGACAGCAACAGACCACTGGTTGTCAACCGCCCCAACACTACAACAACATGAGACAATTCAGTTCACTTCTCGGATCTCCATCACAGGTTTTGGCAATCCTCTGGAATAAGAACCTCCTCTCAACTGAGCCAAAGCGACCAAATGCCGAAAGCTTCTCCAGCTATGATCCATCCAAAAAATGCGACTATCACATGGGAGAAGTGGGGCACTCGACTAATGAGTGCTTCGCCCTCAAGAGTCGAATCCAGAACCTGTTAGACACTAAAGCTTTCTCATTCCAGAGCAATTTGCTCTCTGATCACACCGACAAAGTAAATGCGGTATTCAGTTTTGAAGACAGTCAGAGCAGAAATGTCAAAGCACATACTGCTGACATTCATCAAGGGCTGGTGAAGGCTGGGTATTATTCAGGCAATGAAGTGCCACCCTTAACAATAGAGAAAGAAGGGCCAGATGACATGACCACCATGTTTGGAGACATTTTCATGGACACCATCAATGAAGGACTATAAGGGGAAATGGGTGCAGACACGCTTGAGTAGAACCCTTTTTAATTTCTTTTCGTATTCCCCTACGTGGGAACTTGTACATCTTTCTTAAGTCTGGCTTGTTTTTATTTTCAACATTAGTTCCGCTTGAGGAACTAACTTTTGAAAACACTTTTCCAAAATGTAAATCCACCTATTAAATAAAGTTGAAAATATTTTGAGAGCATGAGTCGGTATCCCAAACCAGCCCGGTGATGCTATCCAACCATAAAAAAATTATCATCCAAGAAGAATACTAAGGGCTAGGCTTCCTCATGCTTTCTTCCCCCCAAAGATATATACTTTTCAAAACAAAAAATGTTTTATTGCCAAAAGCTTTTGTCAAAACAAGATTATTAAATCATGTTTGTCTTTCTAACTCACTTACTTCATGTCTCAAAAGATCATTCCCATCTCCTCTGACTTAGTGTGACAGGGGGCATTTGATGTTGGCACATCATGTGAATTCGCCAAATTCAAAGACACTCTTCTAGCAAGGCAGTGGGGGTAAACAGAAAAGATCATCCCACTTCGAAGAATGTAAATTTTATCCTCTGAATATAATTTTGGAAATGATGTCCTCTCTCTTCTATTTACAGGAAACGAAAGATAGGACGTAATATGTACAAGCATACGGTTGAAATCAAGCCGTCCCCAAGAGCTCTGTACACTCCACCTCGCTCCCGCCCAACTCTTTCTCAAGTCGGAGCAATATCTTTTCCCCACAACGTGCCTGAGCAACTAGATGCGGTGGTTTCATCAATGAGATTTCCATCTTTGACAAGCCAAGAAGCACAGAAAATGATTTTCTTCTCTTGAATTGGCTACTGTCAACAGAGAGAAAATCTAGACAATGCATGCTTTCCCAAGAAGTGATTGTCATCAGAGAATTGGAGAATTCCACAAAAGGAAGGCGTGAAGAATCAACAACCATCAATCATGCATACATGGCCATGAGTGAGGAAGGCCAATCGAAAGAAATGTCAAATTGTGCCGAGATGAAAAGGTTGTCATCGATATTCAAATATCCCTAGGAGTCAGCAAATACAAACTTTGGAGAAGAGTAATTTGGTATCGTTTCCAATACTCCCCCCTCTTTGAATTCACTTTTGACATATTCCCCCTATTGGTAGGAAGCATCAGGATTCAAGAGCCAAACTTGATGGTTAGGTTTGGCAAATCAATATTGGCCAAGCTAGTAAGTGGAAATGACCCATATCAAATTCACTTGGCTTCGTGTAAAAAGACATGTCATCCAGGAGCCAATTCAGAGAATAATTGACCTAACGAAGCAAGGGACATAGGACTTTGTGTCCCCCTCTCACTTCAGGTTCACCCAATCATCTGCAAACCAGTGAAGGGTAAAGTTGTATCGATTCCAGTTATTCGACTCTTGAAAAAGTTCATGACTAACACATTCCCTCTTGTTTGTTGCAGGATCACCTGACTGTCAAAAGTAAGGATAACAAATCAATGAGAAGCATGTCTTGTTGCAGGATCACTTGATTGTCAAAAACAAGGATAACAAATCAATGACAGGCGTCCTGAGTAAATCGCCAAAGCAAATGACAGAAAATCTTCAGGCCTCAACTCACATTGATTTTGGTCAGACTAATTGATCTACTTGTACATCTTCTCTTCTACAGGGGCAAAAGTAGAGATGCCCGATCAAATTCCCAATCCTTGGCTGATCATTCATATGTCATATCCCTAATCAATAGGGACAACCATCGACACCCCTTGGTGAATAACCCTTTTGATGTTCAAAATTTAACAATACTATTCTGTTGACCCTTAAAGCTACCAAGAAGTTCTTTTTGAGCAAAAACCATTCATTTGTTCTGAGAGTACAAACTCCATCACATTTAAAATGCTGCATGCCTTTTCCAAATGGATTTTGCATGATGATTTTGTATGTCTAAATCATTGATTCCATTGAGAATTATTAGAATAGACAGCTAAATGAAGAATACAATATTAATCGAGCATGCTGGATGAGGCGCGTCAGAATGATGAAAGGCAAGTCATATCCTACACACAATCCCTCCCATCTATGCACTTGTGAGATGAGTGTAGAAGATTCCATGGCTGCAGGGTAAAGAGTTCTCTCGCGAATGGTACGCTAACCAAAATAGTGAGAGGCATTCAATCGCTCACCCCATTGAGCCCCATACACTAGTGAAGCTTCTCTCATACCCCCGTCAAGAACCACCCCCACATTGGGGCAGAGCAGAGGCAAAGCAGCATCATAAGGCGAGAAGAGAGATAGGAATTTTCTTGCTCGCACTTGCATCAATCTCCGGGTGTCTTTATTGCATATGAACACTCGCGTTAATTTAAGTGCCTTAGAATGACGAAGAGCAATTCTTTCTCTACGCACTTGTATTCATTGTACAACCCAATTGAGTCTGTAATTTCACCCTCATGTGGAGGCAAAACAGAAGTTACTACCATTTAAGCAGCATAGCTCGGAGCGCTAGCTGAAGATGAAGACTCAAGAGTCTAACAACAGTGTCATGATTGAACTTGCCTAGGCTAGTTCCTCTAACGACAAGAATGAAAAAACAGGGGCATAAAAAAGCAGTGTACCTGGTAAAAGCAAGGTCAATGCCCATAAAAGAATAATTGAAATAAAAAATAGCGGCATGAAAAAGCAATGTGCCTAGTAAAAGTAAAGCCAATGCCCCCCGGTGAAAAATACAACCAAGAAAAATTTGTTGTTGTAGTCCATAGAACCTCCATCTGACAAGAAAGACTAGTGACGAATGCCAAGACAGTCATCAACTCTCACCCTCTTACATGTGAGCCAAGTCTACATTGCATCCCATTGTAAAAGTCTCTTCAGATTAGGGCACTTCAATTAACGTAGGATTTCATATGTCTATAAACATCACTCGAAGAAGTACGAGCAAGATTACTCTATCTCTTTTCGCAGGGTTCTTGACTTGTAAACCCGGAGATGATCATGCAGCATTTTTGTCCATCGGCTTCAACCTTGATGGTCCCTTTTGATGAGCCATTGACCAAGACTTCATCATAGTTTCAACAAAGACCTCTCACATTGATAAAGTCGTACCGTTTGCGAGAATACTTAGACCCCTACTAACATGATGACAGTGAGATAGTGTGGTCCTTATAAATCTTGTATTAATGGTCAGGATAGCCTTTTCCATAAGAGTGAGCGAAAAGTCCTTTCAGACTGAAAGTCCCTCACCTGGCATGCTCAAGACATCTATATTCCAAATAAAGGTTGTCTTTCAAAATCTTCCCCAGTGGAACTCGGATGATGCAAAACTGACAAAATTGTCATGCATAAATCACATTTAAACTCATAAATTTACAACATAGACAATCATGTGTGCATATTGTGCAAATAACAGACATACTCTCATAGGTCAGAGATATTGCCAAGTAAGCATATCCCTATCCCCATTGTTTTTGAGTACCCACCACTTGCCGGGTGCTCCCTCTGTTGACACTCGACCTGTTCGAGTTGTCTTTAAAGTTTGGATGCTTGTGACTGTCCAAGTATCCTCTTGTCTTCGAGTACCGGCCACCGTTTAGATACTCTCTTTCTGTGACACTCGATCTGTCCGAGTTGTCCTCAAAATTGTATCATTGAATACTAGTAGCCATTCAAGTACTCCACTGCGTTGTGTACCTGCGATTACCTAGGTATGCTCTCTTATCATCAGAACACATGGACCTGTCTAAGTGGTCCCAAATCATATAATTAAATACTTGTGTTCATTTGAGTATTCTAATGCTTTGTACACTTGCGGCTACCAAGGTGTTCTAGCTCTTTTGAGTGCTTGCGGCCATCCAGGTAAGCCTTGTGCTACATTCAAGTTTATATTACCAGGAAATGAGAGACCTTCATGAATATCCAAGGCATGTCCTTGATATTCCCTTTACCAGGAGGTGAGAGACTTTCACGAATATGCGAGGCACGCCCTCGATATTCCTTTTACTAGGAGGTGAGAGACCTTCACAAATATCTAAGGTACGTCATCGATATTCCCTTTACCAGGAGATGAGAGACCTTCATGAATATCTAAGGTAAGTCCTCAATATTCCCAATTACCAAGAGGTGAGAGACCTTCATGAATATGCGGGGCATTGCCCTCGATATTCCCCATTACCAGGAGGTGAGAGACCTTCACGAATATCCAAGGTACGCCCTCGATATTTCCATTACCAGGAGGTGAGACCTTCACGAATATCCTAGGTACGCCCTCAATATTCCTAATTACCAGGAAGTGAGAGACCTTCACGAATATGCGGGGCACGCCCTCGATATTCCCATTACCAGGAGGTGAAAGACCTTCACGAATATCTCAGGTACGCCCTCGATATTCCCAATTACCAGGAGGTGAGAGACATTCACGAATATCTCGAGTACGCCCTCGATATTTCCAATTACCAGGAGGTGAGAGACCTTCACGAATATCCCATGTACGTCCTCGATATTCCTTTTTACCAGGAGGTGAGAGACCTTCATAAATATGCGAGGCACGTCCTCAATATTCCCAATTACCAGGAGGTGAGAGACCTTCATGAATATCTAAGGTACGCCCTCGATAGTCCAATTACCAGGAGGTGAGAGACCTTCATGAATATGCGAGACCCATCTTCGATATTCCCACTACTAGAAGGTGAGAGACCTTTACAAATATCCCAAGTACGCCATCGATATTTCCCAATTGTCAAGAGGTGTGACACATTCACAAATATCCAAGGTATGTTCTCAATATTTCCAATTATCAAGTACCCTTTCGATACTTGTGAATGTCAAAGTATCCCCCAAGAATTCATACTTGTGATCATCCAAGTACCCCTTCAATGCCAATAGTCAGCCAAATACCCATTTTGATGCCTGGAAAGGCCCAAATATCATTCAGGTTAGTACTTGTGAATATCCAAGTACTCTTTGATATGCTTATGAATGTCCATGTATCTTCTAGAATCGATGCCCTAAGAAAGGTCGGCGCATCCTCCCGAGAAAAGTCGGGTACCAGCTGTTGTCCTTGACAGAGGTCAGACACCCCCACAAAACATATGCCCTAAGAAAGGTCGGTGCATCTCCCGAGAAAGGTTGGGTACCAACTGGTGTCCTCAATACAAATTAGGCACCCACAAATGAGATGCCCTGAGAAAGGCGACTGGAAAATGGTTCGGGTCTTGGAGAAGCAATTTCCCGTCAAGGCAACCGAAGAAAGGTTCGGTTCCTAGAAAAACCACTGATTGCTCCAACAGGCGATCGAAGAATGGTTCGGGTCCTGGAGGAGCAATTTCCCATTAAGGCGACCGAAGAAAGGTTCGGGTCCTAGACAAATCATTGATTGCTCCAACATGCGACCGAAGAATGGTTCGGGTCCAAGACAAACCACCGATTGCTCCAACAAGCGACCGAAGAATGGTTAGAGTCATGGAGGAGCAATTTCCTGTCAAGGCGACCAAAGAAAGATTCGAGTCCTAGACAAATCATTGATTGTTTTAACAGGCAATCGAAGAATGGTTCAGGTCCTGGAGAAGCAATTTCCCATCACGGTGATCGAAGAACGGTTCGGGTTTGAGATAAACCATTGATTGCTCCAACGGGCGATCGAAGAATGGTTCGGGTCCGAGACAAACCACTGATTACTCCAATAGGCAACCGAAGAATGGTTTGGGTCCTGGAGGAGTAATTTCCTATAAAAGCGACTGAAGAAAGATTCAGGTCCTAGACAAATTATTGGTTGTTTTAACAGGCGACCGAAGAATGGTTCGAGCCCTGGAAAAGCAACCTTCTCATATCACCAAGTAAGATGACGCATTGATACTTGTCAAACTCAGGGTTCATACCCTATCTCACTCACTCCCGGTAAGTAATTATAGGTATCTTCTTATTTGTCTTAGTATATGTAATGTTATATTGCTCTTTTTGCATAGAATAATAGGTTCCAAATAAACTATAATCTGCTATGCATGCACGGATAAAATTTAGGCATCAGTTTGTTTTTGAATGCAACCTCTGCGAACTCACCTTCAAAGAGGGGCAGCTGTTGACGCCTAAATTATTTATTTTTAATTAGGTTTTCTTTTATTTTGTCTTTTTAGAAAAAACAAAAAAAAAAAAAATAGAAAAGCCCTCGCATGGATACGTGAGGCCCATTTCCGCCTAAGCCTGGCCCAGCCGGGTCTTCTTCTTCCTCGCGTAGTTGCAGCGCACGCGCAAAGGGGCGCGACACCGGAGTGGAGGGGAGGAGCATAGACGATACACATGGAGCAGGGGGCAGTTGGTGTCAAATGGGACGCCGGTTCGGCTGGTGAAGGTTGTGGCGACCGACGGTCGAACTCCGTCGACTGGCCGCCCCTTGGCCTATAAATAGGCCGTCAATCCCAGCAGCCGAGAGATCACGGAGAGAGAGAGAGAGGCTAGCCGAAGCTCAGGGTCTCCTAAGAGACTTCGGGGAGCTCGAGTGCAGGGCCGGCCGTGGTGTGGTGAGCTCGGAGGGGTCCCAGAGAGATTTCGGGGAGCTCGAAGAGTGAACCTGTGAGAGAGAGAGAGCGAGAGAGAGAGAGAGAGAGAGATAAGCTAGAGGAGGTCCGCGTGGGTACCATCACCGTCGTCGCGCCGTCGCCAGGTAGCGGGCTATCGCCGTTGTCGTCGCCGTCGTCCTTTCCCTCTCTGTAGCCCAGTCATCGCTGCCGTTGCCGTTGTTGTCACCGCTGCACCTCGGTCTTCTCCCTCCTCGGCGCCGCGATTCGGAAACCCTAGGGTTCCCGATTTTCCAAGTCGCGACCCCGGGTTGTCGGGTCGGACCTGGATTGGGAACCGGGTAGGGATTCCGCAAATTCCGGGGGTGGCGGAGGTTGAGTTGCGAATCGGAGCCAGGTCGGGTAGGGTTCGCCGGGAAGTCAGGTCGCGGAGCCGGTTTTTCGAGCCAAGCCAAACGTCCCCAAATGACCGGCCATGGCGTCATTTCGTAAAGTAAAAAAAAAAATTTGAGTTGGGCTGCGTTCCCGATCGCCGGCCGGGTCGAACCAACCAGCGGATCCGATAGGTCAGCTTTTAAATTTTATTTTAAATAATATTTTAAATAAATAAATAATAAATAAATAATAAATAAATATTTTATTTTCCAAAAAATCCAAAATATAATTTATTTTCGAAAAATATTAAAAGTATTTTAATTTCCAGAAAATCAAAAAATATTTAAAAATGTTAAAAATTATTTTATTTTCCAAATATAAAAAAATAAAAAATATTCCATATTTTCCAAAAATAAAAAAATAAAAAATATTCCATATTTTCCAAAAATAAAAAATATTCCATATTTTCCAAAAATGCCAAAAATCCAGAAAAAAGCCAAAAATTCATGAAAAAGCCAAAAAAATTCAGAAAAAGCCAAAAAGACTTGTATTTTTCCAAAAATACCAAAAAATCCGAAAAAAAAATCCATTTTATGTCCAAAAAATTAGAAAAAGACTCAAAAAATATTTTTCCTCCTAAAAATGCATGGAAAATCCCTCGAACATCTAAAAAGCCTTATGAATTTAAACAAGATTAGGTACCGAAAGAGTATTAGTGATTAACTAGTGTAATCAAGTCCCCGATCATAATTTCTCTAGTTACATAGGAGTGAGTATTTCTCCCGATACTTCGCTTGGGTTTCTAATCCACCTACCTCAAATTGATTAGTGGTGACTCCATTTTAAAAATTGATTTACAAGTTAAAAACTTAGATTATTAAAGTCGTGAATTGGTGGACTTGGGAGGGTCTAGGCATAACTAATTTCAGCCGAGCCATTAGCCCTCTTAGGCACTCGTACCTAATTGCGCATGCCCAAAAAAAGAGGTCGCGACATATAAATCCACAGCATACTGTTCAACATCTACTTAAAGAGATTCAAGAAGTTCACGTCTCCTTTCAGGTAGCGGTATGATGAAAGCCTTTCTCCAAGTGACATTAAGGCATGATTGGTTTACAGCTTTGTTGTAAAGATTTTGCTCAAAATCAGGCATGTCATTTAAGATGACAACCATGGCTCCTATGGAGTAGGGGTCTATAGGTGATGGGGCATTTGAGGTTACAAAGCCACTTGTTGATTGACCAGTCCTGAATTTAATCATTTCTTAAATGTATTACTCTTTCTCCTCCTCTTAGAATTTAGAGTCCTATCCTGCTTATATTTTTTATGATTTGAGGTAGTAGTCGTATTAGTTGTGAAGACTTCCTCATTAATATGGTGTTCATCAAATTCCTCTGGATCACTTATTGCATGACTACTACCACCATCACCACCATCACCACCGTCACCACCATTGTCATCTTTCTCTGAAGACACTACCACTTCTTCTGCATCTCCTATTGTATACTCCCCAGTAGCATATGTATCACCAAACACGATACATAAATCAGGATACTGAGGAAACCCATCCTTTCTGAATTTAGCCCATTCGCTATTATCCTGGAATTTATACAATACTGACTGATGTCAGCAACATAATCAAAGCTTGCAATACAATATAAACAAAATGACCCAGGTAAATTGATACCTTGATGTGAGACCCTACACACTTTGATCCTCCACAACAACCGTATTATTTATATTATCCTATTTAAATCCAGATTGTGATAAAAATTTCTTGAAACTACTATACTGTCTCTTCAGTTTGTTAACCCTGTTCTTTAACTGAACTATACTAAAGTGGAGTCCTATTCGTTTGTTGAATTCGATATGTATGTTATTCCATCCTGCTTTGTTGTAGGTAGAGGTGGTGTGATTTCCTTTTTTTACCTCTGTTACCAATAAACTTACAAGCTCATTGGTAAAAGGCTCAGTCCACTTTGCTATACAAACCTCTTTTTAGGAAGCCATTTAACCTTAACTAGTTGAGCATCAAATAAGCCATATCAATTGGTGTACCGGTTCAAACGCATAGACTTTGATGTCAATATCACATCAATATAATGTTTTATGACTATTAATAAAACAAAATGCACAAAGAAAATTAAAAGAGAATCATTCTCATATAAGATTGTACAAGCAACCATATATTGCAAGCAAAAGGAACATTCTCACCAACTAATGCCCCGGCTATTTGGTTATAATAACCAGTAGTGAACATTCCCACTAAAAATTAATTCCTTCGCCTATATCATCGGCATTCTAAAGGCTACTTCTTTTGCTATATGAGTGAACAATATTATACATTTTGGTTTGGATCCTTATTAGGTCTCCATGCTAACATATCCTTTTATACTTTGACATGTGACTGACCTACTATTTGTATTGCCATGCCACTACTGTTCCTGAAGAGATTCTCCAACCTTTACTCAGGCTCACCTCTATCCATCTTGCATAAATGCATTATAGTTTTCTATTTGAATTTAGCTGAAAATATTTGTCATAACTTATATGGGTTGGACAGTAGTTTTATGCTAATGTCTGGGTCTTTAGTGTTAAATCTATTTACCAATTTGCTGCAGAAAATTTTTCCAGGAAATGGAGTTCCAATTGCCACGGATGAAAGATAAACCCCACTGATCCACAGATTATATAATGAATTGGTGATACATATGAAAATGTGAATGGATAATAGAACTCAAAAATGAGTGCATGATGCAGTTGAAAATTAAATGCCCTGGTATTGTTGTGGTTTAAGGTGATCAAATGTCAGTTGCCAAATAAATAAAAAATTAAGAACATGGAATTCCACTGCTCATATGCGTCATACTGGTTTTGCTTCCATTTAAGATATTAAGAACATGGAAGCAGAGGTACAAACTTTGGAAGAGCTCTCGAAGCAATTATTTTTGGAAATTTATGAGCTTCGCCAAGCCAAGGTTTTTTAAATTGCATTTTTTTGCTATATCTTTACAATAGGTTTTCTTTCGTTGTGAATCTCTTTATGATGCAGTAAGCGTTCTTCAAGCTGTTTTCTACATACATGTGGTATAGCTATACGTAAGGCTACTACCTGGGTTGTTATCTAATTGGAATTAACCTAGGAATGGTGGATGCTCTGTACAACCAAATCTTTGGGTTTTTGGGAGTGACACTGTATAGGAAGATATTAAACCCACTTCTCTCTTTTTAGGTCAATATTAGATGCACATTGAGAGAATCTTTCAGTTTAGGCAGCTCCTACTTGAATCAAATTTTTGGCTTCTAGACTACTTTGATGGCATTATGACTGTTATAATACTAAAATGGCTGCATAAAAACATATCTTAGATCCTGGGTGGCATATTGCAGCCTACGACCACCATTTTTGGCTTGTTGAATATATATTGCCATAACCATACGCTTTTCCACCTTAGTATTTGTCTTCATAGGTTCTAATGTGGCCATATCCTCTAATGCAAAAGGTAGCTACTTATTCTCGAACTTGGAGAGGTCATATGCAAAATCTACTTGGTAATGCTTGTTCAGTCTACTGTGTATACAAAATGATTAAGGTATGGTTATACTTTGAAAAAATATGTTGCAGTATGTGAAAGATATATTATCGGAAGGGGATGCTAGTAGGACTTAAAACAGAAAAAAATAAACTAGAATGTAGACACAATTTCTACTACCATCGTAGAAAATTTACGAAGTGTGATTCGGTTTGGATCCATGAATTGCTAGTAAAAACCTAATAGAGCCAAAGTTCAATGGGGATGATAATTCATTAGAAAACAATTGAAATATGTGTTTGGTAAAGGAACCTTTTTATGGGTTGTCTACATTCATAAATTTCTCTATGTTTAGATATAGAGAGTCCAGGTCTGTCACAAATTCAAAGGTGCTGATTATGCATCTGCTCTGTGTGAGGCCCGACATGTGTTTTGTTCTACAAGACATACTAGAAAAAATGCAAGCTCTTTCACCTCGAGCTTTGATTGTTGATTTGATTTAGATAGTTTATCTAAAAGGAGTGGTTGGAAGTGCTGGAGGTGTCTCACTGGTAAGTGATCTCGTGTTGCCAAAAGTTCATTTGCCTAAATTTTTTTCACTTCTAAGCAGCACAAATCCCCTCAAAATGCCAATTTTGCGTGCCGCAGATCGATTCACAAGCTCAACAACAATTTAACAAGCAAAGAACACACTTCAATCATCCACACATAGAGCAACCAACATTTACACAGAACATCTATGACCCCAAGACACCAAGGAGCTAGAAATGAACCGAGCCACGGCGAAAAGAGGGAAATAGAGGGAGCGTGAGAGACCTGTAATCGAAGGCGGCGGTGCAAAAGTTGCCGAAGGTGAGGAGGGCCTTGGTAGTGTTAACGTGGTGCTAGTCGTCATCAAGGGTGCTGCCGTACTCGCTCTTGTGGGGGACGTCGTCGGTAGATTTGAGGGAGGTGTCTGGCGTAGATTTGAGGGAGGTGTTGAGGGGGACGTTGTCCAAGTTGACGACATCGTTGAGCTGAGCGAGGAGTAGATCCGAGGAGAAGAGGCAGAGGCGTCGGAGGAGGATAAGAGGCAGAGGTGTTGGAGGAGGAGAAGAGGTAGAGACGTCGGTGGAGGAGAAGAGGGAGAGGGAGACGTCCAATGGATGAGATGAGGGAGAGTCGATGCGTCGGTGGAGGAAAAGAGGGAGAGGCAGAGCGTCCAATAGAGGAGATGAGGAGAGGCAGAGGAGGAGGAGAGGGAGATGTCATAGAGGAGATGAGGGAGAGTCACCGATATTAGGGTTGGAGAGTTTTGTGTGAGAAATTATTTCTGATTTTTGTTCAAGAAATTGAAAAGTAAAAAATTTTTACTTCTGATTTTTGTTTCAAACCTATTTTTGAAACAAAAATTTATTTCAGAAATAGAAAAATGAAATAAGTTTATCAAACAGATTTCTATTCCAGAAATAAATTTGAAATAGAAAAATTATTTTTGGAACATAAATTTTGGTTTGTCATGCACCCGCTTAGCCTTCTCCTCCTCCTCCTCCTCCTACTATTCACTTCTTCTTCTTCTACGCGCAGGCAACGACTACTTTCACTTTGGTTGTGGCTCTACCATTAACTCCACCGGCACCTTCAACACCACCTGACTATCTGATCACTTCTTCATTGGCGGCTCTTCCTCCACTCATTGATTTTTCATCCTTGCACTTGCAAAATCTCGACCCTCACCAGTTTAGCAAAAGCGACCCTTGCTTGTGGTCGGCGAGGGCCATGCCACCCTTGCTAGCCCATGCCTATAGTCGGTGATCAGCCACAGGTCAAAGGGAAAGAAATGAAAAAGAGGAAAAGTAAAGGTAAGAAACGAAGAAGAAGACAAAGCATGACTAGTGAGGCCCACTTGGACACGAGACAAGCATTAAATTGAATATTCTACCGTCAAGTGGTAAGATTTGCCCATCAATATTTTCTCCAACATACTAATATGGTATTTTAAGTTAGGTTCTTACATTTAGGCCAAAATCCCATCCTTGATTGATAGGAGAACAGTAACCAACCTAAACAATATCGGATTAACGCAGCGGAATAGAATAATCTCTCCTCTCGTATAGATCTAGTTAGAACTGACATAGTAGAGCAAAATAAATGTGAAGTACGCAAACACAATGTGATTTTTTACATGGAAATGAGATAAAATATCACAAGATCAGAGTCCACTAAAAAATCTTCACTATCAACAAAATCGAGTAAATAAAATTCTTCTCTAGTAAATACTAAAGGTACATAGCAGCAAAGATCTCAAGAACATCATTCTTGATGATATGCAAAAATTTCACCAGAGATGAATAATAAATTTGAAAAAAAAAATGCAAGTTTTGATCAACCAACAAAAAAACCTAGTGTATGGAGCTTCAAACGAAAATCAAACCATTCATATTCGAGAATATTGCACCACAAACATGTTAACAAAATTTCAACTCAATTGGACTACGAATTGACCTCCAATACCACTTTGATGTAAATCAAACGGATCCCCAAACCCCACATTTTCAGCTTTCTCTTTTTCTCCTATTACTTTGTTTCTAATAACGTTTTGGTGGTTACAACTTAAGAGATAGTGAGAATCATATTTCTCTATATGACTTATCATATGGACTTAAGTCATTTTGGGTTTGCTATTCAATAGGCTTCCTCCACATGAGAGTAAACCCAACTAACATTGACATGGTCATGGGAAAGTCATTTATGTTAAGATTACATGAATAGGTAACTTTCAGTAGAATTTGCAATCAGGATAGTGAACTTTGATTTCGACTTACAAATACACTAATATTCTTACTTTTCCAATCGATGCACTTTGATCGAAGTTCGGTCAATTTTCTGGTGAACCGGTGATGGCGCACCCGGATGGGAGGTCGTGGTGCATGGATATCGGTCACATGCATGTCAACGGTTTAACAAAATTTGGTTAGATTTCAGTCAACTTGTGTCGATTTGAAAAAATAAATAAACTGAAAATTCAGTGCTTTTGGCGTTTAAAATGAAAGTACAATGTTCGATTGCCAATTTTGCTAAAGTTCAATCACCGCAAATCGAATTTTCCTAAAGCAAGGGATTCATAAATGGATTGCTTCCAGTTTAGCTCCATGAGATTATGCTAAATATGTATCAATCCTATGACCTTGGTTAATAAAGTAACTGTACTTTCACATAAAGTCCTACTAGTCGAGGACCACTTTCTGGTTTAGCTCTATTAGATTCATAAGAAGCACCGCTTTCATTTATGTCTCCCGCGAGGTTTGATAAATTTACGCAAAAATAGTCTTTTCTTGGGAGGGAGACGAGTTATAAAAATATAAGACGAGTAATTTGTTATGCTCAGGTAAATATACTTTAGTTTTCAATTTTTTTCATGCCTTTTCATTGGTCAATTAATAAGACAATTATTATAGTTTTGTTTCTCTGCTCAATTTAATTCCCAAACTATATGAAACCGTTCAACATAATCCTTGAATTCAAATTAATTGAAGGACAACATTAAATATTTTTCATATATCCAGAAACTAAATCGCATATGTATCAAAAGTTTGTGGATCACATTGAACAAAATTTAAGTTCAATGATTGTATTACACGTTGGTCTAAAATTTAGGGATCGCATTAGACAAAAATTAAAATTCAAGGACTTGGACCTTCTTTCTTATCCTGCGGAGCCCTAAGAAAGTCACTGGCGGTAGGTTAGTACAGTTCTCCTGTTCTTTGATTTGGCCTTGCTCTAATTCAAGAGCTTATTCTTTAGTCTAGGATTCTAAATTTAGATAAATATTATTTATTATATATAACTAATAACTATTGATATTAGTTCAAAATACATATTCTATTTTACTCTGAATTAGTAGTTAAATTAAAAATGACTATTCTAACAATTGGAATTTCTATTTTCTAGAATATAGCATAAGATTCTAATGTGATTATTCTATATTCTATTTAGTATTTCGATTTAGTTCAATTCTATTTATTCTATTTCGTTAGATTCTATTTCGAATTTTTATATAGATGATATAATGGTATATTAAATTAGTTAATAAAATATTAGTGATAATATAAAAAGTAATAGAATTGAATTAGTAAAAGAAAGAGAGCTATGATTCAAAATTATTTTAATTCATCCTCCATGAGGAAGTGCCAAAACATTTTACTCTTCACCCCTTTCAATATAAATGATTAGTCAATCAAAGAATCGATAGTAAATTTGGCCAAAGTTCAAAAATCGTTTATATCATATCAAAATTGAAAAGGTGCATTTATTGTACCATATCCACACAAATAAGTAAGGATTTTTATTAGGCCCACTACCTATGTAAGAAACTATTTACACTCAGCATTGGATTTGTTGACATGTCGAAGAAATCGATCACCAAACTAACTTCAAATATGTATATTACTAATTGAATGGTGAATTTACCGACCCAAAAAAATTGAATGGTGAATTTGTAAGAATTTTTCACACAGGCGGTAGACCAAACTATTATCCAATAAATGAATATAGTATCCCTCCTTTTTCTAATACAAGTCAATTATTAAAACGACATACTAATAAAATTCTTGCACTTAAAGTGGTCTTGATTCATCATAAAATCTATTCTCGGTTATGGTACAGTTCTTGTAAACTCATGAAAACACAAAGTTTTGAACACCATCACGGTAATACTGAATTTTTCTTGTGTACTTTTTAGAAAAAGCGTAAATGACACAAATGCTTTTCGAACTTTGGCGCCATGTGCAATGTGATCTCTAAATTTCAAATTTGTTCAATATAATTCTTGAGCTTTAGCATAATGTTTAATGAACCTTTAATTTGTATAACATGATCCTTGGACTTCTGGTAATGTTCAATTTAATCTTTAGGCTATATAAAAATGTTTAATGTTATCCCCAAACATGAATTAATGGAAAGACAATATTGAACATTTTTATACAATCTAAATACCACATTGAATAAATTAAAAATTTAGAGATGACCTTGCGCATTGGGTTAAAGTTTAAGGACCACATTACATATTTAGCCAAAATTCAGAGACTATTTGTGTCATCAATCCTTTAGAAAATGCCGATATATACCCATCCATATCCCCAATTATTTATCTTTCTTCTTGTCTATTATCCATGGTGCGTCGGACCTCCTAACGGGACCGGATTATCTCCGCAATTTCACGAGAATCACAAGGGCCACCATCAAATCTATCACGCTATGCTGGACCGCGGAAAGCCCATACTGAAATTTCCAATTTTGGATTTTCGCCTATTTAAGTTTGGTCCGACCCACCGAAGAGAAAATGAAATAAGCCCATAGTCATTTTCTTTTAACCTAGATTTATATTGGTGCAGCCTCAATATTTCGACCCACTTCTGAATTGCAGAACTCGCAATCGGCCCCAATGTTTATCTAGTGGTCAATCGTGTTAAAACTATTCTTGATTGGAATCTTTAATATAAAAGGTATTATTAAATTACAACAATTATGAGATAAATTAATTAGTTGGCAGAAGTTAAAACAAACAAATTAGCAGACATAGCATCGTGACCGAGATTTTTATATAATTTACAAATACATCTACGGTAAAGATAAAATTACTTTTTAACATAAAAGAGTAACGACTAGAATAAATAAACAGTGAAGAGAAAGGGAAGAGGAAGATGAGTAATTTACAACCATCTTTTAATAAATCATTTTCGATACATTTTTTTATTTAACATCGCTCCACAGAAAAAAAAAAAAAAAGATAGTACTTTCTTACACGCACTTTAATTATTATCAACATTTTAAAAATATATATTTATATAAATTTGTCATAATAAAGTCTCTTCTAATTGTTGCCTCTAAGTGTACAATTTAGGATCGTTGACTATTAGAATTGGACTCTCCGATTGCAAGAAAAGGTTTCGGTGATTTCTTCACAGAAGTAGGAAAGCATATACGAACTTGTTTATTGCAACTCATCCTTCTCCTCTCTCTTCATTAGTTTAATAGTTTTTTTTTTTTTTTTTGGAACGTTAGTTTACTAGTTAAAATGTAACTATTTTGCATTTAGGAAATATTTTTATTTGATTATAACACCAGAAATAAAAATTAATCTTGTATTAGTTAGCAGACAAAAGGTTTTATATGTCATTTGCATGCATCACAGAGATAGTATAATATTTAATCTTTATTTATACTGACTAATTCCTTTGTACTATAATAATATTGTTTGTGTCTACCTTTTATGAATCATGATACGTTGAAATAATATTGTAGTTATGTCAAAAGGGTCTATGCACCAGTTTTAATTATATTTTTGCACGATAATTCGCGGGATGCGTGAGTAAACTTCTAGTGCAGTTAGTAAAATCCAATAAAAGATTGGACACACTAGCAAGTCGGATATAGGGACACGAATTTAATTAGAAACATCATCATCCGAGAAAATTGACCTGGAAAGGCATCGGTGAATTAAGAGCGAATGAGACATTTAAAGAAAGGTTAAAGGTGTCTTCTTGTACATGTCTGTTCTATGCGGACATTCAATAATCTTCCTCACCAAGATACAAAAATAAATAAATAAATAATGAAAATAATGAAAATAATTTTTTTGTGGTAAAAGAAAAAAAGAAAATAAAGTTAATTTATCTTCACTAAAATCACAAATAAAATTTTAAAAAATGCTCTTATATGTGGTAAATGACAAAAGGGGCCAAGAAATATGATTCACCAGCAATTAACTATCAAGTGATGGTTATCATATCATAGTACACAGAAATCATCTAAAACCCTTAGCTATTACTTATTGGTTCATTTGTCTCCCAACAATGCCTAGTCTCAAATGTTTGGACCACCCCTGCTCTAAGGAGCTGAATCAAGCAAAAGTCACCAAGAAAAAGAGCACTCTGAAGCCTAAACACATTTTGTTTACGGAACATCGAATTTTGAAGGGAAAATGACACAAATATTCTTTAAATTTTGATCTAATATGTAATGTGATATCTAAAATTTTAATTTATTTAATGTGGTCTTGAAGTTTAGCCCACTTTATGGTCCACAAATTTTAAATTTGTTCAATATAATACGTAAACTTATAGTACATGTTCAATTTAGTCCTTAGGTTATATGAAAATGTTCATTATTTTCTTTCTATTAATTCAAATTCAAAAACAATATTAAAAATTTTCATATAATTCGAGACTAGTTTAAACAAAAAATTTAGAGAACACATTGAACAAATTAAAAGTTCAAGAATGATATTGCACATTGAAATAAAGTTCAGGAACCAAATTGAACAAATTACAAGTTTAGGGATTACATTACACATTAGGCCAAAGTTTAGAGACCATTTGTATTGTTATCCTAATCTAAATACAATATGATACACGTTCAATTCAACTTCGAAATGTTGTTAGGTAACCAAAAAAAAAAAGTTTCTAATGCATTATATTCATTATCAATATTTCAAAAATTGAATAATTGCTTATTAGTACTTCAAGACACTCGTTGATATGACTAATTAATTAGTGAAACTCGGTGTTAATTGATTACACTATACACTTAAGATATTTGCATCACTAACATTTAGAGTCATCCCAAATGTCTATGATGAATGTTTTTGCTTTCACATTGACGATACACTTGTGACTTCATTGCCCTTAACTCTCCAAATTTTCAAAATCCTATCCATTGATTTTAGCATTTATATACGGAGTCATCCCAACTTCTGTTGTGGTGACTATTTCCTTCTTGGTTGGAAAAATACTCGTAACGTCGAACACTGTATTTATCAAAATGTCGATCACAATCAAGAGGGAAAAAAGTGAAAAAGCTACACTTAAATCGAAAATGAAGCAGCAGAAAAGAAAAAACTAGCAGCCCAAAAAAGGTTATAAATCATTCCATACCGATTCTATTAATTTTAGAATGCTGCTAAGGAGGTGAATATTCTGTTATTGAATAATAAATCTGCCACAGAATCTTTTGAATGCCCTTGGGACATTTTTCTAGGATGCTTTCCTGCGTTCTCAATGTCTTATTATAGATTCATTTGGTGCCCTCCCGTCCGGAGCCTATTCTGTTTTCTTTTGCCTTCTTGTTTGTTTTTCAGCTTTTTGGGCCAGAACGCTTTTTGTTAATAGCATATGCGTTACCTTAAAAAAATGAGAAAATTATAATATAATGTGGAGACATAATAGATGCATAGTATAGCAAAGGTGACTAAACACAACAGCAACAATAATGCTGTAATATATATCTCTTTCGCATGATTGTTATTAACGAAACACGACCGAATCAATCCAACCAAACGAGTCTAGACAAGGGAAAGCAACTTCGGTTTGATTTCAATTCCATTTGCCAAGACTCCCCTTTGCCCATTGGAAATAAAAAAAGCTGTGTACAAACAGCCCATTGATCATCAGGAAGGAGACAATCACCATGCCAATGTGCTTACAGTCATGTCTCTCATAGGATTAGCGTCTGGCTTAACGAATTAAGACAAAACGCCCTGTTCAAATAAGTCCAAGGATCCCAACAGTTAAAGAGACAAATGGCTTCATGGACTATCATTACAACTCCAGCAAAAATGCTCTCGAAACTAGAGGTGGCAAAATGGATCTTAGACCCATATATGATCCATTTAAATCGTAAATGGGTTATATATGAATCACTTATTTTTTTGAAAAAACTAGTTAAATAAGTTTAACAATTGAAGACTTAAGATATATGGGTCTTAAGTGGATCTTAAATGAGTTGGACTTAAAATCCATTTTCATCTAAAACCTTACAATCTCTTTTTTCACTCTTTAACTTTACAAAAATATTTTTTTGATAAAAATCAAAATTATAATTATTTTTTATATTTCAATTTTCTTTTTTTCTTTTTTTTCCTTCTTTCTCCTTCCTTAGCTGATGGCTGACACAGCGATGACCGGCAATCGGCCAGTGAGGCTCGAGCCTTGAGTTCGCCAACGTTAGGTGAGCTCAAGCTTGCCGGATTTGGTGAGGGGTGAGCTTGAGCTCACCCAACGTTGGTGAGGCTTGAGCCCCGCCGATCTGGCGAGACTTGAGCTCGCTAGCATCAGCTGATGTGACGAGCCTCGAGCTTGTAGGCGTTGGGTGAGCTCGAGCTCACCAGATTTGGTGAGGGGTGAGCTCATGGTTGCTGGCATCGGGTGAGGCTCAAGCCTCGCTGATCTGGTGAGGTAGAGGCCTCACCGACGTCTAGTGAGGGGCAAGCTTGAGCTCACTAGTGTCGGCAAGGGGCAAGCTTGTTGGCATCAGGCAAGCCTGGCGAGCTCGAGGCTCGGGTGTGCTGATTGGCAGCCATTTTCGTGGTCGATGACTGGTCGAGGAAGAAGAAATACAAAATAAAAAATAAAATTGACAATTATATTTTTAAAAAATAAAATAAAAAATTAAAATTAGCTTTTTAAAAAAATAATTATAAGAATTATCCATTAAATTTGTGTTGCATGAAAGTATTTTAGCAATATCATTTTAAAAAATCATAAGAAATAAGCTTTCTTAGGTTTAGTTAAATGGGTCGGGCATGAGTAAAAAATTTTACACTATAATAAATAAGTCATGAATGGGTTAAAATATGTGGATTTGGGTCAGGCCATTTATGATCCGACTCAAACTCGACTCGACCCACCCGTTTAACAGGTCTACTCGAAACACAGCATTCAATGGGCATATTTTGTTGAACATATTCTCCCTCGAATAGGACGTATAGTCGATTGCATCGACTTTGTCCACTTCGTGAAGGTCGAGAAACTTTCGCAATTTGTAAGCTGAAAAATCTTTTCCACGACAATTACGTGTTGATTAGGATAAATTAATGAGCGAAGTTCGCAATCCGTGGCTCTATTTGAGACGCTTGAAAGCGAAATTTACCTCCGGAAAATCTAGGGATATTCGTTTTGACTTCAAAAATGCGACAAGTATTGCTTCGGACGTAATTTGAGTTGCGACGGGTTAACATTTTGCTCTTGGCTTCTGCTGATGACGCTGACGTTCTGCAATGTCCGCGGGGAAACCCTAGCTTCATTCTCGTCTTCTTTTCCCTTTGATCTTTTTTTGTCATTTAATAGGGAGTGAGTTTCCTTGGGTGGGTTGGGTTTAACTTTGGAAATGAACTTTGGATGTAATGTAAATATTGAAAGTCAAAACTCTTTGGGAAAATGCAAACTATATTTAATAAAAACTCATTTGCAAAGCAACTTTAGATTTAAGTAGTATTTGGTTTTTTTTTTTTTTTAAATTGCAAGGACTTGGCTGCAATTTTTTTTTTTTTTTTTTTGAAAAATCAACTGTTTGCCGCTAGTGAGCTAGATTTAACATTGACAATTGTTGGCGGAGGTCGCACAAACCTAGGTGGCCCTCACCGAGGTTGTGTGACCTTGGCAATCGTTGTCTAGGGTTGTGCGATCCCATGTGGCCCTTGCCAGGGTTGGGTGACCATAGGCGGCCAAGCTTGGGGTTGCTGGCAAGCCTAGGCATGGCCACTGGGGTCACGCATTGGTAGTGCCGACAACCAGCTACAAATCCTAGAGGTAGTGAGGGCAAGATGGCAAAAAAAATGTCTAGAAATAGCATTCCACTCAAGATTAGTCCCTACTTGCTAAACATCTTAACATTTTCTCAAGGGGTTTTGGAGGTCGAAGGATCATCAAAAATACTGAACTAAATGCTGATTAAAGCTTACTAACCAGCATGATATTTTGAAAAAAAAAAAACATTTGCGATTCTTTTATACTTTATGTTAGATGCATACGACAAGCTTTCTTATAATCTCTGCGCATAATATGGAACTTCATGTTAGGATGACAAAATCTGGCCCTATGAAGGTGCGCTAGTGACCTCTGATAAGTTTTTTTCTTTTTAAAATTATCTAGGATCATTGACGAGGAGGCTATACTGCCTGGAAGCTCTGGAAACATTCTAACCGAAAACCCCACAAATCAATTAAGATCAAGCCTTTTCCCTGCCTAGGTAACCTCGATTTAGAGTAGTTCATGGCTTTCACCACTATGCACAATGTTTAGATTTTAGAACGTCGCCATTGCGTTGGAATAATAGAGGTCATATTCTAAGCGTAGTAAAGATTTGCAGAGGTGAAAAGTAAAAATAGGAATAGTACCTCGCCAAGTTTAGAAGAGCCTTCCTGATTTAAGTCATATGTTTTGTTTGAAATCGTTAATATATCAAAGAAAATCATACAAGGGCCCTAGTGCCCCTGGAACTTGGAACTTCTAGCATTTGTTATAGAAGGAATTGAACATGATTTCGAAGATCGAACAACGTCGCCAACTCCTCCTCCTCCTCCTCCTCCTCCTCCTCCTCCTCATCATCATCATCATCATCATCATCATCATCATCATCATCTTTATCTTCATCTTTTTGTACAAGTTCATTTTGTTTTACGTAATGTAATTCATCCCATTGAATCTCTGAATATATCCACTCCCTAATGAAGCTAATTAACTTCGAGTCACTCACCAACTCCTCTACCTAAAGATTTGATTTTTTTTTTCCCTAAAAAAAAGAGCATTAGGGTCTCATCATTGAGTCAGCAAGGTTAAATCTTGGCCAAACAGTTCAAACATATCATCATCGCTATCATCGAATTTTATTAATCTTACCTAGGACAAAAGCTCGAGAGAGAGTCCAGCGGGAGTTTGAGAAGTGAATAGGGATTGAGTCCCAGAGTGCATCATTTAGGGGTTGGACAAATCTCCAGAAAACCATGAACTATTTTGTACTCTTCTGGAATTTTTGAATTTTAATTCAAAGCACCCTTTTGAATTAAGAAAAAGGAAATAAAATAAAATCAATTCACTGCTTTGTTGACCTGGACCTTCTAGTAAACATCTCTGGAATTTCTTGGCCATCTCCATCCCCGTTGAAACTAAGCAAATTGCGAAATGTACGTCCCAATGACCAATTACCCAAGTGGCAAAGGTCACACGTGAGGAATGGCATCAGCATATCAGCATTTCCCATCACAATTCACATTCTTAATCATGGGATCGGACACCTAAATTAAATTAAGTAAAGTGTTGCCTTGTTGTGGGAAATCCTAATTTTGTCCGCCATATCCGAACCATTTGATTTTGTATTTTGTGGGAATCAAGGACGGCATGAAGAGACCGGAGCAATTACTAGGGTCTTGATTTTTCGGACAATTTCTTAGTAGTGTTCGTCACTGACGTGACCGCTTAGAGATGAATGGGACGAATTTAATGTTGTTTTATGAGCAGATTTCACTATGGAAGTTGGGTTTTCATGATATCGCTTCCCTCATTTTTAAGAATCTTTTTTAGAATAAATAACGTTGCTTGCCACTCCCACGATAATATATAGTCAAAAGAGTACTCAATCATGCTTTGTCAATGAATCTTGTTTTCCTTCTTACGGTTTTATTTTGGCGACCGGGTAACAATCTAAATTAGCATTTGGGCATCAGATTAAACCTAACTCTCCATCCAGTCGGTGCCATTACTAGAAAACTCGTTATCTCACCCTAGAAGAGTACGTGCCTCGGACAAGAATCGAACTAGAGAAGGTGAGACTTCGTATCTTTTACTTGGAAGTACCTTCTAAATTAGATTGAAACTAAGATATCTTGGGAAAATTCGACTGCAATAGGTTGAAGTTAAAGCGGGTAGATAGAAGCAACTTGTATTAGTAGAAAAGGCAGGGGCAAAAAGCATCTGAAAATCCTATAATTGTGAGTGGGCAAATTTGTCATCCCATGACTTCCGTTCACTATGTGGACGCACAAATGAATAGACAAAATCAATTTGAAAAGAAAGGGGGAGCTATATGTGGCAGACAAAGTGGACCCAAAAGGGTACTATAAGCTATTTAGTGGCCCTAAAAAAAAATGATAAATAACAAAATAAATATAATATTTTTTAAAGTGGGAATTTAGAATTGATTAGAGACTCCACTTTCCAAAAGGGGTATGGGACTAAGAAGTTTGGGTGGACTAAATAAAGCTCATCATGAAAAGCATTCTCGATGGAGAACGTCACTATTTCCTTGGAACAGCAATGGACGGACCAAGGATTGTGTCTCCTCCACTTTGAATGGCTAAATTGGCCGTGCCAATGCATTTAGGTTTGCTTTCGGGCCTTTGCTTTGATAATTTCTTTGAGGATGTATGTACATAACAACAAAAGTGTTTTCGACTGTATTTCGTATAGAGTAGTGTTAAGTGCTTGATGTAATTTAGAACTCCTTGTGGAATGGTTATATGAATAAAGATTCAAATAACATAAGCCTAAAAGAAGATCTACTACATAGTATATTGCAATTGATTTTCAAATCCACGGAGACATGCGCGCGTGTGTATAGTATTACAGCATTATTAACATAATCATTATATAAAATACCTTATCAATCTTTAGACTTTAAGTGAATGTAGCTAGAATAGCTTCTCTCTTGAGATAGAAAAAAAAAAGGTTTGTACGTTGATTTTTCTCTATTAGACTATTCAAAACTTTGCTAGTTCAGGGTTGGACACTTTTAAAGCATCCTGGTTGTATCGTACATCATTACAACGCGTCGTGATAATTAAGTACATTTTACGATGAATCACTATAGCCAAGTGTAAGAGTCGTAAAAAAGAAGGTTAATACCATCCGCTAATTTACCTTAGAAATTTTTGTCTAGGGTTTGCTTTCTGTGTGGTTTTTCAGCAAAACAGTCCATTAAAAATACGGCCGCTAAAGTATGATCTAGAGACTGACAACCGTAGAGTACTTCTAAATAAAGAGATCGCAAGGACATGCTCGTATTAAGATTCACAATGTGTTCTGAAAATTAATGGGTTGATTCCGGACTAGTGAAGACAGCTAGTATTTCGCTTTTTTTTTTTTTTTTTTTTTTTTTTTTTTTTTTTTTTTCATTCGATTCAATAACTTGCAGGGATTGTTGAGAAATGTAGAGAACAGGATCGTCCTAATTCTGTTATCCACCTTGAAATCTCGCAACCTCCTATTCTCGCTCAAGAAACTTGGTGGAGGCAGAGCGATTGCCAAGAACTGGTCTAGACCTAACGACGAGGACTTTGAGGTCTGATGATCCCTCCATCAGCTTTCCCATGCTTCATCTTGCACCAACTTGATACCATTTGAAGAGGGATCAAGCACCTGAGGAACTTGCCAAGGAGGGAAAAGATTCTCAACCAGCCATTAAATTATAGTTTTCCGTCTTTGCTTTGTTAATGTTATCTCTATGCATTGCCTCTATCTTCACAGGAAACATTATTTTGTGTAGTTACATTATGCAACGTTAATCATAGCGCAAATGGAGTGGGCGGTTTTAATGGACATCTTGAAAAGAACTCGGAAACCCCTATTCCATTGCAGGCTTGCAGCTTCTGCTCTTGCTTTCTAATCTCAACTCAACTCGCATAGGAAATGATGATGACTAGTTAGCGGCAGTTCTCCAGAGAGTTGGAAAAATCCAAAGGAAAGAGACAGGTTACGAGAGCGAAGAGGTCATAGTGATCCCGACAAAAATTTGTCTTCTACACGGAAAAATTAGGAAGAAGTGGTGAAAATGTTCAGCTACAAGAAAGATCGTCCGTAAATGACACATTTCTCTTAACACATCTGCATCCAACTGCTGGGCGATTTGGAATGAACAAGTGGCCCAAGAGACCGGCCATTAATCAAGTGAATTTCTCTGCATAATCCTGACGTTGTCATGTTAACAGGCCCCATGGTCTAGTTAAATGCCCCTTATCCTGCCTTGCCAGATAGGAATTTTCAGGTCATTGTCGTTGGGTTTATACCTAACTCGAGCTAGTGTGTCGAAAGATTCGTTCAATGAGGACAGGCAGGGTCATCACACAGACAGACAAGCCAACCCATCCAACCATTGGTCATTCAGGTACAGCACTTGGATTCATTTTCCTCATCTGTTCTAATCTACTGCTTTCATATCATCTTTGCTCACAGCAGTGGAAAGGCTTTAAACGAAAGACTGATTCGTTTTAACGTTTCTCTTTTTGAAATCACATAATACTTCAATGACCATTTTGGTGCAAAATCCACCGTTTATTTTCTTATTTATTGGTAAACTCTATCTACAAAAATTTTCAGTCGAGCATGCTGAATTGGTTGCAGGCAGTTCAAATACAAAAGCTCTAAAACTCACCAATAGCCAATTGAGAAACATCTATTGGACTAAATTGATAAATTGTCAAAAAAATGTAGGACTAAATTGGCATAATTGAAGAATTTATTACTAAATTAATCATCATATATAGATTTAGGATTTTTTGTATAATTTTCTCATTTTTTAAATATATGGGTCCTAGTATCACGTGTCAAGTCTTCTGAATTGTTCTATGGCTAAAAATTTTAGAATAAACAACCACACATTCAATTACACAGCATCAGAGTTCATATTTTTAATGTGAAAATAATCCTTCTCAGTGTAGCTCTTCGCACCTTAACACAAAAAAGATTGGAATTATTCTATATCATATTTTCGATCTAACTCCATGAAAGGCCCTTCTAATACTTCATTTAGAAGGGTTTTGGATAATCAATCAAAAGGAAAAACTTAGGTACGCATGTCAGATTCAATTTTCGATACCTTCCATTCGATACAAGGCACCAAGTAACACTTGATATATAGAACCCGAAAGAAATGTTTTATTATAATATTTCAAGGCCCCCAAGAGGAGGTAAAACAAACCAACTTCTTTGATTGACATCCCAGTGGAGGGAGGTAATTGCGCTAGCTAGCTAGTTTATAATAAGAAGGAAAATGGCACAAACCCAGAAGTACTGAATAAATATGCATATAAATATAAAAGTTCCTCACAGTGGGGGGAGGTAGTTGCGCTAGCTGGCTAGTTTCTGAAATCATATTTGGTAAGTCCATGTCGTCTAGTGGAATGGTATTCCACCAATCAAGATTCCATATGTAGTTCCTCACCCACCCACAGACACCATATATATGTCTCAGCACTCACTTCTCTTCAATAAGCCATTCGATAATCTCTTTCTCTCTCTCTCCCCAACCGTCAACTCCTTTTGCTCTTTGTTTGTTCTACTATGGCTTCCATAAGCTTCTTAGCCAGTCCAAACTACGTTTCGCACTCTATCAAGGCATCTTCCAAAAGCTTTGATCATTTGAAAGATGGGTTCTCCTTTGGAAATAAGAACTTCCCCGGGAGGAACTCATGGGGCGACCCTCAAGAACTCACCATCGCGAACGTCACTAGCCAGGCCTCGGTCATCTCTCGACCATCGCTGGGAAAAGAAGTCGTCAGCCAGCCAAATCACGTCGCCTGGATGAGCGTCCGGCAACACCGGTGGGAGGGCGAGCTGGTCGTCAAAGGAGAGATACCTCTCTGGCTGGTTAGTCTGTGTTTGATTTTATTTTATTTTTTGGTGGTCTCTCTGTCATGTTTGCGCATGCATGTGACCAGAGTCATGTCTTTTCACGTCCCCTAAGTAAATCTCTTCTCCAACTTGCTTGTTCTCATGTCGCCATATGCAGCAAAAGGGAAGAAAAATAGGAAATTATTTTGTTGGTTTAAAGTCTAGCCAAAGATGAGAGAGCAGCTTTTTTCAAATTTCTTATGTTTCAAGCCGATAACGATAAATTAAATAATGGGACGCCCTCCATCATGATTAAATATTAACCTCACTCATTTAAGTCAGTCATATAATACTAAGTACAAATACATACGCCGCATTTTCTGTTCATGTTGCGCTGCCCAAATTACTGTAATTATACACTTCATTAGTAAACTATGCTGTTCAAGTTATTGAAGTTTACTAGAAGAGAGAGGTTTACCGAAGCATAAAAGATTTGTATTTTCAGACGTTATAGATTCAATAATATCGTCGACAGTGTGGGAGAACAGAAGCCAGAAACTTACATAGCAAAAAACAAAAAATAAATATATATTATTATTATTGAAAAAGTGGCAAATTACTAATTTCGGGGTATATCTCGACTTCCTCTAGATACCTTACAAACATAATCTTCGGAGGTGCGACATATTAAAGTTAAGATCAGGTGAAGAATATATTCCTTGGCCCAATTTCTCATTCCTCGTTTCTTGCCCTCGTCTGCACTATATTCCTTGTAGTCTTCCAACATCTGAAGATTCCGTATGATCTTACACATCTTTGGGAAATTCTTCTCCTCTCAGCTGTTCCACCTTATAAAATAACTAGTATGATACTTAATTTACAGATTTCTTATAAACTGAAATGACTATAATGTCATTGACATTGTAGTATCATGCATACCTGTCGTACCCGACAAATGCATTGGTTAGGGGATGTGATTGAATGATTCAATCATTTGCAGAACGGAATATATCTGAGGAACGGTCCTGGACTATGGCACGTCGGAGACTACAACTTCCGGCACCTCTTCGACGGCTATGCCACGTTGGTAAAGCTCCAGTTTGAGAACGGGCAGTTAGTCGCCAGCCACCGCCAGATCGAATCCGAAGCGTACAAGGCCGCGATGAAGAGCAATAAGCTATGTTACCGAGAATTCTCCGAGGTTCCTAAGGCAGACAATTTCCTGTCCTATGTCGGCGAACTTGCTAACTTGTTCTCCGGGGCGTCGCTGACTGACAACGCCAACACGGGCGTCATCAGGCTCGGAGACGGACGAGTGGTTTGCCTCACTGAGACGCAAAAGGGGTCAATAATGATCGACCCAACCACGCTCGAGACCTTGGGGAAGTTCGAGTATACCGACTCCTTAGGGGGTTTGATACACTCAGCCCATCCGATCGTGACCGATACCGAGTTCCTTACGCTGCTGCCTGACCTGATCAACCCAGGCTACTTGGTGGTGAGGATGGAACCAGGATCGAACGAGAGGAAGGTGATTGGGAGGGTGAATTGCCGGGGTGGCCCGGCACCCGGTTGGGTCCACTCATTCCCCGTGACCGAGCACTACGTCGTCGTGCCAGAGATGCCCTTGAGGTACTGCGCGCAAAACCTTCTAAGGGCCGAGCCGACCCCGTTGTACAAGTTCGAGTGGCATCCGGACTCCAAAGGGTTCATGCATATCATGTGCAAAGCCAGTGGAAAAATCGTAAGAAATCCATTTCCCTCAAGATTCATTTCGTGTAGGAAAATTTTAAAGAGTGCTCCTAAGGCACTAACAAAGGATCATTATTATGCTTTTGAAAAATATGAATATTTCTACTTGAAATATATAAATTCCGAGAAGTATGTTATTTTCTACTTATAATCAATATACATACCCTCTCTGTATAAGCTTTCCGATATAGATAAGTGAGTGAAAATGATGAATCTGACAAGAATGTCTGCTTTTTTCTCTTGGGTTGCAACCGGAAAAGGTGGCAAGTGTGGAGGTTCCTTTGTACGTGACCTTCCACTTCATCAACGCGTATGAAGAGACGGACGAAGATGGGCGAGTTGTGGCCGTGATCGCGGATTGCTGCGAGCATAACGCGGACACAACCATCCTCGAGAAGCTCAGGCTCCAAAACCTTCGCTCTTTTGCCGGCCAAGATGTACTTCCCGATGCCAGGTGTGTTTTCCGTATATATTGCTTAAGAATCCGCATATACTCATCTTCGTTCAATTTATTGAGATAATGATAACTGCATAGAGACTGAAAAAGCTAGATAAATGGAAGGTGGGAAGTGGAAATTAGTGGTCCATTAGATATGTGATCACTCAGATTTTCCTGGCCAAATTTTACTTGGTCATGTACACATAATATGTTTCAATGCATAAGAAAATAGAATAGTAGTTCTTCATAAGAAGGAACCCTCTTTTCTTTAGTATATATGCATATTCTGAATTCACCAATGCAAAGAAGGCAATCATTAGATAGAAGTGAAAAATTAATTTTTCACTAAATCCTCCACGTAAATAATCGTCCGTGTGAGCAACTTTATCTCCTATTAATTTTATTTTTTCAACTGGACTTACTTGGCTGGCATCTTATATGAGGTCCGACGAAACCCGACGAGTTCCGACTTTTTGTCTTCTTCTTCCATTAGTTAATTACCCTTAATTTGAGGCCATCGAAAAATAATTTAGTCTTTGCTAGCATAATTTAACTTCTGTCGTTTCCAAAATAGTACATTTTTTGTCCCTTTCTGAGACTTGGGTTTCTTCTTCGCAATCACTTTCGCCACCCCACCCCCCCCCCCCTCCCCAACACCCCCCACCCCCGCGACACTCCTGATTTCATAACTTCCCGCAAAGGCTGGCGTTGTCTCCAAACTTTCTAATTACTACATACATGGAAATAAGTGAAAATAATTATTAATAATGGATGGTTACACTAAGAGAGAATGGCAGATAAATATTAGCAAATTGAATTATCTTTTAAATGGTATAATGGCAGACAAATCATTAATTAATACGAAAAGTAGTAGAATGGCATCATGACGAGTCTCTTTGCCGATTAAATTCTTCTGTTCCCCTTTCTTGTTTCGATATGATGAGTTTCAATAATGGCCCTTTTGTTCTTTTGTGTTTGATACTGGCTTTACCTTTTTTCCCCCTTCGTTTGGCTCTTTCC
Source organism: Eucalyptus lansdowneana (assembly GCA_017140395.1). Taxonomy (NCBI): domain Eukaryota; kingdom Viridiplantae; phylum Streptophyta; class Magnoliopsida; order Myrtales; family Myrtaceae; genus Eucalyptus; species Eucalyptus lansdowneana. The sequence continues at coordinate 48,148,802 of CM029485.1, forward strand.
GTAGCATATTAATTTATTTAACTTGAAATTTTTTCCGAAACAAACAATGTTAAAATGCAGAAACATTTATGTAGTCATAACTATAGAAGTTAAAACCTGATGTTTATTATTTTTGCTTTCTAAATTTGGAAGGGAAAGTAATGAGTATATTCCAAGTTGAACTAGACATTAAAGTTGCAAAAATTGGTAGCTATGTCCATCAAAATGATTGTCTAAAAGCCTGCTCGATGAAGGAAAGGGTATAGAATTATTGCTCATGCATAAGAAAATTATACGGGCCCAGATTTTTTTTTTTGGGTAAGATATGGGCCCAGATTTTTTGCTCACTAAAATAACAAATCTCAAATTGCACCATCACCTCCAAAAGACTTCTCAAGCTGAAACCAAGTGGAATTTTCTTTTTTCAAACTCCCAATTTTCAAAGCCCACCTAATTAACAAAGGAAGAGAGGTATGCTAAATGCCAAGATCCTTCAATCGATTAAATATTTATTTTCTTTTCCACGTAAGCCTCGATGACAACGACAACAACGACTGATGATGATAATGGTACATTTGTTTAGGGTCGGGAGGTTCATAATACCATTAGATGGGAGTCCGTATGGGAAGTTGGAGGCAGCATTGGACCCAGATGAACATGGGAGAGGCATGGACATGTGCAGCATCAACCCTGCCTTTTTGGGCAAAAAATACAGATTTGCCTATGCTTGTGGTGCCCAACGCCCTTGCAATTTCCCCAACACCCTTACCAAGGTATAATATCCATGTCCCTCAAGCTAATGCTTATATAGCGCAATTAAGATGTGGTGCCATACTGGGGAGACATAATTGTTGCATTATTGACTAGCAAGTGGAAGTTGATTTAAAGTGATTTTGTTGATGAGAAGTTGATGAGGTGAGGGGTTTTGGCAGATTGATCTAGTGGAGAAGAAGGCGAAGAATTGGCACGAGGATGGTGCCGTGCCCTCAGAACCATTCTTCGTGGCTAGGCCAGGGGCCACCGAGGAAGATGATGGTAAGAAATAGGAAATTAAATCGAAACATATGCTCCTCATTTAAGGATAAAAAATTTAGCATGCACTTAAATCATATGGCGCGAGAGGTGGCATGGCTATCTCTCTCACACTCTAAATATCTAGTTCACACTTGTATAAAAGAAGGAACATTATTCCATGTAACCCCCAATCCTGGAAAATCATTTTTCTTGAGTAATTGCTTTTCTAGTCCCTCACATTTTTGTTGACTCTCCCATTTTGCAAAATTTTTGCCATAAAAAAGTTTTCCATTCTTTTATTTTCCCCCAATTCTCTTTTGTGAAGCATAGTGAGCTGGGGTTGCTCTTGCAGGTGTGGTGATCTCAATGATTAGTGAGAAAAATGGAGATGGGTATGCATTGCTGCTTGATGGCTCCACTTTTGAGGAGATTGCCAGAGCAAAGTTCCCCTATGGCCTTCCTTATGGTCTCCATGGTTGCTGGGTCCCAAAGAAATAAAGATCTTGCACTGGGGTATTGGTTATTTATTTGAGAAATTGATCAACCTATCGATTTCACTGTTTCACTAAGGTCGATTGTTTGTAGTTTAACCTCTGTGGGTACAATATTGGTGGACAAGTCTCATAGATATAGTGAAGACCAAGGATGTAGTGGCGGTCATTGCTCCACCTGTTCGTGTAGAATTGCTTAGCGGTGAATGAAGTAGAATTCATTCTATGCATGTAAAGCTTAAGACATGTGAAATGAATTTTGCTAGTGCTATGATGATTTTAGTAGCTTCAATGTTGCAATTCCCGCTGATACCAATTGCGAAATTGGATTTATATAGGAAAACTTACCTATAAATTATGAGAGAGAGAGAGAGAGAGAGAGAACTTATCAGTGGTCATTCTTCCCTTCGGGGCTAGACGAGAATTTGAATGACTAGGTGAAGCAGGGAAGTGTTTTTATCTGGTTCGAGTTTGAATATTTCATCATTTTCTTCTTCTTCTTTTTTTCCGACGAGGATCTCCTATTTAAATAGATTATTTTCGAATTGCGGAACCACTGACTATCTAACATGTAAGACAGAGCCCGCTATTTTTTTTTTTCCTTTTCTTTTGTTGACTATGTCGTAACTTGGTTGGTATCGAAGGTTTAACTCACATGGAGGATCAAGCAATAAGGCACGAGGCATCTTTGCTAAGGAAGAACCAGATCATCCCTGAAAAGAAGCATGCAAGATTACAGTTGCATGACAATTGCTGTTATCACTGTTGCTGATGGTCGATTGGATGGCTTGACTATGATGCATGAATGTGAGAAATAGTTCTAGATCCGCACAAGTCTCCATTTTATTGCTAAGAATCTTGAGGATGTGATGAGAAAATACAGATTTCATCTCCTCTAGTCCATGGAAACCAAAACCAGCGTAGTCTCATTCAGGAAAAAATCGGACATGAGTTCGATGTTGGAGTCCATCAACCAAAATGTCTACGTGCGTCGAAACCCAACAATAGTCAAGTCTTAATATTTGACTCGAACTGGTGCTATATAAGAAAAGTAACAAAGTAATTACAGAATAACTTACAACAAACCGAGGCACGGTTTCATTTGGAAAAGTTCCTGCTTTTAAGAGGAAGTAGACCCTAAGGGTGTGAAAATGATAACACTACTTGGCTAGGGAAGAGTTTTTTTTTTTTTTTTTCAAAAATAGTTCTTTTCTATTTCTATTACGGGAAACAACTTCTGAGTAAAAGAACCCGTTTGGTAACTACACAAAATTTATACTCTTAGAATAAAAAAAGAATAGAAATGCGTTTGGTAACGTAACAGTTTTTTTTTATTCATTTTTTATTTTTGCTCATAGATTGTCACTGCCGGCCGCTGGCTTTGCCACACAGACAACCGTTAGCGGGGCGATTGTGCAGTGGCGGTGGCGGCTAGCAGCCAGCGACCGGCGGCGGCAACGGCGGTGGGGCGGTGGGCGGTGGCCGGGCGATTGAAGGTGGCCGCGGCAAGAGAGAGAAATTAAAAAAAAAATAAAAGAGAAAATTAGCTTATTTCTAGAAATTGTTTCCGGGAACAATAAGCAACTTTTTTTTGTTTCTCATTTCTGTTTCAAATCTATTCCCGGGCTAACTTTCTACTCTCAGGAATAGAAAAACAACTTGGCGTTACCAAATGGGTTTATGTTCTTTTTTTGTTTCGGGGAACAAAAGAACATAAATTTTAAGGATCAGAAATGTTGTCATGCAGTGCCTAAGAGGTCGGTCTAGTGGTTAGGGCCGGGATGATGGAGTGTGAGATTTAGGAAGTGCGAATTCAACCATGCTTCATATTCATCAATCCAGAGACCTCTTAGCTAATTAGAGTCTACATAGTAACGTTTTGTTTCTCCAAATTTCTATTCTTTTGTTTTCCGGAAAAAAAAAAGAACAGAAATCTATTTGATAATGTCAACTTATTTTTCTATTTCCTAGAATAGAAAAGTAGCCAGGGAATAAATTTGGAACAGAAACACGAAACAAAAAAAAAAAGTAACTTCTTGTTTCCGAGAATAATTTCTAGAAATAAGCCAATTTTTTCTTTTCTTTTTTTTTCTTTTGTTTTTCTTGCTTGATGCGGCCTTGGGTGGTCGCCTGCCAACTGTCGGCCACCTTCGGTTGGCCACAGCCACCGTTGGCCAACCGCCACCCAATCGATGACGACCATCGTCGCCGCCGTCGTCTCATCGTCGTCGCTGCCGCCCATAGCCCATCAGCCACCACCAACTGTCGACGACTGCCACCGACCACCATTGCCGCCGCCGACCGCCGGTCGTTGCCGCAGGACTACCAGCCACCGTCGTCGCGGCCCGACCGTCGTTGCGGCCGCCATCCGCCACCACTCGTCGCCGCTACCCACCGCTAGTTGCTGCCAACTGGCGTCGCCAACCATTGCCGCACCCAATGGGCTGTAGGCAGCGATCGTGCGGCGGCGATTGGCAGCGACAATCGAAGGCCAACAAGAACGGGGCGTAGCAACGGGCGACAACGGCCGGTGGTCCATGAGCAAGAATAAAAAACAAATAAATAAAAAAAATAAAAAGTCATACCAAACGCATTTCTATTCTTGTTTTTTATTTCAATAATAAAAATTTTGTAGAGTTACTAAACACCTTATTTTAATCAAAAATTGTTCTCTAGAGCAAAAATAAAAAAGAACTATTTCTGAAAAGAAACTGTTCCCAGTAGAAGCGTTACCATGCGCACTCTTATCCTCTTCACTGATCCATAGCCACAACCATTAAGATAAAAAATTTGGTGCTAACATCAATTTGATTATATTCAACAAGAAGAAAAAGGAAAAAGAGAGAAGATTCTTCTGGCTGACGTCCTTGTCACAGTACATCCGAGTTTGATCATATCTGGGACGATTTTGACATGCTCTAGAAAAAAAAAAAAAAAAAAAAAAAAAAAAAAAAAAAAAAAAAAAAAAAAAAAAAAAGGTCAACACGGATCTTACAATAACAAGCTTATGCTTGAAGATAGTTCTCATGGAAATATCCCACAAACAAAGCAAGAAAACTTCTTTCCATCTGAAAACAATGTGTACAGTCATGCTTGTGCTTTGCTTCATGACTTCTAAGAAAATCAGATGCTTCCGGTAAGTACACATGCCTCGGAACTTATACAAAGAAGAAGAAAGGCAAAAGTCGAAAAGTATATATATAGCATTCGCATATTGGTAGCATTTAAGTCTAGCTCTTTTGCATTTTAGCAATCCAATGGGTGGCCCGTGTGTGAAATGAGTTTGAATATAATGGGCCATAATCTCAATCTTGAAGGCAAGACTGATGAAGGCCGAAACCATCTGAAAAGGAATTCCATGGGATATTGGAAAAGATTCACCAATTTGTAAAAGCCAAAATCACGGTTATTTGCAAAAATAAAGCTTGAAGGGAGCAACAAATTCGGTGGATTGATTTTGAGTGATTTTTGCAGCAAATTGAAAAGGAAGAGAGAGAAGAAATAGAGACAAAGAGATGGCATTCCTTTCGTCTTCTTTCTCTTTTCTTTTTATGATAGGTGGCATTGCTTGGAGAAGGCCGATACAGACAGGAGCCCTCCTCACCAGATCTGTTGAGGGTGAGGCCATCCTAGCCTAAATAGAGGCAAGCTTCGACAAGGGCCCCTCTTGCAAGATATGGCCTAGGCGAGGGTTGGCTTGACCAGATCTGGCGAGGAAAACCTCACTAGCGCTTGCCCTCACTAGCCACTACCTATAGCCAGAGGCCGGCGACCACCAAATGATAAAAAGAAATGGAAAAAACAAAGCAAGAAAAAGAATAAAATATCCATTTTAGTTTTCTCCTCTGACCAACCTCCTAACTCCATAAGTAAATGCATGTATATATAGAAAATAAAATAGTACATCCCCTAATCAAGTCCAACGGGGTACACGTGCTCAAACTTGAGACATGATATAACAAAAGGAAAAAGTAATTGATAGAAAAAAAATCTAGTCACTTAATAAATTATATAGAGTGTGTGGCAAATTTCCATTAGTATGTATTTAATCAAGTAGCTTGAGGAAGCACGAATTCATTACAAAATTTGGAACAAGTCACATGGTACACATTCTTTCCGACAAGAAAAAAATGGCATACATGCTTAATTAATTTTTATTTTTAAATTGGACAAAAGGACGCATAGAGTGTCAAACTTGGCATGAAAGAATATGCCAAAAGTTAAGAAAGTGATACTTAAGTATTAAAAAAAAAATGGAGCAAAATAAATCAATTAAGTGCCAACTTGAATAAGAAAATCCGGCCAAAATATTGACGTTGCGATTTTCAGCAAGTCTAGTGCAAAACGATGTTGTTTTGCACGTTGATATAACTAGATAATGTTAAAATGACATCATTTTGATGCTAATGTGGTAAATAATTAAAATAAATTTAAAACTATTTTTTTTAAAAAAAAAAAATGAGAAGGAAGGAGGAAGATGAAAAGCCGCCACCGCCGCCCCACCGTCGCCGGGAAGGCGGGGGGAGGGTTAGCCGAGGTTGCTGAGCCCTAGTTGGTGGCCAAGTAAGGGCTGGCGACCCTTGCCAGATACGGGGAGGGCCATGACTCTCACCCCAAATTTGGATAATGGCTTATAGGCCCACACCACTGTCGCCTGTTCATCTTCCTCCTCCCTACTTTTTTGTTTTTAATTATAAATTTTGGTTTTTAATTTAATTTAATTAATTTTTATATTAAAATTCGAATTGTGTCAAAATGATGTCGTTTTTTGTGTTTATTTGTTACACCAGCCTTTTGCCAAGCTATGTAAGCAAGAAAAATTAATAAAAAAATTATTACGTAGAATTTCCGACGGGGTTCGTCGGGTGTGGCACTTAAGTGTCCAATTTTTTTCAAAAAAAAAATGACACTCAAATGTCACTTTCATAACTTTTGGCATTTAAGTGTCGTTGATCAAATGTTGGCACTTGAGATATTCTTTTGCCTTTTAAATCGATTTGGACGTTTGAATAGTTTTGTCTTTAGGTGCAGATTCGCGAGTTTTTATTGAGTTACGTAACCATTAAAAGATGTTCTCCCGTTCTACATGTGTGCTTCGAAATCATATCTTATCTGGATTCATTTGCCACTAAAAATCGTAGAGATAAAGGACATTTTCACATGATAATGCATGTTCGGACTTCACCACATGCTAAACATAATATATATTTTTAGGTAGCTGAATCTCTCCTTTCTGACATAGACATCACCAGTACTCGACGAAAAAGAACCTGCCTCTGCGAATTCATATGCTAATGAAGCTAAAAATTTCTGATTAGCAGGAAATTAAGTAATATCCAATCATTCGGCGATCGTGACTAACTAATCAGGTCCACTACACCATTACGGTAATGCAAACTATGTAATCCGTGTTAAAAATAATTGGAATAGTTATTTAGGATATTTCTTCCTATATTTTAGATAATTATGATATTTCTTTTGATTTTCTATATCTTTCAAGATTGTACGAATATTTTCTTTTGATTGTACATATCTTGATTATAATATGTTACCCTAGATAGTCATCTTATTAAGTTTATAAATAGGCTATGTATACTTCATTATAGTACACAAAATTGCACAGAAAGTTCAATAATTCTCTCTTCCACATTCTTATTATTAACTTGGTATCAAAGTTAGTCCATCTTGAAGTGCATATGGTGCACTCGCACTAGTGCACACCCAATTGCACATCCAGGGCTAAGTTTTGCTTTTGTCAACTTTTTATTTTTATTTTGCATCTTGTCATTTTTCTTTCCAATAAGTCTTGATATCCTCCGGTGTATTGCTGTCTCATAGTCTGTGGAGCCCTTTCATCTGAGAAAGCATCATCGAGTTGTTAGTTTCATCAATAAAGCCAGCCACATTAGTGACTTGTTGTTTTCTTCGATTCTCAGCTTGGTTATTATGACAACAAATGCAAAGGCGACGGCATTCAGTGATTGTTTTAAAAGCAAGGCTAGCCGCATTTGTTGCATTTGTCTAGTTACTCTTTAATTTAGCAAAGCCAAGTGCCAACCATATCGGTCGCTTGCTGTTTTTCCTTTGATTCATGATCTTCACTTGTTTATATCGAAAAACCACCACTAGACTCACCATTCGCAGACGAGCAAGATCTTGAAATCTCGTCAACAACAGTCTAGGCATCTTTTTATTTATTTTTTTAATCCAAAATTAAGCTAACTTAATTACATTGAGTTTGAAAGGATGTCATAGATATTTAGAAAAAAATATTCTAGGATATTTTTCTATATTAGAATTAATTAGGATATTCTCTTGATTTTTTGTATCTTTTTTAAGATTGACCAAATATCTCCCTAATAATTCTTAACTATCCATAGAAATGAATATTGATCTCGAATTACTAACGTCTTAAATTAGGTAATATGGAAGCTAAAATCTAATCAGGCAACCTAAATAAACCAAACAAAAACATAAAAAAACCTCATGTGAAACCATAGCCATGAGGAGCCAACTCCTAGCATGTTACCCCGGCACTCACACTGCTACCCTTCTCCTTCATTGCCTCAAGGTCGTCTCCATCTGCCAATCTCTCTCTCGCTCAATTCGTTGCCGCTACTGTATGCCAGGTCATCACCTTTTATATTTAGTACTTCTAGGTAGGGCTGAGCATCGGTCAAGGGTCAACCTTGGACCGACCTTGGACCAGCCCAACCCTGCCGGTCTTGGTTCGATTCCTAGGGAGACCGGGTCGGCCCTTGGTTCTAGAATTCCTAGACCAACACTGTACGGGTCAGTTCTTGGTCCTGAAAGTTCCGGGTCAGTTCTTGGTCCTGAAATTTCCAGGTCAGTTCAATCAGGGCCAACCATGAATATAAATATATATATATATGTCTAATATATTATTTATAATTTTTTTATATAGAGAAAACCTTAAAATAAACGCGTCAACAACATTAAAAGCCATTTAGTGAGTAATTCAAGTAATTTTACATTATTCTTTAATAACTTAGATTTTTAATGTCTTTTATGACGTTAATAATCATAATTTACAAATGAGGAAAATGTTTTTGTAAAGAGTCCTCACAGCGTTCAAAAATGTATAAACAACTCCTTATGCCATCCTCTTTTAGTATTCGTTCTCTTTTGTTTTTTTTTGTTTTTTTGTCCTCTTAGTCTTTAATTTGCCAAAATCGAAAGAAACAACTTCTCCGCTCACTACTTGACACTCGCCTCGTTCGCTTTGGGTCACTCATGCTGCTCACTGCTTGATGCTGGCCTGGTTTGTTGCTCCCCGCTCAACATTCAATGCACATTCTATTCAACTCACCCCTCTTAACCCTCATCGCTTGTCTTTCTTAGCTAACCTCGCTCATCATCAAACCCATTGGGTTAGTACGGTCCTCGGTTGCTCTTTCAAAAAGTACAAAAAATGAAATAAAAAATTATTGGTTAGTCCTAGATTGACCTTGAAACCAAACCGAACCCATTGGATTAGTCTAATCCTCAATCGCTTTTTTAAGAAGTACAAAAAATGAAATAAAAAATTATCAGTTGGTCCTGAGTTGACCTTAGAACCGGACCAAACCCATTGGGTCGGTCTGGTTCTTAGTCCCAAGCTCAATAGGGTTAGTCCTCAGTTCCAAAAATTGAGAACCAACACTGTGCGGGTTGATTATAGGGTCAGGGGGTGGATCAGCCCAACCCAGACCATGCTCACCCCTACTTCTAGGCTTTTGCTATTGCCCTTGTCATCGTAAACTAGCTAGCTAATGCAAATGTCTCCTTATCTCTGTGTTTAACCCATGAGACGTTATTGGTATTGCATCATTTCGCAGTGCATAAAAAGATGCATAGCTCCACGTTGTCTAGTGGGATCCTATTCCACCAATCGAAGATTCCCACATCAATAATGGACATTTATATTGGCTCCTCACGCACCCGTGTTAGGGAAATCTCGTATGATGTTTTGAAGATGACAAAATAAATCAAATGTTACTAACGTGTTTAATGATTGAGTAATAGACTATGCAGATGATAAAATGTGTAAATGATATTATCAAAATCTATACTTAGAAGAACTAGAAGACAAACTCTATGCTGAAGCCGAACTTATTTAGACTGTGTCCAGACCTTAAGGCTAAATATGTTTAGAAGTAGAATACGTTCAAACTTACGTCCAGATTGTAAAGTTTATTTCAGACAGAAGACACTCAGACTTTACTTCAAACAGAATATTCTTAGACTTTACATCCAGAACGGGACATAAGTCCAAAACGTGACAAGGTCCAGAACGAGGCACAAGTCCAGAACATGACAAGGTCCAAAACGTGACAAGATCCAGAATGAGGCACAAGTCCAGAACGTGACACAAGTTCATAACGTAGCAGATTCAGAACGAGACAACTTGACAAAACGTAACATAAGCCCCAAACATATAACGGCTAGTGATCTGGTTTGGATTCTACATCAAGATAGATTTGATTGACTTAATCTAATTTATTAACAATTGGATCTTGAAGACAAGAACTTTCTATATGAAGAAGCTCTACTTATGAAAATTAAGATTCTGTTTGTATGAGCAATCAGAATCAATTTGGGATTCTACTTTTGTTACTCAACGGTTACCAAATCTTTTAGATACAGATCTGTCAAATGGGTAGATTGGAAGACGATCTTCTAGATATTATCCAACTGCTAGTTTTGGAAATGGAGGAGTATTTAAGGAAATTAATGATCGATGAACAAGCAAGAGATGGAACGTAGAATTTATAATTCTAAAGTCTGAGTGATCTTCAATCATACACTTGTCTTTGGTAAGCTTAAATATTTATGATCGTGAGAGAAATACCAAAAGAGTGAGTTAGTAAGATAGTGTGATCTACCATTAACTATTTGCACTCAAAGTTGCAATATCTTGTTGATCACATAGTGGAATTTAGCAAGAAGGCTGTTAGCGTGAGAGAGTGGACGTATACTTAATCTAAGCCGAACCACTATAGACTTCGTGTGCAACATTCTCTTTCCTTAATTCTTCTTATTTAAGTCTGTTGCATAATTATATGTTATTTTAGAAGTTTGTTCCATTGCATGACAGATTCTGAACATCTACCAAAATATTTTTGTTTATACAATCAAAATCAATTTTCATGGAAAATAAAATCTCCGAAAGCAGGCAAAAACAATATGTTCTAGCCTATGACTATAGTTGCTACGATACCACATATAAGCCTTGAAATTATCACCCTAAGATCATTATAGCTAGGATCCTAGAACATAATAATGGAGAGAAAGTGACTTGTGCATCTATTTTGGAGTTCATCGTTCTTAATATGGAATGACGATGGCCCCTTAGCTCTAGCCTTCTCCTCCATTGCACTCCTTAGCACTAGCTTCAATGAGACAACCCCTCACTCTCTCCTTATGTGAGGTTGTATGTGTCCTTAGGGTTAAACGAGAGATTTGAGCATTATTTGTAGAGCTTTTGGTCATGGGGCCTCTCATCATTGGTCGGGTTTTACTTGACCCACACTATCCAATCTCATATTAGACATAATAATAATATTTATATCTTACCTTATTAGATCAATCCTGTATAATGATAAATTACAATGTCAATTCATTTGGCTCGCATCAGAAAAACTCTTATAGTGACATTAATATCTCTTATTGGAAAAAAAAATGTTCCATTAACACATGTACAATATTCCATCACGCCCCCCCAAATGTGGAAAATGATTTTTCTGAAATAATTGCCTTTCTAATGCCACACAATGTGTTGACCCTCCTATTTTGCAAACTTTTTCCATAAAAAGAATTTCTCAATTCTCTTTTGTGAAGAAGCGTGTGTTGGGGATGCATTTGCAGGTTCGTGATCTCAATGATTAGTGAGAAAAATGGAGGAGGGTATGCGTTGTTGCTTGATGGCTCCACTTTTGAGGAGATTGCCAGAGCAAAGTTCCCTTATGGCCTTCCTTATGGTTTCCATGGTTGCTGGATCCCAAAGAAGTAAAGATCTTCCATGAGGGTATTCGCTAATAAGATGACATCATTGATGACATCGTTGATGAATGGTGGTGGTCGGTGTTCTATATGTTCAAGTAGAATTTGCTTAGTAATGACTTCATTTTATGTATGCAAAGTTGGAGACCTATGGAAATGATGCTTGCTAGTATTGATGCAGGTTTGAGTTGTGTATTTTTGGTTCAAGACTTTGAGTTAATATATGTCATGTCCTCTTTATGTCGTGAACCGAACTATGTCAAGTTCAAATAAATCTTGGAAACCCTTGACTCTTGTTCTAAAAGTATAGATTCTTATGAAAGAAGGAAAGATGACAAACATTCAAAGATCGCTTTCCGAGATCGTCCTCAACGCATGGCCATGAAGAGCCAATTGCTAGCATCTTGTCTCAAGCTATTGGAGAAATCTTCTTGAAATGTTTTGAAGCTGACAAAACGTTTCCATCAGTCTAGTCTAAAGGTTTGCAGACTCTGCTGTTTAAAGTCTGAAGAGCTTCGGACAGCCAGACTCAAAATTCAAAGTCTATCCTCATTGACAGTTTCTAATCCGTTGAAGAAAGGTTATCAAGAACTGGATGTTTCACTAAGGATATGACCTTATCGACTAGAAAAGATCTCTTGGCTGGATATGACATAACAGAATTTTTTATTTGATCTTGATTGATAAGGAGATTAAGGATCCAATGATTGGAAAAATATTCTTGGAAGGTTCTACTTATGGAAACCGAGTTCCTGATTGTATGGGCGAAACATGATTGATGGGCTATCGACATGTTCCTTTAATAGCTCAAATGATCTTCCTAATTGATTCTGTCCAATGGGAAGATTGGAAGAATTCCTTTGGTGAATGCCAACGGGTATGATGGCATAAAGGAGTATATAAGGAAGACGTTCTAGTTGTTCGAAGAGTGCACGATAGAAGAATTCCAAAGTCTGAAGCTCCTTGTTTTTAGTCAATACATTTGAGCGAAAACTTGTATGCAAAAGAGTGTTTATATTCGTGAGAAACCTTGAGGAAGTGTGGTAGAATATCTACACTGTGGAATCAAGGAAGAACTGTGCTGTAACATCTCTTTTGTTCATAGTGGAATCTAGCCGGTAGGCTGTTAGTGGGGAAGAGTGGACGTAGGCTTGGGATAAGCCGAACCACTATAAACCTTGTGTTTAATCTTCTCTTCCCTACTCTTTACTTTACTTTGATCGTAATTCATTTTATTAATCAAAAGAGTACTGCTTTTCTATCATCTACCTTTATTTTTACACCTATTCACCCCCCTCTAGGTGATCATACTAGCTACATCAATTGGTATTAGAGCCTGTGTACTCACTTTGTTTGAAGTGTTTTACTTCAGAGTTAAAGATCCATGGCTAGTATGTTGGCTCTAGAGCTGGTAGAAGGGCAAAGCAATACCAGACGACCTTACTTTGATGGAAATGATTACAACATATGGAAAAACAAGATAAATGCGTTCCTAAGATCAAAGGATCCTCTGGAATGAGACGTTGTAGAAAAATGAATCATTCCTAAAGCTGCACCTGTCTCAGAAAGAGGAAAAGATACTGTGGAGTCTAGTCAAATGACTCATGAAAAGATAATCAAGAGACAAGCTGTTGATGCAAAAGCAATTTATTCTTTATATTGTGCTTTATCTCTTACTGAATATAACATAATATCTTCTTGTGTTACAGCTAAAGAAGTCTGGGATAGATTACATATTACCTATGAAGGAACCGATCGAGTGAAAGAGACTAGAATCAACATTCTCATCGGTCAATACGAAGCCTTCAGAATGAAATCGGGAGAATCTATAACTGACATGTTTAGTCGTTTTACAAAAATCGTGAATGGTCTTGAAAATCAAGGTCAACCAATTTCTGATCCCATGAAGGTAAATAAGCTACTGCGTGGACTCTCAAAGGATTGGAATTACATAAAGACCTCAATCAGAGAGACCCAATTTATGCCACTATCTGTTGATGAGTCGGTTGGGACTCTTCAGTCTTATGAAGTGGAACGAATCAATGAAGACGAAGACCCTAAAGATAAGAAATCCATTGCATTAAAATCCAATGATGATTTTGACGTTATAGATTCTGAAGACGATATGGATGATGAGGAGCTTGCTCTCATGATAAGAAGATTCAGAAAGGTGAACAGAAAAGGAAGAAGATTCAATCCAAAAAAACAAAATTCTCAAAAGCAACAGACTAGGTCTGTTGATGATGATGAATCAAACAAAGATCTAGTCTACTTTGAATGTAAGAAAAATGGGCACATAAGACCCAACTGTCCTCTTCTGAGGAAGAAGAAAGGAAAAGCTAAAAGGTATCGAAAATCTCTTAAAGCAGAAACCTGTAGTGATATAGAGTGTGAAGAAAGTGATGATGATTATGCCAATATATGTCTAATGGCACAATCAGATTCAGATTCAAACTCCAAGACAGAATGAGATTCAGACAGTGAATTTGAGGTGAGTAACTTCAAAATCCTTATTAAAGTTTCTAAATACATTAATGAGTTGTGTTTTAGTCTTAAAACTTCTCTTAAAAGGATTTCCGAACTCAAAAGAGAAAATTCTGCTCTAAAATAACAGGAAAATATTTTGAAATAAAAGGTGAAATGTTTAGACATGAATGTTTCTTCTCTTAGAAAAAGTAAAGATAATCTTTCGAAAGAAAATGTACTATTGAAAAATGATATCTCAAATATTTCTAAAAAATTTTCTTTAGGATCTGAAAAACTGAAAAAAATTCTTTATGTTCAAAGACCTTACTTCAACAAATCTGGTTTAGGAATGACTGCTGAAACCATTCCTTTAATTGATTTTCCAAAGGTAAAAGAAAGAATTAAGTAAAGACCGACAAGAGATACTTATAAAAATCATTTTAAAAAGATCTTTGTAAAACCAGTATGTTGTAATGCTCTCAGATGTTCAAAGTGCAATAGTGCAGATTATTTTGAAAAAGAACGTCTTATGGTTTGGAAACTGTTAAGAAAGTATGTGCAAAAACCGCATTTCATATTAACTCAAATGGACCCAAGAAAATATGGGTATCAAAGAAAGTTTGAGTCTCTTTTTAAATACAGGTCACTATCAAGAAAAAGGTAAACTGGTATATGGATAGTAGATGCTCAAGACATATGACAGGAGATTTAAAGTGCTTCATAAAGCTCGTTCAAGTGAATGGCGGAAAAGTCTCATTTGGAGGAAATAGCAAAGGAAGAATAATGGGATTTGGAACTGTAAAGATTGGAAACCTCACAATAAGCAATGTTTCTTTAGTTAAAGAACTCAACTACAATTTGCTCAATGTCGGTCGGTTGTGCGATACGGTTTCAAAATCTACTTTCAAGAGGAAATATGTACGGGAACCAGTAAAGACTCTATTCAGTCATTCATGGGTCGAAGACATGGAAATATCTACCTCTTGGATGTGAAACCAGATGAATCGCAATGTCTAATCTCAATCCAAGACGAAGTAAGCTTATGGCACAGAAAGCTTGGGCACATTAATATGAAACAGATAGCCAAAATCTCAGCAAAGAAGCTTGTTCGTGGTCTACCCAATTTATTATACCAAAAGTCTGATCTATGTACACCGCGCATATTGGGAAAACAAGTAAGAAATTCCTTTAAACCAATAAATCAAGTTTCCACTAACCGTGTACTGCAGCTTCTGCATTTGGATCTTTTTAGACCAACCAGAACATAGAGCATTAGAGGTAAGAAATATTGCCTGGTAATTGTGGATGATTACTCACGATTTACTTGGGTATATTTCCTGGCAAGTAAGTCTGAAACCTTCTCTTATTTTGAAAAATTTGCTAAAAATGTTCAAAATGAAAAATGGTATATTATTTCAAGTATAAGAACAGACCATGGAGGTGAATTTGAAAATCAAGATTTTACAAAATTTTGTGATGAATCCGGTTTTCAGCATGTGTTCTCTTCTCCATATACTCTAGAGCAAAATGGAGTTGTGGAAAGAAATAATAGATCGCTTCAAGAAATGGCTAGAACTCTTTTAATTGAAAGCAACATCTCTTCACGATTTTGGGTTGAAGCAGTTTCTACAGCTTGTTATATTATCAATAGAGTTTTTCTAAGGCCTATTCTAGAAAAAACCCCTTATGAATTATTCAAATAAAAGAAGCATATTGTTTCATATTTTCATGTGTTTGGATGCAAATGTTTTATATTGAAAAATGCAAATGATCGAATTGGCAAGTTTGGAGAAAAATCAGATGAAGGCATCTTCCTTGGATATTCAACCTCAAGCAAAGCCTACAGAGTCTATAACAAGAAAAGTCAATCTGTGGAGGAATCAATGAATGTCAAATTCCAAGATTCTATGCAAAATGAATCTATTCAGACTCATCTTGAAGAGCAAAATGAACCTGCTCCAGACTCTAATAAGTCTAAATCTCAGGAAACAGCACAGACTTTGAAGGACCAGCAACAAGTGACTGTTAAAGACTCAAGTGAAGGAAGTGACCATCAATTTGACAAATTAACCAGCAACTGGAAACATAAGTCTAGTCATCCCAAAGATCTTATTATTGGCGACATTAATGAATGAATTCGCACAAGATCCAAGAGGCGCGAAGAGTTTAGTGCTGTGGCTCTTATTTCTAAAATAGAACCCAAAAGCATAGAAAAAGCTTTAACTGATGAAAGCTAGATTGAAGCTATGCAAGAAGAACTCAGGCAATTCAGCATTAATGATGTTTGGGAGTTAACTCCTAAACCAAAAGGTAAATCTATTATTGGTGCTAAATGGGTTTTCAGGAACAAGAAGGACGAGAACGGGAAAGTCATAAAAAAACAAAGCAAGACTCGTGGCCAAAGGATATACGCAAGAAGAAGGGATAGACTATGATGAGACTTACGCACCAGTAGCAAGGTTAGAAGCAATTCGTTTATTACTTACATTTGCTTGTCATAAAAATTTTAAGTTATTCCAAATGGACGTCAAAAGTGCTTTCCTAAATGGATTCATCCATGATGAAGTCTATGTGGAACAACCACCTGGGTTTGAAGTCCCAAGGAAATCAGACTCAGTATTCAGACTCAAAAAGGCCTTATATGGTTTAAAACAAGCACCTCGAGCTTGGTACGATAGGCTGAGTAAGTTTTTAATTCAAAACGGTTTTGTGAAAGGTAAAGTAGACACTACTCTGTTTATCAAAAGAGAAAGCAAAATTTTTGTGCTAGTTCAAATATATGTCAATGATATTATATTTGGATCTCCTAATAAAAGTCTGTGCAAGAAATTCTCTAAGACTATGCAGGATGAATTTGAAATGAGCATGATGGGTAAGTTAACCATCTTTCTCGGGCTTCAAGTGAAACAACTGAAGGAAGGAACTTTTATTCATCAAGAAAAATATGCTAATGATCTCGTTAAAAAGTTTGGACTGAACAATTGCAAAAAGGCTTAAATACCAATATCAAGTTCCTTGAAGATAGACAAAGATGAAGGAGGAAAGAAAGTTGACCAGAAGCTATATAGGAGTATCATTGGCTCACTCATTTATCTTACTACTTCTAGACCTGACATTTTGTTTAATGTTTGCATTTGTGCCAGATTTCAAGCAGATCCTAAAGAATCTCATTTAAGTGCTGCAAAGCGTATTATCAAATACATTGCTTCAACTTCAAGTATCGGCCTTTGGTATCCTAAAAATGGACACTTTACTCTTCTTGGATACTCAGATGCAGATCTAGCTGGATGTAGAGTTGATAGAAAGAGCACCTCGGGTACCTGTCAACTACTTGGAGGCAGGACAGTATCTTGGTTTTCAAGGAAGCAAACTACAGTAGCTTTTTCTACAGCAGAAGCAGAGTATGTAGCTCTCGGAAGTTGTTGTTCACAAATTCTATGGGTAAAACAACAGCTAAGAGACTTTGGAATTAAAGATTCATGCACGGAGATTAATTGCGACAACACTAGTGCAATCAATCTTACTAAAAATCCAATTCTTCATTCAAGAGAAAAGCATATAGAGATTCGACATCACTTCATAAGAGATCATGTTCAAAATGGAGAAGTTTCGATTCAGTTTGTTGACTCAAAGAACCAACTAGCGGATATATTCACAAAGCCTTTGGAGAAAAATCAATTTGAAATTATCTGTTTCATACTCAACATTTTGAGGCTTGAAGAAGTTAAAGTCTAGAGACTCTCATACTCAGACAAACAAGACTTTGACTGTAAGTTATTCTCTCTCTCGAATCTCATCTTGAAAAGGTACGATTATCAACCGTATCTGATTATTGCTATCTTTAATTGACGTGATTATAGCAACGTTTCCTTTTTGAAAAAGAAGTTATTTTTTAAATGACTATTTTCTCGAAAAATGTAGTTATTTTGAAAAGGTATATTTTTATTTTCCTTTATGACGTTTCGTATACCTCTTTTTAACTAGTTATGCACTGTTGTTTCTTCCTCGCTTTACTCTCCAAAAACCCTAAGAAAGCACCGATCTTCCATTCCTGTTTTCTTCCCTTGTTTAATCTTCGAAAAAGTTATCATCTTTCTTAGGAAAGTCAAGCAAGGAATCTTTCAAAGACTGGGAAAGATGTCGTCTTCAAGAAAGTTTTCGAGAATCGCAAGCAAGGGACCACGGCGAATGAGTGAGGGGCCTACACACTTCGATCTCACTGAGGAAGAAGAGTCTCCAAATCAGCAACAGAGCCCACAACATTCTCAGTAGAGTCATTCTTCACCATCTAGTCCACAAGGTGCTGGTCATCAACAAGAGAAAGAAATCGTTGAAGATGCAGATCCTATAAGAATTCAAAGGCCCTCTTTTATTTATAAGCTTTACCATGCTTTAAAGAAGACTGGTACTCCATTGAACTACGTCGATGAGTTTCTTAAGGACAAAGGATATGGGAATGAGTACATTTTTTTTTGTGGAAAATGGAAAGTTTGGGAATTGCTCCTAAAGGGGTGGCAGAAGAAACCCTTGCAAATATCCCAAGTGATCCGTGTGTTAAGGGGCTTAATCCGATAGATGGAAATAATGATGACAAATTGTACAGCCAATTTCAACCAAGAATGAGTGTTGCAGCGAAAATTTGAGGAAAAAGGAGAGAGCTGTTTAGATCAAAGGAACAGAAGGAATTATACTCAAAATTACTGAAGCGTGGGGTGATAAACCCTAGGAGTGTGGATTTTGATTTTCTGGATGCTGTGAATGTGAACTTAAGGGAAAAGTTCAATTTTCTTCAACTTGAAAAGTTCTATTCTGACACCACAGAGGCCTATGCTCAATTAACTGCATATTTCTATTCAAATCTTAGTTTCTTGGATGCGAATAGAATATCCTTTAGTGTCCGAGATCAGGACTTTGTGGTTGATGTGGATATGCTGGCGGATGTGATTGGGGTTGAGAGAGGAAGATATCAACAGATCAATGTTTCTATTGCTCGTGCAACATTGGAGCTTGTTAAGGATAGAAGAACAGATGAAGAGATTTCTTACTTGAGGATGAGTGCATTTAATATTCTGCTTTACAAGATTGTGATCAATTGCCTCGGACCGAAATCAACTTCCAAGACTGATGTTTTAAGTTCAGAGGCAAAGTTGATGTATACCATCATTAATGGGAAAAAGTTTTCTCTTCCTCACACTTTTATGTTTCACATGTATAGAGTAGTGGTGAAGGACAGAGGTCAACTTCCTTATCCAGGTTTTGTGACAAAGTTATTCAGACATCTGAATATTCAGCCTCCACAAATTCTCTGTGTTAGATCGTGTGATCATATGGTGGTAAGACTGAAAATGGTGACTAAAATGCGTCTGAAGGAACTAAGCAAGGTGTTAGAGAAATTCAAGGAGAAGACTCCTGTTAAAACTCATCAAATCTCTTCTGCAACAAAAAGAAAAGGGAAGGAGCCCATGGTTGCTCCATCCAAGAAAAGAAGAGCTCTCACCGTTGAAGATGAAGATGATGATGATGACATCACCATTTTTGCTATAGCATTGAAGAAGCTAAGTTGTCCTGTTCCAGAACCAATGGAACAACAGGAGAAAGAAGCAGAGGAGAGAGAAGGACAAGAGAAAGAAGAAGAAGAAAGAGAAGCTGGAGAAAAAGAAGCAGAGGAGGAAAGGTTTGAAGAAGAAGAAGAAGAGAAAAAATCAAGAGGAAAGAGAGCATGAAAAACACTCTTCTCCACCTGAAGGCATGGAAAGAGGGGGAGATCATAAGAAAAGATGAATGTCCTCTTATCCGGCTCACAGTGAGGGAGTCAGTCACTCTCCAGCAGACCCAGGAGACATTCATGCCTCTCATTTTCCTGAGGAAGAATATGATGCTTCATTGCCAAATCTGTGTGATTATGATCTGCCATCGTCTGCATTTACTCCATCAGATCGTGCCGAAGCCAGTACGCAGACTGATAATTCAGCAGATCTTCGTAGAATTATGGATATTCTCTTGGAGATGCGCGGTCAAATATATGCTCTGGGATGCGAAGTTCAGAACTTGTAGAATGCAGGTTAAGCTTCTTCAGGTTCCTTGAAAGATCAGATCCAAGCCCTCTCTGTTCAGATTCAGGCTAATGCTAAGGGTGAGGAGGTTACACAACTGAAGGAAGACTTGAAAAGGCTAGAAAGGATCGTTCAGTCCATGGGAGATTTCCAGCTTGTTCGCGTTCCCAAGCAATCTTGACTCTATTCCATTTTCATCTCAACCTTTTTAATGCTGACAAAAAGAGGGAGAAATGCAAGATTTAAATCAAACTTTGAATTTTTAATCGTTTGGATTATTTGACTTGGATTGTTTTGATGTTTGACTTTATTTTTGTGTTTGGATGAGAACTGAATTTGAATTTGGATTTGACTGCTATTGATATCTTATGGATAGCTTTATCATATACAAGACTAACCTATTTTTTGTGGTTGCAGATTCTAGTGTTATTCATTTAGCCATTTATCTTTATAAGATATGCATATTTGTTTGAGTAATGTTTTGCAGGTCAAAGTTATCCAAATCTGCAGGAAAGTTTTGTCACCATCAAAAAAGGGGAGATTGTTGGAAAAATCTTCTTGAAATATTTTAAAGCTGACAAAACGTTTCCATCAGTCTAGTTTGAAGGTTTGCAGACTCTGTTGTTTAAAGTCTGAAGAGCTCCAAACAGCCAGACTCAAGATTCAAAGTCTATCATCATTGACAGTTTCTAATCCATTGAAGAAATTCTATCCAAAACTGGATGTTTCACTAAGGATATGACATTATCGACTGGAGAAGATTTCTTGGCTGGATATGACATAATGGAATCCTTTATTTGATCTTGATTGATAAGGAGATTAATGATCCGATGATTAGTGAAATATTTTTGGAAGGTTCTACTTATGGAAAACGAGATCCTAATTGTATGGGTGAAACATGATTGATGGGCTATCGACATGTTCCTTTAATAGCTCGAATGATCTTCCTAATTGATTCTGTCCAACGGGAAGATTGGAAGAATTCCTTTGGTGAATGCCAATAGGTATGATGGCATAAAGGAGTATATAAGGAAGACGTTCTAATTGTTTGAAGAGTGCACGATAGAAGAATTCCAAAATCTGAAGCTCCTTGTTTTTAGTCAATGTATTTGAGCGAAAACTTGTACGCAAAATAGTGTTTATATTCATGAGAAACCTTGAGAAAGTGTGGTAGAATATCTACACTATAGAGTCAAGGAAGAATTGTGCTGTAACATTTCTTTTGTTCATAGTGGAATCCAGCCGGTAGGCTGTCAGTGTAGAAGAGTGGACGTAGGCTTGGGATAAGCCGAACCACTATAAACCTTGTGTTTAATCTTCTCTTTCCTACTCTTTACTTTACTTTGATCGTAATTCATTTTGTTAATCAAAAGAGTACTGTCTTTCTATCGTCTACCTAGTATCGTTGTGGTATCTCGAGAAATTATTTTTATACCTATTCACCCCCCTCTAGGTGATCATACTAGCTACATCACAAGCAAATTTCGCCTGCATGATCTCCTCGCATGAACATAATATTGCAGAAGAATTAAGAAAGACTCCACTTTATCGTGACTTACTTGGTGCCGAAGACCTAAATCACATGGAGGATCAAGTATGTAGCACAAAGCGCCTTCACTAAGGCTGAAGCGGATCATCTCCGTAACGATCTTAAACCAACCAAACCAACTCTCTAAACCACTCTCTCTCTCTCTCTCTCTCTCTCTCTCTCTCTCTCTCTCTTGCTCTCACTGCACAAACAAGAAAGAAAGAGGAGAAGAAACCCATAATGAACCAGAGAAAGGAGCTCAAAACATATTTAAGAAGAAGAAGAAGAAGAAGAAATAGAAAGTCATGGCGTCAACAAGACGCTGTGGATCTCTCTCAGGCAATACGATTAAAAGGAAAATATAAGCATACAAGATTATAGTTGCACGACAATTCTTGTTATTACTAATACAGATATTCACCATCTGACGCAGAGTTCCATTCTTGGACTATAGCCTCAGATTTGTTCATGAGGGCGAGGGTGAAATCAGCATGGATGGCTTGCCTAGGATTCAAGTATATAAGAAATAGTTCTAAACTTGCAAAAAACTCCATTTAACGCTGAGAGTCTTGAGGAGGTGACGAGCAACTGCAGATTTCATCTCTTCTAGTCAACGAACACCAAACCGGCATCGCCCCATCCAAAGAAAAATCGTACATGATTTCAAGGTTGGAATACATTAACCAAATCGTCTGCCAGCACCGGAACCCAACGGTACGTACATCGTAATATTGTACTCGATCTGCTGCAACATAACAGAAGGAAAGAACTAATCGACAGTAACTAAAAAAATTGAGACACTGTTTCATTTGGATAGTTTCCTGCTTCTAAGAGGAGCCAAGTGGACCCTAAGAGGTCAGTCTATAGTGGTGAGGGACGAGAGAATGGAACGCTAGATTTAGGAAGGGCCCGATTCGACCGCGCTTCAGATTTTTCAATCAAGAGACCTCTTAGCTAATTATACTCTTCACTAGTCCTTTAGGGATGTAAAACTTTTCTGGATCACATTGTACTGCATTCATGTTTTATAGAGGAGTTTAATCATGTTTTGTTTTTCGAGCGCGTTCAGATTTCGTGCTTAAGATATCCATGAGTTAAATTTCTTGTTGTTTATACTTTCCACACGGGGACCTGTCTTAGGGCTCAATAATGAGGCTTTGCTTAACCTTGCTTAATTTATTCTGAGTTCTCTAATTTTTTGCAAATTATTTACAATTTCTTTAGTGTTAATTTATTACTTACATACCTGCATAATAACCATCACATGTTAGTGATTTAGAATTAAATTTAATAAAGATTAGTTGCAAAACATATTTTAAATAAAGAAAAATGTACTGAAATAGCCTCAGATTAATCTATAATAATCAAGTCCCCGTATCTATGAATCTCTGGTTCACAAAAATAACAAATACTCCTATAATTTACATGGGTGTCTAATCAACCCATAACCAATTGTGGCAACTCCAAAATAAATTTGAATTTCATATTTAAATGATTTGGTTAAAATCTCAAGTTGCAATTTATAAGGGCTTGGGAGAGTTTGCTCAAGGCAATAGCACCATCTCTTTGATAAGTAACCATTCGTGCCTACATAGTAATCCATAGCTTTCCCTTGGTGGTTCATCTCGAGGAAGGTCACAACATAACGCAACAAAATGCAGTTGCCAAGAGAAAGAACCTGCATCTAGCAAAGACATGTAGGAATGTGCCTTATGCTAACAAAGTTCTACCATGGTTTTGGGTCAAGTGTATGAAGGTGCACACTTAGTTAATAGACTACCCCGAGCCAAAGCTTGGTTTTATGACACAATATGAGAAGATGTGGAATTGTAAGCCATGGTGAGTCACTTCAGATATTAAAATGCATATGTTAAGCATTCATACTTGTTGCTTATGAACAAGTTTGATAATAAGGTGGTTCATTACATATCTGTGGGTTATGATGATCAAAGGAAAGGGCGGAAGTGTTGCAATCTTACAACAATGTAGTTTTATATTTCCAAGAGCATGATGTTCGATAAGGCATCATTGTGGTGGCCATCACAAACAGTTGTACTACTAGATTCAAAACAAATTGAAGACATAAAGAAAGAATGGAACAAGGTAATGGGTCTGGCAAGGTCTAGCCTATCGAAGAAGTAATTATTGAAAGTGAAGCCGCAGAAGAAGTTGAAGCACGACCGCTAGAAAAATCAAAAAGTCTATGGCGAATAGTCATATGTCCAAAAATAACAAAAGAGCTTCAACCAAGTCAGACAAATGAACTTGAAGAGCAAGAACCTCATATAAAGAGGTCAATAAGGCAAAAGAAACTGAATCATAAATATGCAAATGCAACTTTGACTGAAGATGTTGAAATATTAGTCATTTATGTATGAGTAGGCCTCACAAGGGGTAGGATTGAGGAAGGCTATGGAACAAGAGATTCAAGCTTTCAACTAGAATGAGACATGGAATTCGGTGCCAAGATGTAAAGAGATACACCTTCAACCTTGCAAGTGGGCCTAAGATCTTAAAAATGACCAAAAGAGTTTATAGAAAGATATAAGGCACATTTAGTTGGTCGAAGCTTTTCACAAAAGTACAGGCTAAATTATGACTAAACCTTTAGCCTAGTGACAAATGTTACCCATTTGTCAACAAAAGTATGCAAAAAATCTTCTAGAGAAGTTTAGGATGTTTGATTGCACACATCTCCACACCTATGGATGGAAATATAAAGGGAATATGATATCTTTCTCAAAAGTTCAGAATGTGATGTATGGAATAGTAGTAAGAAGCAATAAATAGTGTTGCTATCAACCACAACAACCGAGTAGGGAGCAGCGACAATGGTGGCTTAAGAAAGTACGTGGTTTGTGCAATTTATCAAGGCTCCACATTAACTTATTCAATGCCCTGTAATGATAATCAAACGACCATCCCCATAGGCAACTGAGGAGAACCCAATCTTTCTCACTAGAAGCATGCGTGTAGAGGTACATTATCACTTCTTGCATAAAAAAAACATTGTCGAGAAAGATACATATGAAACACGTAAAGACAAGTGATCAAATTGTAGATATATTCACAAAGGACTTGAAACTGCAAATTTTGAAGAGTTTCGAAAGCAACTTCGCATGGTTACTAAATCCATATTTAGAAAAGAGTAGACCATGAGGGGGAGTATTGAAAAAAAAAACATGCATAAGAAAGTAGAATCGTGGCCTACACCTAGTATTATTGGGGATAAGTACACTATCAGTGTCAAAAATTGTGTATGATGCTCATTTTGATACCAAAAGTTTATTTTGGATCACTTAAGTACCAAAAAGTTTCAAAAAGATCATTTTAGTGTCAACGCTGATCTAATTGATCGAAAATCCGACATGGCACTTTTTTATTAATTTTTGAAACTGATATGGCTCGCCGGAGAGTACAGTTAGCATTTAAATAACAAAACGATGCCGTTTGGCATCTTTCCCCCAAATCAGAACCCTAAATCCCTAAATTGAGAGAGAGAGAGAGAGAGAGAAGGCATGGCATGGGCTTCCTCATCGTCTTCTTCCTCGAAGAACAACACCAGCACCAGCAGCGGCACCGGCACCGGCACCAGTAGCGGCACCGGCACCAGCACCAGCACTAGCACAACTCCGCCTCCAGTTCGTCGAACATTGTCAACAAGCCCAAGCTCTTGTCCTCCTCCATCTGCACCCTCCTTGTTTCCCTCGCCCTCCTCATCTTCGCTCTCTCCACCTTCGACCCCCGCCCCCTCTTTTTCCTCCTCCTCCTCCACCCTGGCCTCCTATTCCTGTCGCTTCTTGCCTGAGAAACAACCTTAGCCTCTCCTCACTCACCTAGTCGAGCAACTACAACAGAGGTCGAGCAATGGTGGCCGAGTAATGGTGGTCGGGTGACGATGGCCAAGCGAGCTAGGTCAGCGTTGGGTGAGGATTGGACAAGAAAACCCTAATTTCAATCTCCATATGAGTTGTACGGTGTCGTTTTTGTGAGGCCATCCACATATGACGGCAAAACAATGTAATTTTCTTAAGGAGGGCGGAAAATGACGTCATTTAAAAACCTTGTCGATTTTATTTTAATTATAAAAGCCACGTAATCATTTTGACTGAAATCTCTTGCCGATGGGACTAAAGTGATCGTTTTTCCTCCAATTTGACATTTAAGTGATCCAACGGAAACTTTTGGCACCAAAGTGAGCATCATACACAACTTTTGGCACTAATAATGTACTTACCTCGTATTATTGTAATCTCTACAATTATCTAGGGGACCTGGTGTTCTAGAATTATTTATGAGGTAGGACTATCTTCTTGTGATGGCTATCACCCTTGTATCACGTCTATTCACAATGCAAAAAAGGAAAACACTTGCATTATATTGCAATTTTACATACCACATAGGAAAAAGATTGGGTGATAGTCTTTTGTCTACTATAAGAATAACAGCCTATTTTACATTACAAAAAATCAAATAATGAAATTATAAATTATTGTAGGGTCCATTCCTTCAAAAATTTGCAACTCTCGGCAAGTTATTATTCTCACAAGTAAACCAGAGACTATTATGCTAGTAAAGTACTACCACATATTGTCCAATGGCACATATTTAAGGAATTAAGTTGTGTCAGCATTACCCATGAAAACTTTCCATAAAAGATAGGTAACTATGTGTTATAGGATGAATCGCAAATCATGCGGCACTTAGGGTGCGTTTGGGAACCACTTCCCAAAGCCCTTTGAGGTTCCAAAGCCCCTTGGGCAAATGCAAGTGTGTTTGGCATTTGTTTTTGGGTTTGCATTCCCCAAATGCCAGCTTCACAAGGTTGAAAGCACAAGGCAGGTTGGGGGGCTGCCTTGGGCTTTCAACTTACTGAAAATGCTGAGCTTGAGGGACTAAAAAAAATTTTCTTCCCAAATTATCCTCATTGATTTTTCGTTTGTCCGGTTTTGCCCTAACTATTCATCGTCTTCTTCTTCTTCTTCCACGAGCAATCGCTGATGAAGGGCAGGCAGTCACCGGCGACTGTCACCTAGACGACCGACGCTGGGGGATGGCGTGACCGCCACGCCATTTGGGTTGCGGCGAGGTTTGGGGCGGTAGGGTCGCGGGAGGACCTTGCCGCCCTCAATCTGGGTCGTGCGACCTCGCCGCCCCCAGATTCGGGTTGTGCGACCTCCCATGACCTCGTCGCCCTAGATCCGAGGGTAGTGAGGTCGCGCGACCCCGCTGCAACCCAGATCTGGGGCGACAAGGTCCTCCTGCAACCTCGACACCTCAAATCTAGGTCGCCGGAGGTCGAGGTGGCGTCGCGCAACCTCGACGCCCTAGATCCAAGGTCGCCGAAGATCGAGGCGGCATCGGGCAACCTCACCACCCCAAATTCAAGGTTGTCAGAGGTCGCGACGGCATCGCATGACCTCACCACCTCAGATTTGGGGTCGCCGGAGGATGTTGGAGGTCACCGAAGGTCGCTGGCAGCCGCTACCCTTGCCGGACAATTTTTTTTTAATTTTTCTTTTGATAATTTTTTTTTACCACAAAGATCCTTTGTAAATGTAATTCCCCAAACACCATTTTGCTCAAAGTACTTCACAAAGGGCTTTCAAAATACAATTTACCAAATACAGTTGCATTTTGGAAAACACCTTTAACTCAAAGGTCTTTGCATTTTCCTAAAAACGTTCCTCAAGAGTCTTCCCAAACGCACCCTTAGACTTCAAATCATTTTGGTTGGCTTAATTAAGTCTTACTCTCACTTTCCAGGAAGGGTATCCTTAAAAGAGAAAGTAGAGAGAGAATGTTCTTTAATGAAAGCGGATGGTACAAGTGAGGAGAAGGGATACCCTATTTATACAAGAAACACTTATGATAGAGGATGTGTCTAATCGATCCGACGATAGAGATGTAGATAATCTATGGTGGTGGATATCGATTCTCATCACATTAATCCAATGGTGGAAATTGAATCTATTCAACGATTAAAGGCATCAATCATTGTCAAACAAATTCGATGGTAGAGATCAAATGCCTTTATCAATCTAACATTTCTAAGAAACCCCTTTGGACCAGTAATGTGGCAATCCTTTGAACCGATGCCATGGTTAGCTTTTGTCCGTGACATGTGAGTGTGTTTGCCTAGCACAAGTCCATGTACTCTAGTGGAATGCTATTGCACCATTCAAGATTTGCTCTTCAATAAATGCGTATAGAGTCCATTCAATAATCTCTCTCTCTCTCTCTCTCTCTCTCTCTCTCTCTCTTACCCTCCTTCTCCCCATCCCTCAACTCATTTTGCTCTCTGTTTGTTCTACCATGGCTTCAATAAACTTCATAGCTAGTCCAAACTATGTTTCACACCCTAACAAAGCATCTTCCAAAAGCTTTGATCATTTGGAAAATGGGTTTTCTCTTGGAAATAAGAATCTGGGAGGAATGTGAGAGGCAATCTTCGAGAAACGACCATTCAGAATATTACGAGTCAGGTCCCGGCGGTTTCTCAACCGTTGAATGGGAAAGAAGCCGTGAGTGATTGGAATCACTTCGCTTGGGCTAGCGTCCGGCAAAACCAGCGGGAGAGCGAGTTCGTCGTCGAAGGAGAGATACCTCTCTGGCTGGTGGGTTTGTGGGTGATTTTTTTTATAATCTCTCATCCACGTTTTCACATACATGTGATGAAATTCATGTGCTTTTGCATCCCCCAATTAAATTTCTTGTCCATTCTGCTTGTTATTGTCTTACCATATGGGAGAAAAGGGTAAAAATGAAATTATCTTGTTTGTTTTGAAGACTAATTTGAATAATAAGAGCAGCTTTATTCAATTTTCATTTGCTTCCGTAAAAGAAACGAGAAGGAAGAACAACAAAAACATGTTAAAATATTTAAATAATAAATTATGCATTCATCTAAAAACAAAATTTTTAGAATAGTTAATAACGATTCCATAAAATCTCAAACGGTAAAACTACGAGAAGTCGCAAGTTCAAATCTTTCAAACCCTTATTTGTCTCCCAATTTGTATATTTCCATGCTTTAAACTAAGGCCAAAGTCCACCCTTAAAAACCACACTCGGTCACTAGAGTCATTTCTTAAGATATTTTCCAAACACTAGAATAATTTAAAGCGGGGGCCACTAATCTACAATCGATACTATTTGTTAGACCACTACCAACTATTCTAAAACCTTAACTTATTAAAAAAAAGTAATTTAATAAATAAATACTCTATCACTCACACTAGTCTTTTTTTTTTTTTTTTTTTTTTTTTGCCTAGTACTATGTGACATCCTAAGTTTTTTTTTTTTTTTTTTTTGGTCCGAAAAGAGAATATATTTCCATTTATGTTGGGAAAAAGGAAGAGCCCATTAGAAGGGCTTCATTACAAAGCAAATCTAGCATAGCTTGAGGTGGGCTTGTAGCCCAATTTGGTGATAGAGAGCCACATCCATATGCCTTCGCAGCCCAGTCGGCTAGGGCATTTGCCTCTGTTCGGCAATGTTGTAGCGTGAGGTTATTGAAACAGGACAGAGCATCATCAATTTCGGTGAAAAGGGCGCGGCATTCCCTTGGCGGCCGACGTTCGCGGTTGATAACTTCAGCGAGAATGAGGCTATCGGTCTCTAGCAAAAGGTGAGAGCAGGTATTTCCTTGTGCTGAGAGGTTCTTTAGGGTGAATAGCATAGCTTGAAACTCGGTCTAAAGCGCTGATGTTGCAAGAACACTCCGGGTAAAGCCGCCGATCAATCGACCTGTATGATCGCGAGTAATACTAGCGATCACACCCATTTGAGTGGCAATAGGAAAAGCTCCGTCGAAATTGATCTTGATGGTGCCTTCCTGCGGCGAATCCAGGTGCGGATGGGGTTCAGCAAAGGACGTCTACTGGGTTGTTGTGGTTGAGTCCGAAGTTGGAGTTAAGCAGAAGTGAGAGCCGTGTCAACAAGGTGGTTCGGGTTGGTCTGGTGGTGGTGAAAGATGAAATCATTCTGGGCTTTCCACAGCTACCATAGGAGTGCTGCAATTATCTCAAGCTCAAGTACATTCGCCTTGTGTGCAAGCAGGTCAGCAAGCCAAGATCGATACGGTTTGTGCTATAGTTTGTGATGGTAACCTGCACTTTGGGGTGATTCCAGATATGCTGGGTCCAGGGGCAAAACAAAAATAGGTGCTCTGTGGTTTCAGGTAAGTGTGTAGAGCAGAGTGTGCACAGTGGGTCTGGGGTAATGCTTCGTTGGTATAGATTAGCTCTGATAGGTAATGCGTTTTGACAAATTGACTAGAGGAAAGTGCGAATCTTGGGGGCTGTTTTGGTTTTCCATATCTGCTGCCATAATTTTCTTGGTGTCTGATAGGAAGTAGATGTGCGAGAAATTACTTGCGTTGATGTTACCTGTTTGATGATATTATAGGCGCTCTTAATAGTATACTGGCCATCTCCTGTCCCTGTCCATAAGAGTTTGTCCTCGGTTGATGCTGGCCACAGCTTAATAGTCAGTATTTCTTTAACTATGTGTTCCTCGAAAGAAAGGTTGAGTAACTGAACATTCCACTCATTCCGATGTGGCATAATAAAACCTGCAACTGTGTGAGGTTCCTCTCTAGGCATTGGGCCGCCTAAAATTCCCATAGATAACCAGTTGTCCTCTCTGACTTTGATGTTTTGGCCGGCCATTACCTACTGACCAACGAAGCTTCTTGATAATAGAATCTCGTCCTAACAGAATGCTCTGCCATCCCCGTGACAGTCTAGACCCCTTATCAGCATGCCAGAATGTTGTATTTTGGAAATATAAAGCTTTAAAAATTCTACTCCACAAAGATGATGGGTTTTGGAAAAGTCGCCAAGCTTGCTTTCCCAAACGAGCTTTATTAAAAGTTTGTAGGTCTCTAAAACCTAGTCCTCCATTGTCTTTCCTCTCTTTTAGAATATCCCAGCTCTTCCAATGAATCCCCTGTTTGTTACCATTGTTTTGCCACCAGAACCGAGCTATTTTTTGTTCAACAGCCTTACAAATAGAGACAGGAACCTTAAAAATCGACATTGCATTGCGGTAAAGCTTGAACCACCGATTTCAAAAGAATCTCCTTCCCACCTTTGGAAATCAGACTTTCTTTCCATCCTTCCAGCTTAGTATTTACTCGTCCTAGGATCCAAGCAAACATATCTTTCTTAGATGAGCCCCAATCAGAAAAAAAATGCCTAGATACTTGCCTGTTTTGTCTAGAATTGGCATCCTTAATTCGCTCGCCATGTTTATCTTAAGAGCATCAGGGCAGCATTTACTTAGGTACAGACCTGATTTATTTCTATTAATTTCTTGCCCTGTGGCTATACAATACTGATTAAGGATGTTTGCTAAATTTTGACACTCCCGGGTACTACCATCGAGGAAAAAAATGGCATCATCAGCAAAAAATAAACGTGATAGGGTGGGACAGCACCTATTTATTTTTATACCCTGGTGATGGCCCATAGCGATAGCTTGGTGGATGATGGTGGATAGCATATTAGCCACAAGGATGAATAGGTAAGGTGAGAGAGGGTCGCCCTGTCTGATTCCCCTTGTAGGTTTGAAATATGGTAAGGCTTAACTTTACACTGAAAGTAGTTGTCATTACGCATTGCATCAACCAAAGCACCCATCTATCCTGAAAACCAATTTGGCGAAGATAAGCTTCCAAAAAATCCCATTCGATCCTGTCATAGGCTTTCTTCGTATCCAACTTTAGGATTGCCTGGAATTTCTTCTTTCTGGTGCGAATTCTGAATTTGATGTAATACCTCTTGAACTATCAATATATTGTCTTGTATTTGTCGTCCTGAGACAAAAGCACTTTGCTCTGTGGAAATCAACTCAGGAAGGCAAGTTTTCAATTGGTTCGCCAAAACCTTTGAAATAATCTTATAGATAAAATTGCATAAGCTGATGGGTCGAAATTGATCTAACCTCTCTGAGCTAGGTACTTTAGGTATCAGACAGATTTCTGTTCGGTTAATCTCTGCAAGCATCACTCCAGTAGTGAAAAAAAGTTGCACCGCATTAAACACATCATCCCGTATAATATCCCAATGATTATGATAAAATAGACCATTTAGGCCATCGGGTCCTGGCGCTTTGGTGGCTCCAAGTTGAAATGTTGCTGTCTTGACTTCCTCTCTTGTAACTTCAGCGGTTAATTGGGTGTTCATTGTGGCTGTCACAACTCTAGGGCATTGCGATAAAGTAGGTCCATAGTCTCTCTGTCCAGCTGAAGTATACAGATTTTGAAAGAAAGTAGTTGTCATGTTCCTTACCTAAAGTGGCTCTCGTATCCACTGCTCATTTCCATCCTTTAACATGCTGATTGTATTTCGTTTCCGCCGTTGTATTGTAGTTGCATGAAAGAATTTGGTATTTTTGTCCCTCCACCGTATCTAATTGATCCTAGAACGCATCGCCCAGTAGTGCTCCTCCTGTAGCCATATATTCTGAATTTGTGCCTTCAGCGAGTTAACCTGATTTATGTTGTAATCTCAAACAGGTTGATTGATATGACGCTGAAGTTGCTGCTTTAAGGTGTTTAGTTGATGATGACCAGCGGTATACTTCTATTTGCTCCATAAGGCCAGTGTAGCAATTGTCTTCCGAAGCTTCTGAGAGATGGTAAATGTGTTATTCGAGTCAGAGGACCAAGCATCTAAAATCACCCTGTGGCATTCAGCATCTTGAAGCCAATAGGATTCAAAGGTAAACTTCTTCCTCCCCCTGATTAATTTGAGATGTGTATTTAAGATTAGTGGACTATGATCCAACCCTAAGCCAGGTAAAGCATGAACTTCAGCTTCCGGATAGGTTAATCGCCAGTCCATAGTGCATAATGCGTGATCAATCCTCTCCTTAACCACTTCCTCACCACTCCTATTATTCACCCAAGTGTAGGCACATCCCTTAGTTTCGAGATCCATCAAAGCACAGTCGTGTAATAATTCTCTAAAGGAGTGCAACCGATATTGCTCAGGTGCTCGTTTACCCACCTTCTCCCAATGGTGTAAAATTTCATTAAAATCACCAATACGCAGTCAAGGGAGAGTATGTAGTTGGCTGAGTTGCCGCAGATTGGCCCATAGATGTTGTTGCTGTTGAAAAACCACTGGTGCATGATGATAAGTAATGCCCATAGATGTCATACTCATATTAGCATAATAAATAGTGTCGATAAAATGTGAATCATGAGTCTGGACAGTAAGTGTGATCGGCTCATGCCAAAAAAAGACCATCCCTCCAGCCAAGCCTTGGGGATTCACGACAAAACTATTTTGGTACTTCAGTTGCTGCTGTACACGCCTAATAACAGGTTCCTGATTCTTCGTCTCCATCAAAAAGATAATATTGGGCTGTTCTTGGGCCACTAGGGCCTTTAAAGCTCGAATTGTTAGGGGGTTGCCCAGCCCCCGACAATTCCAGCTGATAATTTTCATTTGTCCAGCGGTGGCTTTTTTGGGCAAGCCACCATGGCCCGTGTTTCTACCCCTTCGGCTACAAATATAGGGGTATCCATAAGGAGTGAATCATCTAGTTGTACATTAACATGAGAGCATGTCCCATAAGGGTTATAGCACTTAGCTTTCTTAAGAGGACTTACCTTCGTAATCAACCTTAGTCCTTTTAGTTTTTTTCTGGCTGTGGATCCCTCATCTGTGTTCCCACCTAAAGTTAAGTTGTTCGGCTCTTTTTCTTACTGTGTAGTTGCTGCCACTGAAGAGGGTTGCAAGGCAGGCTTTGGAACACTCTGAAAATTATGTGCTGGACGAATCTCCGTTGTTGGTTGTTGAAACATGGTGCTCGAAGGTGCTGCAGGGAGTAATAAAGGCGAGTGATGTTGAGTTTCTGGTATGATTTCTTCCTCCTCTGTTGTGTCTGGTAGCTGTTCATAGAAAGCTGTCCAGAAAGGGCTGTGGTCTCTAACCTCTGCCCTCAGCCAGGGACCATAGGACAGATTATCTTTACCCTCAGCTTTTGTATCATCAAAAGGAATAGTCAAACAGTATGTAGCATAATGGCCCAAGATGCCGCATGAATAACAGTAGTGAGAGAGGCGCTCATATTTAAAATCTATCCAGATATTCTTTCCTTTGAGTCTGAGTAGTTTTCCTAATTTCAGTGGTTGTTTGAGGTTTATTTCCACTCGAGCCCTCCCTATTTTGAAAGTAGAACCTTCTTTATGCTCGAGAGTCACCTGCTATACCTAGCCAAGGTGGTGAACAGCCCTAGCTATCATACTCTCTGTGCATCGTTCCAAAGGAAGTCCTAATACTTGCGCCCAGAACTCACTAGTTGTGAAGTCGTAGCAATGGAGAGGTGTATTTTTCATCCAAGGTTTTATAATTACAAGATGGTTGTCAAACAGCCAATGGCCATTATCTAGTATTCTTTGCCGTTCTGCTTCCAAATTGAATTTGAACACATAAATACTGTCTTCGCGTTGCAGAATTTGAACATGATCATTTCGCCAAACTCGCTTTAATGTGTTTTGAAAGGCTTGAAAATTAATTGAGGGTTCGGACAGGATTTTACCCACTAATATTGAGGTGCATTCTTGCAGCTTCTCCGGCGGTACCTCGTCATCCCAGACATCCACCTCTTCTTCGGACCAGAGTCAGCCAAGTTGGTTGCATAGTGCAGCGAGATGGGCATCTTCTTGTTGCTGGGCTTGAGTCATAACGAAATTGGCCAAATTGAGCAGTAGATGCAACATGCACAGGTTTGAATAGGTGACCCAGAAAGAGATCCCAGTCACTGGGCCACAAAGGAGACTTAGAGAAGAAATTGGGAACTCGAGAGAGGAGAATCGGCAACTGCAATGGAAATTACCCCTTGGGCCTCAACGCCAAAAGAAATAGGGGAACTACTAGACACTAACGAGCAAGGATATTAGGTGGAGAAGACAACTACTTCAATGTTGATAGTGGAATCGCCATCAATCGAAAGTGAGAATGGAATTGGGGAACGAGAAGAACGAAAGGAGTTGAAGGTTTTGAAAAGGACATGAGGGTAAGTCTGAGAAAACGGAAAAACCCAGAAATGGAAACTAAACTCTACATCCTAAACTCTACATCCTAAGTTAATCCCTCACTGTATTATTCGCTTTGGCCATCCTATACCAAGTCTCATGAATTATCCCTTTGGTGTACAGGCTGGCACTTTCCTGAAGGTCACCCATTTTGGTAATGCTTTACCTTGAGCATGCTTAACTTTGGAATTTCAAAGTAAAATTTGTTATTACATCAAAAGGTGCCTCCATGAATTCACTCTAATTTTCAAGTGCACGCAAACATATCCCAAACATGTTTTCCCCCTATTATGTGTGCAATTCAATTCATCTTATCACATTGTCCATCACAGAAACTTGCTAAGAATTGCTCCTTATCTAAACCCTCTGACCCTGACGACCGCTCCCCACCCTCATCAGACAAGGTCATTACAGGTCCACCAATTTCGTTTATAGCGTGCTAATTTTGGAATTTACTTCAACATTTGAATGATTTTCCTTTGACTTAATTGAAGAGGTTTCACTTGGAAAACAATATATGGGGAGAAATGTTTTCATTTTCGCAAAGAAGTCACAGACTTACCTAGCACATAAGAAAAGGAAAGAAGAAGTCACAAACTGTAAATTATTGGGATTTATCTTGACTACCTTTGGATACCTTCCGGACAAAATCTTAAAAGAGTGTGATTTGTAATGTACCAATAGATGAAGATTACAGTTCGTGGGTTGAGAATCTCAATCGGGCTGCCTCCTTCCTTGCGAGCAAAGACTTTTACAAGTGCATTGCTCACTTCTCTTTTGGTACTCTTTATTATTTCATTTGGAAGCACAAAAACGACATCCTCTTTAGAGAGCAGCGCTTATCCATTCCAGTAGTAAAGAATCAACACAGCAAGGTCATCAGAGACAAGGCCACCACCTTCAGGAGTGTGGATGATACTTATAGAAACTAGAGATTGCAACGTAGCTGGGGTATTGATCCAATCATTTTTTCAATTGGAGAGTCTTTTACTTTGGCAAGGCCCTAGCCTGGTGTTTGCTGTTTGGATGCTCTTCCTCCGCATGGGTGCTTCCTTGATGGCTCTTCACTTTTGTCGTTGGCGGGTGTGGGAGTAGATTGTGGTTCATTTGGCCTTATGTAGCCTCCCGCTGCTTTCCTTTTCCTTTTGCCATTGTTTTGGCTGTTTCTGCTTCCTCAGGCCCACTCTTGTGGTCCTTTTTTGCATTCGGCTCCCTTCCACTCACTCTGACTTGTTGTCTTGTTGAGTGCAAGTTTTATAGCATCGGATCTTTTGTAATTGTTGGTTAAAGCTATATATTCTTACCATTTACTAAAAAAAAAAAGATTACATGTGGTCTTATATCTTTAAAAATTCTTCTTTCAGCTATTCCACTGTATTATATTAGAAATACAACGTTTAAAGGTTTTTTATATACTGAAAGGAGTACAATATCATTGTTGACAATATAGTCTCGTGCATACTTATTATACATGACAAATGCATTGGAATCAGCTCCGGTGTTTTCTATTGGTTAGAGAGTCTTAATTAGTAGGTTTAATCACAAGTAGAACGGAATTTATCTAAGAAATGGTCCCGGTATGACGCATGTCAGAGACTACAACTTCCACCACCTCTTTGATGGCTACGCCATGGTGTCGAAGCTGCAGTTTGAGAAGGGAAGATTAACCACTGGCCACTGCCCGATCGAATCCGAAGCAGACAAGGCCGCCATGAAGCATAATAAGCTGATCTACCCAGAATCCTCTGAGGCCCCTAAGGAAGACAATTTCCTATTCTACATTGGCGAACTTACTAGCTTGATCTCTTGGGCGTCTAACTAATAATGCCAGTATAGGAGTCATCAAGTTCGGAGATGGACGAGTGATTTGCCTCACCGACATGCAAAAGGGGACGATAAGGATCGACCTGACCACGCTCGAGACCTTAGGGAGGCTCGAGTACGCCGACTCCGTAGGGGGGTCCGTTACAATCTCGCTCATCCAATCGTGACTGAGACCGAATTTCTGACGGTGTTACCCTACACGACCTTATCGACCCGGGTAGTTGGTGGTGAGAACGGAGCGGGGATCGACCAAGCGGAAGGTGGTCGAGAGGGTGGAGTGTCGGGGGGGGGGGGGGGGGGGGGGGGGGTGCCACAGCCTGTTGGGTCCCCTCGTTTGTCGTTACTGAGCACTACATCCTCGTGCCAGAGATGCCCTTGAGGTACGGTGTGAAAAGCATTCTTAAGGCCAAGCCCAATCCAATTGTACAGGTTCGTGTGGCACAAAGAATCCACAGGGTTCGCGCCTGTTATGTGTAAAGCCAATGGCAAAATCGTAAGCTCTCTTTATTTCTCAAAAGTCATTTCGTGTAGCACAATCTTAAAGAGTGCCGTGGAGGTGCTAGTTTAGGATCATTGTTGTGCTTTTGAAAAAACTGAATTTCTATTAAAAATATGTAAACATTTTTTATTAGTTATACTCTATTCCTACTCTAATATCCACTCTCAAACTTTTGTCTTGCCTCCTTAAAGGGCGTGAAAGTCAAACTTATACCTAAAACTAAATTGTACTCATCATAATCTCCCGAAAAGGCGGAATTCAAATTTCTCATTATCCCTTTTTCATGTGGGAATGGTGAAAACGAGACAAATCCCAGTGATTTATACAATTTTTTATTGAAAGTATGTTCTTTTCCAATTATTATTGACAAGCATTTTCACTAATTTTAACAGTCCAAACATGCTCTTCTTGTATATAAATAAAAATCCATTTGTTTCACGAAAAATGACTAATTTAAAAAATATTTAAAAATAATAATTACTTACATTGCTTACGAAAATGAATGAATAACTTTTTTCACTATTTATGAAAATGTTTAAACATAAGTCATTGTCGATGATAATAATACTTTTGATTAACAAGTTATTTCAACCGAATCAAATAATTATTTTTAGAAAAAATTTTTTCTAATTAATCATTTTCCGTGAAATAAATGGAGTCAATGTAACAAGAATTTCTGTTCCTTTACTTCCATTGCATGAAAAAGGCGACGTGCATGGAGGTTCCTTTGTTCGTGGCAGTTCACTTGATCAGTGCATATGAAGAGACGGACGAAGACGAGCGAGCCGTCGCCGTGATCGCCGACTGTTGGGAGCATTATGGGGAAGCCACCATTCTCAACAAGCTCACCCTCCAAAACCTTCACTCCTACGCAGGCCAAGACGTACTTCCCCAAATTAGGCATCTTTTTTTTTCGTATACGGCTTTGGAATACGCGCGCTCGTGAAATTGAGGTATATTTATATTCGTTCGATTTGTTGAAATATATAAAGAATGGAAACATTGGATACATAGAAGGAAAATCGAAACTGTGAGCAAATGTAAGAAAGAGCATAAAATCATGGAAAAATTATACAAATGATTTATGAACTTTGACGTAATATGTAACGTGTTCCCTAAATTTTGAATTTATTCAATGTGGTCAATGACTTTAGCTCAATATACGGTAGTCCCTGAACTTTTCAATGTAGTCCTTGAATTGTATAAAAATATTAAATATAGAGATCATTGTGAACAAATCAAAAGTTCAAGAACTATATTGCATAAAATAAAAAGTTCAAGGATCACACATTAGGCCAACTTTAGGAATTATTTGTGTCATTATCCCTAGAATCGTAGCTCACAAACAGGAAAAAAAAAATTAAATAGAAATCGCACCATCACCTTCAAAATCATTCTGTAGCAGAATGCAAGTGTTCTTTTTCAAACTAATGGCCAATTGAAATGGGTCTGTAATATGTGGCATTTTCACATTATTATGCATCATTTGCTTATACGACTGTGTATATCATTATACTGTCAAAAAATTCAGAATTATTGCAAGTCGTGTAAAATCTCTACAAAGGCTAAGCATAGAACCCTAGATTCCTTTTTGTCCAAGGATTCCAAATCTTAGCTAAGTGCTACAACTAATGAAAAAAATCTTCAAGAAACTATGGAGTTTTTGTCAAGGCATCACCATGGATTAAGGTGAATTTATAGGAAATAGTATTTCATCTCATTCAACAAAAAGTCGAGATAAGTACGTAGGAGTCGATATTTTATATAATTTTAATGTTGTATGCTTATTGAATGAATGTTAGTCGATATCTTACGTACAGAAGTTCCACTCCAATTTTGTTTCCCACTCCTATAATAGATTTAAGGGAAAAAGCCACGAAAAACCCTGAACTTTGCTCAAAGTAACACATTTACCCCAAACTTTCCAAACCGTAACACATATACCCCAAACTTTTTTTGTGACACAAAAAATCCTGAACTTTCGTTATATGACACATTTACTCCAAAATTAGAGGGCATTTTGGTCTTTTCATTTAATTTTTTTTTTTTTACTTTTTTTTAAAAAATTAATTTTTTATTTCTTTTCTCTTCCCTCCGCCGGCTAGTCGGCGAAGGGAAGCTGAGCGTCCGGCGAGGCACCTCGCCCGGCGTCGGGCGGGTCACCCTCGCCGACCTCGGGCTAGGGCGGCCCTCACCGGCCTTGGGCTAAGGCGGCCCTCGCTAGCGTCGGGCGAGGGCCGCCCTCCTGCGTCGAGCAAGGGGTGCCCTCGCCGGATCGGCGAGGGTTGTCCTCGCGACGCTAGCGAGGGCACCCCTCGCCAGATTTGGCGAGGGCCATCCTCGCCCGACGCCGGCGAGGTCGCCGGACGCCGGCTTCCCTCCGCCATGGCCGGCAGAGGGAAGAAGAAGAAAAAAAAAGGAAAAAATAGAATAAAAAGACAAAAATTCCATTGATAGGGTAAATGTGTCACAGTTTGGAAAGTTTGGGGTTTTTCATGTCACAAAAAAAAAGTTTGGGGTAAATGTGTCACTTTGGGCAAAGTTCAGGGTTTTTCGTGGCTTTTTCCCTAGATTTAAAAGTATAACAACCATATTTATATCCCTTCATAATACAAACTTAATGTTTCATTGCCTTCGAATTTTCACCTATTACAAGATACCCCTATAACCTTTCATCTTATTATAACCGGTAACCTTTCGTTATTATTATTATTATTTTTAGCTTAGCATATGCATTGCATATTAAGTTCGCGTGGGTGAAAGTATATATATGTCGCGATCTAACCCCTCAAGGGAGAGCTGTTAGGTTTAGGGATATTGTCAATTTCAGGCTAATAGCTTTCCATTAATTCGAGTTCTCCAAAATCCATACCTCGCACGACATCGGGCGTTCAAAATTTTAATCAATTAAACTTATGCAATTTTTGATTAAAGAGTCACCATTAGCCTTTCTGTGGGGTCGGCAATAAACCTAGTAAGATACAAAAGGATATCTTATTATGCTAGAGACTCTAGATTCAGGAACTTATGTTAGCCCTAAGACTAAAGCCCTTTCAATACCTAACTTGATCATGTACTAACTAATGCCATAGCCGTCTATTAAAGAATTCTAGGCATTGTCCTAACCATTTTAAAGCAGGAAATAACATCCAAGATATTAAAAAGCACAACCAAGTACAATCATAAATGAAAGTACATATGTATCCTAATATTATTGTCCCTAAAAGAAAAAGACAATCCAAAACAAAGAACCTTATTATAAAACCCTAAAGACCTATTCAAATTTTGGGTTTCAATATTTTAAAAGGGTTTCCAATTTTTCTAAAATTTTCCGATTTTTAAGAATTTTCTGAATTTTTTTCATGATTTTTCTAATTTTATTATTATTTTTGTATTTTATGATTTTTAATGATTTTCTATTTTCTAAATTTTTTTAATGATTTTCCGAATTTTCTAAATTTTTGTATCATTTGCTAAAGATTTAAAAAAATATCATTTTCTGAATTTTTTATTTTTCAAATATTTTTTTCGAAATTTTTCATTTTTTTTATTATTAGTATTAGTACTATTATTATTATATTTGCGGAACGAGTTCAAACCAGATTTATCCGATCCGTCTACTTGGATCCACCATCGAATTATAAAACCAAAATTTTCTATTATTTTATTTTATTTTATTTTTTAATGATTTTCTTAATTTATTTTATTCTCTTCCTTTTGTCTTCTTCCTTGTTTACGCAACTTAATTGAGCCAGAATTATGAGCGACGAATCGACTTCTTTACCCATCATTGCCGACATACATATCACTAGAGGTAAGCGGTTCTAAGTTCCTTATAAGTTTCGCTTAGAACTTAAAATCTATCCTCGAATACAGATTTCTCATTTTTTAGAATCTGGAATCTACCCGTTGGAACCTGAAACCTAGAACCTGAGAGTGCTAGTATGAACACCTAGAGGGGGTGAATAGGTGTATAAAATAAACCTTGGCAAATATATGCAGAATAAAATAAACTTCGAATAAAATAAATGAGTTAGGGAAGAGAATAAGAACACAAGATTTATAGTGGTTCGGCTTAATCCAAGCCTACGTCCACTCTCCCAAGCTAACAGCTTTCTTGGCTGGATTCCACTATGCAATCAACAAGAGATTACAACTTCGAGTGCAAACACTTAGTAGTTTATCACACTATCTCACTAAGTCACTCTTTTGGTATTTCTCTCACGATCACAAATGTTTAAGCTCTCAAGAGACAAGTATATGATCGAAAGTCGTTCAGACTTTGGAATTATAAATTCTACGCTCCGTCTCTTATTTGCTTATCGGTCCATGATCTCCTTAAATACTCCTCCACTTCCAAACTACCCGTTGGACAGTATCCCGGAGAATCGTCTTCCAATATACCCATTGGACAGCTCTATATCTAGAAAATTTGGTAGCCGTTGAGTGACAAAGGTAGAATCCCAAATTGATTCCGATCGCCCATACAAACGAAATCTTGGTTTCCATAAGTAAAGCTTATTCGTATAGAAAGTTCTTGTCTTCAAGATCCAATCGTCAATCAAATCAATCTTGATGTGGAATCCAAACCAAATCACTAGCCGTTATATGATTGGGCTTGAGTTACAATTCATCGAATCTGGATGTAAAGTCTGATAGCAATAGATTTTACAATCTGAGTCTAAGTGCGATAGACTTTGCAATTTGAGTCTGAACATATTCTACTTCTGAACAGATTTAGCTTTAAGGTATGTACCCAGTTCAGCTTCAGCATAGAGACTGTCTTCTGGTTCAGCTTCAACATAGAGTCTGTCTTCTAGTTTAGCATTCACGTTCAGTCTGGAATTAGTCAGAGTAAGCAGACTTCTGATGTAAAACAGACTTTGACACTAAAATCTGGCAGTCTTCAGACTTTGAGTCTTGAGTCTGGCAGTCTTCAGACTTTGACACAGAAGTCTGGAAATCTTCAAAATATACTTTGGACATGAGATACATTCAGTCTTCTGGTCGTCTTCACACTTTGACAATAACCTTTATATGTTCTATCATATGCATGGTCTATTACTCAACCATCAAACATGTTAGTAGCCTTTGATTTATTTTGTCATCTTCAAAGCATCATAAGGGATTTCCCTAACAGAACCTATCCTATCACAAGTTTTAAGATCGGTTCTAGGGTCCAACAAGTTTTTTTTTTTTTTTTGTTAAACAAAACAAAAACGAACGCAATAATAATAAATAGGCTTGTCATTCATCAAAGAGAATGCAAAATAAACAAAACTATCAACAAAAGAAAATGAATTTTTGGCAAGGAATTTAACTAGATAAAAGTGTAGGTGAGCGGTTATAAAATCATGACAAGTTCTATCGGAACTTGGAACCTACCCGTTGGAACCTACCCGTTGGAACGGGTTCTTCATTTTTTGGAATATGAAACCTACATTACATACCCTAGAACTTAGAACATATCCTATAAGTTTCAAATTCTATCCAAGTTCCACTTATGTTATTATTGAAATATTACAATTTACTAATTGTAACTTATATTTAGATATAAAATATAAACATTAATAAAGTAAAAATCTTAGCTATAAAATGGAAACTTAGACTAGTGCTTCCAGATCATACATTCATCATCGAACAACATGGAATATCGAAAGAACGCACGAAGACATGGATCAAGAAAAATATCAAAATTTATTTTAAGTTCCAAGTTCAACTAAGAACCCGAAACCTATCCGTTGAAACAAGTTCCCTATTTTTTGGAACCTGAAACCCTATCCCATATACCTTGAAACCTAGAACTTAGAACGGTCAAGTTCTCAAGTTCCATGTTCTACCTTGGAATCATGCTCACCCTTACATATCACCATCAAACCAACACCAATCGACGGTCACCTACTCTGACTGACGGCCACCAACTCTGGCTACTTACTTTGGCGACAACAAAATCGACGGAAAATATCCACCCCAAATTAATTTCTTCCATCCTAGCTTTTCTAGCAAGCATATAATCACCAATGCACTACAAATCAAAGAGATGAACCATCATGACCTAACCTCAAGTGCACTAGTTAGGGTTTCGCTAATGAATTATTAAGTTTAAACTTAGCTCGAACTCTCCCAAATCCATATCAATTTGCGACTTAAAGTTCAACTTCTTAACGTACAAATGATTTTTCAATTATGAGTCACTACTAATTTATTCTTTAGTGGGTCAATTAGAAATCCAAGTTACTTTACTCCTACGAACCATTACACTAGATTTCTCTAATGCATTTGCTGTACATTTTCTCTTTTAATTTAAACAAGAAAAAGTATATTGCAAACAACTTGAATTGATTTTAAATTACTCATGATCATGTAGGTGTACAATCATTATTTAATACTCAATAAAGCAAAGCAGTGAATGAATTGTGAGGAAATAGAAGAATTACTCACCTTGAAGTTACGAAAACAGCTGCAGTGTTAGTTTATAATTCATATCAACAATCCTAAATATGATTTCTAATTAACAAGCTATCACTTATTAAATGAAGCCAAAAAAAATATGTGCAATGCTGCAATGATGCACAAAATTGTCTAGCTAAAATGACATGTAATGTACAACCTAACATGCAAATTATATTTCACGCTGAGCTAATCTAATGATGAGCAAAAATTTATGCAAATATTTTAATATGTCACACATTCAAATGATCCTAAATATGCAAGAACTAAATGATGTGTAAGGGACAACCTAATTCCACGTGACACACATGCATGATATAGTAATATGCCGTGACCTAAATTGCATGACATGCATGTGATATTTCTTTTTTGTGTTTTTCATGAAAATTCG
This sequence comes from Eucalyptus lansdowneana, assembly GCA_017140395.1. NCBI lineage: Eukaryota > Viridiplantae > Streptophyta > Magnoliopsida > Myrtales > Myrtaceae > Eucalyptus > Eucalyptus lansdowneana. Next base: position 48,192,550 of record CM029485.1, read on the forward strand.
AAATGAAAAAATAATTAAATATATTACCTAGTTCTAGAAATTATCCAATTCAATTTAAGGATTAGTCTAGACCGAATCCTAGTTTTTTTTTTTTTTTTTTTTTTTTGGTCAATAAACACATACGACGATTTCATTGATAGCAATTTAGATGTGCTACATCCGAAATTAAAACATCCAAGAGATTAGGTGGAGGATATTGGACCCAATTGTCCGGTAATAGATTTCTTTGCCGGGCTTTTACCACCCAGTCGGCGGCTGCATTGGCGTCTCTTCTACAATGGGTGACTTTAATGGGCTGAAGTCTGGCTATTAGTTCATGGGCTTCACAGAGCAGGGGCCTAATTTCCCAGCAGATCCGGCCCTCAAAGATTTCCTCCCAGCTCGCAGAAGCGGCTTCTCTTTGCTGATCTGTGAATGTGCGTATCACTTGCACTAACTCAAGCTGATCAGATTGGATCTCCCAACTCACTTCGTCCGAAACTGCAGATGAGTTCTTCGATAGCCACTTTAGGGTTTCGACCACGGCGCTAGCTTCCGCTTGAATGGCCGAATCGGCTTTTATCGACCGAGCAAAACCGGCGATCAACGTCCCCGCATGGTCTCTGCATACTCCGGCTACCGCTGCATCTCCAGAGTCGCTGAAGAAAGACCCATCTACGTTCCACTTGAAGCAGCCGCAGGTTGGGGGGTTCCACTGACTAGGTGAGTCTGATTCTTTTCCGTGTTCTGTAGCTTTTCGTGAGGGGCATTTACTGAATTTTCTGATCTGTTGATGGTTGGCGAGGGCTGAATCGAGGAGATGTTGCGGGTTAGGTCGCTGGTTTCGAAAAACCAGGTTGTTCCTCCCTCGCCAAATCTGCCACAGCAGTTGGGTAAGGAGTTCGAATGTGATGGTTGGGTGCTGGAATTCAGAGATCCACTTTTCTATACGGCTGATCTGGTGTTGGTTGATGTAGATCTGGATTTGGGGATCTTCCCATACCTGTTTTGTCCATGGACAGAGGAGAAAAAGGTGTTCGCTTGTCTCCGGGGCGCATTGACAAACTGGACATTGGTCATCCGAAATTATCCATCTATGCGAAAGGTTAGCTCTTGTTGATAAAGCATTATGACAGATGTTCCATAGGAAATGCTTGTATTTCGGTTGTGTATTAGCTTGCCATATGCGACGCCATAGCGTTTTCGGAATTTGGAAGGAAGAGGAAGCTTCATTCTGTTTTTGGGCTTGCTGCATGGCTTGTTTGCAATGATATGCGCTCTTGACTGTGTATAGTCCAGTTTTGGTTGATGTCCATACCAGTCTATCCTCAGTATTTGTCCTGCTTAGAGACAGGGCTAGAATTTCTTCTGTTGTATGCTGATCGAACAAGTCCCTGATGGGAGTTTCCTTCCAAGCCATTTGGGCTTCATCCACTAATTCTGACACCCTTTGAGGGTCCCCCCTGTTTGCTGGCCCTCCAATAACTCATTTAGGTAGCCACCTATCCTCGCGAATATTGACCTTCTCACCATTACCAATAACCCAACGGGAAGAGGGTAAAATCACATTTCTTCCAATTATTAAGCTCCGCCATCCCCAAGAGGGATTGTAACCACTTGCTGCTTGTTGGAAGTTGCCATTTGGATAGTATAGCCCTTTAAATAGCTTGCCCCATAGAGTCTCAGGTTGCTGGGGTAATCGCCAGGCTTGCTTACCAAGCATAGCTTCATTGAAATTAATCAAATCCCTAAATCCCAATCCACCTGTTTCTTTCCTTTCCTTTAGGATTTCCCACTTTTTCCAGTGAATTCCTTTGTGCTGATCGTTTGTTTTCCACCAGAAATCTGCAATTTTCTTTTCGATTGCCCGACAAATAGATAGTGGGACTTTGAAAGCTGACATCACATACTGCGGTATTGCTTGTACCACTGCTTTGATCAATACTTCTTTCCCTGCTCTAGACATTAATTTCTCTTTCCAGCCCTCTAGTTTAACATTTACTCTTGATAAAATCCACATGAACATTTCCTTCTTTGATCGACCCCAATCGGATGGTACACCAAGATATTTCCCTGTTTTTTCAAGTTCTGGGACTCTCATTTCAATTGCCAATCTCTGTTTGAGGGCTAATGGGCAGCCCCTACTAAAAAAGATCCCGGATTTATTCAAATTAACCACTTGACCAGAGGCAAAACAGTACTGATTCAAAACAGCAGCAACATTATGGCATTCAATAAGCTTCCCATCCATAAATAATATGAGATCATCCGCAAACATTAGATGAGAAAGGGTAGGGCACTCCCTGTTTAGTTTAATGCCTCTTATACTTTGATCAGCAACGGCTTTATGCAACAGCTGAGAAAGAACATTTGAGACTATAATGAAGAGGTATGGAGAGAGTGGATCACCTTGCCGTAGTCCTCGGGAAGGATTGAAATAAGGCAGTTGCTGTCCGTTTATTTTGACACTATAGGACACAGTAGAAACACATTGCATCACCCAAGAAATCCACTTGTCATGGAATCCCATTCTTCTCATACAAGCTTCTAAAAAATCTCAATCTACTCGATCATAAGCTTTTTTCATATCTAGCTTAAGGATTGCCTGAAATTTTCTTCTCCGACGTCTTGTTCTCAATTGATGAAGCACTTCTTGCACAAGCAGCACATTGTCTTGGATCAATCTTCCTTGAACGGAGGCATTTTGTTCCATAGTAATCAGTTGGGGGAGATATTTTTTCAGCCTGTTAGCTAGTACTTTAGAAATGATTTTATAGGCAAAATTGCACAAGCTAATAGGTCGGAACTGATCCAATTGTTCTGGATTTTTCACCTTTGGGATGAGAATAATTGTAGTTTTGTTCAGCTCTGAACTGAATTGGCCAGACTCATTGAAATTTGTAAATTCTTTGTATATATCTTAGCTAATTTCATTCCAATGATGCTGAAAGAAGATTCCATTTAGTCCATCCGGACCTGGTGCTTTCAAAGCACCCAATTGGAAGGTGGCTAGCTTGATTTCCTCGGGTGTGAAAGCTTCAGTTAGTGCCTGATTCATATCTTCTGTCACCTGGCTGGGAAGCTGATCCAAAAATGGTTGAAAATTCCGATCCCCCACCGATTTATATAGTTCTTGAAAGTAGTCAATTGTCAACTGTTTTATCTGGTTCGGGTCGCGTGTCCATTCTCCCCCTGGATTTTTCAGCATAGAGATTCTATTCCGCTGCCTTCTTTGTACTGCTGTTGCATGAAAAAACTGTGTGTTTTTATCCCCCCATTTAAGCCATTGAATGCGAGACCTCATCCCCCAATAGATTTCCTCTTGTCGCCATAATCTCTCTATCTCATCTTTCAGCTCTTGCATTCGGTTTTTATCATGTTTCCACATTGGACAGTTGGTTAATTGCTGCATCTCCTCTTTTAACGTTTGGATTGCCTTTCTAGCATTAGAGAATTTTTTCTTGCTCCATGGATGAATTTTCGTGATAAGCTCTTTGAGCTTGCTCCCCAATCCTTCTGTTCTTTCAGCTAGCCCCCTCCATGTATCTTGCATCAGCTACACATATTCCTCATCTTTTATCCAATATGCTTTAAATTTAAACTCCTTTGGTCGTTTTCCAATTCGAGGATAGAAATCCACCAGCAAAGGACTATGATATGAACCTATCGCCGGAAGGGCATATACCTCCGCTGAAGGGAATTCCACCCTCCATTCAAAATTACATAATGCTCTATCCAGCCGTTTCTTCACATAATCATCTCCCTCTCTGTTATTAGCCCAAGTGAAAGCACAGCCTTTGCTATCGATGCTCATCAGTCCACTATGATCTAGGAACTCCTGGAAGGCTTTCATTCAGTAGTTTTCTGCTTGTCGCTTCCACACTTTCTCCCATACATACAACACCTCATTAAAGTCCCCTAAACATATCCAGGGTTCCGGAGTGATATTTCTCATGGATAATATATCTAACCACAGTCTCACCCTATCCTGGAAATCAGTGGGTGCGTGGATGAAAGACACCCTAATGCTCTGATTTGTATCCCCATTAGTGCAGATGATATGTATAGCATGCATAGAACTCGATATGATAGAGATAGATACCTGGTCATTCCACATAAGTGCCAATCCCCCAGCAATACCTCTTGGATTGATAATAAAACAGTGTTGAAACTGCAGTTGTCGTTGTAGTTTCTTACAAACTTCCTCTTTATTTTTTGTTTCCATTAGAAAGAAAACAACGGGCCTCTCTTGAGCCACAAGGGCTTGCCCAACCCTCGACAATTCCAGCTCATCATCTTCATTTGTGGCTTGGTGGCTTATTAGGGCTAGCCACCAAAGCCCATTGCCGTGTTTCTTCCTCAGTAAGAACTGGAGTATCCAGTAAGGTTGTTTCATCTATGTCTGGCTTGCTTGACCTCTGTGGTTCATAGGGTGAGTATCTTTTCAGCTTCTTCTGAGCAGTATGTTTCTGGCCCTTTCCTTTCCTATCAGCCCCATGACTAGTTAACACTCCCTTCTTTATGTTTCTTAGTAAGGTAACCTGGTCATCAGCTGGTATATCAACAATTTCATCTGATTGGTACCATTGCGTCTCTCCTTGGGTATATTCCTTACGTTTACCTCTCTCCATGGACTTGATATGGTCTTCACACTCACCCTGCGGTGTTTCATAGATAACCATTTCTCCTTGATTGACTGTCAAATCAGGGGTATTGATCTCCTACGTTAGATCTTCAATCTTTGTCCCGTAAAACACATCCCAAAATGGGCTGTATTCATTCGCTTCTGTCTTCAACCATGGTCCGAATAGCATATCTTCTTTGTTTAGAAATTTTTCTTCCTGATATGGCACTTCATCACAATGCTGTGCATAGTGTCCCATTCTCCCACATGAATAGCAATAATAGGGTAAACGTTCATATCGGAAATCAAGCCAGATTTTCTTGCCATTGTTGCTGAAAATGGAACCCGGTTTCAAAGGCAAAGCCATGTTAATGGTTACTCTTGCTTTCCATATCTTATACGGCATATATCCTTTTGCTTCAATTTTAACTTCTGTAACTTCCCCTATTTCTCCTGCAATACGTTTTATTACTTTTGCTGAAATCCATTATGCTGGTAACCCATGAATATGGACCCAAAAGGAACAAGTATCAAACTTATAGCATGCTGGGGGGGTATTCGGTATCCATGGTTGTAGGAGTAATAGATGATTTGCGAATGACCAAGGACCCATGGTGATTACTTGCTCTTTCTCCCTCTCCGAAGCGAAATGAAAAGCATAAATTCCAGGGGCAAGCAGATTGATCTCTGCTTGATCTGCTTTCCATACTTTGCGCATTGTACTCTGAAAGGCTTGAAAATTGATTTTAGGGTTTTGGTATAGCTGTCCAATTAGGGTTTGCTGACATTCTCTTACCTTGCTCGCTGAGATTACATCATCGACTGTTGTAATGGCTTGATTTGACCATAGTTTCCCCAATCTTTTGCAGAGTAAAGCCATTCTGGCATTGTTTTCTTCATTCGGCTCCATACTTGCTGTTTCTAGAAGCTTTGTTCAACTGCGCAGGGAGCTACCCGAAAAGAGGGATAGGAGAGTAGATGGACCGAATCCTAGTTTAAATTGGATAATATCTCTAACTAAATAAACTCTATCTTAGCATGCAATCTATCTATTAAAACCTTCTCTATCTTATTTACATATTTTTGGAATTTTTTATTTATAAGAATAAAATCAAATCAAACAAAGATAAAATCTGCCACCCAAGATATCATCCATTTCTATTTAAATTTTATTTAAATTTATAAACCAATACTATTCGACGAGGTATAAGATTGGATTGGCCAATTTTTCATGAAATCACAAATCATATCTCAGACATAAAATCGGATTGGCAACTATTCATGCAATTGCGAGTCATATATCAGGTGTGCAATTGGACCAATAATCATATGCATGTTGAAAAGTTGAATCGGGATGGCTACTGAATAGTAATATATTTCTAAGTTGAATCGATGTCACGATATTTCAAACAAGAAAACAAAATTTTCGAAAATTAAATTGGATAAGATTTTTACCTAGCACGAATATTTGCTTCCAAAGTTGGACCTAACGGATTTTGGTTTGGAATCAATGATGCTTCACGGCAGTGTGGTTGGCGGCAGCAGCGACGAACGGCTCGCGGACTAGGACAGCAAGGCGCGGCTGGACTTTCTTTACTGCTCATGGCATGGCTTATAATGACTCAAGCGAGGACGGCGGTAAAAGAGTGCGGCTATTGAACTGTGATTTTACCAATGAGTCACAAAATCAGGTGAGAACTCTTGATATACAAATCTCTTCGTGAGTCTGAACCCCCAATGAAGACTTTGACCTAGCTCTTAGGCCACTTCTACGTCTCCAAAGGAATAAGAATGTGACGTCTTCTGCATGCAAGGAGTGATGAAACCGAGGGATAACACGCCAAAAAGCATAAAAATCAGGACTTCACAGGATCGCTCTCCATTGCGTGGAACCAAACACGTTGCCACAACTTGATGTGACCCGACCAAAGCTGCTCGTTGTGGGAAACTCGCTGGAAAGACCTGCAAGAGACACCTTCACACAAAGATGTCTGAAATTTTAGATGGCTTGCTGGTGTCGTCAGCGACGTGATGAGCAGCGGCAGCACAGCACAGCGGAGCGGCAAGCTCGGTTGTCATCGGCTCGTGCTGCGGATCACGAACAGCAGCAGCTTGGGCTTGCGGCAGCAGTGCGAGTGATAAATCGACAACAAGATCCCGCGGCGTTGCGCTGGCGTGAAGCTTATGGCGAAAAAAAAAACATCGTCGAGTCGCGGAGATTTAGGAGCTCGGTAGCAGTCGTCTAAGGAAGAAGACGACCCAAACCCTCTCTCTCCATCTCTCTTCTCTCTGTGTGTGGCCGCGTCTATCAATTTGTGAAGCCTCCCTTTTTTTTTTGCATAAAACGCCGCAATTTATGATCTCTGCACACCGACTCCTCGCTGGATGAGTGTATATATTTTCCTTATTTCATTCAACCAAATATTTTTCACTTATATCAACCGATTCTTCCTTAGTCCGCTTTCCTCAAGATCCACCGCTTCTTTATTCTTTTTTCCTTTTGTTTCTTTCGATTTTTCCTCTTTATTGACCGAAATATATACACCAATACATGCTCGAGATCCAAATAATACTCCCTTGTCTCACACACGACCCTGGTGATTGCTCATGCTTCCAGAATTTTGAAAATGGAATTTATTTTTTCTAAATTAAGCACCCCACGTAAAATTTGATCAACGCATGCAAAGTGCAACACAATTTTCGATTACGAGCTTGATTCAAATTTTTATCATTGCAGGCTCAGTCCAATCAATCCCATTAAGTTCAAAACCATTCACTTGAGACAATTTACCACCGGTCCAATTATAATGCAATAAATAAAAAATATTAATTAAATTATATAATGAATGCTTCTAAAACTACATGTTATGCAATTCAATTCCAATATTTTTATTTAGGAGTTTAAAATAAATCCATAATTTTTTTACGTAATAAATAAATGATCAGGTCGTTAAAATTTAAGTCTCAACGTGAACTGATTGGGGTGGCCTTGAACCAGGGTTCGCCAGCAAGGGGACGTCCCCAACGAAGAGCTTTCCGGCATGGAGATTTGCGAGGACGTTGCGCTCAAAGAAGGATTTTTCGTCAAATCACATAGAAACACAGAGAAAATACGAGGATCAGACATGATTTAACAAATATCACAACAAGTACGAATCGATCTTGAGCTTAATCGCGAGCTAGGATTCGGTCTTTTCCATAGGCATTTTAGCGAACATGTGCTATGCAGATTCTGCAATGGTTTTCCGTGTCGATTTCAACGCGATTCTCAGCTTCGCAACAATACAAACAGACTATAAAACACCGTTGCTAGCAACAAACCAACTACGCATTATCCAAATTTCCTCGAAACTAGCAATCCATTCGGGCGTATCTATTTCGGCCAAAAACAGAGGTGAGGCAGGGCATTCGGAGCGAGGGACCTAGCTGGTCCGGGAATGAGACCGCCGCCGGATTACGTTCGCAGGGCACGGCGGTCGTGCGAGGCTCTCTCCGGTCCGATGAGAGGAGCCAGAGCAGAGGGAGCTTCGAACCTTCCTCTCTCAGATTTCTTCTTCTGGTTTCTCTTCTTTTTCCCGGGTTTCTTCAGCCCCTCCTCCGGCCCTGCGAATCTTTTCTGGTCTTTTCTTCAGTCCAAGCTCCTTTTCTGTCTTCCATGGCCGACGCCGAACGTCGTTCACGCTCCCCCACTCCTCCCTCTGAATCTTGTCTGTCATCCTTACTCTCTCGTGCGCTAGCTCGCCTCCTAGAACACCTAGGTTTTGCTTACGTCACGGCGCTGTTATTTGCCTTCGCGTCACAGGCGTCCCTTTGCTCACGGTCACGGTCACGGTAGCGTCTTTCTTACCTTTCCTCAGGCGTGCTGGGCTGGGCTCTTTTTCCTTCTTAATTTTGATGTGGGCTTGGAAAACAAAAGATGGGCTAAAGAGAAACAAAAATATGGGCTAAAGAAAAACAAAAGATGGGCCCAAAAAGAAAGAACAAGACTAGGTGGGGGCGGATGGGGCTTAGAAAGCGGAAAATGCCAAAGTGGGCTGAACAAAACCAGCCCACTCGATTTCATTTCTATATTCCCCTTTTTTTTTTTTTCTTTTTTTCAAATTTTAATTTATTTTAATTTATTTTATTTTATTATTAAAATTTTGGTATCTCTCTTTTTTTTTTTAATCTTATCCATCCTTTTTTTTGTACTTTTTTAATTTTTGTAAAATAAAATGGATACCTAAAAGGTCGACAAAAATTTGGGTGTCAATAATATAATCTCGTATTTTTAGAGGAAATCTTTCTTTTTCTCTTAATTACTAGTGAAAGATGAAAAGTTATAGAAAATGACGTGAAACTAAATTAACTCAATTACTGATAATAAAAAATATATAGTACTAATATTTTTAAACTATAATTTGCTAAATTTTGATAAATATAGCCACTTTAATATATTCAATGAGGTACTTGAACAAAAAAGAATAAACAAATTAAATGAAGAAGGAAAACGTCTCAATAATAAAAAGGTGAAATGACAAAGATTGATTACTAGTCATATATATTAAAGGGTTAATTTATGTGAAATCATTTAATATTATCATTGTTGCTATGTACAAAAAATTGAGGTTGTTCCTAAATATCAAATTTAGAGCAGATTCAACACTCTGCACTTTACTTGTTAGACTATTTAAGGTGTATTTATTAACCGGAATCATCCATTCTTAGTCATGATCCACGAGGCATTAGGCCCCCAAAGACCAAAAGGAGTAAGTTGAGCACTTCTCGACTTAAAATGATTGATGACATTATAGCACAATTGCTCATTCCCATCAGATTCACGATCGTCATTACGTTAGTTATTCAATTCAATTATATTCAATTGTCTAAGAAGAACGTCAACCAAACTTGATTAGAAAGTAAATCTAATTGAAGCTCGAGCTCAAATATTGAAACCACTATAAAATTGAGATACAATGTTATTTATCTATTCCTAATATTGACAATTGTAAATTTGAGAAATGATGTAGTTTATTTTTATGGGCCTTCCCCTATGCTGGATATGTTCATTTGTAGTTTACCCTCTGTGGGTACAATGTTGGTGAATAAGTCTCACTGGTATAATGAAGACCGTGGATGTAGTGGTGGTCAGTGATGTATATGTTTGTGTAGAATTGCTAGTGGTGAGAGAAGTAAAATTCATTATATGCATGTAAAGCTTAAGATATGTGAAATGATTCTTGATAGTGCAATGATGATTTTAATAGCTTCAATGTTGCAATTCCTGCTTATATCAGATGTGAAATTGGATTTATATAGGAAAATTTATCTATCAAAGGAAAAGAGAACAATTTGTGGTTATTCTTCCTATCAAGGTTAAATGAAAATTTGAATGATTAGGTGAAGCAGGAAAGTCATTTTTTTTTTTTTTTGGTAAAAAAGAAGCAGGAAAGTCTTTATTCCTGGTTCAAGCTTAATATTTTATCATTTTCTTTTTTTACAACGAGGATGTCCTACTATACTACATGCAAGCTAAAACTCATTCACTTCACCTAAACAAACCAGACAGAATGTGGAAACCTCGTATGAAGGTTTTTAACATATTCTTGTCCTCAAAGATTTGACTCTCGTGAAAGAAGGGAGTATGACAAACATTTAAAGATTACTTCCCAAGATCCTCCTCCACCTTTGGCCATGTAGAGCCAACTACTAGCAGGTTGTCTCAAGCAAATGTCACCTGCAAGATCTCCTAGCATAAACATATATAGCGGAAGAATTAAGAAAGAGCCCGCTATATTTTTTTGTCCTTTTCTTTTGTTGACTATGTCGTAACTTGGTTAGTGTCGAAGATTTAACTCACGTGGAGGATCAAGCAATGAGGCACAAGGCATCTTCGCTATGGAAGAACCGGATCATCCCTGAAAAGAGGCATACAAGATTACAGTTGCATGACAATTGCTGTTATCACTGTTGCTAATGGTCAATTGGATGGCTTGACTACGATGCGTGCATATGAGAAATAGTTCTACATCCGCAAAAGCCTCCATTTTATTGCTAAGAATCTTGAGGAGGATGAGAAAATGCAGATTATGTGATGAGAAAATGCAGATTTAAAATCTTCCAGTCTACGGAAACCAAAACCAGGATGGTCTCATTCAAGAAGAAATCGGATATGAGTTCGATGTCGGAGTCCATCAACCAAAATGTCTACCTGCACCGAAGCCCAACAATAGTCAAGTCGTCATATTTGACTCAAACTGGTGCAATATAATGAAAGTAACAAAGTGATTGACAGAATAACTTACAACAAACTGAGGCACGGTTTCACTTGGAGAAGTTCCTGCTTTTAAGAGGAAGTAGACCCTAAGAGGTCCCTCTAGTGGTCAGGGCTGCGACAATGGAGTGCGAGATTTAGGAAGTGCTGATTCGACCATGCTTCCGATTCATCAATCCAGAGACCTCTTAGCTAATTATCCTCTTCACTAATCCATAGCCATAACCATAAAGATGAAAATTTTTGGTGCTAACATAAATCTGATTCTATTCAACATAAGAACAAAAAGGAAAAAGAGAGAAGATTCTTCTAGCTGACATCCATGTCAAAGTACATCAAAATTTGATTATATCTGGGACAATTTCGACATGCTCTAGAAAAAACATAAAGTCAACACGGACCGCACAAGAACAAAGTTCTGCTTGACGATAGTACTCATGGAGATATCCGACAACAGAAGCAAAAAAACTTCTTTCCATCTGAAAAACGCATACAGCTATGCTGGTGCTTTGCGTCATGACTTCAGGTGATGGTTTTCTAAGAAAATCATATGGTTCCCGTAAGTACACATGCCTTGGAACTTATACAAAGGAGAAGAAAGCCAAAAGTCAAAAAGCTAAAGAGAATATGATATAACAAAATATCAATATTGCATTCGCATACTGAAGCATTTAAGTCCGGCTCTTCCGTGTGTGAAAAGAGTTTCAATATAATGGGCCCCAATGTCAATCTTGAAGTTGAGACAAATGAAGGCCGAATATAAATTTGAAATAGAATTCCATGGGGTGTTGGAAAAGATTCACCAATTTGTGAACGCCAAAATCAAGGTCATTTGCAATAATAAAGCTTGAAGGGAGCAACAAATTCGGTGGATTGATTTTGAGTGATATCTGCAGCTTATCACTAGAGACACAGAGACAGGATTCCATCAGTCTTTTTTCCCTTCTTTTTTTTTTTTTCATGATCGGCATCGCTTGGGCTAGGCTGAGCACCGGCAGGGGCCCTCTTCGGTAAATTTGGTGAGGGTAAGGCTGCCCAACCTAGAATGGGGTCCTCGCCAGCGCTTATCCTCACCAACTGCCGCCTATGATCAGACGCTAGCGATTGGCAAAAAAGAACAGAGAATAAAAAAAAATTAAAAAAAAAATCCACAATGGCCAATTAATTATTTTTAAATCGATTTGGACGTTTGTACAGTTTTGACTTTAGGTGCAGATTCGCAAGATTTTTGAGTTACGAAACCATTAAAATATGTTCACCTATTCCATATGTGTGTTTTGAAATCGACATGTGTGTTTTGAAATCATAACAATGATGTGTCATATTTGGATTCATTCGCCATGAAACATCGTATAGGTTGAAAGGACATTTTCACGTGATGATGCATGTCCTGACTTCACTACATGCTAAACATATATATATTCTCCTAAATAAACCATAAAAAAGAAATCATGGGAAATCCGTAGCCATGAAGAGCCAAATTCTAGCGGGTTGTCCCTGACAAATTTGGTGTCCAAGATCTAACCCACGTGGGGGATCAAGCGTAAGACACGAGGCATGGGACCTCACAAAAAGAAAGCCCTGTAGAGAATGGAATATGAAAAAATAAACAAATAAATAAAGGTTCAAAGAAATCCTAATTCCGGTGCCGGAAACGCTAACGTTGCGATGCAACAAACCCGAAGCCCATCCAAGCAAAATAGTATCTAATCAAATTCCAAACAACGTAAGAAACCATTCGAGCCTCCGTGCGGGTGCTCTGAACCCGTAGGATGAAAAGAACCTGAGATTTCAAGCAGAAGATTTTCTATACCGAATGGTGGTCTCACCGAGGACTCGGAATCGAAATAATTTTTATTATGGAAGTGAGAATTTTTTATCAATGGTTGAACGATTGTGTGATACATTGTCGTATCCTAAAGTGTCCTAGATCAAACCCAGTTATCTTTCAAAACTTCCCTTTACCTCTTTCTCATTGGCCCTTCTCTTCCTTTATCCCACCACCGAGCCCCCCTACCCTTCTCGTTCATTCCCTCAAGGCCGTCTCTATCTCGACTGCCAATTTCTCTCTCTCTCTCTCTCTCTCAGCCACCGCCACTGGATCTGAGGGGCCTCTGTAAATCTCATGTCGTGACCTTTTACAGTCAGTACCTCTAGGGTTGTGCCATTGCCCTTGTCATCATAAAACTAGCCAGCTAATGCAAATGTCTTTCCTCATTTCTGCGTTTAAATCATGAGATGATTCTTGTATTAGGTCCTTCCTGTGTGCATTAAAAGATATTGTGTCCACCCAATAAAGCGCAAATCACATAGAAAATATTAAGTGGGTCTGACTTTTCACGTCAATGGTAATGGTAAGACAGTCCACTTATTGCGTGTCACATAGCTAGTCGGACCCACCTTGTTAGAATTTTTTGAACTCCCTCCCTTTCTCTTTCTCTGTTTCTTCGTCGTTTACTCTGTTTACTGACAAAATCTGTCTCACTCTTCTTTCTCACCGTCCCTCCTCTTCACGACCGCTCTGCTCTCTCCTTCCTTCCTTCCTTCGCTTTAATCTCTCTCTCTCTCTCTCTCTCTCCATTTGTCACAACCAAAACGCACCACACTCTACTCTGTCTCTCCCTCCTCCACTTTGCTTTGTCTCTCTAGCTCTCTTCACAAACCTCTATGCCTCTGATCTCAAGCATGCCTCTGCCTCCGCCTTAGCCTGCACCTACACCTTCGCCTTTGCTGTCGCATCCCAAAGCCTTATTGGCGGCTTCAATTTGTCATCTTCGTCCGACCAGCCTAGGTTAGGGTCTTCCCCTCTTTCACGAAAGGGAAAGAGTTCAAAAAAATTCTGACAAGGTGTGTCCAATTAGCTACATGATGTACAATGAGTAAACTGTCTCATTACTAATATGAAAAGTCATACCCACCTTATATTTTCTTTAACTCCACATGATCTTGTGAAATGAAATTCCATCGATCAAGATTCCCGCATCAATAATGCTATATTATATATATACTCACACACCCACACACAATATATATCGTCTTAGTAGTCACTTCTCTTAGATAAGCCATCCAATAAACTCTCTCTCTCTCTCTCTCTCTCTCTCTCTCTCAGCTCCTTTTGCTCTCTGTTTGTTCTACTATGGCATCGATAAACCTCATAGCTAGTCCAAGCTATGTTTTGCACTCTATGAAAGCATCTTCCAAGAGCTCTGATCATTTGAAAGATGGGTTTCCCCTCAGAAATAAGAATTTGTTCAGGATGAACGCGCGAGGCAACCTTCGAAAACTGACCATCGCGAACGTTGCGAACGAGGTCCCAGTCGCCTCTCAACCATCATTCGGGAAAGAAGCCTTGGGCGACCAGAATCACGTCGCGTGGACGAGCGTCCGGCAACACCGGTGGCACGGCGAGTTGGTAGTCGAAGGAGAGACCTCACTGGCTGGTGAGTTTGTGTGCGATTTTCTGTAATCTCAGTCATGTTTTTGCGTGCATGTGACGAGTCATATCTTTTCACGTCCCCTAATCAAATTTCGTGTCCATTCTGCCTGCTCTCATCTTGCCATGTGCCGGAATAGGAAAGAAAAGGAAATTATTTGTCTGTTTAAAGTCTGGCTAAATATAAGGGCAGCTTTATCCAATCTTCTTTTGTTTCAATCAAAGAAACGACAGGGAAGAACGGCGAGGAAATGATCAAGAGATCTCTGTTAATCTTCAAAGAGTGCGATTTGTAACTTACCAATGAATAAAGATTACGTGTGGTCTTACAACCTCGAAAATTCTTCTCTCAGCTATTCCACCGTGTAAAATAATTAGAAATACAACGTTTAAAGGATGTTTATACACTGAAAGAAGTAGATTATCATTGACACTATAGTCTCGTGCATACTTATTGTCCCTGACAAATGCATTGGAATTAGCTCCGGTGTTTTCAATTGATTAGAGAATCTGATTAGTTGATTTAATCACATGTAGAACGGAAGTTATCTAAGGAATGGTCCCGGTCTATGGCATGTCGGAGACCACAACTTCGGCCACCTCTTTGATGGCTACGCTATGGTGGTAAAGCTGCAGTTCGAGAATGGAAGAATAATTGCTGGCCACCGCCAGATCGAATCCGAAGCATACAAGGCGGCTATGAAGCATAATAAGCTAATCTACCGAGAATTCTCTGAGGTCCCCAAGGCAGACAATTTCCCATCCTATATCGGCGAACTTGCTGGCTTGTTCTCTGGGGCGTCTTTGTCTGATAATGCCAATACAGGAGTCTTTAAGCTCGGAGATGGACGAGTGATTTGCCTCACGGAGACACAAAAAGGGTCGATAATCATCGACCCAACCACGCTTGAGACCTTAGGGAAGTTCGAGTACACCGACACCATAGGGGTTCAGTTACAATCCGGTCATCCGATCGTGACTGATACTGAATTTCTAACGGTGTTGCCGGACTTGATCAACTCGAGGTACTTGGTGGTGAGGATGGAGCGGGGATCAAATGAGCGGAAGGTGATTGGGAGAGTGGACTGTCAAGGTGGCCACAAACCCGGTTGGGTGCATTCGTTCGCCATTACCGAGCACTACATCGTCGTGCTGGAGATGCCCTTGAGGTACAGCTTAAAAAACATCCTCAAGGCCGAGCTCGGTCCGCTGTACGCGTTTGAGTGGCACCCAGAATCCAAAGGGTTCGTGCATGTTATGTGTAAAGCCAGCGGCAAAATCGTAAGCTTTCTATATCTCTCAAATTCGTCTTGTGCAACAAAATGTTAAAGAGTGCCATAGAGGCAGTAACTTAAAATCATTATCGTGCTTTCGAAAAAATGAATATTTCTAAACTTTCCGGAATATAGTTCTTTTTTAAGTTATCATTGATATGAGTTTCAACTAATTTTAACGGACCAAGCATGCCCTTTTTGTCGATAAATAATGAGTATGACAAGAATTTCTGTTCTTTCTTCTGCTGCATGTAAGGTGGCAAGTGTGGAGGTTCCCTTGTACATGACGTTTCACTTCATCAATGCATACGAAGAGACGGACGAAGATGGGCGAGTCGTGGCCGTGATCGCCGATTGTTGCGAGCATTATGGGGACACAACCATCCTCGAGAAGCTCAGGCTCCAAAACCTTCGCTCCTTCGCCGGCCAAGATGTACTTCCTGATGCTAGGTGTGTTTTCTGTGTACTACTTTAGAATCCGCGCACGCCTAAAATTGCTCATATATTTGTCTTCATTCGATTTTATGAGATAAGGATAATGGTATAAAGAATGAAAATACTAGATACATAGAACGAAAATCGAAGCTGTGAGCAGATGTAAGGAACTTAGTGATCGATTAGATATGTGATTATTGGGATATTTCGGGCCAAATTTTTTATCTTCGTAATTCTTGTTCACGTACGCACAAGATGACCCTTTGTTCTTTAAAAGAAAGAACCCTGTTTTCTTCAAAATATATTACTTTTTTATATGACGAGTTTCATTGACCTGTTGTTCTTTTGTTTTTGGTACCAACTTTACTTTTTCTTTCCTTTTTTATAGCACACCACATTTGACTTTTATTTATTCACTCGAAATATTTTTGAAAACAACCAAATATTGAAATGCAGAATCATTTGTATAGTTCTTTCATAATTATAGAAATTAGACTTAATTTTGTTATTTTTTCCTTCAAAGTTTTTAAGGGAAAATTGTGAGCATTTTTTTAAAGTTGAACTAAACATTATTTGGAAAAAAAAAATAGTAACTATATCCATCACAATGATTATAGAAGCATGTCCGATGCAATAAAGAGCATAGAATCATCATCACTCACGATCATATAAAAGAATTACAAATTGCACCATCACCTTCAAAAATCATTCTGTAGCAGAAACCAAGTGGTCTCTTTCAAACTCCCGATTTGCAAAATCCCACCTAGCTAACAAAGGAAGAGATGTAAACTAAAGGCCAATTTGCAGAATCAGCATATTTACTTTCCTTTTCAAGTAAGCCTTGATGATGGTGGCGATGGTGATGATGATGATGATGGTCAATTTGGGCAGGATTGGGAGGTTCACAATACCATTAGATGGAAGTCCATATGGGAAGCTGGAGACAGCATTGGACCCAAATGAACACGGGAGAGGCATCGACATTTGCAATATCAACCCTGCCTTTTTGGGCAAAAGATACAGATTTGCCTATGCTTGTGGGGCCCAACGCCCTTGCAATTTCCCCAACGCCCTCACTAAGGTTGATATTCATGCCCCTCAAATTCTTGCTTTTGTAGCATAAATTAGGATGTGGTGCCGGCGCTTTGTTGCATTATTTACTTGCAAGTAGAAGTTGATCTTCAAGTATTATTATTAATTTTTTTTATGAGAAGTTGATGAATTTAAGAGGTTTCGGTAGGTCGATCTAGTGGAGAAGAAGGCGAAGAATTGGCATGAAGATGGCGTCGTGCCGTCAGACCCATTCTTCATTGCAAGGCCTGGGGCGACAGAGGAAGATGATGGTAAGAATTCAGAAAATCCAAATCGCAACATGTCGTTAATCCTCATGTGAGGACAAAACATTCAGCACGTCTTTGCATCATCGGAACTGGGAGGTGACTGTAAGTCTTAAAATCAGCACCCTAAAATCATCATAGCCAGAATTCTAGAATGTAATTGTAGCGAAAACGAGCGATCAAACAATGATGAACTAGGTTGGTGAGTTAATGACTCGGATCACAGGTTGGGTCAATCAATGGACCAACCCGGTCAATCTAAGTCAATGGATCGGGTCACCCGGTCAATTCGGTTCAAGGGGTCGGATCCCGGGTCTAGTTGCTCAGTCTATCCAAGTCGACCTGTGTCACATGTTGATGTAGTGTGTGCATGGGAGACCCTGCACGTGGCCACATGTGCATCACTACAGTGGCGGCGCCTGCGGCATCTCTTGGAGGTGTTCTACTGCTCAAAATGCTCGTCTCAACAAGCTATTTTTGTTTATACAATCAAAATCAATTTTCATGGAATAAAATCTCTGAAAGCAGGCAAAAACAATATGTTCTAGCCTATGACTATAGTTGCTCAGATACCACATATAAGCCTTGAAATCAGCACCCTAAGATCATTATATCCAGGATCCTAGAACATAATAATGGAGAGGAAGTGACTTGCGCATCTATTTTGGAGTTCATCGTTCTTAATATGGAATGACGATGGCCCCTTAGCTCTAGCCTTCTCCTCCATTGCACTCCTTAACACTAGCTTCAATGAGACAACCCGCCACTCTCTCCTTATGTGAGGTTATATGTGTCATTAAGGTTAAACGAGAGACTTGAGTACTATTTGTAAAACTTTTGATCATGAGACCTCTCGTCATTGATCAGGTTTTACTTGACCCACACTATTCAATCTCATACTAGACATAATAATCTTTATATCTTACTTTATTAGATCAATCCCATATAATGATAAATTATAATCTCAATTAAATAAAAAAACTCTTATAGTGACATTAATATCTCTTACTGAAAATGTTCCGTTAACACATGTACAATATTCCATCACCCCCCCCCAAAATTATGGAAAATAATTTTTCTGAAATAATTGCCTTTCTAATGCCACACAATGTGTTGACCCTCCTATTTTGCAAACTTTTTCCATAAAAAGAATTTCTCAATTCTCTTTTGTGAAGAAGCGTGTGCTGGGGATGCATTTGCAGGTGTCGTGATCTCAATGATTAGTGAGAAAAATGGAGGTGGGTATGCGTTGCTGCTTGATGGCTCCACTTTTGAGGAGATTGCCAGAGCAAAGTTCCCTTACGGCCTTCCTTATGGTTTCCATGGTTGCTGGATCCCAAAGAAGTAAAGATCTTCCATGAGGTTATTCGTTAATAAGATGACATCATTGATGATTGGTGGTGGTCGGTGTTCTATATGTTCAAGCAGAATTTGCTTAGTAATGACTTCATTTTATGCATGCAAAGCTGGAGATCTATGGAAATGATGCTTGCCAGTATTGATGCAGGTTTGAGTTGTGTATTTTTGGTTCAAGACTGAGTTAATATATGTCATGTCCTCTTTATGTCGTGAACCGGACTATGTCAAGTTCAAATAAATCTTTGAAACCCTTGACTCTTGTTCTAAAAGTATAGATTCTTGTGAAAGAAGGAAAAATGACAAATTTTCAAAGATCACTTTCCGAGATCGTCCTCAACCCATGGCCATGAAGAGCCGACTGCTAGCATCTTTCTCCGGCAATTTCACCTGCAAGATGTCCTCGCATGAAAATTATATTGCAGAAGAATTAAGAAAGACTCCACTATATCGTGACTTACTTGGTACCGAAGATCTAAATCACATGGAGGATCGAGCATGTAGCACGAAGCATCTTCACTAAGGCTGAAGCAGATCGTCTTCATTTAAAGATCACTTTCCGAGATCTTCTTCAACCCATGGCCATGAAGAGCCAACTGGTAGCATCTTGTCTCAAGCAAATTTCACCTACATGATCTCCTCACATGAACATAATATTGCAGAAGAATTAAGAAAGACTCCACTTTATCGTGACTTACTTGGTGCCAAAGACCTAAATCACATGGAGGATCGAGTATGTAGCACAAAGCGCCTTCACTAAGGCTGAAGCGGATCATCTCCGTGACGACCTTAAACCAACCAAACCAACTCTCTAAACTACACTGACTCTCTCTGTCTCTGTCTCTCTCTCTCCCTCTCTCACTCGCTCGCTCTTGCTCTCTCGTACTGCACAGACAAGAAAGAAAGAGGAGAAGAAACCCATAATGAACCAGAGAAAGGAGCTCAAAACGTATTTAAAAAGAAGAAGAAGAAGAAGTAGAAAGTCATGGGGTCAACAAGATGCAGTGGATCTCTCTCAGGCAATGCGATTGAAAGGAAAATATAAGCATACAAGATTATAGTTGCATGACAATTCTTGTTATTACTAATACAGATATTCACCATCTGACGCAGAGTTCCACTCTTGGACTATAGCCTCAGATTTGCTCATGAGGGCGAGAGTGAAATCAGCATGGATGGCTTGCCTATGATTCAAGTATATAACAAATAGTTTCAAACCTACAAAAAACTCCATTTAACGCTGAGAGTCTTGAGGAGGTGACGAGGAACTGCAGATTTCATCTCTTCTAGTCAACGAACACCAAACAGGCATCGTCCCATCCAAAGAAAAATCGGACATGATTTCAACGTTGGAATACATTAACCAAATCGTCTGCCAGCACCGGAACCCAACAGTACGTACATCGTAATATTGTACTCGGTCTGCTGCAACATAACAGAAGGAAAGAACTAATCGACAGTAACTAAAAAAATTGAGACACTGTTTCATTTGGATAGTTTCCTGCTTTTAAGAGGAGCCAAGTGGACCCTAAGAGGTCAGTCTATAGTGGTGAGGGACGAGAGAATGGAACGCTAGATTTAGGAAGGGCCCGATTCGACCGCGCTTCAGATTTTTCAATCAAGAGACCTCTTAGCTAATTATACTCTTCACTAGTCCTTTGTATGTAAAACTTTTCTGGATCACATTGTACTGCATTCATGTTTTATAGAAGAGTTTAATCATGTTTTGTTTTTCGAGCGCGTTCAGATTTAGTGCTTAAGATATCCATGAGTTAAATTTCTTGTTGTTTATATTTTCCACGCGGGGACCTGTCTTAGTGCTCAATAATGAGGCTTTGCTTAACCTTGCTTAATTTATTCTGAGTTCTCTAATTTTTCGCAAATTATTTACAATTTCTTTAGTGTTAATTTATTACTTACATACCCGCATAATAACCATCACACGTTAGTGATTTAAATTAAATTTAATAAAGATTATTTGCAAAACATATTTTAAATAAAGAAAAAATGTACTGAAATAGCCTCAGATTAATCTATAATAAACAAGTCCTCGTATCTATGAATCTTAGTTCACAAAAATAACAAATACTCCTATAATTTACATGGGTGTCTAATCAACCCATAACCAATTGTGGCAACTCCAAAATAAATTTGAATTTCATATTTAAATGATTTGGTTAAAATCTCAAGTTGCGATTTATAAGGGTTTGGGAGAGTCTGCTCTAGACAATAGCACCATCTCTTTGATAAGTAACCATTCGTGCCTACATAGTAATCCATAGCTTTCCCTTGGTGGCTCACCCGAGGATGGTCACAACATACTGCAACAAAATGCAGTTGCCAAGAGAAAGAACCATTCGTGCGATTTATAAGAGCTTGGGTCAAGTGTTTGAAGTCGCACACTTAGTTAATAGACTACCCCAAGCCAAAGCTTGGTTTTATGACACGATATGAGAAGATGTGGAATTGTAAGCCATGGTGAGTCACTTCAGATATTAAAATGCATATGTTAAGCATTCGTACCCATTGCATATGAACAAGTTTGATAATAAGGTGGTTCATTACATATTTGTGGGTTATGATGATCAAAGGAAAGGGTGGAAGTGTTGCAATCTTACAACAATGTAGTTTTACATTTCCAAGAGCATGATGTTCGATAAGGCATCATTGTGGTGGCCATCACAAACAGTTGTACTACTAGATGCAAAACAAATTGAAGACATAAAGAAAGAATGGAACAAGATAATGGGTCTGGCAAGGTCTAGCCTATCGAAGAAGTAATTATTGAAAGTGAACCTGCAGAAGAAGTTGAAGCACAACCGCTAGAAAAATCAAAGAGTCTATGGCGAATGGTTATACGTCCAAAAACAACAAAAGAGCTTCAACCAAGTCAGATAAATGAACTTGAAGAGCAAAAACCTCATATAAGGAGGTCAATAAGGCAAAAGAAACTAAATCATAAATATGCAAATGCAACTTTGACTGAAGATGTTGAAATATTAGAGTCATTTATATATGAGTAGGCCTCACAAGGGGTAGGATGGAGGAAGGCTATGGAACAAGAGATTCAAGCTTTCAATCGGAATGAGACATGGAATTCGGTGCCAAGATGTAAAGAGATATACATAACCTTGCAAGTGGGCCTAAGATCTTAAAAATGACCTAAAGAGTATGGAAAGATATAAGGCACATTTAGTCGATCGAAGCTTTTCTCAAGAGTACAGGCTAAATTATGACTAAACCTTTAGCCTAGTGACAAATGTTACTACAGTTAGTCTTACTAGCACTAACAACAAGCAAGTCATAAAAGAAATGACAGATTAATGTAAAGAATGTCTTCTTGCTTGGAGAGTCAGATCAAATCATATAGTTGGAGCAGCCAAACGATTTTAAAAGTAAGGCTTATTCAAGTTACGTCTGCATATTTAAAAAAGTGCTTTATGGTTTGAAGTAGCTCCAGGAATGAGGCATGAGAGCATCGCATAATTTCTAATGCAGAGTGGCTATTCAATACCACCAATAGATTCAAGCTTATTTGTGAAGGAAGAACGTGAAAGGCTGCAAAAGTACTAATTTATATGGATAATCTAATCTCCACTAGAGATTATGAAGACGAGATATATTAAATAAGAGCCAACCTCTCTATACGATTTCACATGAAGGAATTTGGAGAACTAAAACACTCCTTAGGACCCAAGGTTGAGCAAACCAAGAAGAGATACCCATATGTCAACAAAAGTATGCACGAAATCTTCTAGAGAAGTTCATTGCACATGTCTCTATGCCTACGGATGGAAATATAAAGGGAAGATGATATCTATCTAGTGTGATGTATGGAATGAGTAGTAAGAAGCAATTAATAGTGTCGCTATCAACCACGGCAACTGAGTAGGGAGCAGCGACAATGGTGGCTTAAGAAAGTACGTGGTTTGTGCAATTTATCAAGGCTTCACATTAACTTATTCAATGCCCCGTAATGATAATCAAACGACCATCCCCAAAGACAACCAGCGGAGAACCCAATCTTTATCACTAGAAGCATGCGTGTAGAGGTACATTATCACTCCTTGCGTTAAAAAAAAAAAAAAAAAACATTGTTGAGAAAGATAGAGATGAAACACGTAAAGACAAGTGATCAAACTGTAGATATATTCACAAAGGACTTGAAACTGCAAATTTCGAAGAGTTTCGAAAGCAACTTCACATGGTTACTAAATCCATATTGAAAAAAAGAGTAGTCCATGAGGGGGAGTATTGAAAAAAACAAGCATAAGAAAGTAGAATCGTGGCCTACACCTAGTATTATTGTAATCTCTACAATTATCTAGGGGACGTGGGGTTCTAGAATTATTTAAGAGGTAGGACTATCTTCTTGTGATGGCTATCGCCCTTGTATCACTACTCACAGTGCAAGAAAGGAAAACACTCGCATTATATTGCGGTTTTACATACCACATAGAAAAGAGATTGGGTGATAGTCTTTTGTCTAATATAAGAATAACAGTCAATTTTATATCACAAAAAATCAAATAACGAAATTATAAATTATTATGGGGTCCATTCTTTCAAAAATTTGCGGCTCACGGCAAGCTGTTATTCTCACAGTAACCCAAAGATTATTATGCTAGTAAAGCACTACCACATATTGTCCAATGGCACATATTTAAGGAATTAAGTTGTGTTAGCATTACCCATGAAAACTTTCCATAAAAGATAGGTAACTATGTGTTATGGGATGAATCGCAAACCATGTGGCACTTAGACTTCAAATCATTTTGGTTGGCTTAATTAAGTCTCACTCTCACTTTCTAGGAAGGGTATCCTTAAAAGAGAAAGTAGAGAGAGAATGTTGTTTAAATGAAAGTGAATGGTACAAGTGAGGAGAAGGGATACCCTATTTATACAAGAAACACTTATGATAGAGGATGTGTCTAATCAATCCGACGATAGAGATGTAGATGATCTAATGGTGGTGGATATTGATTGTCATCACATCAATCCAATGGTGGAAATTGAATCTATTCAACGATTAAAGGCATCAATCATTGTCAAACAAATTCGATGGTAGAGATCAAATGCCCTTATCAATCTAACATTTAAGAAACCCCTTTGGACCAGTAATGTGGGAATCCTTTGAATTGATGCCATGGTTAGCTTTTGTCCGTGACATGTGGGTGTGTTTGCCTAGCGCAAGTCCATGTCCTCTAGTGGAATGCTATTGCACCATTCAAGATTGCCTCTTCAATAAATGCGTATAGAGTCCATTCAATAATCTCTCTCTCTCTCTCTCTCTCTCTCTCTCTCTCTCTCTCTCTCTCTCTCCCTCCCTTACCCCCTCTTCTCCCCATCCCTCAACTCGTTTTGCTCTCTGTTTGTTCTACCATGGCTTCGATAAACTTTATAGCTAGTCCAAACTATGTTTCACACCCTATAAAAGCATCTTCCAAAAGCTTTGATCATTTGGAAAATGGGTTTTCTCTTGGAAATAAGAATCTGGGAGGAATGTGAGAGGCAATCTTCGAGAAACGATTGGGAACATTATGAGTCAGGTCCCGCCGGTTTCCCAACCGTTGAATGGAAGAAGCCGTGAGTGATCGGAATCACGTTGCCTGGGCAAGCGTCCGGCAAAACCGGCGGGAGGGCGAGTTGGTCGTCGAAGGAGAGATACCTCTCTGGCTGGTGGGTTTGTGGGTGTTGTTAATCGGCATCGCAGCGGAAGTGGATCGTAATTTTGCAATTTTGTCGGGAGCTATAGAAATCGATCGAAATAAAATGAGGAACAATAAAAAAAATAAAGGACACCAGAAATTTACGTGGTTCGGTCAAGTGTCGGAACCTACGTCCACGGGAAGCTAGCAAATCAATCCACTATAAATCGGAGAATTACAATATTACAATTACACATGCACTCAAGTATTTCCCAGTCCTACTTTATACCCGATCCCCATGGTGTTTAACAACTCACACTTAATGGACTCAACTCAGCACAAAACCTCTCTCTGAGCTCTCGTGTCTCACACTCTCTCGGGCTCTTTTCTTTCGCAGCTTGCCTCATGTGACATCCCGATTTTTCTCAAGTTTATTTTCAGTCAATTGAGTCGGGCAATTCATCTGTGCTTATAGTTCGTTTCTCAGAGTTGGCCACTCACAAGAGAACTAGTCTATTGAGTGAAGTAATTAAGGAATTTTACCGCGTCAGACTTGGGGACTGATCACCCTCGGGTTGGATGCAAGAAAATTTCCCCAAAAGCTACTCAGTGGACTAGGCGCGCTAAAATCGCACCAGAGTGGAATTAACCGTGAAATTGAAATTGAATTCTGAAATTTGAAAGTCAAAAGGTGTTGCAAATCTTATTAGGAACATTGGATTAATTCATGGACTTTAATTTGGACTCAATTATGAGAGAATTGATGGAAATTGAAATCGTTGAATGTGCAAGAACTTGGACCCCGGCGGAAAATGAATTGAACCTATTGGAAGATGTTATGAAGAATTTGAGTTAGTGGAGAGTGACATCAGCAGGTGATGTCATGGTGGAGGCCAAAATTAAGGAGAGCTTGACAAGTGTCACAAGCCAATTGGCTCACCAAAAGTGAGGGTGTCACATCCACTTCATCTTCAACCTCTAGCACCTTGGGAAGGAAAATTCGAAAATTGGGAGAGAGAGAGAAAGGATCCGGCGAGAATTGCAGCTGGTTCGTCCGCTCCTTCATCGCGTCTCCGCCGCCGCCGTCTCGCCCGCCGTCGCACGCCGTCGCCATTCGCCGCTCGTCCGCATGTGAGGCCCCGGGTGCGAGCTCGTCGCGTCTCCGTCGCCGCCGTCTCCTCGCCCGAGCTGCTGGTCGCCGTTCGTCGCCCACCTGTCGCCGCCGTCCGCCCGCTCCAGCCTCCGCCGATTGCTGCACAAGCTGTCGTCGGTTCTCCTCTACCGTTCTCCGCTCATTCGCCGCCGTTCCGCCGCCCCTTTCAAGCCGGTTAGTTGCTGGAAAGAAAACCAGCAAGATCTAGCATCTTCCGAGCTCCTTTTGGTCCCCTATAAGTGCTCATTTGATGTTGATCCGTGTAGGTTTGTCGTTGGTGTCGTCGTGCTCTTCACCGGAGACTCGTCGGAAAGTGATTCCGGTGAGTTTACCTCACTAAACCGTGATTAGCGAGTTAATGATGCCTTAAGTATGTTTAGCTTAAGTTGATTAAGGTTAGGTGGTTAGTTGGTTTGATTAGTTGTGGATTAGATTAAAGTGATTGATTAAAGTAAAGTGTGTTTTGTTTAAAGATTAAACATGTTTATTTTTAAAATAAGCCTTGATGTGACTTAAAGGAATTTATTTATGATTTAAATAAATGCTTCGAAATTGTTGGATTATTTAATAATATATCTTATTCCGAAATTCATTAAAATATTATTTATTAAAAAAAAACTCGAAAAATTTATTTTGACCTAGTTGCTCAGAATTTAGTGCCAATCGTTGATGTGCTTGTAGAATTTGAAATTGATGATTAATTGTGGCAAATTGAGTGTAATTGCGATAGATAGGGATTCTTTATAAAATCCAAGTGTTGAAATTGATGGGAGATTAGCCGTGATTAACCACATATTAGAGGTCGTGCCAAGTGAGGCCGTGATTAACCACCTATTAGAGGTCGTGCCTAGTGAGGCCGTGATGGACCACCTATGAGAGGTCGTGCCTAATAGGGCCGTGATGAACCACCTAAGAAAGGTCGTGCCTAATGGGGCCGTGATCGACCACCTATTAGAGGTCGTGCCTAGTGAGGCCGTGATGGACCACCTATAAGAGGTCGTGCCTAATGAGGCCGTGAACTACCACCTAATTGCAGGTCGTGCGAGTGGGGCCGTGGCCCTTGCTGGTTATTAAACCTTCCTATAGGGTCGAGATTGGGAGCAGTAATTGATTTACTAGAATGACATGTAATCGGCCGAGTCGATTGATCGCTGAGACAATCCCTGTGATTGAGTTGTTCTGATGATGTGATTGTACTTCCATTGTTGTATTATTATAATTGCACATGGTTGAATTATATAAACTGTGTTAACCTGCAGATGAGGGCTAAGACGAGGTAAGTCTTCTTGATGTCGTGGCTAAGCTACTTTAGGGCGTATTTACTTTCTAATAGGGGTTTAGGAGGGGTGAACTTGCTAATACAAAGTCTCATCCCAGTTTGGGGAAAATATTACAGGACCGTAGATGGCGGGACCCCCAGAGAAGAATGGCATCCCAGTGCAGATTATTTAGCAGGTGCACACCTTTCCTGATCATGGGAGCCATTGGGTCTACGAATTGATCAGGACTACTGTTTGGATCCAGGAGACTGAAGACGCTAGGGTACCCCATAGGTATAAGGCTTGGTTTCGTTTTGAGGCCAATGGCTTTAGGATTGGTCCACTTGACAGCTTTGATATCCCGCTGGCCGTGATGGATGCTATCCTGGGTGAGGGTGTAGCTGACCTTCCTGATGGTAGGGTGGATGACCCATCGTCCCCGGACACAGCGTTGTCAGTGGTGGAGCAAGTAGGATCGCCGAGCGAGTCCGATTAGTACTAGTAGGACTGTTCCTCTTTTGGTGGGTTGATCCATGTTGTGTGTAGGCTGACCCCTTTTTGATGCACATAAACTCTTACCCATTTTTGGTGCATAATCTCTGGATCCTGTTGATGTTCGTAAACCTTGTAATGATGATGATGTATGAAAGTATGGTGTTTGGTTTTGAATTGATATTCCTGCTGTTCCTATCCCGTATGCTTTTGTAAGGGGTTCTCTAAGTACGTTCCGCTTGCGCATAAATAAATAAAAAAAAGATACATTGGGGTCGGCGACACTACCTGGGAATGTCACATTTACACGACCACGGTGGGTTGTTTCACGTGTCTCGGAGTTCGGGGCGTGACAACCTCGTCCTCCGAAGCTCTTGCTCCTCTTATCGGTGCCTGGAAGAAAACAATTCAAAATTGTACTCCAGAGTGTGCCGATCTTCAAAGCATGTGCCTTCATGCAATTAATGAGGGCGTGTGAGCGGATGACCATCATGGACTGACACACGTAGAACTTCTGCCTTCTCTCTTTATTTATTCTGCCATCCCTCTTTCTTTATCAATAAAGAAACAAAAGAAGCCCACAAAAGTTGAACAAAGAGAGGGAGAGAGTTTGGCGCCTACGAGATAGTCTTCTGAAGCCACAAGTGTTGACCAAGTTTTCTACGTGCATGGCCATGAGCATGCATTTAATGGCGTAGAAGAAATTGGACGAACAAATCTTCAGAAATCATGCTGACATCTGTGCAGGGCCACAAAAATCAACACACGCATTTGTGGCCTCCATTTCCAGCGTGCGTAGCGGATCGAGGGCGGGATTCCTTCGGCTTGTATCTTGCACCATTTTTCATCAAATGCTCCGCACACGTTCTTTCTCATTTCAACATGTAAATGTTTTGCGTATCGGGTATCGTATAATGGATTCAAACTTGAGACATAATCTAACAATTCTCCACCTTGGCTCGACGTTTGAAGCCAAGTTATAGTGATTATTTTCCATGCTCGGCTCTCCCAACGCCCCGATGGGCGCTCATACTCTATAGACGCCAATCGAGCTCATACAGAGCTCGAGCTTTGCTGAAGGAACATGCTTCGTCATCATATCTGCTGGGTTCTCCGATATTGCTATTTTCTTGACAACAATTTTACCCTTCGCTACGACATCTCGGATGAAATGGTATTTGATGTCGATATGTTTTGTTCGCTCATGATATAGTGGATTGTAAGCCAAATATATCGCACCTTGATTGTCACAGTGTATGGTGACACTTTTATGCTCCAGTCCAAGGTCCGAGAGCAAACCTCTTAACCATATCGACTCCTTTGCAACAAAAGTTAGTGCCATGTACTCCGCCTCAGTCGAAGACAATGCAACATCATCTTGTAAAGACGCTTTCCAACTTATTGCACCACCTGCTAGCGTAAACACGTACCTCGCTAGCGATCCTGCGATCATCCAAGTTACCGGCGTGATCTGAATCCACGTACTTCGTGGTCTCATTGCCATCGATGTTCCTCGATACATAATGCCAACGTCGCTGTCCCCTTTAGATATTTGAGGATCCATTTCACGGCTTCCCAATATGTCTTACCTCCGGGTGCTTCATGTAACGGTGACAACACTTATGCCTGTGAAATGTCAGGTCTAGTACATACCATGGCATACATAATACTACCAACTGCACTAGAATAAGGAACACGGGACATATGTTCCTCCTCCTCCTCAGTTTGTGGTGATAACCTATCAGAAAGTTTAAAATGTGCAGCTAAAGGGGTACTTACAGATTTTGCTGACTGCATATTGAAACGTGCCACGATCTTCTCAATATATTTCTTTTGAGACAAACGCAACGTTCACCCAACTTTGTCACGCAAAATTTCCATACCCAATATTTTCTTAGCAGCACCTAATTCTTTCATTTCAAACTCAAAGCACTCAACTACCGCTTCAACACATCAATATCGAGACATATGTTTAGCTGCTATTAACATATCATCAACATATAATAGCAAATAAATCAAAGACCCATCCTCCAATTCACCATGAAGAAATGTCATTTTCACATCTAGCTGCTCTAACTCAAGATCATGTGCAGTAACTAAGGCAAGTAATACACGAATAGAGGTATGCCTTACACACGAATAGAGGAGAGAATACTTCATTGTAATCGATGCCCTCTCGTTGAGTATACCCCCCTCGCAACAAGTCTCGCCTTGAAACGGCTGCCTCTACACCGGGAATGCCTTCTTTCCGTTTGTAGACCCATTTGCATCCGACAATTTTCTGACTTTTGGGTACTTTGACCAACTCCCATGTCTAATTTCGATAGAGTGATTCTATTTCTTCACTCATAGCCTCTAGCCACTGTGATGACTCAGCACTAACCATCGCCTCAGAATAGGATGAAGGCTCATCCATCTCCACATCATCATCTACAGTTAATGCATAGGCAATATCAGTCTAACTATAACGTACCGGTGGTTTAATTTGCCTTCTTTGTCTGCCCGTGGCTATGTTGTGTTGTGGCTCTGCTAGTTGTTCAGTATCACCGTCTTCAGGAATTGTGGCCTCATCCGCAATCTCTTCCTCAGTTACCTCGAGGTCTTTGGAGACTCCACCGAATCTCCACCTCACTTCCGACACAATGATCGGTTTGCTCGCTGGTTGAGTCTCAAGATTCCTCTTTTGAAGCATTGTAGTCTCGTGAAGATCACGTCTCTGTGATTATAAACCGGGTGATCTGGGATCGATTGCACCACAGTAGGTAGCCTTTCACCCTTGTGCATAACCCAGAAATATGCACTTCTTCCCCTCGGCTCAAGCTTACCATCTCTCGCATGAGCATACGCAGGACATCCGAATATTCGTAATCCGGAGTAATCAACAGGTTTCCCCGACCATACTTCCTCAGGAGTCTTCCACTCAATAGCAGAAGATGGAGATCAATTAACCAGGTAACACGCCATATTTATTGCTTCGGCCCAAAATTCCTTGCCCAATCCTGCATGCGAAAGCATGCACCGAGCTCGCTCAAGTAGAGTTATGTTCTTCCATTCTGCTACGTTATTCTGCTATGGTGTCCCGGGAACTGTGTGGTGTCTCACAATCCCTTCCTTTTGGCAGAACTCAGTAAAGTCCTTACCACAGAACTCCATGCCATTATCAGTTCTCAGACACTTGATTTGTTTACTTGACTGCTTCTCAATCAATGCCTTAAAATTCTTGAACCGATCAAATACCTCGATTTGTGCTTCGTAAAAGTACACCCATACCTTCCTTGAGTAATCGTCGATGAATGTCGGCATATATTTGACACCTCCTTTCGATGGGCGGAGACGGTCCCCAAACATCGAATGAATGTATTCTTTGGTTGCTTGGTTGAATGTAGAGCTGTACCGAATTTAACACGACGCTGCTTCCCGAAGATGCAGTGCTCACACAGGTCCAGCTTTCCTGTCTTCTGACCTTTCAGCAACCCCTTCTCACTCAGCATTGTCATACCTGCCTCACTCATGTGTCACAATCGCATATGCCATAATTGAGTCAAATTTGAGTCCGACTCACCTGATGAAAATGCAGCAACTCCGGTCACGGTTTCTCCCAGTAAATGATAGAGAGAATTCGCCTTCTTCCCTTTCATCACTGTCAGGGCACCTCGAGAAATCTTCAACACTCCACTCTCATTCCCAAAGAAATAAGGCTCTTCTTGAGCTTCAGTACATGCCTTACGTCTGTCAACGTCCGTTCTACGCCATCATGCATTCGGATTTGAACTGTTCCTATCCCTACAACCTCACAGGCTGCATTATTCCCCAAAAGAACTCTACCACCATCTGCAGTCTAGTAGGTAGTGAACCAGTTCTTGTGAGGAGTCATATGATAGGAACATCCAGAATCTAGCACCCATTCGTCTCCTGACGAACTCGTAGATACATATAGGACAACTTCGGCATCACTGGTACTCTCCTCGGTAACATTCGCCACACTGCTTGTGGCATTTTGCCAAACGCCTTTATTTCTTAGCTTTGGACAATTTCTCCTTATGTGCCCCTCCTCGTGACATTCGAAGCACTTCACACGACCTTTTGATTTTCTATGTCGCGACTTTGACCTGCTTTTTCTTTGGCTTCTGTTGCTGGGCCTCCGATGTTGGTCTCTACCTCGAATCACTAGTCCACGCGCTACATCTTGCGCTAGACTGTCATCACGCAACTTTCTCTGCCACTCCTTTGAAAACAGGGTAGATTTTACCTCCTCTGAGGTAATCGTAGTATGTCCCTGTAACAAGGAGTCAGTAAAGTGCTCCCATGACTCCGGTAGAGACGCCAACAACATCATGCCTTGTTCTTCATCATCTAAAATCTTGCCAACATTCTTCAAGTCCATCATGAGTTTATTAAACTCATCTAGGTGGGATCTAATGGACGTACCTTCAGTATATCGAAACTGGAACATTCTCTTCAGCATATATAAGCGATTGTTCAAACCCTTCTTTACATAGAGGGCCTGAAGTTTAGCCCATAACGCTGCGGCATCCTCTTCCTCGGCCATCTCTATTAGCACTTCATCCAATAAGTTCAACAGGATGATGCTCTTGGCCTTCTCCATTAGCTCGTCCTTCTCAGCATCTCGCATTGTTTCGGCAACTCGAGCCTTACCCTCCAATGCCTTGGCTAATCCTTGAGTCGTTAATAGCGCCTTCATCTTGACGCTCCACAACCCGAAGTTGTTCCTCCCGTTAAATTTCTCAATTTCTACTTTTGCTCCAGACATAATTGCAAAGCAAAGCTCTGATACCAATTGTTGTTAATCGGCGTCGCAGCGGAAGCAGATCGTAATTTTGCAATTTTGTCGGGAGCTATAGAAATCGATCGAAATAAAACAATGAACAATAAAAAAATAAAGGACACCAGAAATTTACGTGGTTCGGTCCGAGTGTCGGAACCTACGTTCACGGGGAGAGCCAGCAAATCAATCCACTATAAATCGGAGAATTACAAGATTACAATTACACATGCACTCAAGTATTTCTCAGTCCTACTTTATACCCGATCCCCATGGTGTTTAACAACTCACACTCAATGGACTCAACTCAGCACAAAACCTCTCTCTGAGCTCTCGTGTCTCACACTCTCTCGGGCTCTTTTCTTTCGCAGCTTGCCTTGTCCTCCGAAGCTCTTGCTCCTCTTATCGGTGCCTGGAAGAAAACAATTCAAAATTGTACTCCAGAGTGTGCCGATCTTCAAAGCATGTGCCTTCATGCAATTAATGAGGGCGTGTGAGCGGATGACCATCATGGACTGACACACGTAGAACTTCTGCCTTCTCTCTTTCTTTATTATGCCATCCCTCTTTCTTTATCAATAAAGAAACAAAAGAAGCCCACAAAAGTTGAACAAAGAGAGGGAGAGAGTTTGGCACCTACGAGATAGTCTTCTAAAGCCACAAGTGTTGACCAAGTTTTCTACGTGCATGGCCATGTGCATGCATTTAATGGCGTAGAAGAAATTGGACGAACAAATCTTCAAAAATCATGCTGACATCTGTGCAGGCCACAAAAATCAACACACGCATTTGTGGCCTCCATTTCCAGCATGCGTAGCGGATCGAGGGCGGGATTCCTTCGGCTTGTATCTTGCACCATTTTTCATCAAATGCTCCGCACACGTTCTTTCTCATTTCAACATGTAAATGTTTTGCGTATCGAGTATCATATAATGGATTCAAACTTGAAACATAATTTAACAGTGGGTGATTTTTTTTATAATCTCTCATCCACGTTTTCGCATGCATGAGATAAAATTCATATGCTTTTGCGTCCCCCAATTAAATTTCCTGTCCATTCTGCTTGTTATCGTCTTACCATAGGGATAAAAGGGTAAAAAGGAAATTATTTTGTTTGTTTTGAAGACTAGCTGAATAATAACAGCAGCTTTATTCAATTTTCATTTGCTTCCAGAAAAGAAACGAGAAGGAAGAACAACAAGAACATGTTAAAATATTCAAATAATAAATTATGCATTCATCTTAAAAATAAAATTTTAGAATAGTTAATAGTGATTCCATAAAATCTCAAATGGTAAAACTATGAGATGTCGCGAGTTCAAATCTTTCAAACCCTTATTTGTCTCCCAATTTGTATATTTCCATGCTTTAAACTAAGGCCAAAGTCCACCCCTGAAAACCACACTGGTCACTAGATTCATTCCTTAAGATATTTTCCAAACACTAGAATAATTTAAATTGGGGACCGCTAATCTACAATCTACAATTGACTACGATACCATTTGTTAGACCACTACCAACTATTCTAAAACCTTAACTTATTAAAAAAAAAAGGTAATTTAATAAATAAATACTCTATCACTCACACTAGTCTATTATTTGTTGCCTAATACTATGTGACATCCTAAATTAATCACTCAATTTATTATTCACTTTGGCCATCCTATACCAAGTCTCATGAATTATCCCTTTGGTGTACAGGCTGGCACTTTCCTAAAGGTCGCCCATTTTGGTAATGCTTTACCCTGAGCATGCTTAACTTTGGAATTTCAAAGCAAAATTTGTTGTTACATCGAAAGGTGCCTCCATGAATTCACTCCAATTTTCACGTGCACACACACATATCCTAAACACATTTTCCCCCTATTATGTGTGCAATTCAATTCATCCTATCACATTGCCCATCACAAAAACCTACTAAGAATCGCTCCTTATCTAAACCCTCTGACCCTAACGACCACTCCCCACCCTCATCAGACAAGGTTATTACAGGTCCACTAGTTTCGTTTAAAGCATGCTAATATTGGAATTTACTTCAACATTTGAATGATTTTCCTTTGACTTAATTGAAGAGGTTTCACCTGGAAAACAGTATATGGGGAGAAATTTTTTCATTTCGCAAAGAAGTCGCGAACTTACCTAGCACATAAGAAAAGGAAAGAAGAAGAAATCGCGAACTGTAAATTATTGGGATTTATCTTGACTACCTCTGGATACCTTCCAGACAAAATCTTCAAAGAGTGTGATTTGTAATGTACCAATAGATGAAGATTACATGTGGTCTTATATCTTTAAAAGTTCTTGTATCAGCTATTCCACCGTATTAAATAATTAGAAATACAACGTTCAAAGGTTTTTTATATACAGAAAGGAGTACAATATCATTGTTGACAATATAGTCTCGTGCATCCTTATTATACATGACAAATGCATTGGAATCAGCTCCGGTGTTTTCTATTGGTTAGATAGTCCTAATTAGTGATATAGCTAGTATGAGTACCTAGAGGGGGGGTGAATAGGTATATAAAAAATTTCTCGAAGCTTGCACGATATTTAAACAGTTGATGATTCAATCGCAAGAGTTAAATATCAATCGAGAGACGAGTAAGGAAAGAGAGAATTGAACACTCGGATTATAGTGGTTCGGCTTGATTCAAGCCTACGTCCACTCTTACGACCGACAGCCGATTGGCTGGATTCCACTATGATCAAAGAGATGTTACAGTGTTGATCTTCCTTGATTTCTAGGTGTAGATGATCTACCACACTCACTCAAGGCGTCACCAAGTATATACTCTCTCTGTTTACAATTTCGCTCGAACAGTCTCAAATAACAATCAAGGATCTTCAGACTCTGGAATTTTTCTATCAATCACACACTCAAAACAACTAGAACGTCTTCTTTTTATACTCCTTTATGCCATCATAGCCGTTGGCACTTACCAAAGGAATTCCTCCAATCTACCCGTTGGACGGAATCAATCAAGAAGATCATCCGAGCTAATTAAGGAATCGATGATAGCCCATCAATCTGTTCGCCCATACAATCGGGATCTCGGTTTCCATGAATAGAACATTCCAAGATTATTTCGTCGACCAACGGATCTTCAATCGATCTTAGATAAGAATGAAAGAATCCGAAATGATTATCCAACCAAAGAATCTATTCCAGAGAATAAGATCGAATCCTCAACCATAAACCTCGGCTTTGGATTTCCTTCGTCACTGGATTAGAAAGACTGTCAGTGAGAATAGACTTAAGTCTTGAGTCTTGAGTCTTAAGTCTTGAGTCTTGAGTCTTGAGTCTTAAGTCTTGAGTCTTGGGTCTTGAGAGAACAAAGTCTTCAGACTTTAAAGCGAAGGTCTCCGAACATCCGGACTTAGATCGAAAGAAACGTTTTGTCGGCTTCAAAATATTCGGAAAGATTTCTCCAACAATCTCCCCCTTTTTGATGGTGACAAAACTTTCTTGAAGATTTGAACAACTTTGACCTGCAAAACATTTCTCAAGCAATATGGCTAACTCATAAAGATTAATAAAACAACTGAGACTCGCATCCACAGAAAATTGGTTAGTCTTTCATGAGAAACACCATATAACAATACTTGAATAAATGCAACCAGTCAAGCATCACAATCCACAGTCAATTCAGTCAAATTCACACCCAAGTTCAAGTTCTCAAGTCATACTCAACAATAAACATAACCACAAAAGTCAAAGTTTTAAAAATGTTGGTTCAAATTGGTTCTCTCCCCCTTTTTGTCAGCATTGAAAAGGGTGAGAAAGGAGTCATGTCTGCTTGGGAATACGCACGATCTGGAAATCCCCAATGGAGTGGACTACTCCTTCGAGCTTCTTCAGGTCTTCTCTCAGATGAGCTACCTCTTCTCCCTTGGCATTGGCTTGAAGTTGCAGAGCGAGGTCTTTGAGTCTATCCTCCATAGAGGCGAAGATGCTTGTCCAAAGTGCTTTTCAAAGCTTGGATTTCACGATCCAGAACATATATCGGTTCCGCATTTCCGAAGAATATTCATGATGCTACGAAAGTCTACGGAATCATCCGTCGTGTACTTGCATTGACTCTCTCGAGATGATGTGTATGCGTACGATGGCGCTTTTGAATGGTCTCGGCATATTTGGAATCGATGCATCACCTTCTTCGGGCAATTGAGAGACCGAACTTCTTCCGGGTCTTCGGAGATTGTCTTAGATCTTCACGACAGCGGTGGAGGTGTAGACCTCTCTTGCTCGCTAACTCCCCTGTCTCTAGGACATCGAAAGGGGAAGAGTGATGATCATGCTCTTCATTTCCTTTTCTCCGAATTGTCAGCAGACTTTTCTTTTTCTCCTTCTTCTTCTTCTTCAACTTCTTTCTCCTTCTCTCTCTGTTCTTCTTCTTCTTTCTCCTTCTTTCTCTGTTCTTCTTCTTCTCTGTTCTGCTGAAGATCTGTTTGATGAGACACAGAACGTCTTGTTCTTGTCAGCGCTTGGATAGTGGGATCTTCATCATCTTCATCTTCATCTTCATCATCAAGGATGAGAGTTCTTCTCTTCTTCTTCGATGGGGCACCCATGGCCTCCTTTCCTTTCCTTTTTGAAGCGCATCTGGATGGAGATTTCACTTTGAATTTCTCCATTGCCTTGGAGAGTTCTTGCAGACGCATCTTCATTAACATTTTCAACCCTACCACCATCTTTTCACACGGTCGATCACAAAATGTATGCGGTAGTTCAATGTTCGGATATCGAAGATCTTGGTCACCTGAGACAGGATAAGGCAATTGTCCTTTGTCTTTTGACAACGCTCTGTACATATGGAAGAGAATAGTGTGCGGGAGAGAAAACTTCCGTCCTGAGTTGATCGCATACATCAACTTTGCTTCAGGAAGAGACACAGAAGTCTTTGACGTAGACTTCGGTCTGAGACAGTTAATCACAATCTTATGAAGCACGATGTTGATGGCCTTCATCCTCGAGTAGGTAATTTTCTTCTCTGCGTCCATATCTTTAACAAGATCCGGAGTAGTACGAAAGCGGTGAGACTTTGATAGGGAGATAGCGTCCCGTTCAACTCCAACAATGTCCGCCAACATATTCACATCTACCACGTAGACTTGATCTTGAAACTTTGAATGAAATTCTATTCGCATCTAAAAAGCTAAGATTTGAATAGAAATAGGCGGTCGATTGAGCATAC
Source organism: Eucalyptus lansdowneana (assembly GCA_017140395.1). Lineage (NCBI taxonomy): Eukaryota > Viridiplantae > Streptophyta > Magnoliopsida > Myrtales > Myrtaceae > Eucalyptus > Eucalyptus lansdowneana. The sequence continues at coordinate 48,229,774 of CM029485.1, forward strand.
CCGTCTGTAGAGTCGAGCGAGAAAGTCTCAAGTTGAAGCAATTTCAACTTTTCTCTTAAGTTCACGTTGATGGAGTCCAAGAAGTCAAAATCGACACTTCTAGGGTTTATCACCCCTCTTTTCAATGATCTGAAATATACTTTCTCCCGATCCTTGGATTTAAACAAATCCATCCGATTTCCTTTACCTTTGCTGCCACACCCATTCGGGTTTAAATTCAAGGAACATTTTGTCATCATCGTTCCGTCAATCGGATTTTGTCGGCAAACGAGGATCACTCGGGAATGTTCTCAAGAGCCTCCTTTGCCCTTCCTTTAGGAGCAATTCCCAATTCCTCCATTTTCCGCAGAAAAAGATACTCATTCCCATAATTTTTATCTTTAAGGAAGTCATCTATATATTTTAACGAAGAACCAGAGGTTTTCAACGCACGATAAAGCTTATAGATGAAGGAGGGTCTTTGGACTCTTACTGGGTCGGCATCCTCGATTATCTCTTCTTCCAGATGTTGACTTGCATCTTGTGGGGTAGGAGGTGCTGAATGACGTGGAGGAGAGCGAATCGGACTTTGTCGCTGACTTGGTAAGTCTTCTTCCTCAGTGAGATCGAAATGAATCGGCCCTTTCTCCATTCTTTGTGGTCCCCGCTTGCTATTCTTGATGATTTCCTTGAAGACGACATCTTCCTTTGACTATTGGAAGATTCCTTCACTTGCTTTTCCCAAGAAAAAATGACCACTTTCTCGACGATGAACAAGGAGTAGAAACGGTATCGGGAGGAGAGTGTCTTTTTAGGGTTTTGAAGATTTGGGCGAAGAAAAAGAAAATCTGTATATATATATATGTACCTCGGATTTGAAAAGAGAAGTTTAAATCGGTACAAGGAAGGTGTACGAACACATCTTTTCAAAATCAATAACTACCAAAATTAATTCCTTGAAAAATTTCCGAATTATATCTAAAAGAGAGATCGTACCTTTTTGAGATTAGATAAAATAACCGAACAAGAATTCGTACAAAGCAACTTACGGTCTTTAGCCAAGAGTCTCATGATTTAAAGTCAGAGTCTTAGAGTTGGTGAGTCTCTAGACTTTAACTTCTTCAAGCTTCAAAATGTTGAGTCTTGAGCGGATGAAATCGAATTGATTTTTCTCCAAAGGCTTTGTGAATATATCCGCTAGTTGACTCTTTGAATCAACAAATTGAATCGAGATTTCTCCATTTTGAATATGATCTCTAATGAAGTGATGTCGAATCTCAATATGCTTTGCTCTTGAATGAAGGATTGGATTTTTGGTGAGATTGATCGCTATTTGGTGTTGTCACATCTGATTTCGTGCATGAGTCTTCAATGCCAAAGTCTTGTAGCTGTTGTTTTATCCATAGAATTTGCGAACAGCAGCTTCCAAGAGCTACATACTCGCTTACGTCGTTGAGAGAGCTACGGTGCTTTGCTTCCTTGAGAACCAAGACACCGTCCCGTTTCCAAGCGGTTGACAAGTTCCGAAGTGCTCTTTCTATCGACTCGCAACCGCCGCATCTGCATCCGAGTATCCTAGAAGATTAAAGTCTCCCCTCTTTGGATACCAAAGACCGATGCTTGAAGATGAAGCAACGTATTTGATGATACGTTTCACGGCAATGAGATGTGATTCTCTAGGATCGATTGAAACCTAGCACGAGATGCAAACACTCAACAAAATATCAGGTCTAGAAGCAAAGTAAGATAAAGAAGTGAACCGATCATGCTTCGTACTGACTTTTGATCTACTTTCTTCCCTTCTTCATCCTTGTCTATCTTCGAGAGCATGACATTGGTATGTCGGTCTTCTTGCAATTTTCCAATCCAAATCTTTTGACAAGATCATTAGCATATTTTTCTTGGAAGATAAAAGTTCCTTCCTTCAATTGCTTTATTTGAAGACCGAGAAAGAAAGTTAATTCTCCCATCATACTCATTTCAAATTCGTCCTGCATAGACTTAGAAAATTTCTTGCAAAGACTTTCATTAGAAGATCCAAAAATAATGTCATCAACATATATTTGAACGAGTAAGAAACTTTTGTTTTCCTTTTTGATGAAAGCAGTAGTATCTACTTTACCTTTGACAAATCCGTTTCGTAATAAGAACTTACTTAGTCTGTCGTACCAAGCTCGAGGTGCTTGCTTTAGACCATACAGAGCCTTTTTCAGTCTGAAGACTGAGTCTGGCTTCTTTGGGTCTTCAAATCCAGGCGGTTGTTCCACATAAACTTCCTCTTGGATAAATCCATTTAGGAAAGCACTTTTGACGTCCATTTGGAATAACCTGAAATTTTTGTAACAAGCAAATGCAAGTAATAGACGAATAGCTTCTAACCTTGCTACGAGGAGCGTAAGTCTCATCATAGTCTATTCCTTCTTCTTGCGTGTATCCCTTGGCCACGAGTCTTGCTTTATTTCGTACGACTTTTCCTTTTTCGTTCATCTTGTTTCGAACACCCATTTGGCTCCAATAACAGTTTTACCTTTTGGTTTAGATGTCAATTCCCGAGACATCATTAATGTTGAACTATCCGAGCTCTTCTTGCATAGCTTCGATCCAGCTTTCATCGATAAAGCTTCTTCTATGCTTTTTGGTTCAATTTACGAGATGAGAGCAACAGCACTAGATTCTTCACGCCTCTTTGATCGGTGCGGATTCCTTCATTGATTTCGCCAATAATGAGATCTTTAGGATGATTTGGATTTGTGTTTCCGATTCTTGGTTGATTTGTTTGGTTGATGATCTCTTTCTTTATTTGTATCTTCATTAGCATCTTGATGTTGGACTTCCGAGTCGAGATGCTTTTTGAGTTGAAGACTTTGGAAGGTCTTGAGCGGAGTTCGGACTCTTCATCCGAATCTGGTTGGATTCTTCTTGTGTGGAGTCTTGGAATTTGACATTCATTGATTCCTCCCACGATCGGCTTTTCTTGTTATAGACTCGTAGGCTTTGCTTGATGTAGAATATCCAAGGAAGATTCCTTCATCGATCTTTCTTCAAACTTACCAACTCGATCATTTGCATTTTTTCAAAATAAAGCATTTGCAACCAAATACATGAAAGTATGAAACAATAGGCTTCTTACCTTTGAACAATTCATAGGAGTTTTTTCAAGAATAGGTCTTAGGAAGACTCTATTTATGATATAGCATGCGAGTTGAAACACTTCACCCAAAATTGTGAAGAAATTTTACTTTCAATTAAAAGTGTTCTAGCCATTTCTTGAAGAGATCTATTCTTTCTTTCCACAACTCCATTTTGCTCGAGTATACGGAGAGGAAAACATGTGATTAAAACCAGATTTATCACAGAATTTTGTAAAATCTTGATTTTCAAATTCACTTCCATGATCCGTTCTTATACTTGAAATAGCACATCCTTTTTCATTTTGAACCCTTTTTGCAAACTTCTCAAAGTACGAAAAAGTTTCGACTTACTTGCAAGAAAGTATACCCAGGGTAAAGCGAGAGTAATCGTCTATAATCACTAGACAATATTTCTTACCTCCAATGCTCGGGTTCTTGTTGGTCCGAAGAGATCCATATGAAGCAACCGTAATACATGATTAGTAGATACATGATTCTTTTGCTTAAATGAATTTCTTACCCGCTTTCCCTGAATGCATGGAGTACATAGGTCGACTTTTGATATGGCAATTTAGGTAGACCTCGAACAAGCTGCTTTGAAGAGATTTTGGCTAATTGCTTCTTGTTGATATGGCCAAGTTTTTGTGCCATAGAACTGCTTCATCTTGAATTGAGATTAAGCATTGTTCTTCATTTGGCTTTACATCAAGGAGGTAGATGTTTCCATGCCTTCGACCCATGAAAGACTCGAGTCGAATCTTTACTAATTCAAGAACATATGCCTTCTTGAAAGGAGATCTTGAAACCGGTATCACACAATTGGCTAATGAGAAGATTATAATTGAGTCCTTCCACTAGAGAGACATTGCTTATTGTGAGATTTCCAATTTTCACGAGTTCCAAATCCCACGATGTTTCCTTTGCTATTTCCTCCAAATGACACTTTTCCACCATTTACTTGAATAAGCTTAATGAAACAATTTGAGTCTCTTTTGTCATATGTCTTGAGCATCCGCTGTCAAGATACCACTTTATCTTCTTTTTGACGAGACCGCATTCAAAAGAGAGTCTCAAGCTTTCTTTGGTACCCAAATTTTCTTGGGTCCTTTGGTGTTAGTAGGATGAGCATTATTAGGCCATACTCTCTTAACGAGCTTCCAAACCATAGGACACTCTTTTTCAAAATGATCCTGACTGTTACACTTTGAACACCTCAAGGCATTTCGACCTATAGATTTTACAAAAACTTTCTTGAAGTGATTTTTGTAAGCCTCTCTCGAAGGTCTTTTCTTAATTCTTTCTTTTACTTTCGGAAAATCAATCAAAGGGATTGTCTCGGTTGTCATTCCTAGACCCGACTTATTGAAGTAAGGTCTTTGACCGAAAGAACTTTTTCAAGCTTTTCGGATCCTATCGAAAACTTCTTTGAAATATTTGATAAGTCTGTTTTTAAGAAAACATTTTCTTTCAAAAGATCATCTTCTTTTTCTTTAAGAGCAGAAACATTTAGGTCTAGACTTTTAATTCTTTCTTCTAAAATAATTTCCTTTTGTTTCGAAATGAGTTTTCCTTTTTAAGTTCGGAAATTCTTTTGAGAGAAGTCTTAAGACCTGAAGCATAATTCATCAATGTATTTAGAGACTTTAACAGGGATTTTATAATCACTTACCTCAAATTCACATGTCCGAGTCTCGATCCAGTCCGAGTCCGATTGCGCCATCGAGACACGGGTTGGCATATTCCTCATCACTCTCTTCACACTCTGTATCGCTCCAAGTTTCAGCTTTGAGAGCCTTTCGAAACTTCTCAGCTTTTCCTCTTTTCTTTTTCAGAAGAGGACAGTTGGGTCTGATGTGTCCCTTCTTTTTACATTCGAAGCAAACTACATCTTTGTTTGGTTCTTCATCATCACAGACTTGGTCTCATTGTCTCTGAAAACTTTGTTTCTTTGGGATGAACCTTCTGCCTTTTCGTTTAGTTTTCTGAATCTTCTTATCATGAGTGCGAGCTCCTCATCATCCATATCATCTTCGAATCTGCATCATCGAATCATCGTTAGATTTTAGTGCAATAGATTTCTTACCTCTTGGATCTTCGTCTTCATTGATTCGTTCCACTTCATAAGATCGAAGAGTTCCAATCGGCTCGTCTACGAGATAATGGCATGATTCTTTGCGTCTCTCTTATTGAAGTCTTTATATGATTCCAATCCTTGGAGAGTCCACGCGAAGCTTGTTCACCTTCATGGGATCAGAAATTTTTTGTCCTTGGTTCTCAAGACCATTGACAATATCACCAAAACGACTAAACATGTCGGTTATAGATTCTCCTGGTTTCATTTTGAAGGCTTCATATTGACCAAGGAGAATGTTAATTCCGGGTCTCCTTCACTCGGCTTGTCCTTCATAAGTGATATGTAATCTATCCCGGACTTCTTTTTTTGTAACACAAGAAGATAGATACGTTATATTCGGTAGGTGACAAGGCACAATATAAAGAATAAATTGCTTTAGCATCGAGTGCTTGTCTCTTGTTTATCTCTTCTTGAGACATTCCGCCGGCTTCAACAAGCGGTTTCTTTCCCTCTTTCGATCGATGCGGCGGTAGGAGTGATTCCTTTTTCTACCACATCCCATTCCGGAGGATCCTTTGATCGTAGAAAAGCTTTCATCTTGTTTTCCAGATGTTGTAATCTTTTCCATCAAAGTAGGGTGGTCTCGTATTGCTTTGCCCTTCCATCAGCCCTGGTGCTAGCATACTAGCCATGGATCTTCTACTCAAGTAAAACACTTCAAACAAAGTAAGAACACGGGCTCGATACCAATTGATATAGCTAGTATGAGTACCTAGAGGGGGTGAATAGGTATATAAAAAATTTCTCGAAGCTTGCACGATATTTAAACGAGTTGATGATTCAATCGCAAGAGTTAAATATCAATCGAGAGGCGAGTAAGGGAAAGAGAGAATTGAACACTCAGATTATAGTGGTTCGGCTTGATTCAAGCCTACGTCCACTCTTACCGACGGTACCGATTGGCTGGATTCCACTATGATCAAAGAGATGTTACGGTGTTGATCTTCCTTGATTTCTAGGTGTAGATGATCTACCACACTCACTCAAGGCGTCACCAAGTATATACTCTCTCTGTTTACAATTTCGCTCGAATGCAGTCTCAAATAACAATCAAGGATCTTTCGACTGGAATTTTTCTATCAATCACACACTCAAAACAACTAGAACGTCTTCTTTTTATACTCCTTTATGCCATCATAGCCGTTGGCACTTACCAAAGGAATTCCTCCAATCTACCCGTTGGACGGAATCAATCAAGAAGATCATCCGAGCTAATTAAGGAATCGATGATAGCCCATCAATCTGTTCGCCCATACAATCGGGATCTCGGTTTCCATGAATAGAACATTCCAAGATTATTTCGTCGACCAACGGATCTTCAATCGATCTTAGATAAGAATGAAAGAATCCGAAATGATTATCCAACCAAAGAATCTATTCCGAGAATAAGATCGAATCCTCAACCATAAACCTCGGCTTTGGATTTCCTTCGTCCTTGGATTAGAAAGGCGTCGGTGAGAATAGACTTAAGTCTTGAGTCTTGAGTCTTAAGTCTTGAGTCTTGAGTCTTGAGTCTTAAGTCTTGAGTCTTGGGTCTTGAGAGAACAAAGTCTTCAGACTTTAAACTGAAGGTCTCCGAACATCCAGACTTAGACTGAAAGAAACGTTTTGTCAGCTTCAAAATATTCTGGAAAGATTTCTCCAACAATTAGTAGGTCTAATCACATGTAGAACGGAATTTATCTAAGAAATGATCCCGGTATGACGCATGTCGGAGAATACAACTTCCACCACCTCTTTGATGGCTACGCCATGGTGGCGAAGCTGCAGTTTGAGAAGGGAAGATTAACCGCTGGCCACTGCCAGATCGAATCCGAAGCAGACAAGGCCGCCATGAAGCATAATAAGCTGATCTACCCAGAATCCTCCGAGGCCCCTAAGGCAGACAATTTCCTATTCTACATTGGCGAACTTACTAGCTTGATCTCTTGAGCGTCTGACTGATAATGCCAATATAGGAGTCATCAAGCTCGGAGATGGACGAGTGATTTGCCTCACCGACATGCAAAAGGGGACGATAAGGATCGACCTGACCATGCTCGAGACCTTAGGGAGGCTCGAGTACGCCGACTCCGTAGGGGCTCCGTTACAATCTCGCTCATCCAATCTTGACCGAGACCGAATTTCTGACGGTGTTACCCGACCTGATCGACCCGGGTAGTTGGTGGTGAGAACGGAGCGGGGATCGACCAAGCAGAAGGTGGTCGAGAGGGTGGAGTGTCGGGGCGGCCCCACGGCCTGTTGGGTCCCCTCGTTCGTCGTTACTAAGCACTACATCGTCGTGCCAGAGATGCCCTTGAGGTGCAGTGTGAAAAGCATTCTTAAGGCCAAGCCCGATCCATTGTACAGGTTCGTGTGGCAGAAAGAATCCACAGGGCTCGCGCAAGTTATGTGTAAAGCCAGTGGCAAAATCGTGAGCTCTCTTTATCTCTCGAAATTCATTTTGTGTAGCACAATCTTAAAGAGCGCCGTGGAGGCGCTAATTTAGGATCATTGCTGTGCTTTTGAAAAAACTGAATTTCTAATATTTAAACTTTTTTATTGATCATACTCTACTCTTATTTTAATACTCATTCTCAGACTTTTTGTCTTATCTCCTTAAACGTGCATGGAGGTTCCTTTGTTTGTGGCAGTTCACTTTATCAATGCATATGAAGAGATGGACGAAGACGAGCAAGCCATCGCTGCAATCGCCGACTGTTGCGAGCATCAGGGGAAGCCACCATTCTCAACAAGCTCACCCTCCAAAATTTTCACTCCTTCGCAGGCCAAGATGTACTTCCCCAAATTAGGCATCTTTTTTCGTATACGGCTTTGGAATACGCGCAGGCCAAGACGTACTTCCCCAAATTAGGCATCTTTTATCGTGTACGGCTTTGGAATACGCACACTCGTGAAATTGAGGTATATTTATATTCGTTCGATTTATTGAAATATATAAAGAATGGAAACATTAGATACATAGAAGGAAAATTGAAATTGTGAGCAAATGTAAGAAAGAGCATAAAATCATGGAAAAATGACACAAATGATTTATGAACTTTGATACAATATGTAATGTATTCCCTAAATTTTGAATTTATTCAATGTGGTCAATGACTTTAGCTCAATATGTGGCGGTCCCTGAACTTTTCAATGTAGTCCTTGAATTGTATAAAAAAATTTAATATAGAGATCATTGTGAACAAATCAAAAGTTCAAGAACTATATTGCATAAATTAAAAGTTCAAGAGTCACGCATTAGGCCAAGTTTAGGAATTATTTATGTCATTATCTCTAGAATTGTAGCTCACAAACAGGAAAAAAAAATTAAATAGAAATTGCACCATCACCTTCAAAATCATTCTGTAGCAGAATCCAAGTGTTCTTTTTCAAACTAATGGCCAATTTGCAAAACCCCGCTTGATTAACAAAGGAAAGGGGTGCGCTAATGGCCACTTTGCAGAATCAATATATTTACTTTCCTTTTCAAGTAAGCCTTGATATGGCGACGATGGTGATGATGATGATGATGATGGTCGATTTGGGCAGGATTGGGAGGTTCACCATACCATCAGATGGGAATCCACATTCCACATGGGAAGTTGAAGACAGCAATGGACCTAAGTGAACACGGGATAGGCATCGACTTCAGCAAAATCAGCCCAGCCTTCCAGGGCAAAAGATACAGATTTGTCTATGCTTGTGGGGCCCAATGCCCCTACAATTTCCCCAGCGCCCCCATCAAGGTTTATATTCATGTCCCTCAAATTCATGCTTTTGTAGCATAAAATAGGATGTGGTAAGAGTGCTAGGGAGATATGGTTGTTGCGTTAATTTACTTGCAAGTAGAAGTTGATTTGGAGTGATTTTCTTGGTGAGACGTTGATGAAGTGAGAGGTTTCCGCAGGTCGATCTAGTGGAGAACAAGCGAAGAATTGGCACCAAGATGGCGCCGTGCCCTTGGAGCCATTCTTCATTGCTAGGCCAGGGGCGACTGAGGAAGCTGATGGTAAGAATTTAGAAAATACAAATGCAACATATGCTCGTTATGCCTTCTGTGAGGACAAAACATTCAACACGTCTTTGCATCTTCTGAAGTGAGAGATGGCATGAACATCTCTCGGTCGAAATATCTCGCTAACGAATGTACGACATTCCATCACCCCACAATTGTGGAAAATGATTTTTCTTGAATAATTGCCTCTCTAGGGCCTCACACTGTAGTTGACTCCTATTTGGAAACTTTTGCGATAAAAAGAATGGAGGTGGGTAAGGGTTGCTGCTTGATGGCTCCACTTTTAAGGAGATTGCCAGAGGAGCAAAGTTCCCCTGTAGCCTTCCTTATGGCTTCCATGGTTGCTGGGTCCCAAAGAAGTAAAGATCTTCCATGAGGGCGTTGGCTGAGAAGCGAAAGATCATGGATGAAGTGGGAGTGATCGGTGTTCTATGCACGTAAAGCTTGAGATCTATGGAAATGATTCTTGCTGGTGTTGATGCAGATTTGAGCTGTGTTCATACCAATCTTTGCATTCCTTGACTCATATTCTTGTTCTAGAAGTATCAATTCTCGTGAAAGAAGAAGGAAAGATGACAAACATTTAAAGATCGCTTTCCGAGATCTTCTTCAACCCATGGCCATGAAGAGCCAACTCCTAGCATCTGTCTCCAGCAAATTTCACTTGCAAGATCTCCCTCGCATGAACATAATATTGCAGAAGAATTAGGAAAGACTCAACTATATCGTAACTTACTTGGTGCCGAAGATCTGAATCACATGGAGGATCGAGCATGAGGCATGAAGCGTACTAAGGCAGAAATGGAGCATCTCCATGTGACCTTAAACCAACCAAATTTACTCTCTAAACTCCGCTGAGACAAGAAAGAAAGAGGAGAAGAAACCCTGAATAAACCCAAAGAAAGAAGCCCAAAACATTATAAAAGAAGAAACAGTCATGGTGCCAACAAGACGCAATGGATCTCTCTCAGGCAACACGATTAAACGAAAAAAAAAGCAGCATACAAGATTATAGTTGCGAGATGATCGTGGTTATTATTGTTGCTGATACCACACTGTAGAACAGTAATGACTTTGCCTTGACATGGAGCAGTTTGAGCTCACCTTCAAGTGGGCCAGCTTATGCCGAGTTCTGCTCTTGAACTTTTAGCCTCAGTTTCCTTCACCAGAGCAAGCATGAAACTGGCATTGATGGCTCGAGTATTTTACTGGGTATATGAGAAATAGTTTTGCACCTGCAAAATCCTCCATTTAATGCTGAAAATCCCGAGGAGGTACAGAAAAAATGCAGATTTCATCTCTTCCAGTCCATGAACAACGAATTGGCGTCGTCTCATTCAAGGAAAATTCAGACATGAGTTTGTTGTTGTTGGAGTCTATTAACCGTCTACCTGTACTGAAACCCAACAGTATGCACAGGTTGATATTCTAGTAAAAAAAGGTGCAATACAATGAAAGGAAAAAAATAATTGATCGTAACTTTGAAAAAAACTAGGCACTGTCTCGACTGGAAAAGTTTCCTGCTTTTAAGAGGAGACAAGTTGACCCTAAGAGGTCGGTCAAGTCGGCGGCGGGGGAAAGGTGAGAAAGGGGGGTTCCAGGGATGGGGCGCTAGATTTAGGAAGTGCCTAATTCAACCATGCCTCAGATTTTTCAATCCAGAGACCTCTAAGCTAATTATACTCTTCACTGATCCTTAAGCAAAACAAAATGCTTGAGGCTTCCAACAACAACTTGTGCCATATTCACCAATATGTCAACGCTTGACCTGGCAGTCCAAATTAAATTGATGAAGGCAGATAATTCAAAGTCGCAACAGCTCAGGGTCCAGGTGACAATCCAATTAAAGTACAATAATCAAAGCAAGGAGTCACCAAAGGCAGAGGAAACTGAAAAGAACTGGAAAAACAAAATAATGCTAACTCACCCATGCCATTATTTACAGTCAGTCTTCTCTCCTCCTGCTGCTTCGATTGAATTGTCCAGTGATTCTCTCCTTCAGTTCCAACTTCTATTTCCTTTAAAAGAATGCAATAAATTGCATCTTCAAAGCCAAAGTATCAGATTAATAGGAAAAGCTCATATCCATGAGAGATTACTAGAATAGCAGGAAGAATTGTACATCAGCCTGCAGTACAATATGAAAAGCTACGATAAAATCAAGCCAGCACCTTCAAGTGCATGCATGAAATTATATTACAGGACCAGCTTGAATATTGGTCAAATTCTGCCATCTTCAGACTCCAACTTCAGATTGGAGGAGGTGCCACAACATCTTCAGCACTATTATATAAATTGAAGCAACTGTAATCGGCTTGATCATGGTTACTGTTAACAATGTGAATGAAACTTGGACAACAGACCAAAATTGCCATTCTTGGTTTTCATCCAACCCTTCAATGATTAACAAATCATTTCTCAACCCTAATGCTTACTGATCCATAACCATAACCATCTTATTGAATATGAAAACTTTTGGTGCTAGCGTCATTCTAGTTATATTCAACAGAAGAAGAAAAAGGAAAAATAGAGAAGATTCTTCTGACTGACATCCATGTCAAAGTACATCATAATTTGATTATACCTGGGGCAATTTTGAGATGCTCTAGAAAAACTAAAGGCGATACAGAGCACGTAAAAGGAAATTTATGAATCATGATAGTTCTCGTACCAATATCACACAGCAGAGGCAAGAAAACTTATTTTCATCTGAAAAATGTATACAGTCAATTCCTTGTGCTTTGGTTCATAGAAAATGATGCACGTACACATGTCGGTGACAAATCGCAAGGCTCTCATACATTGCCGACATAAACTCTCTTTACCAATAAGAAAGATTTGAGCTCTTTCCTAATTTGAATTTAGGAAGTGTTCTGAGGAACTACTACATTTAATTGCCAACCCAGAAAGAGGTGAAACAAGAACTGATCAAATGAGGATAAGAAAGAACCAATTTACAACAGCTTTACTGGACAAAAGAGCCAACGTGTAATAACATATAAGGACATCCATGGAGATCAAAAAACTGTTTGAAGCTGTAGATGGACAGAAATTCTACATTTACCAATTTGCTTTCTAGGACTTCATTGTTCAAAGGATATAGATGCATGATAACATCCATGAACAATGAAAACTCAGGAATTTCTCTGATACAATCGACGGTATCATTATGTCATTGTTTCTACCATTAAATCAGAGATGAAATGAAGCAGTATGATGTAACATGCTTGATCTGGTTGATAGAAATGACTAAATGCTAAAGTAAAGAAATGTTAGAAGTTCCCTGAAAACTCAAGGAAGAACTTCCTCAAAGTTAATTTACACTCTTCGAAAGAAACTCTTAAACGGGCTAAGATCATAGTACAATTAAAAATTCCCACCTCATGCCTAGAGACAAAACTGTGAAATTCGGTGAAAAATAAAAACGACTTGGCATACGTTCAAACTCCTCATGTAACTGAAAAGACAAACAGCTAATCTTTTTTTTTTAGCAATTCAACCATGTGGTGCTCGACAAAAACTTTTATCAACATAGTTATTAACTCTAATAAGTCTCGGTGCATTTCATTATACCGCAGAAAACAATTCATACATCCCAAGCATGCAAAAAAAGACAGAAGGCACTAACATAGGAAAGATTTACTATCACTTTATGCAGGTATATTGCAGACAAGGAGGAAAAGTCTGGCATATGGTACAGTTGCTTGCTCAGATACTTCAAAAAAGAAATCAGCTTCAATACAGACTAGCAAATAAGCAAGTCAACTATGCTAACCTACGGAATCATGATCCATCATTTCCAGTCAACACTACACAGTCTACAGATGTTCTCTCGCATTGCTTCTGGCATCCACATTCTCAATCCTTTTGGAAGCACCATAAGCTGCAGAGATTGGCATCCAAGCACCATCTGCTCTATGTCACGCACATTATTAACACCGTCACAATTAGCCAAAACTAGAGTATCCAAACAAGAATGATTCTCAAAAGCGCGAATTCCAGCTCCACTAATCAGCTCACAGCCAGTTAAATCAATGGACGCCAAATTTTCACAGTTCTCAGCAAGTGCAAAGAGAGTGGTGTCAGATAGGTTTATCAGCCGCGCCAAATTTAGCTTCCTCAAGGATTTAATAGCAGCAATTGCATTTCCTCCATAATCAGTGACCCTCGGCCCGCATTCTGCAATGTTCAACTCCTCCAAACAGCAGAACCGTCGCAACACCGAAGCCCCACTGTCCGTAATCTGGCCACATTCCGCGAGAACCAACTTCTTCAGAGTCCTTGCCAAAGACCCGCTCGCCAAATAAGCCAACCCGGCATCCGAAATCTTCGGGCAACCTTCCAAATTCAAGGTGCGAATACAATTCGCTCGCCCGATCGCCTCTAGAGACTGATCAGTAATCAAACTGCACCAACCCAAATCCAAGGTCCTCAAATTCTTGGCACGCTCAACCAGTGACATAACCCCCACGTCCTCAACATTCTTCCTCCTCCTCAACAGAACCTCCGACAACCTCAGGCACCCGCCCGCCAGCGCACACAGCCCATCGCTCCCCAAATCGTCGGCCTCCGAGCCCTCGCCGGAATCCCAGGACGCGTCGCGCGGCTGCTTGCGGCTGAGGTTCAAAGATTCGATCTTCAGGCACGTCCTCGCCACGAAATCGGCGTCGGCGTCCGTGAGCACCTTGGAGCACTCGAACTTCGCCAAGTTCGGGAACCTGGGCAGGAAGCAACGGAGCAGATCGGGCCGAAGAACCCTAATCCCCTCCCGGCTCAGGCCCTCCACCCGCAGCCACTGCCTGCAGACTTCGGAGAACGACTTCCTGTCTGGGCTGGCGACCCTTTGGAGGATCAGGCTCAACTCGTCGAAACCCAGCACGGACATCCTCGGAGGGTTTCTCCTCTCTGCACTGTGTAAGCTCTTTCTTGGATTCTTGATGGCAGCAAGGGTCAGCAGGAGCTTTGGTTCTTATACCAGAAGAAGGAAGGGTGGGTTACCTCTTGCTTTCCCGTTCGTAGTAATTTGAAAAGTTACCAAAAAAATTTCCCGGATTTTTCTTTTCTGATTTAGCCGTACGTGATTAGAAAGATGAACCCCCGACATCATTTCTCGGATTTTTCTTTTCCGATTCAGCGTACCTGGTTAAAGTGTTTACCGGGGATGGGTAGATCGTCGTCATCGTCATCGTCGAGAGGGAAAAAAGTGAAATCGGTCGCGTCTTGGATGAAAAGGATTTGGTCATTTTTGGCGCGTTGCGGGAAGTGCTCTGCCTTTTGGCGCCACCGCCCATGAGCCCTTTTCCGGACCGCCTCCATTCGTGCATGCTCCATTCGGGAAAGTGGGCTTTTCTTATCGCCCGTGGTCCCCCTGCTGGTGTGAAACTCTGCGTCGGTGGCTGAGTGTGTTCATATGGATTAGCTCGCGCAACCCCGGTGGGGCTCATCTTCGGATTTCTAGTGGCCCTTACAAAGATAAGCAGCAATGTGTTTCACTTCCTCTGCGAACTGTGGGTGCCAGTGTGCCCAGGGGTACCGGCAGCTTCAGGGCTGGGACCTTTCTATTAGCTGTGGTTAAACTTAGCTTTTTGTTTCTGTCTCTCTGTCCCTTTCGTTTTACTTGGCTTGCTTTTCTGACCGGTGAGCGGTCTGAAAAAAGTAATCTCGCAACATGGTAATTGCTACACATTGATACTAATTCGACCTGTTCCGTTGAATTGAGCGAATAACATACTATGAATCTGGGCGCTCCACTTACAAAACGCAAATTCTCATATGATTCCGTCTTGTATTGGATTTTGAGGCACTCGAAGCATAGTTATACTTTACCATTTGGCTACGTGGACAAGAAAGAGACACATATGTAGACAGTCTCAATTGCAATGTGAGCAAACCTAAAGGAATCCATATTTGATGATTCAACTCAACTACAAATTATTCGTTTCTAATTGAGCCTCATGTATAGCCAACTCACGTAATACAACGGTTACGTATCAAGGAATCAAATGCAAAGTACATGGATTGGGGTATGTTGACAGTACTTGTTGCGAAACTACAAAGTTGATGGATGACTCAACTCTATGTTTTGGTCCCTAGATGTGCACAACTCCTACCGGTAAATTGTAGAAGTGAATGGTGAAAGTCAGAAGGAGGGGGAATGGAAGAAAAGGCCAGGGAGAATTAAGTAGGAGTAATCAGTTTCAAGGTGGATAGGTCTAAACCTAGAATTTGGAACTTATTTTGTTATAACTGATTCCTAATTTTTGGACTGCGGAACCTACCCTATTTTCTTGGAACCTATTATGGAACCTACTCTGTCGGTTCAGTTTCAAAGTCTATCTGAGAATCTTCTTCTTCTTTTTTCACTTTCTCCTTAGAAATTCCGTTATGTATAATGTCTCTTGGTTTGTTCTCATTCAACTCTTTGCATCACTCTCTCCAATCTCCACTTGAACACCCTATCTCCCTCACATCGACGGGCTACTCTCCTACTACCACAAGATATGCTTTGTTTCGCTTTCTCTATTGGTAGCTCAACTGCCATCGTCATTCACCCTCTCCACTGCTCTACTCTTTTGGTGACCATTCATGTCCCCTCTTACCATTGCTCACCTTCATTTAGTCGTTTCCCTCAGCTAAGGACAGTTCATCTCTCAGCTTCCATTTGGCAGTTTTCTCAATTATTGATTAACAAGATGGTTGAGATCTCTGTGCTTTCATTTCTGCTTGAGGCTATGGCCGATGTACCATCTCTCCGACTTGCCACCACTAGCATCTCCTCTACAATCCCCATATCCATTGCCACTAAATTCTCTCTCTTGTCAGGTCAATACTAATAGTAGCTCACCTTATTATCGATGGAGAATCAACAAGCAACGCATGTCGACACAAAGATAAGTCACAAATCGAAGTTGGCAAGCCTCAAAAGAAAGAAAGAGGTGGAGCTACCGAGCTAGGGTTGTTATAAGGAGAGAGAGAGAGAGAGAGAGAGAGAGAGAGAGAGAGAGAGACAAAGAAAGAGGTGACGACGAGAGAGATGGAGCTTGGGTTACTACGAGCACAGGTGGAAGTGGGAGAGTCAAAGACTAAAGGAGGATTGATCAACGGTGCTACAATGATGATGATGACTGGCGAGGTGCAAGGAAGATGAAGAGAGAAAAGACCAAGGGAATGTTAAGGTTAGAATTTATGAGAAAAAAATTAGGGTTTTGGTTTTATAACTTATAAAATCAGTTTCAAAATTGATTCCAAAACAAAGTGGTTCAATCCAATTATGGGGTAAGTATTCACTCAAAACCAATTCCCGACCAGTTCAAATGAAAACCAGTTCCCAAACATGGTTTTCGAGTGGTTCAATTCAATTCCCGAATAGTATCGATCTAATTGCACACCCTTAAAAATAAGGATGTTGATTTGGAGATTTTTTCTCTTCTAGTTCTAACTTTAGTCTCCCAATAAAGAAAACTCAAATCTAAACGTCATTCATCCCTATTAATTTCATCATGCTCAGTGTCCATAAAGTAACATTCCCCTCCTATTAGCCCCTTAAATCTTAAGCATTTCTCTAGTGAAACAAACTCTAGTTGTTCTTCTCACTATGATTCTCCTTATTCTTCTCTTCCTCCCAAAACTCAATCTATAAGCTCTCACCTTATGACAAACTTAACGCAATTCCAATATCGCTCCTCTTATAATCAATCCCTACACACTCATTTCGTCTCTCCAAATATTTTATATGCCTCAGTGTCTCGCCTTTCCACTCATGACTCTATCCATTCATCTAAAATTTATAGTAGTTTTGGGGGCATAGAGAGTGCAAATCGAGTGTATGTTGTAGAGTTCCCACCTAAGGAGGAAGTTGGTGGGTTGGAGGAAGTGGAGGAAAAGGGGGATAGAGCCATTGTCTTATTCATTAGAGCTATGCAGAGACTATCCCTTAGACAACTAGAGAGGATTGTTGAAGGAGGCTGTAAAAGAAGAAATATGGAAGTTGAGCTTAAAGGTAAAAGTGTGGAAAGAAAAGGGTATGTAAGGAGGGCTAGAGAATATTGGGCTAGTAAAAGGAGGAGAGACAAGAAGCCTTTACAATTGATGGACAAGGAAAACTTGATTGATATACCTATCCTAGATAATGTTATGTTTGCCAAAAATGGGTTTGGTGTTTAGCCTAATACAGCCACCCAAGGGCCACGATTGGAATTGCCAAGGATTGGGGATGTCATTGGTTGTTTGGTGCCTTTTTCTATCTCAACAAAACACATCATCCTAGCATCATTTTTTTGCTAGTAAGGAAAGAATAAACAAAAGAATGCTGGAAATGGTGAGAATGAGAATGAGAATGAGATTCACTAATATGCTTTATGTTGATCCTATTGGGTTGAGTTAAGGATTGGTCCTTTGGTGAATATTAACTTACAAGTGGAAGTCCTTTGCGTTGATCCAAGTTTCATTGACACCTACATACAAAGCATTGGCTATGCTGTTGAATTCAGAGTTACAGTGGTGCATGTGGACCTTGAAACTTCAAGAAGACTCTGGCATTAGTTAAGAAGTATGTCCATAATAAATGCTTCTTGCCCTTGGATGTGCATTGGAGATTTTAGTAATATTAAGGGGCTAGATAAGAAGAATGGTAGGATAGCTAATGTACTAGAAAATGATGGAAGACCTTTTTTTTTTTTTATCTATCTTATTCTAATTATCTACTCACTCTTAGATTTTTGCCATACGTCGAACCCCATGGCTAAAACTATACGCCCCTACCCCTAACTCCCTTGGGAAGAGGGGAATCTAACTCCCCACCTCCCTCTTCCCATGTAGGAGGGGTAGCCAATGGGGCAAATTCAATGATTGGAGGAAAGACATTCAAAAGCTCATTTTTAAGATGGGAATAGTGGACACCGGTTATGAGGGCAGGGCTTCAACCTTTCCATAGTTGGTTCTAATCACGGTCCTCTTCCATTTGATACTTAGATTATAATGACATCATTATTCCTAGAGTAACCATATAATAACATGATATTTGAACTTTAAGAAATATGGTGTGTGTTTGTTCGAGTAAAATGGTTTTTTGCAAATCAATTCTCTAGACATTCGTGAGTCTGATTTGTTAAAATAATGAGTCAACAAAAGACCATATACTATTAAAGAAAATATGTATGCTTAAAATTAAGAAAATGAATTTCTTAACCTGAATAACGAAAAACATTTTCCTAAAAAAAAAAAAAGAATCTGAAAAGTATCTTACTTTGTAATGAAGTTTTCCTTGAAACAAACATATTATGTTACTTTGAAAACTTCATTATAAAGGAAAATATATTTAATGGAAATCATTTCCAAGGAAAATGCATAGTTTTCATTTCTTTAATAATTTAGGAAAAATGATTTCCTTTTCACCAGAAAGAGAAGCCATTTTCCCTTAATCTATGTAAAAAAATTTCAGTAAATCAATTAACGTTTTTCATCTCTCAAACACCCAAAAATAATTTTTCAAAAAACAGTTTTATTTCAAACAAGCGGACCCTAAGTTAAGCACTGGTTTGACACTCCTTTTTGACTCAAATTGTATGAAGTAAGTCCTTATTAATCCCCCAAGATATTGATGGTCTGCCTTTATAATCTTATTTATTGGCTTAACCTAATACAAAGAAGTTGACTCAGCTTATCATTTGACTACAACCCAAAAAAAAAAAAAAAAAGATACAAAAATACAAAAATACAAAAGTTAGACATCTGAGCAATGTAGGTAGCTTAACTCATGTAAATTATTTATTATCTTGAGGAAATTTGTATTAAGGTATGGTTTTGCAAATGAAACATTAGATATGGGAGCTTATGCAGTACAATCACTTTAAAATGCTCGGGCAAAATTGAATTAACTCCATGTCAATACATAAAAACTCTTTTATCTTGCAATGTCATGGCTATGAGATATTAGTTCAATCTTTGGCTTATTACCGAGAACTGTCTTCCCACCCAGGCCTTGCTCTTATCATACGGTAGGATTGAAGAGGTGCTTTGTGCCTTTTACAAACTGACGCCAATCATTTGTTTTTTGATTGTTGCATCACAGCTAAACTTGCCTTCTTTTGGGTTGCTAGATGCAACCTCCCTTGGTGCAACAAGGCTTGGTCAGAGAATCTTTGCTAGGCTATGAAGTTTCTTTCCAGTAAAGATTTCCATCGTTCCATTGCCCGCTTCTCTTTTGGTGCTCTTTGCCACCTCATTTGGAAGTACAGGAACGGGATTCTATTTAAAGACCATACTTTGATGATTCCGGCTGTGAAAAACCATCTCATTAAAGTTGTTAAAGACAAGGCCTTAACATTCAGAAATGTGGAGGATAACTTGAGAAACAAGAGACTTCAACGTAGATAGGGGATTGATCATTGCATTTTTCTCTTCTATTCCTACTGGTCCTTAGTGTTCTTGCTTGTGGGCACGGTTTACGGTTGAATGGCTTGACGCTACTGAGTTTTTCGCTACTGGGGTTGTGGCGTGAGTGGTTGGCTTGCTTTCTAGGTGGTTTGTTGCCTCGGTTCTCTTCGCTTCGGCTGCAGAAAACTTCGCCGGTTGCTATTCGTGGAGGGCGGCTACGCTCTTTCTTATGGGTCTTTTGGGTGTGGGTTGCCATTGTTTGGCTTGCTGGTGGCCTTCTTTTGTTAGTTGATCCTTGTTTTGGTTGTGGCCATAGTTGTTGTGGCCTTGCCGTGTTGTTGTGCCTTTGTTGGTTTTTTATGTTTTGTTTCTTTCGACACCCTTCCACTCATTATGCCTCTGTTTCATTTTGAGTGTAAGTTTTGATGCTGCTCGTTTGTATTTTTTGGTTAAAGCTCAATACAATTACTTTTCACCCAAAAAAAGAAAAGAAAAAACCTCTTTATCTCTCAAATTTGATTGACACGGACCAGGCACAATCTTCCGGCCGAGTGGGTCTCACATGGAGCACTTACTTAGGTGCGCAGGATTGCAAAAGGACCATATGCAGAGGCACTCTGATGGCACGACCACTCTTGATTGCTAACTAAGTCTAAACACGGGTCGCCATCCCTTATACAACAAAGAGGAAACCTCAAAACAACAATTAAACAAAATCGGGACAAAAACGACATGCAACTTGAGTTTAATTGACATGGACCGGCACAATCTTTTGAAGTGGGTCTCACATCAAGCACTTACTTAGGCGAGTCGGTTTGCAATTGGCCGGATGTAGAGACACCCCATTTGCGCGGCCGCTCTCGATCGCCGGATTGAATCCAAGCACCCATCTATTGTACGACAAAGGGAAAGCCCAAAACGACAATTAATGAAAAATTAGGGCAAAAAAGGACATGCCCCCATCAAGCACTTATTTAGGCGAGCACGATCGTGATGGACCGACTGCCCGATTGAGTCCGAACACGGATCGCCATCTCTTATCCGACTAGAGAGAAACCCCAAAACGACAATCAAACGAAAAATCGGGGGGCAAAAACCGACAGGGGCCTCGAGCTTTTGGCCAAAACGAATGTCGTCACAACACGACCATGTGGGGTCGTGTGCGTTGTCTTCGATTTCACCATCTCCAAGCATTAAATTACAGCCAATCTTCAATAAAGTCAGCTGTCCAAATCATTCGACTGTCAGTGTAATGCAAAGAACCATCTACGCCAATAATGTCAATTTGTTGTATTATAATACACCTGCTGGCTCGCGGCTGGCTTTCAAAAATTAAATGAAAATTCCACGGAGTTCATCATCCACATGGGCAGTGGTATAATAGTAAATTTGAGCATGGACTCGTTCCTTAATTAATTTAATTTTTCTTGCATTATTATTTTGTTTTGTGGTGTTTTATAATGGCTAATAACATTAATAGTAGTCTCTTCGTCTAGAAGTATTTTAGTGAATTAACCCATCTTGAGATTTAGAAAGAATGGATAAATTGTCCATATGTGGAAAGTTTCGTTTTGTTAATGTTTTAATTCTCATTGAACATGTAAATTAGCATGTGATTAACTATCGGTGTTCTCAGGATGGGAGACCCTTTCTTTTAAAATTTATCTAGCAAGAGTTTTGACTAATTGGGAAAAAAGAAAAGAAAAAAATGATGAACCTTTTTAATATCAACAAAAGTATATCATTTAAAGTTAATATCATTAAATATTCAAAATCAGTACTCTCATTAAAAACAATTTCCCAACAGATAATTTTTGTCTTGAAAAAAATCTCATTTTGAGATCTCCATGAGACATTTATCTCAATCTAATTTTCTTATCCCACAAAATCTCCAATAGGTACCCTATAATACAATTACCTTGAACTATTTTTTGTCTCGCAAAAAATGTGGAAATTGGTACTCCAACCCAAATTTACCCAATCGTTAGCATTCTATCAAATATCCCAACAACAATAAGATAAATACAATGCGACGTAGAGGAAGACGGATCTAATTAGAAAATTTACATGTGTTCAAGCGTACGCATTTTAAAGAATGGCAAATTTGGATTGAAGCATAAGTTTGAAGTTTGAAGTAGGACAAAAATTAATTGGGAAAATGTGTCGTGAATAAAGTTCGAGAGTTTTTGTGAAAAGAAAATTAATTTAAATTAAATTTGTACTAGGGAACGAGGTTCGTTGGAGAAAAATGTGCCATGAAGTACGTTTTCAGGATTTTTTTAAATATTTTTTTATTTATTGTACCACCCCCTTTGCTATAACCCACGAACTTTATTTGCCAAAGTGAGCCGACACTACAGTGAAAGTGGGAAGCTTCCATCCTCTTTTATACATAATATTCATAATATTTATATAATGATTAGAATGAGTTTAATAATGATTTTACCTTTTCTTTACGTAAAATAGAAAAAATCAAATAGGAGCTGATGATGTCCCAGGAAATTGACTGTTTCTCTTGCTTCTTTCTTTGACCTCTTGCTTTGCTTATAGCCGAAGGCTCTTGACCTTTTGATACATCCTTTTGTCTCTTAATTAATCCCTATCTCTCTCCCTCTTTCAACTCCATTTCATTAATTAAATTTTTATTTAAATTCGAATAATTCTTTTTTTATTATTAATTTATGGAGTGTGCTCTAGCGTTCTTTACCTTTTGGTCCCCACCAATCATGGGGGTTTTTTTTACAACTGCCAAACCAGCCTAAAGCCCTGATTTTCCAGCTTTCATTCCAATCTTGATGCCCCCATAAAGTCTTTGCACATGAGAGAGTTAGTTGGTGACTACACTCATTCTCTTCACCTTATCACCACCATTCTTGGTAATTGCCCTAAGTAAAAAAAATAAGAGACTCGTCGGGTATCTTAAATTTCGTGTTATCTCGCTTTTAGCCGAATTTGTAATTCAAAAGTCACCTGGTTGCTCCTGATTCGGCAATCATTAATTGTTCTTGAGCGAACCTTGGCGATCAACATGATCTTTTCTGAACGAATGTCGAATCGAATATTTTTTATCTTCAATATTTTATGGATATTTATTGTGTGCCTGATTTTCATATTCACTTGCCATACATTTGGCCAATTTGATGGATATAGGAAGATGAATCGTTCAATGTGGTATTGTTTCCTTGTATCCGAAGCTGCACCATCTCTCTCATCATGATGGGACTATTAAATTAATTTTCCATGGGAGGTAGTATTTGGCGAGAGGTGATGACAGCTTCTTGACAAAGACAAGAGTTTAAGGGAAATTAAGCAATTCATTAGGAGATGTGTTTGACTGTGATTTATTACCTAATCCAGTGTGGTGATGGGTCAAGAGAGGTGCTTTTGTTTCTCGATGATGTGACGCAGTTCATTTATGAATTTACTTCGTATTTAAATGTAACTTTAATGATACGCCACTTCACTGTACTAAATGAGTTTCGATGTTCAAGTGAAATGGAAAATTGAATGGGAATCTAATCTCGAGTGAAATGGAAAATTGAAGTGGGAACCTTTCATCACCAAGGAAATTAATACAACTAGGATTTTGACAAAATCAAAAATTCAAAATAACTTGGAGGAATCAATCAACACCGTTCAAATCACTCTTTCTTTCTTTTTCTTTTTTTGTTTAATCCCAATTTCCTACACTCGGAAAAGAAATCTCATGCAAGTCATCAATCAATAGTTTACGAATTAGTTGGACAAGCTTGAAAGCAACCTCGTTTTGCTTTTTGCCCGTTCACTTTGAGTTATTGATGTGGGGGCTTATTTGGTAAATAGGCATTCAATCAACGTCAAACGTCAAAATTCAATGCGGTAGAGATGCAATTTCAACAATCTAATGAAAATTAAAAATAATAAATTGAGAAAGAGTAATTTCACGAGTCGAGAGACCGAACAATCTGGTCGATAAAACGATAAAGAAAGTTGAGAAAATCAAATTACCCATCTTTTTTTAATCCATATTATTATTTAAAATCTAAAAGAATGAAAAAATTAATGTATCATCTTATATATATATATACCCCTATTAAATATTGAATAGTTCTAGATATATCCTTGAAATGGACGTGAACCCTTACGTATCTAATTCTTACGGTAGCCCTTCATAAACAAATTTCTGTATGACTCAATCTGTCCTATCCTTCCATCCCCGACCAAAAAAAAGAAAAAAACAATTTTTTTTAATTAAACTAATAATCTAAATTTGATATCAGAGGGCGAAATTCCGAAAACGCCCTCGCTCATCTCCATCTTCCTCCCCCCCTCTCTCTCTCTACACCTGCTCTGCTCTGTGTAAATAGTCCACCTTCCTTCCTCCCTTCTCTCTCTCTCTCTCTCTCTCTCTCTCTCTCTGTGCATCCAGCAATGGCTCACCTCTTCAGAGATCTCTCTCTGGGCCAGTCCAAGAGGGAGCCATTCAAGCCCCCCCCTCTCCGCCCCCGCCCCCTCCGCCGCCGCCGCCGCCGCCTCCCCCGCCGCCGCATTGCCCTCCCCGCTCGGCCAGCTCGACGCCGCCCGCCTCACCGACGCCGACCTCCGCCTCACCGCCTTCGAGATCTTCGCCGCCGCGTGCCGCACCTCCTCCTCCAAGCCCCTCGTCCAGGCCTCCGCCGCCGCCGCCGCCGCGGCCCACTCCGACTCGCCGACGGCGGCCCACGGCAACGCGTCGAGCTCGCCGGGCTCCCCGGCGCTGCAGCGATCGATCACCTCGGCCGCCGCCAGCAAGATGAAGAAGGCGCTGGGGCTGAAGTCTCCCGGCTCGGGCTCGGGCTCCAGGAGGAGCCCCGGGTCGGGCTCGGGCCCCGGGAAGCCGAAGAAGCCGGTGACAGTGGGTGAGCTGATGAGGAACCAGATGAGGGTCCCGGAGAGCGTGGATTCTAGGGTCCGGAGAGCGCTTCTGAGGATATCAGCTGGGCAGGTGAATTTTGGGTTTTTCGAAATTTCGGTGATTTCCTCTTAATGTGTGCTCGTGGGTGATAAATGATGTGTAAATTGCGTTTTTCAGCGGCTGATTTGGGTGTGATTGTGCTTAATTGGGTTGATCTGGTGTTGGGTGTCTTTAGTGGTATGATGGAATTTTGATGGTTTTTGTATGATTTGGTCAAATCACAGCGATAATCTCGAATTAGCAAATTCGGTGTAATGGAGATCGTTGGTCACTATTCCATGCTACTTATGTAGTTGTCGAATATTGAATATGATGATCTAGTGTCGATTTGAGAGTTCGTGGATTTTGATTTGATGGTTTTTGTACTTTGATCTTTTGAAGGGAATCGAGTTTTCGCAGAAAGACTCGATTTTGCACAAGACAGAATGGTGTGACGGGCTTGGTTCTGTATTCGGTTCCAGCAAGCATCCTATTTTGACAAACTAGAAGACGGTTTTTTTTTATTTTTTCCTCACTGTGAATTCGTGTATTTCATCAGTTTTCTCTGAACATTCTTGCTTACTTTTTCATTTACTTAGGTACTAATTATTATTTTGTGAATTGTAGGCTTAGCTACTGTTCAAGGGAAAAAAAAGATAGTTTAACCGAATAAGAGTTGAAAATTCTTGTCCTATGTGGTGGCGTTTACCAAATACCTTCTTATTTGCTTCTGGTCTGTCTTGACTTTGTCCTCTTTTTATTTATTTATTTATTTATTTATTGGAAGATAATTTGCTTCACATGTGCTCCTTTGGTAATTGATCAATTGTTTAGCTTCTGTTGCTTGGCTGTTATGGTGTGATTCTGTGGGCATGATAATAGCTCATAATTTCTGGTCACTTGGCGACAATTTATTTCCATCCCTTTCATCTTGATTTCCTTTCCTTGGGAGGGACATGCGTGCACATGCATATCTATGATTATAGGGTGTATTTTTCAAATGATATATGGGACAACTCTTTTCCATCTATATTTCGATGTGACCAGCAACAAACTCATATATTCAAGCATCTATTTCTGTTGCAGGTTGGACGACGGATTGAATCAGTGGTCGTACCGTTAGAATTATTGCAGCAGCTAAAAAATTCAGATTTTACTGATCAACAAGAATATGATGCCTGGCAGAAGAGAACCCTGAAAGTTCTTGAGGCTGGTCTCCTTATTTATCCCCGTGTTCCACTGGACAAGTCAAACATGACTGCACAGCGTCTCCGACAAATAATTAATGCAGCATTTGATAGGCCCTTAGAAACAGGGAGGAATAATGAATCTATGCAAGTTCTTCGTAGCGCTGTGACTTCTCTTGCTGCAAGAACCATTGATGGGTCTCTTGATTCTTGTCACTGGGCAGATGGGATTCCTCTAAATCTTCGACTGTATGAAATGCTTCTAGAAGCTTGCTTTGATGTTAATGATGAAACTTCTATCATTGAGGAATTTGATGAGCTTATGGAGCAGATAAAAAAGACATGGGGAATCCTTGGAATCAACCAAATGCTGCACAATATTTGCTTTACATGGGTTCTTTTTCACCGTTTTGTGGCAACTGGACAGGTGGAAATGGACTTGCTTTATGCTGCTGATACTGAGCTTGCTGAAGTTGCTAAAGATGCCAAAGCAACAAAGGATCCGGAGTATTCCAAGATTTTGAGCTCTACATTGACATCAATATTAGGCTGGGCAGAGAAAAGACTTCTTGCTTATCATGACACATTTGATAGGGGTAACATTGAGGCGATGCAGGGTATCGTTTCTCTTGGTGTCGTGGCAGCTAGAATTTTAGTTGAAGATATTTCAAATGAGTATCGCCGGAGGAGGAAAGCAGAAGTTGATGTAGCTCGCAGCAGGATCGATACTTACATTAGGTCATCATTGCGCACTGCTTTTGCTCAGGCAAGTTTCATAAATTATAATTTGCTTCAGGGCATGTCCAATATATAGAAGGCTGATATTTGATCAAAATCTATCATCTTTCATTGCTCTAAAGCTATACTATATTGTCACTTGACATGGCATGGAGACATTGGACTTAAGTTCAGGATACTTATACCACACATGCTTGAGATGCGGGCTGTTTGATATCGACGAAATTTATTGTATCAATCATAAGAGGAAGTTATACAGAATCTAATTGTCCGTCCCTTGGAAGCAATATATATTGATCGCTTAAAAAAAAAAGTAGGACAAAAGAAAATCTTTGTATAGCTTTATAGTAAATCTTTTGACTTGTAGGGCTGTATTCTTGTGCATCTGTGACATGAATTTTGTTGATTCTGTTGCAGAGAATGGAGAAAGCAGATTCAAGCAGGAGAGCCTCAAAAGGGCATTCTAATCCTCTTCCAGTGCTTGCTATCCTTGCGAAAGATGTGGGTGAACTGGCACTTAATGAGAAGGGGATTTTCAGTCCCATACTGAAGAAGTGGCATCCTTTTGCAGCAGGGGTTGCGGTTGCCACACTTCATGCTTGTTATGGAAATGAGCTAAAGCAATTCATATCTGGTTTAACTGAGTTGACACCAGATGCTGTTCTGGTGCTGAGAGCAGCGGATAAGCTGGAAAAGGATCTGGTGCAAATTGCTGTTGAAGATTCTGTGGACTGTGATGATGGTGGGAAGGCAATAATCCGAGAGATGCCTCCTTTTGAGGCTGAGGCTGCAATAGCCAATCTGGTCAAAGCATGGATCAAGACAAGAATAGACAGATTGAAGGAATGGGTAGATAGGAATTTGCAACAAGAGGTATGCTTTGCGGTTTGGATCAATCTTGTAGAATGCTAGGTCTGCTATCAGTGTTGATAAATCTTGACTTTACAATGTTCATTTGAATGGCAAGATGCTGCTTACTTCAATATTGCTGCAGTCTTGTGAGATCACTGCTTGGTAGAAGATATGACATGCTGTTGCTATGTGAAGCAGTACTTCATTAATGTTTCTCCTACTCTATATAGGTTAATTTTAATATGTTTTGTCAATCTCATGTTGGTGGCTTATGAAAAGGTGCTTTGCCGTTGCCTTAGAATTCAATCTCGTTTGAGTGGTTAGATTTGATAGTTTTGTCAATCTCTTAGAAGTGTAAATGTATAATAACTACCAAGTGATCACAACTTTCCTAAGTCCCTTTCCAACCCTTCTCTCTGGTACCTGTAAAAGGGGAGACAGGGAGTGTTGATGGATGCATTAATTACTGTCAGGATCATGTTATCTATTATTGTAGAATTATCACGAGGATTTTGAGCCTCATATATGTGTATATAGAGTTTACAAAGTAAAAGAGTCGTGAACCTAATTCCCTTGCCTACCCTCCCATCTGGCACCTAGAATAGGGGAAACAATGAAGTTTTGATGGATATGTGTCTATTTCTCTGTTAGAATCGTGTGTTTTATTATCGCAGAGTTATCACAAGCATTTTAAACCTCATATACATGCATTAGATTTTTCCCCTACTAATTGGTTCCTGCTATACACTGAAATTTCAACATTGGCATTCTTTCATTCTCGTGCGCTTTTCATCTTCTGATGTCATTTTTTTCCTTGCTTTCTGATGATGATGTAGACATGGACTCCACAAGCAAATAAAGAGGAATTGGCTCCTTCTGCTGTCGAAGTGCTGAGGATAATAGATGAAACTTTAGATGCATATTTCCAGCTTCCGATACCGATGCATCCAGCACTGCTTCCTGACTTGATGACTGGCCTTGACAAATGTCTTCAGTATTATGTAACCAAGGCAAAATCTGGATGCGGTCAGTCAACCTCAAGTTCACAAATAACTTGTTCTTTATTATTAAGATATATCATAACATGACCGCTGTCTTCAATTTTTTCTTAGGATTGAGAAATACATATATTCCCACAATGCCAGCACTAACCAGATGTAGTGTGGGATCCAAGTTTCAAGGATTTGGCAAGAAGAAAGACAAGTCACCGAGTATCCAGAAGAGGAACTCTCAGGTCGCGACAACGAATGGTGACAAATCTTTTGGAGTTTCTCAGCTATGTCTTCGTGTAAACACCTTGCAGCTAATATGGCTAGAGTTGGAGGTAGTGGAAAAAAGAGTAATCACCCATCTAAGGAACTCTGAGTCCGCTAATACAGAGGATTTTTCAAATGGTCTAGGGAAGAAATTTGAACTCTCGCCTTCTGCCTGTTTGGAGGGTATCCAACAGCTTTGTGAAGCGGTTGCCTACAAAATCGTATTCCATGATCTAAGCCATGTCCTTTGGGATGGTCTTTATCTAGGTGAAGTTTCATCTTCTAGAATCGAGCCATTCCTTCAAGAGCTGGAGAAATACTTGATGATCATCGCAGACACTGTGCACGAAAGAGTTCGGACACGCATTATAACATGTGTTATGAAAGCTTCTTTTGATGGGTTCTTGTTAGTATTGCTTGCTGGAGGTCCATCTCGTGCTTTCTCTAAGCAGGAGTCACCAACAATAGAGGACGATTTCAAAGCTCTGAAGGACTTGTTCTGGGCAAACGGAGATGGTTTACCTGCTGAATTGATTGATAAGGCTTCTGCCACTGCAAGAAGCATTCTACCTCTTTTCCGAACAGATACAGAGTCTCTTATTGAGCGTTTCAGGCGCACCACTCTCGAGACTCATGGGTCTTCTGCTAAGTCTAGGCTTCCACTACCAGCAACATCAGGGCAGTGGAACCCCACTGAACCAAACACAATTCTTCGTGTTCTGTGCTACCGAAACGATGAAGCAGCTGCCAAGTTTCTGAAGAAAACCTATAATCTTCCAACGAAACTCTAGTCGCCAAAAGTCCAGTGCAAGAAGTTTAAGCCCGGTCTTTCTATGAACAGGTGGCAGACCGAGGAGCATGCCTCTATTGCTGCAATCATGGCTTCACTTGACTGTGGCTCGAGTCCCATCCTTCGTGCTTGAGCAAGCAGAGGAGTTACTTTCTGAAGGTAGCTTTGTATGTTAGAGATGAAGTGCACTTGTTCAGGCGCGGTGGCTGTTTTGCCCAATTCAACCCGGAGGACTGAGGACTGACCTGGGGGAGGCTACTATGGAAGGTGGGGTTGGCTTATTCTTTAATATTCATTCTTGTGTAAGTTAAATTAAAAAAGAAAAAAAAAGAATTGTATCCTTTTGGTGCCCTTTTCTATCTAGCCTACTCCATTTTAGCATTTATTTTCTGCGTTAAGCCATTTTACCTGTATAAGATGAAGACATGTATGGATTAGGTGCTTGTTACTGATATGTATGTAAAGCAGCTTTTGAATATCCTTGATATGAAGACTAGAAACATTTTACTTGGTGATAGTAAATATGAATGCCTTTATTTTCAAACTCATGTTCAAATGACACATTTGAATTTGCTGTCCTAGTTGTATCTTATGTGATTATTAACGTTAAAAAAAATCATGAATTTCACATTGATTTTGCTCCAAATTCCAAGCATTCTAATTGCTTGCCTGAAATGATATTTATCTTCTTAGGGTGAGGTCCTTGAAGTAGGTGATTATAACATTGAGTTTAAGTGCAGTCTCACTCTTATTAAGTGGCTGGTCCTTGAACTTGGATGCACCTACCTACTAAATGCTTGTGAAATGGAGAAAAACATTCGTATGTTAATTAATTCAGCAACACCGAGTGGAATTAAATTTTCTAATCACAACCAAGTACACTAAAAGGTGATCAAAGCATTTCCGAGCCTCTTAAGTCGCACGATCGGACTTAGACATCTTAAGGACCTTTGAAGCTGACGTCTCTACTAATTTGCATTGAGCAAACGAAAAGTTACCGATCAAATTATGAAATTTATCAGTACTAATTTAAAGTATGTATATCCAATCAGTGGATGGGCTTCTTTGAATCCAATAAACCCCGAGATTTGTACGTTCTTTTCAAGCTTGCCTAGTGAGAAAGCATGGATGATATTGCCAACATGGGCGATATACATTTTTACGTACATAAACATATAATCTTATAGAGATATCAAAATATAAATGGAAAGCTATCCATTATCAGGGAAAATGTTGAGAAATTCTATTTATTCAAAAGTAAATTCACATTTGTCATAAAAATGGTGGGCGGGATTGGGCTCGAAAGAACTGTCCAAGCCCGTCGGCCCGCCAGTTCTACTGGGCACGTAGAAACCGAAAAAACGAACTGTTGGCACCTAGAAACCTTCAGTCTTTCTTCACCTTCGACCTGCGATCTCTTCCACTTTCGGTTTTATCATTGACTGTCCGTCGCTGATTACTGTCGACAGCCTCGCAAGAGGAATCAAATGGTGGGCTCTTCTGCTCAGCCTCAGCCAAAGGTAAAGCATCCAGAGTGTTTTTGGTCCTGTGAAATTCCATGAACCGCAAAAAAGATGGTGTCTTTCTTCATAACCAAGCGTTCATTAGTTCCAAGGGAGCGAAAAGCATTAAACTTTTTAGACAAAACTGAATTGGGTTGCGTGCACATCCTTAGCAAATTGGACAAAGCTTTCGTTTTTTTGGTTATAATTTGTTTCTTCTTCGTTTTTTTTTTTTTGGGTGTATCTGATAGTGATTAATGATTATAGAATTGTCATGTTGAAGCAGCAACAGAAGCAAGGGGAAGAATGGTTGGGATTGAGTTTCAGACCCCAGAATTACATTCCAGGCCTTGTGATTGGTTTCATTCTTGGGTGGTTCGTGGATTTGACAAAGCCTGCCAAAAACCCTGTCAGAAGGAGAAATCTTTTGCCCGGAAAGCACAAGGAGGTCTTTGGTCTCGAGTGGCGGCGAGCAAGAGCTTAAGATGGTAACGATTTGGGTTTTCTAGTGATCAGCCGTTGTTGCAACAGCTTCTCTTTTGTTTCGGCTAAAAATTCTAGTAATTTAGTCTCTTAAAGCTAAAGATTATCAAAGTCTTCGATACGTCTGGAAGTCGATTAAAGGAGATTCTGACATCCTGGTCACCAAGCTTGAAAGATATAGAATTGCTGCTAGGCATATTATTTCATTAGAAGAATTTCCTGAGTTTATTTTTAAGGAGGGAGGCGAGGGAATTGCTTCTTTTTTGTTTGTCAAAGAAGGAAAAGGAAAATTGGAGATACTGGGATAACTTATTTTAGTGCAGAGATTGGTCTATACGTAGTCTGCTCTAATTTGGATGAAACGCTTGTGGTAGGTTCTGGTTGTTAGGCAAGATTTGAAGATGGGACCAGGAAAAGTGGCATCTCAATGTGCTCGTGAGTTAACCTTAATTTCACAGAATGCTGGAAAAATTGACTTGTGCTCCTTCAGATGATGTTATTTTAACTTTAATATGGTCGTTTCTCTTGTTTTTCTGTCAAATTTGTAGATGCTGCCATGGGGATGTATGCGGAACTGATGCAGAGGTTGGTTGTGAAGAATTTCCTTCATGGAGAATTGCTTCCAAATGACAACTCTATTTTTGTTCAATGCGATTGAGTTGAGTTTA
The DNA here is from genome assembly GCA_017140395.1 of Eucalyptus lansdowneana. Lineage (NCBI taxonomy): Eukaryota > Viridiplantae > Streptophyta > Magnoliopsida > Myrtales > Myrtaceae > Eucalyptus > Eucalyptus lansdowneana. The sequence goes on from CM029485.1 coordinate 48,261,777, forward strand.
TTGATTCATTCTCTTCTGCAGCAATCAGTTTCTTTTAAGACAGTGGGAGCAATGCGGGCAGCCCAAGATCGTCTGTACATGCAAGAATCAACAAGAAATGTAACCAGGTGAATTTTTCTCTCATACTGAAAAGACTGCACTTATAAGCTGGAGCTCTTCCATATTGAGGTTTGCTCTTCACCAGGAATCAGCTAAGAGAAGCAGCTGAGAGTGCCGGCCTTCCAACTTTTGTAGTCACTGATGCTGGAAGAACTCAGGTATGCATATGCATGTCCTTGCTTATGGCACATCTAAGAACCTTTCTTAATAACCTGCTTCATGATGGCAACTGCAAAAAATTTAGAAAGACAGGGTCAGCATATGGATGTACTCAAAAGATTGTACTACTGTTGTGATACTATTCGATAGTTTCCATTCCTTTTAGTTTTTGATGTTTTCTCAGGTAGCGTATTTGATATAAAGGATCTTGCTTAGAAAGTGATGGTGGGCCAGCGGAGTTGTTCAAGTTCACCGTTATGCATTTGTCCCTTTTATGTTGAGAATTTTGATTTTCTTATTTCTTGCTTATTTTTTCTTGAAGTTTTTTCTTGTTTTTTGGGAGTCTAATGCCCTCTATTTTAGGGAATATAGCTGAGTTGCTGAATCTAGATACCTTCAAATTTATCTGCTAGTTTGGACATAGGCAATAGAAGAGAAGGTTGCCTATGATTGTTCCATGCCTTTTATCCGCAATAGAAGAATGGAAGCAAATGCAAGGTTGTGCAAAAGCACTTTAATTTGGGACATATCATGTCTCTTTTGTGATTCTGATGTTCTGAAGTTGGTTAAACTAATTACTTCAAGCTTATAACATTGCGTTGCTTGCAACTTAATTTTCATACTGGATTATAGTTTATCTCCATCGAAGATGATATAGGAATCAGGTTCTCATCACCACATGTTGTTCAGGTAGCTGCTGGTTCGAGGACTCTACTTGCGATAGGACCTGGTATGCTCATCAATTCCATCCTTAAAGCTCTCCTTTTTCCATGGCATTCTAAGCCATTTTTATGCTGAGATCATATGGCATAGGAAGCAATTGGGACCACTTTCCATGTGATTAAAATTTCAAAATCAAGAATGTGGAATTGATAAAAGTTAAGATTCCAGAGACTAGCCTGTTTTCTTCCTTTTTGTCACTCTGTGTATTTGTTGCTGAGTCTGAGCAGGACCAAAGGCATCGGTTGATTTGATTATGGGAAAATTGCGCCCGCTTTGATGTACCGAAGAATGAAGGCATGCATGACTAATTCACGACTAATTCTCTGACTCATTGGCTGATTTGATCATCACTCCATTATGGTCTTGAGGTTCTGATCCATGTCGCATTTGGCATAGGTCATGATAGTATGAATCTTGGCTAACCTCCATCAGTCCATACCATTTTGTTCTGCACATGAATTTGTAACGGCCTGTCGACTTTAACTTCTACCTGTTGGTTAGAAATTGATATGAAAATATGCTTTGACAAGTACTTCCTTCAATGTATATGCTTGAGGGTCTTGAATGTGAAGTTGTGAGTGATGCAATTAGCCAGTCACTCATTATAGGGAAATATTGCATTGCCCCGAGCTTGGCCCTTAGGGGCTGGGGCTCGATTAAAATGGTCCTGCTCTCGTGAACGAGGTGCAACTGCTGGTGGAGGACGAAATCCACCAACTCTGATCTAGAGCTGATCACCATGCCGGATACACCCGTCCACCATTCATGTAGTCTTCGCCGGCATATGAATTCGCTAGGATAGGTAGGGCTGGACTCGGCTGCGTTGGGTTCTCCTTATTTAGAGATCGTGACTAGGTGTGTCCGAATCAGCGATTACCTTTACTTGGCTGCTCAAGCGCGAAGTTTTCTATGTGCCTTCTTGGCTTTGTCGATGTTTTGCAGTTAATGAAGCCGACTCGAGCAAGAGAGACTAGGGCGTGACCTCAGGCTCGGTCTGGCCTGCCCTTACGATTCGGCCGAAGGAAGGGCTTCAGCCTAATCATGTCCAAGCCCATCCTAGCTAGGATCAGCTTTCGTAGGCCCTAACCAGAGGTGGGAGAGAGAGAATTACATATTACGCAGCATAAATTTTAAAAGGGTCTGCAATATGATTGAGAGCCATAAAAAAAGGAAGAGCGCATGGAAGCGGTCATTGTGGTACCAAATAATGTAAATTGAGGTGAGCTTTCAAAATTTCACGCTCTTAATCATAGAGTATCTCGTACCTCAAGGTTTCTTTGAATGTATCGATCTGTTTGTTCCGTTTTTTCTCTCCCAGAAATCCTGATGATAAGGACTTATAGAGCTTCCAAAAGCGTGAATAAAGTGAGCATAAAAAGAGAAATTGTCTCCTGCTGGTGGAATAACCAAAATCTGTATTTTAGTCCACTGATTCGTAGAAACGCTTTAACCCACCAATGTCAGTTGGCTTTGAAGTTGTCTCTAATCCAACCCTCTAAGAAATGGCCAAAAAAGCATAAAGGGGTCTCTCAACTCGTCTTACCCGAACGGGTTGCCGTTGTGGCCCTTTGCACTAGCTGAGCTTCTCCAAGGGCCGGATATTTGAGCGTTATGTATGTCTTGGTGTCTTCTCAGGGGTACTGTCTTGCCTCTGGACTTGAGGAACAACTTGGTCTCACAGATCCACGACATTTATCATAGGGGTTGCCTCTAATAGGGAAGGCGGCCCATCGCCGTCCATGCATTTCCGAATAATCATCTAGTTACTGTGCCTCGATATTGTTGTCAAGGAACCTTATCGTTGCTCGAGTGGAGCGGGCACGTTGGGAGGTCCTTGCATCCCAAGGGAGCAAAGGACTTAACATGCCACTACCTATAAAACACCGACACTTTTCGAGGGCGTTCATATCGTATTGAACATTTCGACACATTTCCGATATTCTTCGACACTAAGTCAAAACATGTTAGAAAATCTTATAGCTAGTCAATTCTCTCGGCGCTCTTTGACACTTGAAAATTTTTTACTAAAAGAAGGGCATAAAGATAATAAAAAGGAAAATAAGAAAAATCTAGTCTTCTCTTCTCTTCTGACTTTCACCTCCTGTGACACACAATTCATCCCTTAAGTTTCTTCTCTCCTCTTCCAATATGCTTTAACATGCGAGTTTAGAATGTGGATTGTTTTCTTTTTTTCTCCAAAGTTTGAAGGATTATTGGAATGGAATTGAATTTGTTAAATCAAAATAATGAATGGTATTAACAAATGGTGAATTAATATTTTAGTGTAAATTCATTTTATGTTCTTTTTTATTATTTATTTATTTGTGAATTTGAATTAAATTGATTTGATTAAAATAATTATAAAAATGATAATTTATCTTACACACACACACACACACACACACACACACACACACACACACACACACCCATTTAATATATAACGTGTCTCAATGTGTCAAAATTTTCTATTTTTTGATAAATGACATGTTAGCGTGTCGTGTCATGTCCTATCATATCATGCGTCGGTGTTAGTGCTATTAAGGCTATTGCTAGCTTAGATTTAGGTGCTTGCCATTTAAGAAGTGAGTAAGATAGCAATTGTGGTAAATATCGAGGGCAATCATGTGCAAAGTGGGAATTTGTTTGAAATTAAGAATTTTTTTAGAATTTGTAAGAGATGGATGAAGGTGAAAATGAGAGGAGGGACATTTATTGGGAAAATTTCAAATAAGAATATGAAGTGTTTTTTTCATTTTCTCAAATAAGAGCCTAAAGTAAATCTTGTTCTAAATAAAAGCTTGAAGTGTCCTTATTTTTTTCAAATAATGACATGAAACATTTTTTTTTTTTTTTTTAAATAAGGCATGAATTGGCTATGTCGATTTAAAAAAAAGGTATAACTTTCTAATTGGTTAAGGGCATTTTCGTCCTTTTCCTTTTTTTTTTCCTTTTTCTCTTTAATTTTTTCCCTTTCTTCTGGTTTTCTCTTTCTTCTTTGCCAGTGGCCAATCTCAAGCGATGGTCAACCACCAGTGACAAATGAAGAGGGTTGGGTAAGGGTTGCTTTCACTCAATTTGGTGAGGAATGGCCTTGCCTAGGCGAGGCGACCCTCACCTTGGGTAAGGTCGTCCTCATTGTCCATAGGCGAGGGTGACTCTCACCAGATTTGGGTGAACTAGCTATTGGCAAGGGTTGTCCTCACCTTAGCGAGATGACCCTCACCCTTGGTGAGGCTGCTCTTTCACCCTCGTTGGATTTGGGTGAGGGTTGCCTCACTAGCGGTCGGAGAGGTGACACCTTGGGCAAGGCTGTCTTTGCCAGTCTCATGTAAGGTTAGCCCTCACTAGATTTGGGCAAGGATTACTTTGCTTGCGCCTAGCAAGGGCTTGGGCAAGGCGAGCCTCACCAGTAATCGGTGAGGGCTTGAAGGCCCTCACCCAGTGGGTGGTGAGGGTTGTTGGGCCCTCGTCGGCGCTCGTTAGAAAGGAAAATGAAAAAATAAGAGAGAAAAGAGAAAAAAGAGAAAAAAAAAGTTGAAAATAAATTTATCTTTTGACGAAATACCCTTGACTAGTTGAAATATCTAGCTAGTTGACAATTGCCAAGGTCAAACCCTTATTTGAAGCTGCTATGCCTATCAAGCTCTTATTTGAAATTAACATTAGGAATGATTGAGTCCAGGATGGGTAGGGTCTAGACCTGGACCGTACTTGACCTTGTTATAATTGGTTCCCCCTTTTTTGGACTTTATACCCGACCCTATTTGTATTGGACCCTATACCGACTCACCATATTTTTCCAATGTTCGAGGTCAACCCCGTTTCTACCGGAACCTGTTTTGCAATCTTCTAACATCGTATACGACTTCGAATTTTATATTAATAAGCAAGAAAATAACGTAATCCTCATAATTTATATTAAAACATTAAGCACTTTTAATAAATTAATATATGAACTTTTTGACTAAATGAAAAATTGAGGATCCATAGGGCTAATATGGCAAAAAATTATAAGGCAAACATGAGTCTAATATTAGTCTTATTCCCACAACTATTACATGAAGCTACTCATTTATGCAAGCATAACTCCTCCTACAAAAGAGAAATTAGGCGAGCCAATTCATGTGATACATAAGAATTTGGTGGCGACGAACACCGTCCGTCCATCAAACAGTACGAGAGGGAGCCGATGAGGGAGGGAAGCAAGTGAGGAAGATGAATGACAAAGGAGGCATGTCGTGCGTGTTTGAGAGAGTCAAGAGGAAAAATATCGTGTGATTGCGGAAGTAATAATAGAATTCAAGAGAAAAAAAAGGATTTTGGATCTCTACTTACAAAACCGGTTTCAAAACCGGTCTAGGAACTGATTTCCGAGTGGGTAACCACTTGAAACCTGTTCCCGGACCAGTTTAAACCGGTTTCGAATTTTGGGAACCGGTTCCCAGACCGATTCCCAAACCCTGTTTTCCGAGTGGGCTGGTCCGGGAATCGGGTATACCCAGTCCGGTTGCACACCCCTAATTGACATTGTCGCTTCATGTCCTTATTTGGTATAAGGTTCATTTTAAGCCATTATTTAAGAAACTCATGACACTTCAGTACTTTATTTGGAATTTTCCTGACTTTTATTTTGTAGCATATAACTTTTTTAAAATCTAGGCCTGCTTGGCTCCCTTTTACATTGAGGGCCGGGCCATGTCATGTTTGGGCCGGCATGGCCCATTGGCCATCCCTCATTGGAATATTTTGTGGACGCATGTATCTTTGTCTTGCATACATCAATCATCGCAATCGCTTTGTAAGTCTATGACAAAGGAGTCTCAAGTAAGGAGAGGAAAACCGGATTTTCTTAACCTAAATAGTAGCCACGTCCAAATATTCAAAAACAATGAAACCATTATGTTTAAAGTTCAAACTATGAACAAGAAATATAGTACAATTATTTAATATATTACAAGCAACAAAAGAGAAATCACGCATAATATGCGTCAAAGATAAAGACATCCACACTAAAATCTAAAACTAATCCATAAACCACATCTCTCGACCAGTATCATGACGAGGTAATGATGCAACGGTACGTGGCAAGGTGGCACTATTCATTAATTAAATGTTTCTCGATTTTTGGCATAAATTGGCTACTTTTGGTCAAACTCAAAATACAAATTTGACTTGGCACATGGTAAGTGGTATGAGTCACCATCAGTTGACCACGATAAAAAGAAAAACTTATGAAACGACTTCTCGGTCTCTTCTATATTGTCCACATTCCTCTTTTCCTCTCTATTTTTCTTTTGAATTTAGATGAAATAAAGGTTGGAGAGAGAGATCAAGGGATAATTATCAATAATGTATTAAACTTATTGCACTTGTATCAATTTAGTTGTACACCTTTTTATTTAGTTGCAAACCTTTTTATTTAGTTAATTTAGTCATAAATCTTTTAACAATTTGTCAATATAATCTATATAGCCAATGTTAGTTGGAAATAATTAACGTGAAATTTTTTGTTTTGTTTTGTTTTGTTTTTTCTTTCTTTTCTTCCTTCTTCCTTCGCTGCTCGCTGGGCCCCTTCAATGCCCAACGACCAGCTACAAGTGAGGGCTAACCTTGCCCACCAATCGAGGCTCGCCATATTTCGATTAGGTGACCTCACCAACCTCTTGTAACCTTGCCCTTGTGACAGCGAGCCTCGCGTGATGAGTGATGGAGGTTGGCCTTCGCCGGATTCGACGAGGGCAAACCTCACTAGCCCTCGCTTGTTGCTATTCGCTAGGCATCACAGAGGCCCAATGACCGGCAGAGAAAGAAGGAGAAAAAAAAACAAAGAGAATAAAAGAAAAGAAAAGAAAAGGATTTTTTTTTTTTTTTTTTTTTTTTTTGAATTGTAAAAATTTTCACATTAACGTTGACCATGTCATATAAGATAGCTAACATTCATGTTAGCAATTTTCAATTAAAATTAACTGAATGAACTTTATTGGCATGTTGTCAAAAGAGTTAAAACTAAATTGATCAAATTAAAAGATTTATGATTGAATTACTTTAAGTGTAATAAATGTAGGAATTTTTTGATAATTTTTCAGCAGATCAAGTGAAGCACTGTAGCCTTTCTTGTCAATACACTTCCCTTTCGAAGGCCTGTTAGACTTACCTCATCAAAGGCCATAAAACAGTGTCATATCAATCAAGTTGTCCATAGTCTTTTTGGCGACTGAACACCGTCCATATATGAACACATAAATAAAATATGATTATAACTCATGCACTCACGCTCATCGAAAATAAAGTTAGGGGGATCTAATGATTTCTTTGGGTTTGTACTTATTTGTTGTTGGTCCAAGATCGTGTACTTTGAACGACAAATTTTACTTTCTGGGCCCCTCTTTCTCAATCTTCTAAGTGCACCTCAATCATGCTCCCTAGCTTGACTAGTCACCACTTTGAAATGATGATCATAATAATCAATTTACAAAGAATCGGCATCTAACTTAACGGTTGAATTTGATTAACAGCGTTGTGCAATCTTACTTTTCTACCTTTGACTTCCTCTTCTCTACATGAATCTTTCTTATTCATCCACTCCACGAGCCCTATAGATATTTACATTAATCGGACTTGATACGTAGAGCCGTTCGTCTGGATAACTTAAACCTTTATAACGGTGCTGCTGCTGTCTATGCGATGCTTACACTCCTTCCTGACTGAGCAAAATAATACAATCTGAAGAAGTAATTTTTTAAATTTGTGGTCAAAGTGATATAATGATCATGAACTATGAAAGCGGTTTCGTCATGTCAAGATATAAAAATGGGACTGGGATGCACGTGTAGCCAATTATGATTCTCTGCATTGACGGAAAAAAAACAGCAGCTTTGAAGAAACATCCATGAAAAATGTCTGCAGTGTGATCTAAAAAAAGCAACCCAAAAGAAGTGCTCGGAGAGAAATTAGGGAGCCATCATGAAAGAAAGAACACTTTTCACACTGCTCTCTCTTGATTCTTGAAGCCTGCACAGCCACAGCAAAGTCGCAAAAGAGAGAACGAGATCCTTTTCTGCATGGTCTCCAAGAACCATAATTGATATCTTGAGGCTTTTAAGATGAAACCAACTTGAAAGCCTCTAGGGCATCTGATCGCCAGCAGAAATGAGCTGTTCAAGCATTGTGTCGCCTGATAATATCATGTTCACACAGACAAGGCGCTTTTGACCTTGAGTGGAGGAATCTTCTAACTATGCAAGCCCCATGATGTGCTGATGGGGCAAAGAGGATTTTGAATAAGAAAAAGGGTTTCTTTCAAAGCCATCATTGCACAAGGGAATGGAAGGGGAAAGAGAAAGAAACCTTATGACAGAAAAAGGATATTGGACTATCATCATGAATTTGAAGAGAGGAAGAAGATGGGCCACTTTAAAGATTGTGGGCTCAAGGGGCAAGCTCACGTTCAAACGTTTCTCGTCCTTTTGACCTTATGATGATGGAATTCCCATTAGTGCCTTGTTCACATTAGTACATCATGTCAAATGATTTAATCTTTATATACGTTGAGTGCGTGTCTTGACAGTCAAATGGTAAAAGTTATGAATGGTGTCAAGGGTATGGGTGGAGAGTTTGAATTTTGACATTATCCGTTTCTTTCCTGCCCATTACTCTGCTACCTTTAAGTATTAGAATAATATTTAATTTCTTACACCTTTGTCGTCTCAGAAGCTTGTTAATATATACCAACTTGTATTTTGGAGGGCTTTTGTCCTCCAAAGATTTACCTTAACTCTGCCTAATGGCTGCTGCAATGCTGACACAAACTACAAACAATATGGTATTATGACAGTGAGAAGCCTACGGCCATAATGTTAGCAGAGATTCCGGTTTTTTTTTTTAATAATATATTCAGAAAAATCTTTTTAGACATTTTCTTCTTGTAAGAAATGAAGCAAAATGAGAGATCCTTAATGAATAATATACACTCATTTTGGTAAAAAATCCACTACTTCATTAAGTTGCGAAAATACATATATATACATGTAAGGTTGGCTGTTCACTATAAAAAAAATAAGTCCTTACATATTATTGAAAGCTAAAACTTGGACTTGATTAGCTTATATAATGATCTAGAAAGTTATCTATATAAATTGATCATGAATTTGAGGAAATCTTGCAAAATGAACATAAATAGTAAGTAGAAACATTCAGGCCAGCCACCTCATTTTATCATATCCGCCTCTCTCTATACTTTGTAAATGAAAGCAAGCATGATTTGATACTTCAGTACTCCGACCAATGGAAGACATAATTCTCGAAAGGACCAAAAGGTATTTAAATCCTTTGACTACTCATCTGTAGTTATGGACTCAGCCTTTGTTAAAAGGAAGATTTTTCTTGAAATATGTGAGGCTGAAGCATGAAAAGGAATTAAAATTTTCTTCACTGTCTGGCTAAAGCCTTTTCATACCGGGCATTTGGTTGTTGTGTTCTATCTTTTTTTTTTCTTTAGATTCTAAAGAATGACCGACAGTACTGGAACATGGAATATCATTAAAGCATTGGGTTTAAGACATTGGTCCCCTCCAATACCAGTATTGTGTCGGGCATCAGGCCTTTGACACAGGACTATTCAGCATGTTCTCAGGGTCTCTTTTCTCTTCTTCTATATATGGCTACAGTACTCGAGAGAGAGAGAGAGAGAGAGAGAGAGAGAGAGAGAGAGAGAGAGAGAGAGAGAGAGAGAGTTTTTTCAGAGTTGATTTTAGCTTTTGCTGTTCTTTTTATTTGATTTTTAACCCTTAAGATTTGATTTTTATTGAACAACGAAGACAGATCTTTCAAAACCGCATAGGAATATGTGAGGCCATTTGAAATAACATGAATTTCTTCCAATAATTTTTTAAAGTAGGATGAATTTCTCTATAAATATCTATGGGTAACTTTCTACTTTCAAAGACCTTTTACAAATAAAACAAACTCATTTGTGCTTCTCATTTTTTCAAGCGAAGTGCTTGCACAACATAATTACCACTTACAAAGGAGGATGGTCTATAGCTTCTACTGATGAACCCTTTAAAACCCCTTCCTTTCAATGATCGACTTAATCCTCCAAGTAAAGAAAACAACTGCCCCCATCGCGTAAATGATGGACGGAGGGGCTAGTGGAGGCCATCGCCATTCTTGATCATTTGGTACTCGGTGTAGTTATTTTAATAAATACCATAGGACATGAAATATTATGTAAAAAATTTGTATCTTGCCTCTACAAAGCTAAGTTTCTTCGTCCATCATAGCCAGAAACCTGTCTCTAGCGCCATGATTAAGTCCTCAGCTATGAAAAACTCTTCATCTCTTCTTTTTATATCCCTATCCCATCTTTTAGAACTTCTGCTTTCTTTTTTCCCCTTTTCTTTGTTTATTTAGGGCTTGGGAAGAAGAAAGTAGAAGTTAGACTAGGGATGAAGCTTGTGGACCATCATTTCTCAGCTACATCTAGCGAACCATGGAGAGAGAATGGACATACACCTAATTCGACATCACGTAGAGAAAAACCTATAGTCTATAATATTACATTGCATCAGCCTATCTACACCTTTACACTCAGTAGTGCATGTCAATACATCCCATCAAACAAAGCATTTGAGTCATAAGGACTATACTCAAACCCTTTCTCTACTTTTGGACCCAAAAATAAAATAAAAATAATAAAAAACAGAAAAGGAAGAAATCTTCCATAATTTGGCAGATAAACAGAAAAGGAACCCAAAATCATGGAGGCCAAAAAAAAAAAAAAAAAAACTAAGCAAGTGAAGAAAATTTTAGGGCTGAAACACAGGAACGCTTCCCCAGTACGGATGCTAGGGTTCTGTATACATCGCTGGCGCATGGCCTTGCCGAGGGATCGCTTGCGGTGCATTGAAGGGCCAAGTTCATGGTCTCCACCATCTCGTTCGGACGATGCAACGTAGTCTCTTTGATCATGGGATCGGTCCACGCGTCAAGATGACAATCTGAGTAGCAATACCGAGCCCACTCTACGATGCTCTCGTGCACGCCGAGTTCGGCATCGGCCGGTGATTTTCCAGTCAACATTTCGATGAGGATGAGACCAAAGGCATAGATATCACTCTTCTCAGTGATTTCTTTGGTTTCTCCAGTTTCTGCGTAGGAAATGATAAAACATAATCTTCAAATTTTATCCAGAAAAAGTTCACGAGTTTTCTTAGTTACCATATCAATCAAGCTTGATAATATTTAGTTATTAGCTAATCTAAGCTACTGATAAAACCGGTATAGCGGGTTGTATTTCTTCGAGTAATAATTATGTGACAATGATTCGTTCTTTTGATAGTGATATATGTTGACCCATGCATGTGAAATCTTTGTCATGTGATGAATAATTCTCCTGAAACGACTCTCGCTAAAGCTGTCACATAGTACGTCGACATGCGACACTGCGTTTTGGAATTTTGCAAGCTTTTTCCAGCGACCGTAAACTGATGAAATTCACGATAATTTACCAAACAATTCCGTATCCAAATGAATTAACCAAAAAACTCTCAAATGAACATAAAAAAATTTACCTGGGGCAACATGGACAGAGGAAACGAAGCACTTATACTTGTCCGTACAAAGCATCCCGGGAAAGCTCAACCTCATGCGTGCCTCGTCCTTCTTGTCCACCATAATCTTCTCCGTCCGCAAGTCGCCACCGACGATGTAAGGCGAGCAGTCACGGTGCAAGAAGCGTAGTGCTTTCGCTACCCCGATTGCAATCTTACCCCTCCTCTCCCAACTTAGTCCTCGCAGGGCTTCGCTCAAGCTCTTGCCATCAACGTGCTCATAAATGAAGAAGCCATTTTTATGTGAGATGCACAGTCCCATGAGCTTCACTATATTGGGATGCTTAAGCTTCCCAAGTTCAAGAACCTGCATCTTCACATTCGGCGAGTCCAACATGTTGATGTCATTAATTTCCTTCATGAAGAACTTCATGTCCTTTGTGATTGATCTACCTTGGTAGGAGATCCCCTTTTTTCCTCTAGAGATGATGTTCTCTTCCTTGGCCGAATTCAAGACGTCGTCCAATGTTATCGACCTTGAGAGCTCGGGGTCGAAGCAGTGCATTTCCCACGCGCCATCCTTGCTCTCCACTCTCTTCGTTTCCAACTGCCTTCTCCGTCGAATGGCTACAAAGGCAAAGGCTGAGAGAGCAGCTGCCATTAAGGCAGCGAGCGAACAAACAACCAGGAACCACTGCGCAGAGCCCTTTGCACCTTTGCATGGTGGCAGGCCTGTGGCCACATCACTGCTGCACAGGTCGTTGCCTACGACGGCGCTTGGGTTGATGGCGAGAAATGCTCCAGTGGGTGGTAAGCTGCCATGCAAGCGATTGTGGGATATATTTACCTGAACAAGTGACTGGACATTCCCTAAGTTTGATGGGATCTTGCCGGACAATCCATTCTCAGAGAGGTCGAGGTCGCCGAGGACCGGCATGTTGGAGATACTCGCAGGGATTGGGCCGCTGAGTTGGTTGGAGCTCAAGTCTAGGGTTACAAGCTTCTTGCATGAGGACAACTCTTCAGGGATATTGCCGAAGAGCTTGTTGTTGTTCAGCTTCAGTTGCATCAACTCTGATATTGTCCCATAACTCCTAGGAATTGTCCCTGAGAACCCATTTTCAGACAAGTCCAGATTCTCAAGAGTTTCACTCCCAAAGTCCTCAGGCAAATTCCCTGAAAATCCATTCCTGGCCAAATTTAGCATCTGAAGTGAGGGCATGTCCCATCTCTGCTCCCCGATCTTGCCTGACAGGTTGTTGCTCGATACATCGAGGAAGTACACGAGTGGCAGTCTCGTGAACCCAGAGGGCAGTTCGCCGTTGAGGCGGTTGTTCTGGAGCCGGACTCGCCGGAGGCTCTTGCAGGAGTTCAAAGACTTGGGGATCTCTCCTTCAAGTGAGTTTGAGAAGAGGATGAGCTTGAAGAGATTGCCTGAACCACAGATGCTGTCTGGGATCTTCCCTGTGAGGGAATTAGTCGAGAGGTCAAGCACACTCAGGTTGTTCTGCTTCCCTAGGCCTTCAGGAATTGGGCCTGACAGGTCATTTGACCAGAGTTGGAGGACTTGAAGCTTAGGCAAGGAAGACAAAGCATTGGGTATCTTCCCTGTGAAGTTGTTTGAGAAAAGATGGAGAATCTGCAGGCTATGCATGTGGATTATGAGCTCAGGGATATCACCAGAGAGAGAGTTTTGACTCAGGTCAAGAGAGATCAGCTTCTGGAGGCCAAACATGGATCTAGGAATTGGACCTGCGAGCCTGTTCCGATACAAGAAGAGGTACACAAGATCACTGAGGTTTCCTAGGGATGATGGGATGGGACCAGTGAGGTTGTTGGTGACAAGGTCAAGATGGTTCAGAGAGGACAAATCACCAATCTCACTCGGGATTTGGCCAGAGAGGTTGTTGTACCCCAAATATAGCCACTTCAAGTTCTTCAGTTGTCCTAGCTCTCTTGGGATTTCACCCACCAGTTGGTTCGAGGCCAAGGTCAAGACCTCTAAGAACGAGATATTGGATATACCCGCGGGGATTTGACCCGTCAGGACGTTGCCTCCGAGATCAAGGACCTTTAGGCTAAAAAGCAGGCCAATATCTTCAGGGATCTTCCCTGACAACATGTTGTTTGACAGGTCCAAGGTCTCCAGGTGGGCGATCAACCCGCTTGGGATCGGGCCAGTGAGATTGTTGTTGCTCAGGTTGAGATGCCTAAGGGAGTGGCAAGACAAGACATTATGGGGGACCTCGCCAGAGAGCTTGTTGTTGGAGAGATCAATTTCTTGTATGTGACCCATCTGAAAGATCGATCCCTCAATCTTGCCAGACATGTTCTTCCCAGAGAGCTTGACCTTGGCCACGTGAGACAATGAATTGTCGCAGGTCACACCACTCCACTTGCAGAAACTAGTGGAAGAATAAGGAGAAGCTGATGAATTGATCCAGTTGGATAGAGACCTCAGTGGGTCATCTATGGAGGCCCTAAAGGACAAGAGCAGGCCTTGATCATCATATTCATCTGATCCCTCCGAAGCATGTGAGATGAGGAAGAGGACTAGTGACAAGATGGGCAACATTGAAATCGCACGGTTCTTGGCCATCTCTTGTGGTGTGTATGAATCACCCAGGTAAAGAGATGAACTGCGAACTGGGCTATTTCAAGAACCCCAAGAGCCCTTTCGGCTGATCAGCAGCAATCCACGAGCTTTTGCAGATTGAGCTGAGAAGGAAGAAAGACCAAAGAGAGAAAGAGAACGTTAATTAAACAACAGTCGGGTCGAACCACTCATTGCCGTTATATTCTTCCAACTCAGTTTAAGAAAAAAGGGTAATGATTGAAGCAAATAGCTATAGCTTGAATTAATGCATCACGCAACATAACTTAAATCCTGTGAAACACATACAACAGTAACAAGTCAATAGAAAACTATTGGTGGCACCAAATGATTGCCGTAGGGCGAAAGCTGAAGGAAAAATTGAGGCTTAAAGATAAGATTAGGTCAAAGGCTCTTGACTCACCTGAGTATAATTGTCATTGGACCACAGTGTGCTCGAGAAGATTACTTCAGAGAGATCAAAGAGTGAAGAAGAAGAAGAAGGAGAAGACGACATGTTTATGTGCGGGTGAAAACTACTGAGACGGTGGATAGTGTAGGGTGTAAAAAGAGCAGTGAGGAATAGAGTGCTTAAATAGATTGCGAGGGTTTGTGGTGGAGGGGGATTCGAAAAAGGGGCATGGAGTTGGTGAGTAATTGCGAAATTGCACCTTGACCTGCCTTTTGAATCTACGTTTTATTTGAACACGAACGGTTGAAAGGGAAACAGGGACAGATGTTGGAAAAAGTCTCTGATTTTGTCGGATGTATGTTCTCACTAGAATGCTCTTTTTGACTGGCGTGACCATCGCGTATTTCGGATAGCGACAAAAGAAAGTTTTGAGCAACCCGTTTTTGAGAGAGAGAGAGAGAGAGAGAGAGAGAGAGAGGAGTATCGAGGTTTTTTACGGGCCTTTGTTTGGCGCATGTCCTGTGTGCCCTTGCCTTTATTCATGTTCTTTTTGCAAGTAACGTATGATAAAACTACATTAACTTTTAAGATGGAAAGTACAATATGATGTATGATTGTGAAAATTGAGTATTTAAACTTGTCATAACATTGACTCTATTTGCGCATCGTGAAACATTCTTCCAATCAATTGATCTCTGACTATAATCAAATGCGGTACTAACTTCCCGCTAATATACGAATATTATTGAGTGTTTGCTAAACGTGACACATAAATTTGATTGAAAATTTTTTATTCTATTTTGAGATTTGGATTCCATACCTCCTGAGTACACTGCCGCCCCTACTCCTCCCAATGCTTATAGCCACTGGATCGACCGTTAGTGGTGGTTATATACTATATTTAAATGATAATCGTGATAATTTTTTTTTTTTTGGGTGACACTTTGATGTGCATATTGACTTGCATTCGATCTTAAGTGTATTTTGATCACCTAAAACTTACATAGCATAAAGATGTGGGCTATATATTTTTTTTTCATCCCTGATTAAAAAAAAAAACTATCCTTGGACGAATGGTTAAGCAAATTAAAAGGTACATTTTTGAGCAATTTATTTGGGGCATGGACAAGCAATGATTGATGAAGGCACGTTCTAAATAATGGATGTTTCCTATAGTGCTTTACAGAAATTAATGGCTGGTTGGAGAGAATCAGTATAGAAAACACAGACTTCATTCTTTTAGTAGGCAGCTTATTAGCTGGAATGTTTTCTTGTTTCTTTGACCGAAGCAAATACATGGATTCGTGCGGTCATTGGATGTTTCCTATAATGAGCTCTTGACCAAGGAAAAATGATGACAAAAGATTTGAGGGTCTGATTATTTTCGCAGGCCACTTTACAGATCATTTTCTTGCAGCTTTCTTGTAAGTGAATAGTGCAAAGTTGTAAGTATGAAGTTCTCTTTGCATGTCAAAAAAGCAATCTTTCTTGAGACCCTTTTGTTTGGACTTACATGATTATCTTGGATTCTCCCTCAGTTTCCCACGCAGTACATGCTAAAACAGTTCTAATCTCCCTCTCAGAGAGAGAGAGAGAGAGAGAGAGAGAGAGAGATGGCAGAGACAGAGAAGATGGAAGGGTGGCAAAGAGGAATGAGAATAATGGTGGGGCACAGAAGGCTTAGAAAAAGTAAAAGCTAGTTGAGACGAAAGGAAAAAGAAAAGTAAAAGAAGACCATGTTTTTCAAATTAGTCAATTAAATCGAGTCGATCACATTTTAAATAATCAGCGAGATTCAGTGGTGGACCGATGTCTGCTTAATGTTCTTTAGATTGTCATTTCATACATATGCAACTAGGGTAAACTTTCATTTATCTAAATGCAAAACATGCTCTTTTTATCCAATTAAACACTTGTATTTTCAAAGTGCCTGGTCTTCAAACTAATATTTTTTTCCTTAACTAAGAATGCAAAACGACATTCATCAGGGATACTATTTCAAATAGAACTTCACACAGGCCATGTACATACCTTTCTTTGCTAATTTTGCCATAGCAAAGAAAAGCATATTTTAGAAAGAAAAGAAAAAGTGGAAGGCCTTTGGGCCAAAAAACCTTTTTCTTGGCGAAACTTTGGAATAAAAATTAAAGTGCTCTCGTGCGCATCTTTTTCTCTTCA
The DNA here is from genome assembly GCA_017140395.1 of Eucalyptus lansdowneana. Classification (NCBI taxonomy): domain Eukaryota; kingdom Viridiplantae; phylum Streptophyta; class Magnoliopsida; order Myrtales; family Myrtaceae; genus Eucalyptus; species Eucalyptus lansdowneana. The sequence goes on from CM029485.1 coordinate 48,278,494, forward strand.
TGTGAAGGGACCTACCCGATCATCTTTCTCGAAGGAATATGCAGTGAGTGGTCTTTGTCACTCCGGCATGCTTTCTTCATCCTCCATTTTCTAGGGTTTTACACCTGCACGCCCATCCCCGTCAGAATCCCCACATCTCCTCGCAAAAAGTCTTTGCCTTTCCCCCACTAAATTCTAAGTATAATGTCCAAAGAGAAAAGTTAATTGAACTCAACGTTTCTCTTTGTCCTCCTAGATAGAATGAATGTCTGATGTATCTCACGGTTATTTTATTTCGTAATATAGGTACATATTTGGTATTATATAGGGGTTTGGACAACCCACTTTGAGAGGTATATGCTAACTTTTCTATTAGGTGGGTTGTTGTGCCACATAAAGTGGACTTTCGGAGTCTTCCACTCTACACTGCAAACGATAAATAACATGAATGAGTCCATGAGATGTGAAAAACCTGCGGAAAGTATACCCTAGTTGGACAAAGCTTTGGACGACAAAGCACTTTGACATAAACGAGAAAAAAAGTTGTAACGTAGTGGATAGTCCATGAGTAGCCAAGTAATTAGGCATCTACTCTCGTTCTCCAGGATTATATATATAAAAAAAAAAGTGCTATGAGATCGGGACTTGAGGTGATCAATGGGCGGACTAGATCGGACTCTCAAATTTGGCTAAAATTATAGCCCAAGATTGCCCATCAACAATATATATAGGCTGGGTGGCTAAATCAGATCCAACTGAGATGGCCTGTATCCAATAACTATTGGGCATAGGCCATACTAGCTAGAGATAGGGTGATCGGTTCTAGGGTGAGTAGGGTGAGTGGTTCCCATCTTGGAATAGGGAATCGCCCACTAAGGGTTAGTCCCACAAAATGGGAACCATCTAGTGGTTTCATGAACCTATCTGAGAACCAGACCTCTGGTCTACTTCATAGCAATGATGATTTTATGATTTTTGAGAAGTGTTTTACATTGAAAAGGTTGGCCGAATTGGCCCTATCTTCTATACTTTGAAACATTAGCTTTAATACAATCCACCTTTTGTTGTTTCTTGTGTTTCTAGAATATGCTCAATACGATCGACAATATAAATCAAGGAGCAACGAAGTAGCAATGAGAACTGACCTTAAACTAAAATTCAAACGAACTCCCAATTGACCAAACGAAGACAACCAACAATGAGAAGTACGAGCGAGCGAACATCAAGCTGTTAGGGAAATCCCTTATGATGTTTTGAAGATGACAAAATAAATCAAAGGCTACTAACATGTTTAATGGTTGAGTAATAGACCATGCAGATAATAGAACATGTAAAGGATATTGTCAAAGTCTGAAGAGTACCAGACTCAAGACTCAAAGTCTGAAGACTGCCAGACTTTAGTGTCAAAGTCTGTTCTACATCAGAAGTCTGTCAACTCTGACTAATTCCAGATTGAACGTGAATGCTGAACCAGAAGATAGATTCTATGCTGAAGCTGAACTAGAAGACAGACTCTATGTTGAAGCTGAACCAGAAGACAAACCCAGATTGTAAAGTCTACAAACTCATATTGTAAAGTCTGCGACTCGGACTTTACATCAGTTCGATGAATCGTAACTCAAGCCCAATCATACAACGGCTAGTGATCTGGTTTGGATTCCACGTCAAGATTGATTTGATTGATTCAATCTATTTGATTGACGATTGGATCTTGAAGACAAGAACTTTCTATTCGAAGAAGCTTTACTTATGGAAACCAAGATTTCGTTTGTATGGGCGATCGGAATCAATTTGTGATTTTACCTTTGTCACTAAACGGCTACCAAATCTTCTAGATACAGAGCTGTCCAATGGGTATATTGGAAGACGATTCTCCGGGATACTGTCCAACGGGTAGTTTGGAAGTGGAGGAGTATTTAAGGAGATGAAGGACCGATGAGCAAGTAAGAGACGGAGCGTATAATTTATAATTCCAAAGTCTGAGCGACTTTCGATTATATACTTGTCTCTTGAGAGCTTAAATGTTTGTAATCGTGAGAGAAATACCAAAATAGTGACTTAGTGAGATAGTGTGATCTACTACTAAGTGTTTGCACTCGAAGTTGTAATCTCTTGTTGATTGCATAGTGGAATCCAGCCAAGAAGGCTGTTATCGTGGGAGAGTGGACGTAGGCTTGGATTAAGCCGAACCATTATAAATCTTGTGTTCTTATTCTCTTCCCTAACTCCTTTATTTTGTTCATACTAGCACTCTCAATTGGTATCAGAGCCAAGTGCTCGATTTATAAAAGTGTTTTTACTTTTGAGCTAAAGATTCTTTATGGCTAGTATGTTGGCACTAGGACTTATGGAAGGGCAAAGCAACACAAGGCCACCATATTTCGATGGAAGAAAATACACGCATAATGGCCAGAAAAGAAAAAAGAAAAAGAAAATGATGAGCAAGAAAATTTATGCTTGATGGCACATTTAGAATCTGAGTCTGACTCAGACACAGACTTAGAATCGAGTCGACTCGAGGCACGGACTCGGAATCCGATGAGGAAATCGAGGGGGAGAAACCGAATCCAAAAGAAAGAAAAAAAATCGTGATCATCTCAAAAATGCAACAAATTGAGGGGGAGCTTTGATCAATTATGGAAAAATCTTTTTGGATTGATTGTGATCTTATTATGAATGGAAGGAAAGGTAAATGTGTCAGAATTTGTTAAAAAAATCCGGTTAGTGCATCTTTTATTACCTTTTGTCATTAACAAATCTCTTACTGATATTATCATTTTATTTTGACAAAAATGATAAATGAATTTTATGATGCATCCGTGATTTTTATTGAATATTTGCTGATATATATGATCGAAGTGAGCTATATTGCATATATTTAATATTCGACTTACTTTATAAAAGCTGATTTTTGGAAATTGTGATTCATGCGAGATATTTGTTATAATTCTCTACGTGATATCATGCGAGATATTTGTTATAATTCTCTACGTGATATTTTTTTCCATTATTATCGCTTTTTGATTATGACAAAAAGGGGAGAAGATATGAATATGCATATGTGTTGATTGATTGATATTATTTATTGCATAATATTGAGCTGTGATTATTTTTATATATTGTTATGCTCTTCAATTTATTTTCTATCTTCGATATCCTTTGATTTGAATAACTCCATTCTCTTTCCCTTCACCTTTGCAGCAATACCCATTCTAGGTTGAAAATCACTGAACATTTTATCATTGTCGTTTCCTTCAGTTGAATTAGGTCCCGACATACGAGGGTCACTGGGAATATTTGTAAGAGCTTCCTCTGCTTTACCCTTGGGAGCAATTCCCAAATCCTCCATTTTTCTCAGAAAGATATACTCATTCCCATAATACTTATCTTTGAGAAAATCATCCACGTATTTCAACGGAGTCCTAGTACTTTTCAACGCACAGTAAAATTTGTAAATAAACGAGGGTTTTTGGACTCTTACTGGGTCTGCGTCCTCGATTATCTCTTCCTCCGGTTGTTGACCCGCATCATGTGGGGTAGATGGCGTTGAGTGACGTGGTGGAGAGTGAGTTGGGCTCTGTTGCTGACTTGATAATTCTTCCTCTTCGGTGAGATCGAAATAGGTAGGTCCCTCCTTCATCCTCTGTGGTCCCCTGTTCGCGATTCTTGAAGACTTCCTCGAAGAAGACATCATTCCTTGTCATTGAAAGATTCCTTTACTTACTTTCCCAAGAAAAGATGACAACTTTCTCGAAGATGAACATGAAGTAGAAATCGGATTGGGAGGAGAATGCTTTTTAGGGTTTTGAAGATTGGAAAATGAAAACTGTATATATATAACTCAGTTTTGAAAAGGGAAGTTCAATCGGCACAAGGAAAGTGTACGAATACCTCTTTTCGAAATCAATAACTGCCAAAATTAATCATTTTGAAAAGACAAGTTTTCGTTTTTCACGGAGACTACAAAATAACTGAACGAAAGATCATACCTTTTCGAGTTTAGATAAAATAGCAACTTACAGTCTATAGCCATCAATGTCTGAGTCTGAGGATTTAGAGTCTGAGAGATTAGAGTCTGATGATCATCAACTTTCTGAGTCTGAGGGTTGGAGAGTCTCTAGACTTTAACTTCTTCGAGCTTCAAAATGTCGAGTCTGGAACAGATAAAATCGAATTGATTTTTCTCCAAAGGCTTTGTGAATATATCCGCTAGTTGACCTTTTGAATCAACAAATTGAATCGAGATTTCTCCATTTTGAATATGATCTCTAATGAAGTAATGTCAAATCTCTATATGCTTTGCTCTTGAATGAAGAATTGGATTTTTGGTGAGATTGATTGAAACCTAGCATAGATGCAAACACTCAACAAAATGTCAGGTCTAGAAGCAGTTAGATAAAGAAGTGAACCGATGATGCTCCTGTACAGCTTTTGATCAACTTTCTTCCCTTCTTCATCTTTGTCTATCTTCGAAGAACTTGACATTGGTATATCGTCTTCTTGCAATTTTCCAATCCAAACATTTTGACAAGATCATTAGCATATTTTTCTTGGTAAATGAAAGTTCCTTCCTTCAATTGCTTTACTTGAAGACCAAGAAAGAATGTTAAATCTCCCATCATACTCATTTCAAACTCATCCTGTATAGACTTAGAAAATTTATTGCATAGACTTTCATTAGAGGATCCAAAAATAATATCATCCACATATATTTGAACGAGTAAAAGCTTTTGTTTTCCTTTTGATAAATAAGGTAGTATCTACTTTACCTTTGACAAAGCCATTCTTTAATAAGAACTTACTTAGTCTGTCGTATCAAGCTCGAGGTGCTTGCTTTAAATCATACAAGACCTTTTTCAGTCTGAAGACTGAGTCTGGCTTCTTTGGGTCTTCAAACCCAGGTGGTTGTTCCACATATACTTCCTCTTGGATAAATCCATTTAGGAAAGCACTTTTGACGTCCATTTGGAATAACCTGAAATTTTTATAACAAGCAAACGCAAGTAATAGTCGGATAGCTTCTAACCTTGCTACAAGAGCGTAAGTCTAATCATAGTCTATCCCTTCTTCTTGTGTGTATCCTTTGGCCACGAGTCTTGCTTTGTTTCGTACGACTTTTCCTTTTTCATTCATCTTGTTTCTGAACACCCATTTGGCTCCAATAACAGTTTTACCTTTCAGTTTAGATGTCAATTCCCAGATATCATTAATGTTGAACTGTCTGAGCTCCTCTTGCATAGCTTCGATCCAGCTTTCATCGGATAAAGCTTATTCTATGCTTTTTGGTTCAATTTCAGAAATGAGAGCCACAGCACTAGACTCTTCATGTCTTTTGGATCGGTGCGAATTCCTTCATTAATTTTCGATAATGAGATTTTTGGGATGAGTGGACTTATGCATCCGGTTCTTTGGTTGATTTGTCGGATGATGATCTCTTTCTTTATTTGAATCTTCATGAACATCTTGATGTTGGTCTTTCGTAGTCGAGATACTTCTTGAGTTGTAAGCTTTGGAAGGTCGGAGGTGTTCGAGACTCTTCATCGAGTCGATTTGGATTCATCTTATGTAGAGTCTTGAAATTTGACATTCATTGACTCTTCCACGGTGGCTCTTCTTGTTATAGACTCTGTAGGCTTTGCTTGATGTAGAATATCCAATGAAGATGCCTTCATCTGATCTTTCTTCAAACTTACCAACTCAATCTTTTGCATTTTTCAATATAAAGCATTTGCAACCGAACACATGAAAGTATGAAACAATGGGCTTCTTACATTTGAATAATTCATAAGGGGTTTTCTCTAGAATAGGTCTTAGGAAGACTCTATTGATGATATAGCATGCTTTGTTGAAATAGCTTCAGCCCAAAATCGTGAAGAAATTTTACTTTCAATTAAAGAGTTCTAGCCATTTCTTGAAGAGATCTATTCTTTCTTTCCACAACTCCATTTTCTTTGAGGAGTGTATGGAGAGGAGAACACATACTTAAATCCGATTCATCACACAATTTTGTAAAATCTTGATTTTCAAATTCACCTCCATGATCTGTTCTTATACTAGAGATAACACATCATTTTTCATTTTGAACCTTTTTAGCAAGTTTTTCAAAATACGAAAATGTTTCTGACTTACTTTCAAGGAAATATACCCAAGTATAATGGGAGTAATCATCCACAATTACTAGGCAGTATTTCTTACCTCCGATACTACGGGTTGGTTGGTCCGAAGAGATCCATATGCAGCAAGTTTGTAGTACATGATTAGTAGAGACATGATTTATTGGCTTAAATGAATTTCTTACTGCTTTCCCGAGAATACATGGTGTGCATGGATCGGATTTTTGGTATGGTAATTTGGGTAGACCTCGAACAAGTTTGCTTTGATGAGATTTTGGCTAATTGCTTCATGTTGACATGCCCAAGCTTTCGTGCCATAAGCTTGCTTCATCTTGAATTGAGATTAGGCATTGCGATTCATTTAGATTCATGTCTAAGAGGTAGATATTTCCATGTCTTTGACCCATGAAAGCGAGTAGAGTCTTTACTGATTCCAGAACATATTCCTTCTTGAAATGAGATCTTGAAGCCAGTATCACACAATTGGCTAAAGCTGAGAAGGTTATAGTTGAGTCCTTCCACTAGAGAAACATTACTTATTGTGAGATTTCCAATTTTCACAGTTCCAAATCCCACAATGCTTCCTTTGCCGTTTCCTCCAAATGAAACATTTCCACCATTTACTTGAACAAGCTTTATGAAGCAATTTGAGTCTCCCTGTCATGTGTCTTGAACATCCATTTGTCAAGATACCACTTTACCTTTTTCTTGACGGAGACCTGCATTTAAAAGAGAGTCTCAAGCTTTCTTTGGTACCCAAATTTTCTTGGGTCCTTTGGTGTTAGTAGGATAAACATTATTAGGCAATACTTTCTTAACGAGGCTTTCAAACCATAGGACATTCTTTTTCAAAGTGATCTTGACTGTTACACTTTGAACACCTTAGAGCATTTCGACCTACAGACTTTACAAAAACTTTTTTGAAATGATTTTTGTAAGCCTCTCTCGACGGTCTTTTCTTAATCCTTTCGTTTACTTTAGGAAAATCAATCAAGGAAATTGTTTCTTTGTCATACCTAGACCAGACTTATTGAAGTAAGGTCTTTAAACCTGAAAGAACTTTTTCAAGTTTTTCAGACCCTATCGAAAATTTCTTTGAAATATTTGATAAGTCGGTTTTTAAAAAATCATTTTCTTTCAAAAGATTATCTTCTTTTTCTTTAAGAGTATAAACATTCAAGTCTAAACTTTTAACTTTTTCTTCTAAAATGTTTTCCTTTTGTTTTAGAGCTGAGTTTTCCTTTTTAAGTTCAGAAATTCTTTTGAGAGAAGTCTTAAGACTAAAACATAGTTCATCAAAGTATTTAGAGATTTTGATAGGAATTTTAAAATCACTTACCTCAAATTCGCTGTCCGAGTCGATCCAGAATGAGTGCGAGTCGAATGTGCCATCAAACATATGTAGGCATATTCATTATCACTTTCTTCACACTTTGTATCACTGCAGGTTTCGGCTTTGAGAGCTTTTCGAAACTTCTCAGCTTTTTCTCTTTTCTTCTTCAGAAGAGGATAGTTGGGTCTGATGTGTCACTTTTTCTTGCATTCGAAACAAACTACATCTTTGTTTGGTTCCTCATCATCAATGAGACTTAGTCTGTTGTCTTTGGAAACATATATGCATATGTGTTGATTGATTGATATTATTTATTGCATAATATTGAGCTGTGATTATTTTTTATATATTGTTATGCTCTTCAATCTATTTTCTATCTTTTGATATCCTTTGATTTAAATTAATATTTTTAAAAGCATGTTTACAAATCTACATATTCAGAAATTGTTTTGTCATCATCAAAAATGAGGAGATTGTTAGGGAAATCCCTTATGATGTTTTGAAGATGACAAAATAAATCAAAGGCTACTAACATGTTTAATGGTTGAGTAATAGACCATGCGGATAATAGAACATGTAAAGGATATTGTCAAAGTCTGAAGACTACCAGACTCAAGACTCAAAGTCTGAAGACTGCCAGACTTTAGTGTCAAAGTCTGTTCTACATCAGAAGTCTGTCAACTCTGACTAATTCCAGATTGAACGTGAATGCTGAACCAGAAGACAGATTCTATGCTGAAGCTGAACCAGAAGACAGACTCTATGTTGAAGCTGAACCAGAAGACAAACTCAGATTGTAAAGTCTACAGACTCATATTGTAAAGTCTACAGACTCAGACTTTACATCCAGATTCGATGAATCGTAACTCAAGCCCAATCATACAACGGCTAGTGATCTGGTTTGGATTCCACGTCAAGATTGATTTGATTGATTCAATCTATTTGATTGACGATTGGATCTTGAAGACAAGAACTTTCTATACGAAGAAGCTTTACTTATGGAAACCAAGATTTCGTTTGTATGGGCGATCGGAATCAATTTGGGATTTTACCTTTGTCACTAAACGGCTACCAAATCTTCTAGATACGAGCTGTCCAATGGGTATATTGGAAGACGATTCTCGGGATACTGTCCAACGGGTAGTTTGGAAGTGGAGGAGTATTTAAGGAGATGAAGGACCGATGAGCAAGTAAGAGACGGAGCGTATAATTTATAATTCCAAAGTCTGAGCGACTTTCGATTATATACTTGTCTCTTGAGAGCTTAAACGTTTGTAATCGTGAGAGAAATACCAAAATAGTGACTTAGTGAGATAGTGTGATCTACTACTAAGTGTTTGCACTCGAAGTTGTAATCTCTTGTTGATTGCATAGTGGAATCCAGCCAAGAAGGCTGTTATCGTGGGAGAGTGGACGTAGGCTTGGATTAAGCTGAACCACTATAAATCTTGTGTTCTTATTCTCTTCCCTAACTCCTTTATTTTGTTCATACTAGCACTCTCACAAGCAACAGGAGGGAGGCGAGAGACTTGCGAGAGGAATGAGACTTGTGAGTCTGAGCAAAATTGAGAGGGAGGCGAGGCCATAACTGTGAAGCCTTAAGAGAGGGATGGAGGCGAGACTGAGAACTTGGCTGACTCAATGAGAGGCGAGGCGATTGATGGATCGAGAGGGAGAGTGAAATGAGATGAGAGAGTTGAAAGGGCTAAGGTTTTCTTTTACTAAAAGGCATGAGAGAGCTAAAACTAAATTATATATACGTACTAGTTTGATCTCAAAGGTCCGAGTAGGCGATTCTACACCTGAAATTGATAACTGGACCGTTTCCCATGAAAATTGCCCAGAACTGGTAAGTTTGGTCCGGTTTTGAGCAGTCTAGGCCAATCTCGATTGTTTTGTACACCCATAGCTGGAGGATGCCTTTTGGGTACTTATGGCTTGGATTAAATCTAGATTGACTTTTGGATACTAGGCTTGTGATTAGGTTTGATTGAATCTTATGTTACTTATACATAAAAACCTGATAAGTGTAGAGAAAGGATACTATTACATGTTAATATATTTCAAATGCAATGCGGTTGGCTATAGTAAAATCACCAAAAAAAAAAAAAACATCACTTATTAAGTTCTTGTCTATGATGCTATAAGTCCGTATTTGGTTCAATCTTGATTATTTTCATTTTTTTTTTCCTTTGTGAGGCTAGCATTATATTATTTTCTTCAATCAAATAAATAATTGCTAGACTAAATTAAATAGTTGTGATGCATGAATTAGAGATGATCGGTTTCAAGATTGGTAGGTTCCAGACCTAAAATTTGGAACCTACCATGTTAGAATTGTTTCATAGTTTTTGAATCTAGAACCTACCATGTTTACACTGGAATCGACCTTGTAACCTATCTTATTTTTTCGGTTCGATTTTAGGGTCTATTTGAGAACTTGTTTTTCTTTTGTTTAATTTTTGATGAGTGAGGGTGAGCTACGGGGTGAGGAGAGAGAGAGAGAGAGAGAGAGAGAGAGAGAGAGAGAGAGAGAGATTTTTAGGCTTTATGAAATCCATCGCTTCCAACAATTTAGAATTGAAAATCTAGAAGCGGATTGGTTTTTAGGGCAATCTAGTCCAGTTTACAGGTATGGTTGCACATCACATTGAGAAAAGGACAAAAAAGTTTTAAACTAATTATATTGGTATCTATTTAGTATTAATCATTTCAATTTGACAAATTTAGTTCTAAATCTTTTCATATATATTCATTTGACCATTCTAGATTGGAAATCACTTATGTGAATACCAACATGGGTGAGGGTCGGGACACCTTTGTTGGCCTCACTAATTGAGTCCCTTTGATCAATCTAGAAAGTTGGCCCCTTGCCGACCTCTTTGGCCTTGGACGATGGTTGGGTGAGGGTGCCCTCACTAGAGGCTGATGATAGTCTCTTGACCCTTGTTGGCCTTTGGCAAAGGTTGGGCAAGGGTCCCTTTGTCGAATCTGGTGAGAGGTGGCCTTGCCCAACTCTCATTGGCCGCCCACGCCTTTGGCTATGGAGGATGTCCAACCCCTTGCCCTCGTCGGTGACCTCCACCGGCTATCACAAAGGGCTACTAGTGGCGGAGGGAAATAAGGAAAAAATAAAAACGAGAAAAAAAACAAAATAAAAAATACAAAATTGAAAAAATGTTAAGAATTTTTTTTTTAAAAAATTGTCCATGTTAGTGGTAGTAGTGTCACGTAAAACAATTAGCGTTCAAGTCAAAAATTTCTAACCTAAGTTGGTTGGAAGGACTCCATTTATAAATATGAAAAACTTTAGAACTAATTGAAAGATTTAAAATTGAATTGATATCGGTACAATACGTTTAGTTTATTTTTAGTTCTTTTCCCCCACATTAATTATCCATTGTGAGGCTCTTATTGCAATAACAATCTCAAATATGTGCACCTTAACTGACCTTCCTCTTAAATCAAGTACCCTTTTTCACTGACATATATTTGAACTCAAATCTCCAAATTTGTCCCCATCGGTTGCGAACCACCATACTTGTATCCCCAAAATTTACCGCAACGGTGCAAAATTTACATCACAGCATCTGCCTTCACTCATGATTTTTTTTTTTTTGGCCATATCATCAATAGGACAATGCCATGATCTATGAAGTTTCTTCCTTACTATATACATAAAAGATAACACGATACATGTTAAGGGGCATACAATCAATCGTTGCTTTTTATACCATTTGATGCGAATATTAGTAGAAGTCTGCATATCTTCATAGAACAGGTGAGAAGAAGTCCAAGTTCAAAATTACTAACATACCTAGCTAGGCAAAAGAAAAAGGCCTAGCTATATTAAGAATTGCTTCAGAACTTAAAACATCGATTAAAAACTGACTTAGTGTCTTAATTCCACCCTTATATCTCAACCTTATCTTACTTGGAACTCCTATTGTATTAACACTTTCATAGGAAGGAGAAGTCCTAATTTACTCTCTATGATCAAAAGGTCCATTTGGTTGCTCATCATGACGTACTCATGTAAGTCATTGGCAGAAATGCTTTTTTGATATCAAACCATGTAAAGGCCAGTGATCATGGTGGTGCTAGCTTAGTGGTACGATATTAGTATTACCAGTGGGCGATTCTTGTGCTAGCGAATGGCTTCGGGATGAGTAAATTGAAGAGATATGACTCAATCTAAACATTTAGTAGCAAATGTGAAACTTTATGAAAACGCTGAAAAGGGATGTTCGCTGGTCACCCTTCTCCTCTCTTTTACTGAAAGAAAGATGTAAATGTCAGTGGCCAAAGACGAGCAATCACGCAAATGCAAGTTTAGCCTATTAGCATTGTTGTGAAGGAGATTTTTATTTTATTGTCTTATCTTTTAAGATTTTTAGGATCTTGGAGATATTGTTTATTTCAATTTAGAATTTCTTAATTTAGGCTCAGATTTATCTTATTTGGATTTATAATTATGTGTTTCCTCATTTGATTTTTTTTTGTTTATATTTCTATTTTTTTTTTCGAATATTGCTTCACTGCTTATGTAAATCAACCTTTTATCAATACAGAAAAATATTTCTCTCCTTATAAGCATGTTTGCGGATTATTCAAATCTGTGTTTTCTATCGCTTTGATGCGTCAAGCATATGAAGTCCACATAAATGTAACTTTTATAGTTTACATCCATCTACAAATGATAACCAATTGCCACGGGTGTTGTCTTGGGAGGATAGTGGACCTATCATGCATACTGTCACTAATCTCAAGACACCATTTCATTAGGCTAAGATGAACTGCACACCCTAAATGGCTCTACCTTGTACGGGTGTGTGTTGTGATTCCATCTGTGAAAACCCAAGGCGAAATATATCATATATAAGTCTTAATGAGAATGGTCAAGTAGTAAGCTAAGCTTTTAAAGGATTTGAGTAGGAAGGCACAAATGCATTCTTTCCTAATTTTCTTTAGGGCGACAAAAAGGGAGAAAGAAAATATGAACCTTTATTATCTTGAAAAACTATTTCTTTAGGGGAATAATTTCTCTTTTATCAAATTGTTAGAGCTTCCGGATTCCTGAATATAATATTACCCCTTGATTACATAATCTCTTAGTAACCCTAGAAAAAAAAAAGTCCATTCATGCCAATATGCTGTGAAAAGAATCTACATCCAAAACTAGGTTCAGTGCTCCATTTGTACTTATACTAAAGAATTCTGCACTTTTCACCATATATTGTACCCCATCACCATCTTAGTGAGCCCTCCATTGACGTGGGGCAAACCAATTCCCTCAAAATAAGGGTTGGAGAATTCATTCATTCATTCCCTTTTTTGGGGATCCGTGCTCATAAATTGATAAAGGTCCATCATTGAGGTTAATATTGTAATGATATCCTGTTGATTAATTAAAGGAAAGTTTGTCAAAGAAAAAAGAAAACTGGCAGGCACCGCCTTACATGTCCACGTTCACCCCCTTTAAAAAGAGCGAATTAGAAGTGCACTATGATCTATGAATGTCGGGCTTGAGGGTCCACAGTGATAGGAACAATTAGTGGATCTTGGCGCATTGAGTGCATCACATGGCGTAATCTATGGTGTCATGCACACTGATTATTCCTCTAAGTGTAGATTGAGATGGGGAATCACATATTGGCCACCCTCATTAAGCCCATCTCTCTCTCTCTCTCTCTCTCTCTCTCTAAACTCACTCTACTCTGTAAGGAACTTGAAGGTTTATGGGGTTAACCGAATGAAGGCATTCTTACACGAAAGAATCTCGAGGAAAATAAAAATAAAAAAACAGTCCATCTGCAAAGAAAAAGAGGTACTTGACCTAAAATTGCAATTTTTAACTATCCATGGCGTGGCAAAACAATTCATTCCTCAAAAAACTCTATTGTTTAACAAATATTTAGTGACCTGATTAAAAAAGCCAATAATGTAAAGTCACTGTCAATAAAATTTTACCTACACAATTTATCATTAAAAGCTATAGATACAAAATTTGGGCTTATAGAATCAATCTACAAAGTAAGTGAATAATCATAGCATACACTGCGAGTGTAAACAATTTTTCCAAACAAGGCGATAGACTTATATGGAATGCTAAAATATGACTCACTTCTCACTGACACATTTGATAATTTAATTTTGCAAATTGTTGTTAGTACCCCCAACTATACAAAAAACAAAATAATAATAATAGTAATAATAAAAGGAAGTTGTGCAGTCAATGAGCAAAATAGTGATTAATTAGTATAGTCCTTGTTAACTTGGGTTCTTAATGGAGCCATCCCTAAATGAGTTGCTTTCATTCCACATGTTCTCTTCCACAATACGTGCCTTGTCAGAGTGCCGAAATATCTTGTATGATCTTCATCGATCATATATTTATATAAATAGCAGATACGGCTGCCGGAGGGCATTTTGTCTCACCAATACGAGAGAACGCACTCAAAAAAAAAAAAAAAAAAAAAATCCACTCCAAGTGATTCGCATCCTCTTCTCTAATTTAATCAAGAGTGTGTATGGCGTTGCATTGTTGCCTAGTTGGGTTAGGGGGATAGCATGCCGTGTAGATGCACGATCTGACGTGCTTGACAACATTAGTACATCAGAAATAAGATATTGGTGTGAGTGCAATTTCTTATACATTCCAATTTTATAAACTGGGTTACTTTTTCTTTTTTGAAATTGCTTGATCGTGATGGAGAATTGGAGATTAGCGTGCTTTGGTTGGATTTTCATGAGAGTGGCAAGTATGAGTCTCATCATGAAAAATCTTGCAATTAACTATGTAAGATGCAATATTTCCACCATCCTCTATGCCCTACATATTTATGAAAATTTATGGGACTATTTCATGTTATTCTCATGAAAAATTTAAGTTGTCAGAAGAAGTTGACGAGGTTTAATGTTTAAGATACTTTAGCAACATTTCCCTTAAACATGGCCATACTTATAAATAAACCTAAAAATGAAAATTCACATAAAGTGCATGCAATCACATGAAAGGTTTCAAAGAGAAATGTCCTTGTCATGGGGGAGAAGATTGGGTTGAATGTTGAGACACCGTGATCCAATCAAACGGGTCTCTTTTAATTCGCATGCCATTTTGTGGCCAAAAGGATGGACCAGCTGGTCCAGGCCTTTGAAATCTTTTGAGTTTAAAGAGTGCTGCACGTGTGGAGCTCACGTGCTATGTGAGATTTTGGACCAGCTAGGGTTTTTGCCTTTGGTTAAAATAGGAATTGGTACAGTGAATTTGTATGGGGATCTGAGAACTTTGGGACCATTTTGAGGCAATTATTGCGTTTCAAGGATAAAGATGAACCCTAGTGGAAAAGTCTTTGGACCACAATCAATATGGGGGTATGGCCATATATGCTCATCCATCTTCTCTTTTTAACGGGTGATTGTTGTAAAGGGTCATGGTTGTTTTGATTTTCCCTTCGCTTTGCCGTTTAACTTTCTGATAAAAATTAAATCCACCTTATTGCCTAATAATTGTTTTTCATTCATCATATTGCACAAGTAATCTCTGTATTAATATCGATCTTTTTTACCATTAAACTGATCTTATGGGATTGTTCGAGTTAACTCTCAAAAGACTAATTTAATTCATTCTTAACATCCTATGGCATGTCACTAGTGGCGTTCTTAGCGAGATTTGTTCTTTCTATACACGCTAATCCAATTTCGCCCCAATAGCAAGTATACTAAAAAGAATCCAATTAGTTGGTACGTGTTCCATGAGCTGAAGAAGATTGTGAGATTTGAAGGGAACTATAATTGTCCAATGAAGGGTTAGAGTCTATATAGCCGGGACCAACTCTTGAGCTCTTTTATGTCCTTTGCGTACTTGAAGGGGAACTTTGTCGACTTCTCTTCGTCGCCAATGCTAGAACAACCCCAGCCTCGGGCGCCTATCATGCATGCCGTATACCAAGCTCCAGCACAAAATGATAACGAAGTGGTTCCACTGGTAGCTAATCATATCTATTTCTCAAAAGCGCAAGCTATTAAGATACATCATAAAATATATTACGCTAGGGCTATTAAGATACATCATAAAATGTTGGATCCACTTTATCGATACTTCGTTCGACTTCAGCTAATGATTGTACCCAGTATGAAGAAACAAAGGGCAGTTAACAGAAACAAAACCTTTTGAAGAGCACGTAGAAAAAATAAACCTTATATAGAAATCAAGTGTTATTGATACAACAGAACAATAAACTATTATAATTTCAGTCATATACTCAATATATCTAGTTTGAACAGGTCTAAGATATCCGCTAAATGCTAAAAAAGAAACAACATCCCTACTTTCTGAATATTCATCTCCTCCCAGATGGTGAATTTCGGTCAATCACAACATAATTATACAGAGAACATGTATGAAGCGTATACCCAACTCTTCTTCCCGAGTATGCATGTGCAATTTCTATTTTTTTTTTCTTGTGATGTTGCAGTCAAGCGATATTCTGCGTGCACGATCAGTTAACGTCATCTTGGTAGGGAAACCTACTAGTTGAGAGTGATCCTCGGGACACAACTTGTGCTTCGGGTGATCTTGGATGTAGGCAAAGTCCTGGAGTTTCTAGTTTCCCAGCTTCTTTTTGCAATGTTCCTCATGGCACATGTCAAGGAAAGCTTTGGATTTGATCTGGTTGTGCTGTTAAACTTTTGGCAAAATTCCTTGTGAGAGCTCACAGCTTCTTGTATTGCAATGCATGGTGCTTGTGCCAGCTTTTCTTTGACTGCTTCTGAGCAAAGGCCACAAACCCATTTGTCTGAATAACAATTCTTAATTTGGGATATGTAAGTTGGAGTGCAATCCTCTTTTAGGCCACAGCATTCACAAGTTACTTGCTCAACTTCATCAATCTTTCCCATGGTAAAGTCTGATTCGCTCCTGTAGAAGTTATCTATATGGATGGACACATCCGATATTGCCTTTCGTAGCCTTTGTTCATCCTGCAAAGAGAACGGAAAAATAACATTTATGATGTTTTAGCCTAATGCGATATACACTTATACATCTCAGAGAGAGAGACTCTAATTATATATGGATTTTTGTTACAAATGACGCTAAAGTACTCTTCACAACTGCAAATAGAAAAAGCGATGGACCTTCTATCATGTGTACATCAAGGAGCTATCGCAAGTAAAACATGCACAAGTCAAATCCACAAGAATGATATCATGTAGTTTACACACACTGGCAATGCACATATACAATACAACTTTAACACGTAATGTGCATTGGACATGATCAACATACTTTAGTAAAGCGAGATTAGGTTTCAAAGCATGTTCTGTAGGGTTTTTAATTCGCATTCAGCTTGGTTTTTACTGAGACAAATCTGGAAAGCATGAGTACAGAATAACAAGGAATCGGTATTGACATCTGGAATCCAGACCTCGAAACTCCAAAAATGTGTGTAGTATTGATTCTCGTGGAACTTATGCCTGAGAGATGGTAAAGCAGCGTGATGGGTAATTTTTTCTTAAAATATGTATGAAACGTCTTCATCAAGTACAGTCCAGAATTTGGCCCAAGCAGCGAACGTGCAATGGGTTTTAGACGAAAAAGCAAATGAAGTGACAAAATATTCTACGCACAACCTCTTGGGAACGTAAGTCTATCCATATAAATTCAAGCCCTATTAGTTAAATGGGACGCAGCTTTAGCTATTAGTTCCCTTCCAACATTTGGTCGACTGTTATTACTTTAAATTTTGATTATTTCATTATTGTAATCAGTAGGAAGAAATGAATCAATGCAACAGCTCAAAGCTACATACCATGATGAAGAATTGTTGGCTTGCTTTTTTTTCTCTTGAGTCTTTCTCAACTTCTTCTTGTTCTCAAGTCCTCGTGTTAAGCAAAGTTCCTCTGTGCTTTCATTATGATTGATGGCGATGACCAGCCATTTTTATATGAAGCTGATCCTTTGCTAGTATGCAGTTTTCTACGTAGAGAAAGGAGGGTTTATATACAAGGTTTTCTTCTTCCCGTGAAGCGAATCTCCAAGGGAGATAACATCAACAGACGAAAAGATGGTCACGAAAGTTGATAATGTGACATTGATCATGTGTCTCTTCTCTTTCTTTCTTTTTTCCTCTTAGGATTTGAACCTTTACAGGCTAAAAAAAATCTGGACGCTTTAACAGATGAGGGTTGCTTTCTTGGTATGACATTCAATGATCAAATTGCACCACCCACAAGTAAATTTTCTCTTTGCAATTTGCAGACACTTTTTGTTGTGAGACGGCAGATCTCTCCCGTAAGCTTACCAGAGAAGGACGATCGATGCGTTCAAAAGAGAAGCGAAGAATTTCGCTTTAGGGTTTGCACTCGTGAGCATTCACGTGCAGCTTCACATAGTAATGCATGCATGCGTTACACTCCTTTGATTTGAGCCCACTGTTTCATACTTACCAAAACCGGACGGGGTTTGTCTCTCTTGACTCTATCCACTGTTTTTCTGATCACGTAAGCGACGTAGTTTAATGCCATTCATGTTTTCCATGTAAGCACATCCATACCGTTAAATCCAACCAATTCGGAATTTCCAACATCATAGGCAACACTTTAAACTTTCATGCAATTTGCAATGAATTTTTTGAAATTTGGTTTCAATCACTCTATACAATAATATTCTCAGTTTTACATATTAATGTACTCTATCTCTGGACCAAATTACTAGCCAACTACATCTATGATGATCATTTAGTGCCGTATTTGCGCCACATAAGCAATGGTAATAAAACAAAATAACGAAGAAGAAATCTAAGAAGAAGAAAAAAAAAATTGGAGGGGAGGGGGAGGGGAGAGAGAGTCTAGAGGGCCTCAGAACCATTTTGAAACTTCTTTTAATGGTTTTTTCAGATAACAAGATGGCAGTTAGATGCTACCACATCAATGCAATGTTGATGAAACACATAGTATATAACAGTGGCTTTTTCTAGAATATTGATCTGAAAATGGTTAGAATGCATTTTTCCGAACAAAATAAATTCAGTGCATTAAATGATTAAATCCCGCCCCACAGATCTTATGGCAAGTTCTATCAACATTTTGGTGGCTATAAGTGAACTTTATACACTATGATCTTAATAAGATAGTCTAATTAAAAGGAATATAGAGGGCCTTATACCTAAATGATGAGACGTTTTGATTTGTAGTATTCCTCGAAAAGCTTGCAAATTTCTAGATAGACACATGACAACGAGTTATCAAACTTTCCTAAGCATGATAAGAATTTGAACATAACCAACATGAATTTTACTAATTTATGCAAACTAATATCATCCATGTGGAGTTGTTAAGATGAAGATTCTCTATTCCACACAGCCTTCCCTTGTTGTCTTGACAGATCACAACTAAAATATATTAATTATTTCAAACCACACCAATTTTTTAATATGGGACTTTTCTAATATAACTCATTTTGGCATCTCAATGACAAATACCATGTGGGGTAAAGGATCCTCACCTATATTATCACCATCGCTTTAGCTCCCTACTATAAAGCAATGTGTTCATGCTCCTATGACAATTTGTCAACATCTAAGGATTGAATACAAGGACAATTGATTGGGACTACATTTTCCTCCATCTTTAGTTAGAGCGAGTTTCTTCTAACCATACTTTTGATTGGTGGAATTATAATATATTAACATCATCCAAACTAAATACTGATGGGACACTCAACAAAAATTAAATACCTTTATCTGGGGAAATCATCCAGAGTGATGAAGGATCATTTCAAGAGGACTAAACCTTATCCAACACCTAATGAAAAATCGTTCAGAGGTGAAGCTCATCTTTATGGGCAGAATTTCAAGGTAAATTCTTTTCTGAGTTTTCATATTGATTTCGTGCTCCAATGTAGGCCAATAATATATGAATGGAAAGCCATATATGTATAGGTTCTATAAATCACGCTTCAAGCAATTTGGAGTATTTAGAGAAAGTAATGCTCAAATTACAAAGTGCTTCCCAGAAAATCCGAGAATGGTCTTTTAGTACTTCTGTGTGCTTATTGAGTCTTTTGCATTTTGTTTTGTTTCTACGGTCATTAGAATCGAGAGTTGATGTTGTTACTTATATCTTCTCTAGGGATCGTTGGTCTTTGTCTAGGGAAATAAAAAGTTGGTTGTCTTGGGATTTACTCATGCTGTGAAGGTTGTTCCAAGAAGTGTCAGCATAAACTAAATCTCCTGGGTCAGCGAGTGTTCAATGAATTTTTGAAATTGAACTCTTGAATGAGAGTCTCAACTTAACTATGTATCTCTTTGGTGGATTCCATTGAGCACTGACTTATGCATGTAGTAGTCAAACCACCGACTCTTACGAATACACATAAATTACACTCTCTACACTCTGGTACATCACAGACCCCAAAAAAAATAAAAAAATAAAAAAATAAAAAGACTATGCTACATCGAGCGGTGCTCTATATACAGGTACTGGTGATAAGCATGTCTCTCAAAGTTACCATGAGCTGCATACGATAGGATTCACACTCGGCATTTGTCATGTCAAATCAAGCCTATAGATGGTGTCCTTGCTATGAAGTTTTTACCAATTAAGGAAGTTGATGAAACAAACCTATAGGGATGTGGATGGAGTTAGATGGCGTTCGCTACACGGAGACTTAATAAATTGATGGGGGTTGATGACGATGTTTCGATGAAGAAAAGTGGTGAAGATAAGTCATTACATGCAAATCATGGGGGAGAAACCTTAGTTTGGTCCCCCCGCTATCACTCACTCTTCAATGCTAATGATCCGGGACCAAAGAACATAGGCAAGCCAAATGAACACTGCCCAAGACAAAACAAAAATTGATTTGCTTTCTCATCTGGATAACGATTGGGGGAGGCTTTTCTTGGCGGGCCCCTCTGGAACACGATGCAATTGAAAAGGATGCGGTTGGTGCATTAACTGGTTTCCGACTCCTCGTAATTAATGCCAAAGGAAGACCGATTTGTCGAGAAATATAGCAAATGTGTTATTTGCCCGTGGTTGTTCTCCAAATGGCTCAAATATTAGAGGGAAAAAACCAAAATTTAAAACCTTTTTGGTGTTTTTGTAGCTACAGTAGAACCAAAAAAGATTGGAGGTGGTTGCTTTGCATGAATAAATTGTGTTAAAGAGAAATCCTATATCGGATAATTTGTGTGTCTAGAGTAGTTAATATATGATAATTGGGTCATAACTTGTTAACTTAAGCTTTGACAAAAAGTGGATCCAACAGGGTGTGTTGATAGTCTTTGACTTAGAGTCTTTCTCATCGATCTATTCCACACTTTTAAAAAATGGCATTAGAGTCAATGGTGGAATATCTTAAGGAATAAATCAAATGGCCAACCTAGTTCTGGCTCATAACTCATTAGCTTAATATTTAGAGTGAAGGTATGTCCAACTAGATAGGTTGACGGCTTAGACTTGGGTTTCCTTTTAATGATATATCCAAGAAAATGTATAAGACGTCATTGCGCACTTCCACCATAGTGGAGTTCTCTATTGGGTTGAAAAGAAAAGGTAATGATGCTTTTGTTAGAGAAATTCCACGTCAGATAATTTGTATGTGTGGAGCAGTTAATATATTATAAGTTGCCTATAACTCATTGGCTTCAGCTTTCAAAGAAAGTGGGTCCAACTGGGTGTGTTGACAGTCTCAGACTTGAGCTCATTCTTATTGATTTCTTTAGGCGAAGATATAGGATTTCTACTCCTTACTTCTAACAGATGGTATTAAAGCCAATGGTAGAATGTCTTAAGGAATAAATTAGATGACAAACCTAGTTTTGGCTCATAACTCCTTAGCGTAAATTTTTGAATAAAAGTGAGTCCAACTAGATAGGTTGACAACTCGGACTTGAGTTCCCTTTTAATAATCTAACCAAGAGAATGTATAAGACTTTTGTTGCACACTTGCAACATAGCAGAGTTTTCTATCAGGTTCAAAAGAAAAAGTAATGAGGCAATTGGAAATGTTCTTGATTGTATGTGTATTCTATCCTAATTAAAAAAAAAAATAGGATAAGTGTATCGAAGTTTTAAAAATAGTTGCAAAATTGCAGTTAAGTCTTAAAACTTTCAAAATGTGCAATCAAATTCTTTCATTAATATCATCAATTTGACTAATAAAAAAAATGCATATGTGACATTTTAAAATTATTTTCTCTCTCCTACATGGCATATTCTATTAAATCATAAATAAATTAGATTACAAAACTAAAAAAGAATTGCTAAAAATTTTATTTTAAAGAAATTAAAAATAAAGAAAGAAAGTGACAAGCTCATCCATGGGTTGTTGGCACCTTTACTGCCCATTACTAAAGGAGCTGGTGACCTTCACTAGCCCCAAGTGAGGGTTGTCATTGCCTAGATTTGGGTACCTCGCCCAAGCTTGGCCAAAGTTGCCGGCCCCCTCACTTGGGGCCGATGACCACATTGACCCTAAGGGTGCTCGAGTGGGCTGGCATTGCCTAGATCTAGGCACCCTTGCATTGGGTCAATGAGACCTCGCCTTGACTTGGAGAGGGCTGGACACTCTCAGCCATGGCTGGTGACCTTCGTTGGCCCCTTCGATGATGGGCGGCAATGTTGTCCCATAAGTAAGCTTCATTCTCTCTCTTTATTTTCAATTGTGTTTTTTAAAACTAATTTTTAGCTTTTCCTTTTTAGGTTTGAATTTTTTTTTAGAAATGCCACATAGGTGAGAGAAGTTAAATTTAAAAATATCATGTCATCATTTTCTATTAGTCAAATTGATGATATTAACGGAAGAATTTGATTGCACTTTTTGAAATATTAGGATTTAATTGCATTTTCGCGATAAATTTTCAAACTTTTAATGCACCTATTCCAATAATTTTCAAAAAGTTTAAAAGTTACCGCATTTCAAAGTTATCAAAGGAAGCTGTTGTAAGTACTTTTGCTACGAGGGTGCTGAATGCATGAGATTTTTATGAGACATCTCTAATTACTACAGTAACCTAATTTACAATTGTAATATTTATGGAAAGGCTCTATTAAACGCACTCTCAATAGAAAATATTTATTCACAGCTTAGTGTGCGAAGCAAAATGAACATCGAGACTATGGCATTGGCGTGCGTGGAAGTGTACGAATCGCTCAACTCTAAAGTATGTTGATTGAATAATGACACTCCCGCTTTGAAAAATAGATGATATGATCTCAAAACATATGTTTTTGGGCCAGGTGAATTCGGATGAAGAAAATTTCCATGGGCCTCGCCAACCAATTTAGACCGATCGGCCCGCCAGGCCTTTTGGTCATCATGTGATTTACTTCCTTTTCTAGACTAATTTTCCTATTATTTATTACAACCAAAGATTAGAACCAAAAAAAAAAAAAAAAATGCAACCCAAGAAGCGCACTGGCGCTTTTCCTAAATGTGATTATATCATGGAACCATATCCAAGAATTGGTTTTCTTCTTCTGAGACTATGGAGATGGAGAAGATGAGCGTGTTCCTCGTGATAGACATGGAGATGCAGGAGCAGTTGACGTCTTTTGACTCCACAAGGACGACTGATTAGAGGATGTAGCAAGAACTAAAATTAAAACCGATTTATTTATGAAAGATAATTATATAATATTAATAATATAAGAGATATTTTCGGGTGTGTCAGATATCATTTTTCTCATTTTTGAATTCTTTTTTTTTTAATTTTTCTTTTAAAATTTTCCACGTAGGATGTCACGCTGGCATGTAACAGTGACTTAACGGCCAAGTCTACATTTATGTTTCTTTTCTTAAGGAAAGTGCCAACTCGAACAAAAACGGGTATAGTTAGAGATTCAACTGCAAAAAAAATAAGATTTAAAAGATATGATCAAACAATTTATAATAGTTCAAGGGTTTCCGAAGCCTTTATATTAGTATTTATTTATTTTTTATAAAACTAGCAAAGCAAAAGGATCACTAATCTTTGGTGGACTAGAGCTTTAGCGTGAGGAATTGCATCGTTAAAAATGCTCAAAAAACATGTTTGGGTTTCCCAAATGTCAGATTTCATTTGTCATTTTTGTCCATGACTTGTGGCCTATAACGCACATTTGTTTATTATATTAACATACGTCTCGTCATAGATTACCTTACTTATCCATCAAAAGGTCTTTATATATATATATACCTCTTCAGCTATTTGGTAGCTCGAAAACTAGCAAGTAAAATCAAAGTTGATTAAATTAGAGAAGAACAATTGAATCCGTGTAACCACCGACCTTGGTGGCTCCACTGGATAAAAACTCCCATGAACCTTGAGGGGAAGGTGAGGAGGTCGAAACCCAGTGGAAGCATCAGCATCTTAAGTGTGACGCCGGGGTGGTGGGTCCTCCGCTAGCGTCACTCCAAAGTTTACTCGCCGGTTATCGGCTGACGGGATTCCCTGGATCACAAAAAAAAAAAAAAAAAATTGAATCCGTGTTGAATTCGAGCAGAGGCAACTAAAGACGCTTAGTTCCAAAATAAACACAGAATAACATCTATGCCGCATGGTCTTCTGAATCAAGGAAAAATAAAATAAAAATTGTGACTATATATGTATGTGTATTACACATTCACCTTGGATGATTGAGATGCAAAATAATTCTGTTACATTTTAACCTTCAAGTACATGTGTTAATAATCCGATGATGAGTGTATAAAAGTTTTGTTATACTGATGGTGGACCTCCCAATCATCCTCATTGTAATCTATATAAGCTTCTTTTTTCTTATTCCTAAGTAAACACTATATTTAGTGTCAAATGTTTCGAGTTTGAGCTTGTTAACGACATGTGAACTTGTAGAAGTCTCGCCTATATGTTGGATGTCTTTTGACCGGTATTTTATTTCCAGGCTAATTTAGTGGAGTCGCAAAATTGATGGGGTCTTAGAACGAAGACAAAAGGCATGATCATCAAGGTCTCTAAGTTTGAGTCAGCAACTAACATAAGCACAGATAAAAACGGAAATTTTGTTCAATCATAAGAAGAGGAGGGCTCTAGTTTTCTCTCTATAAGTTTTTTGAATGAATTCTTTGTTAGAGATTATGAGATAACATTTATGGATTTACTATGAGTGTACTTTAGGGCTGAGAAACACTTGAGCCATTAAGCAATGGTGACTATGTAATTCTTCAAATTCTTAGTAGATTTCATTGTTGCTAACTCTCTCCTTGGAACAATCACCTATGTGACATTCTAAATTTTCATTCTATTTATAATTTATATTGTGTTATATAAGAATATGATTCATATTTCTTCATTGGGCATTGCTAATTGTCATATGATTCTCTCCACCTCTGATAACCATAATTTATTAGCCACTTATCATTAATTTAGTTGCCACATTCCTTAATTAATCATTTAGTTTCTTACTTGCAAATTAAATCATTCCTTACATCACTTCTTTTAACTTTAGCTCATTAATGTTTTTTGAACTTGCCAGCCAAAAGTCCTCATTCATTGGGCCACAACTCCCTCATTTTCAACCGTAAGTTTCGCCTATAGAATTGCATCATGCGTGATCTCACCCTTTTGCATCAATGATTACAAATCAAATAATGATTCTTACTCATGCATTTGCTTGGGCGATCTTATGCTCTTTCCAATCATCATGTTCATTTACCTACTCAAATTATGTCACTTGTAACCTTTTGTGTACACATTTCTCTCATTCTCCACCGAGTGTTTTTTAATTCCAATGTCATCATGATTTTTAACCTTAGTTAACTAATATATATTGTTTATAACTCATAAGAAACATAAGTCAATGTCTTCTCTATCTCTCTCATTTATGTTTGAAATGATTACAAATCAAATAATGTTTCCTCATTCACGCATTTTACTTGGCCAATAATTCTCTCCGTCTCTCTCCATCTCTCCATCTCTCTCTCTCTCTCTCTCTCTCTCTCAAGAAATCTTCACTTTCATATACTTTTAAATTGTGATAATGAATTTAGCCTATCAAATTAGATAATGTGTAACATCATGAGTGTCATAGTATCCTAACACTAGTTACTTTATATCATAATTCCAAACCTAATAAATTGACATGAGTTAAAGTTATTCTTTAAAACAAGTAAACGAGGAAGAGAAATTCATTTTCCTTTCTCCTCCTTGGAAGAGCAACCTCATCCTCTTATCTTTAAGTGCAATTTCTCTTTTCCCTTCTAAAACAACAAGTAAAACTTCCTCATAAATTTCAATCAAGCTCCAAAGTTTATTCAACTTGAGTTGTTTGAGCTTTTAATCTCATCTTTCAAGTATTTACAAGGTAAAAGTTCATGGACTTCATTTTCTTTTTATCAAGCTAGCTTTGTTGCTTTCTTAAAATTGAGAGTTGTTAATGTTGTTCATAGGGAGAATAACACAAGAAGAGCTAAAAGTTGTATACGACGCTTACTTTAGTGCCAAAAGTTTTTGTTAGCTTACATAAGTGCCAAATCGAGAAAAAAACAATCACTTAAGTGCCTCCCATGAGAAATTTTGGCTAGAGAAATTACATAACTTTTAAAATTAAAATTTTTTATTTTGAGGTGGCATTTTGTTGGCATTGCAATAATAATTTTTTAATAATAACTAGCACTAAAGTGATCATTTTTTAACCTACTATATGACTTCATTTAGAGGTTATATGCTGATGGGGCACGCCGATGATCCACATAGGATTGAGAAAATAATAAAATATTAGATTTCTGGCCATCAAAATTAGAGTTGGCACTTAAGTGAAAGTTCTTTTTTTTTTTTTAAGTTGTACTCATTTCGATAACAAACTTTTGGCACTAAAGTTAGCGTTGTACATAACTTTTGGCATTTCTAATGTCATTCTCCCATTGTGGCATGGGTTGATGTTTGTTTACCTAAGGAGGAAGGCAGTTTGGGTATCGATCCTTCGGGTGAGCAATATTGCTGTCATGATCAAACACCTATGGCTCCTTTTCACCGATAAGGATTCATTCCATCTTCTTGAATCACAAAAATTTATGGATTGTCCCAAGACCTACCTATTGCTCTTGGGCTTGGAAGAAGTTGCTTGGCCTCCATGATTTGATCCAACATCATTTTAAATGGCACGTTGGTAATGGGCTATCTATCTCTTTTTGGTTTGATCACTGGCACCCTCGTGGTCCGCTCTATAAGCTGTTCTTTGATCATGAAATCTACTGCTCTGGTATACCAAGGCTTGCTACGGTAGCTACTGCTTTAACTGCCTTTTCCCTACCTTCTACCCTTGTGACCTCCATAATGAGTTGGGATGATCCCCTTCCAAACCTCAATGAGGCCAGTGACCGTCTTCTATGGCTTGGTCATTCCTCATGAGTGTTTTCTATTGCCTCAGCTTGGAGCCTTCTAAGGCCAAGGGGTGTTGTGGTCCCTTGGTCGAGATTTATATGGAACCCCTCGTTACCTCCTCGGTATCAAACCCATCTATGGTTAATCTCCCGCAATCGTCTGCCAACCCAGGTATTGTTGTTTGCTCATGAGAGAATCCCTGATGTTTCTTGTGCTTTCTGCTCTTCTATGCCGGATTTGGTTGATCAGCTTTTCTTTGGATGTTCTATCACTAATCACCTTGCATCCTTTTGGGCGGCTAAGTGTAACTTACCTTGGAGGAATCATGCTTGGAAGGACAATCTTTTGTGGGTTATTGATCACCTTTCTGATGCAACCTTCCACCAATCCTTGGCTCGCTTTGTCTTTGGTGCATTATGTTATCTCATTTGGAAAGTAAGGAATAACCTTATCTTTCGCAATGAAAGATTATCCCTCTCGGCTTTAAAGGACCACCTTCGTAAAGCTATCAATGATAGCGCTTTAACCTTCCCCAAGGTCCCGGACAACCCCTGTAATAGAAGACTACAACTTAGCTGGGGCATCCACCCCTCCATCTTTGATTGATTATGCTTACTATTGGCCCCCCCCCCCCACTTTTCTTCCTCGGCCGATGGTTGGTGAAGCTGTCCTTTGCTACATTGCTGCCCATCTCGCTGTTGCTAGTTGATGCTTCTAATGGAACTCTCCTGAATCTCTCCCAATGATGCGGCTTGTGTTCCCATCTTGGTGTCCCTCCTGCTCTTCTCCTCTTTGTGTCTTTTCCTTGTGTGGGCCATAGTGTTGTGTGCTCTTTGCCCTAGTCTCCTTTGTTGGCCGTTGTTTTGGCATTCTTTTGCTGTTGCTTTTATCTGCAATGTATCTCTCTCGCAGCTCTTCCCTCCCCTTTTCTCCCCCTGGCCCTAGCCCCCTTCCACTCGTTTGGATTTTCTGTCCTTTTGAGTGTAAGCTGGTGCCAGGGCCCCCCTTGTTATACAGCTATATAGCTTTTTGTGCAAAAGCCTATATAACTCTTACATTTTACAAAAAAATAAAATAAAAATAGATTGATCTACTTAGTACTCTTGACTTAGTTAGTTGATGTTTGTTAACTTAGTTTGAATGTGAAAATCATGAGTGTGGTCAAGTTTTGATAATAGCATGTTGAGTAATTGTGTTTATTCAAGTTAAATCTATAATATTGTCATATGTAGAAAGTGTTTGATCGACTTCACAAAAAGCTTGGTTGTATAGTATATGAGAAAGTGCGAAAACATGAAATTTGAACTTGACAATGATATTCAAATGATTTTGATTAAGTTTTGTCACGCCCCGAACCCCGAGCGCACGCACATCCCACTACGGTCGATCACAACTATACGACATCCTAGGATACGTCGCCGACCCATTCATTTATTTACGCATGCGGAAGCGAAACAAATCCCCTGATAACATTTAACTTGGGATAGTAAAGCAGGCAATTAATCACAATACCAAACACTCATTTACAAACACATATGTTTAAATACGACTCTGGACTATCTACAAAATAGACCAGCTCGACAAAAGGGGAACCATCCTAAAACCAACTAGCAGGACACGTTCACCGATATTGCAATCTCCACCTTTCCAGACTTAGGGCTTCGGGTCCTCCACGACCGCCATCTAGGGACTTGAAATTTTAATCCCACAACCGGGATGAGACGATGTCTCAGCAAGTTCAACCCCCTAAACCCCTATTAGAAAGAAAATACGCCCCGGGTGGCCTAGCCACATCACACAGAAGACTTACCTCGTCTCAGTTCTTTTCTGCAGGTTAGCACAATTCAAATCACTCAATCACATGTAGTAATAATAATTCAAACAATTGGAACGTCATCACTTTCATATAAATCACAATCGCACTTAGCACGCATTCCAATTATTATTCACTGCCACACAAGGGCATAGCCTACTCGCTGTTCGGCTATCTACGGCATATAGCCAGCATCGCCTCCCCATGGAGCGCGGCTTCACAAGACGTCGACGGCATTCCCGAAGGAGCATGGGCCCAGAATCCATGCGACCCGCAACCACCGCGTGGGCATCCCATATAGGGGCAAGTCTGGCTCAACAGCCCAGACGATTCCTCTTAATTATCACACAGCCAAATCATACTCGGCCCCGGACACTTTGCATTTAACTCAACGCTTCCACTTAAAATAGTGATCCCGCCATTTTTCTTCATATTAAAAATATTCCATAAATTACTCACGTGTGTGGGGACACGCTAATTTCAAATCAAAAAGCCAATATCTCACTTTTTCAAACCCCACTATTTAATATAATCATCAAAATCCAATTTTTACATCAAAACCCGACATTTGGGTTTTTATGAATAAAATCCTTATTTACCAAAATCAACACTCAATTTGCCACAATCAATCATCAAATTCAAATTCTAAATATAAGCAGCGATCGGCACGAAATTTGAGAGTATAAGGTCCCGACGAAATTTTCGAATTTTAATAAATAATTAAATTTATTCCGAAAATTAATTAAATAATAATATTCATATTTTTCGCAATCCACATTCAATTTATAATATCCGACCATCAATTTCAAAATCCGAATACACAAAGCATAATCGACATGAAATTATGAGAATTTAGGTCTCGACAAAATTTTCGGAATTTAATTAATAATTAAATTTATTCCGAAAATAATTAAATAATAATATTTTAATAATTTCGAATAATAATATATTATTAAATTATTAAATAATTTCGAGATATTTAAATAAATCAAAAGTAAATTCATTTATATCACATCAAGGCTTATATTAATATAAACCTTCATTTAGCCTTAAATTAAACTCACTTTAAGTTAATCAAGCACATTAATCTAATCTACACTTAAATAAATTAAACTAACCACCTAATAACACTTAACATAAACTAAACACACCTAAAGCATCATTAACCCTCTAAGCGAGGTTTAGTGAGTTAAACTCACCGGATTAGCGAGCCGAGCGGACCAAAACGACGGGGACGCCGAGGAGAACAACTTTCCTCAAAGCGGGCCGAGCATCCGGGCTCGGGAAGGCGGCCAACGGCCCACGAAGGGGCTGCCATACCCATTTTCTTGGTTGCTGCCCATGGCTGAAAAAAGAGAAAATAAGCTCGGGTTGAGGCGAGGATGGGTCGGGGGAAAGTGGAGGAGTCGAACCGGACTAAGGCAAGACTCGAACGGTGGCCGGAGGGGGCTGAACCGCAGCTCGAGCTAGCCGAACAACCGCTTGGAAGTGAAGACGGTGGCGGAGAGGCGAGGCGGACGACGGCGAGCGGACGTGCGACTACGTGCGTGAATGGCGGCGACAACGACGGCACCGGCGGCGAACGGCGAGCGACGAAGGAGGCGGACGAAGGCCGGCGTCGGGCTGCTGGTTTTCTTCCCGTTTGGTTCTCTCTCTCCTCCCCCCAAGTTCCAACACAACTCCTTGATTCAAGGAAGAAGAAAGGCTTGATGTGAGGGGTGCTTTTTGGGGCAATTGTGCACCCTACACTTGTCCAAATCTCCTCAACTTAGTCCCCACCATGACCTGTGACATCACTTCCCACTCACTCAAATCCTCCACAACATTTCTCCAATGGGTCCAAAATGCTTCCTCCGCCATGGCATACGAATTTTGAAATCTTGTATATCCAATTTTTCAATTCTCTTCTAATTGATTACAATGAAGTCTATAAAATTAATCCAATGTCACCACACTTCAATTCACATCTTCATTTGTCCATAGAACCAACTTAAGTCCCAAAAGCGCGACCAAAAGTGGCTTACTAATTTCTCGAGCCAAATTAGCCATTTCTTGATTATTTTGCTGAGAAGCTCGGCTTGCATGAAAAATCTTCCGAAGATTAGTCAATATTCCTAAAATGATTTGTGACACACCCAGACTTCCAATTTCTGAATTCGATCTCAATTTCACGGTTAATTTCACTTTGACACGATACTAGCGCGGCCCAACCTACCGGGTAGTCTTTAGAAATTTTCATGCATTTGACATGTGGTTGATCATCTCAAGCCACAATGTACATCTTTGAAACATTGGCGACTTTCGGTTGTCGGGGTAATATCAATGTTTCAAATACGAACACAGGGTACCCAATCGATAGAAAAGTCGGTCCAGTGTCGATCGACAAGGATTATGCGATCCGGTGGAATCACCCACACTTGATCACATGCCTCTGTCGAGTCGACCTATCTTTGATCTCTAATTGATTTTAATTTGTGCCGTAATGACCCTTGCAGATTAGCTTGGTCGAAAGGTCGCTTCCTGACCAAATTTTTGAGTCTGATGCATTAGAATTTCTTAACGACTTCACCCGATAGACTAGTTTTCACATGAGTGGCCGACTCAAGGAAATGAACTATATGCATGCCAACGAAATGCCCGTCTCAATTAATTGAAAATAGAATCGGAAAATCGGGATGTTACAAGTTTTGTATTACCAACTATCTAACAAATTTACTAGCTAAGTGTTGCCAATTCATCATGTTGTCAATTCTTTGAGTTGTCGATTTTTTTTTTATTATTATTTGAATCGTCAATGTTCACGTTGTTAATTATTTGGGTTGTTGATCTTAATGTTATTGATTCTCTAAGAATATTATCACTGCTTGCATCATAAATGAAAAGAGGTAAGCATGTCATCACTTGTTTATACGATCATTGAAAGGGCAAGGTAAGTGTATTTTCAAAGTGATTTGCATGAAAAGATATTGTGTATCGGATGTCAATTCTTGAAAGAAGCGTTGATTTTGTAGTTGATGACATGGTGATCATATAATTATTATGTTATCACGTGCATTGTTATTATGTCATTAAATATGGAAAGTATTATGCAAATTATTTCCGTCGCACACATATTAGTGGCAATGATTTCCCAAGAATTAGATGCTTAGGAGCGTTCGGAATGCCTTAGAGTTGGGATATCCTACAAATGCCTCAAAGTTAAAATGCCCCGGGAGCCAGAATAAGATGATATGCTAATAATGAAAATGGTGCATCTCTATGTGTATGTATATATGCATATATTCACTTATGTTGATCAATTAACTAATTTGTCATTATCAATATGTTATGCTAACTGCTTGCATTTAAGTGAATAAGCTTGTACACTAATGTTAGTGGTTTCCACTAGCATTTCATGATAGGAAAGAATGGTGCATTTTATTTATTTAATTGCCTCTTATAATTATTTTTTATATGACATGAATTCAATTGTTTGTACTAAGTTAAGTGCTAAGAATATCTCATACATTAAACCTAGAGATTTTATTTACTATGCTTTGGCTCACTCCATTGCTTTTTGGAGCTCCCTTGTATTTTGAGTGTGAATACCAAGATATGCTTGTACATGTATTGGCATTGGTATATATTAAGTGCAATTCCACTGTATGGGTCAACGGGGAGTTTGTTGGACCACTTAGGGCTTTCGATTGACAATGGATGGGACAAGATGATGTTAGAGGCCATCAACCCTGAGTTGGATGGTAGTTTGGCTCGCTTTTGGGTTAGTATGGGTGTAGTGCTGCTAGTTGACTCGACCTTCTTCCCATAACTTATTTAATGTATTGCAATTTTTTGAATATTGTATAAAGGTGGTAGCTAGTAGTGTTAATATAAAGAATCATATGTAACTAAATAAATTCATGTGATTCCTTGTTTGGGATGTTGTGAAA
The DNA here is from genome assembly GCA_017140395.1 of Eucalyptus lansdowneana. NCBI lineage: Eukaryota > Viridiplantae > Streptophyta > Magnoliopsida > Myrtales > Myrtaceae > Eucalyptus > Eucalyptus lansdowneana. The sequence goes on from CM029485.1 coordinate 48,310,989, forward strand.
ATTTTATTATGCTTTTGCATATTATTATTAATTAGAAGATATAATTAAAATGGACATGTATTGAAGTGTGACGGTCTGAGGTGTTACAACTTACACTCAAAACCACTCAAAAAAACTTTGATGTCCTTAGTATCCCTTATTGAGTTCTCTAGTAATTTCTTCTTCTTGCATTAGATTAAAATAGCAAGATTTATTCACTTTTACATTGTTTCACAACATTTAGTAGGGTACACACATCTAACAGATAATAAATTTGGAGCAATGTCTAGCGAGAAAATATTAGGTACGCCTCGTGCTCCAACGTGGCAAATAAGAAACCACCTCAAATTGCGCCACGTGTCCAACGTGGGCTCACGTTGTTAGCCGATTTCTTCTCACTTTTTTCTCTCCTCTCTCTTCTCTCTCCCTCCTCTGCACGCTCTATCGCCCGACTCTCTCTCTTCGCCAGAGTTTCTCTTCGCCCGTGGGGACGAACAGTCGGCCACCTCGACCTCCGGTCTCCGATTTCGATTTCGATCGCTGGTTTTTTTGTGTGGGTTTATGTGTGTTTCCGGCCACTTCTATCTTCACCGGCGATAGGAATCGGGGCTTCTTGGAGGGGTGTGGGTTCTCCACCCTGGGACTTCTTGTCATTTTCTGGTGGCTCCCGAGCAGCGAGCACAGTGCTAATAAAGCTTGAGAGAGAGAGAGAGAGAGAGAGAGAGAGCGGCTGCACACCAGCTCGGTGGAACCAGGTCCTCCTCCTCCTTCTTCCTCAGTCCAGAGCATCTGCCTCAAAAGGTCTCTCCTTTTCTTTCTTTTTTGCACGGAAAAATTTCGAAAGGGAAACGACCCACCACCATGTGTTGCGTCGGGTTCCTTTTTACAACTCGAACTAGAACGTGTATTCAAGTAGAAGTCCAGGAGTGCCGGCTGTTCGTCCGTGCGGGAGAAGAGAAACTACGGCGAAGAAAGAGAGTCGGGCGAGAGAGCGTGCAGAGGGAGAAAATATTCAGTGGTTGGCAATCACCACGTCATCAGCTCGCGTGGCATGCGTAAACCAAGCTGGCTCCATTGAAAAATTGACGCGTGTTCTCTGACATGGAATATGTAGAAAACGAAAAATTAAAATAGAAGGGGCGCTCTTTTCTCTCCCTCTGGCAGACGACTGACACAAGTAACAATAAATGTTTTGTCTCCTGCTTAGAAACTCTCTCATCTTTTGAATTTTCGAGGCTTCTTTAGTGGGGCGCTCTCTCTTCTCTTTTCTTTCCAAGGGCTTCTCTTCACCTGCTCTCTCTCTCTCTCTCTCTCTCTCTCCGCGGAAAATTTTTTTGCTGGTTTCTCGCTCGATCAGCGAAGAGACGAGATTTTTCTTCGTCATCTTCTCCAGAAAAGCAAACATTGAAGCGATTTCCACCAACAAAGATCAAGCAAAAGGCGAAACTTCGGACGACCAGGGCACGGAGAGCGGGAGTCAATTGCAGTCTCCGGAAAGAATTTGGTTGGAAGCTTAGGTTTCTAACTTAAGTTGTCAAAGCTAGAATCGAAGAAACGGTAATGAATTCGAGAAAAGTTTCATTTTGGAAAGAATTTTAGTCCGTTTAGTTTGTTATAGCCCTCTTCTACATGCAATAGGACGCCGAGTTGATTGTGCTACTTTCAGTATGCAGGTGTTGTTTTGTACATTTGATGGGCATGGAGGTGGAATGGCTGCTAAGTTTGCAGCGGAAAACTTTAATAAGAATATCGTAGATGAAGTGGTGAGAAGAGACGAGGATGAAACAAAGACAACTGTGAAGCATGGTTACCTAAAGACAGGTTTGAATTTTTTGAACGAGGAATCGCGAGGCGGCTCACGCGGTGTAACTCGTTGATTGGAAGGGGCAACCACTTTGTGTATAATGCTGGAGATTGTAGATCTGTTCTTTGTAGAGCTGGCACTGCAAAGGCTCACATTTGATCATAGGCCTTGTGGGGAAGATGAAAAGGAACGCATTGAGGCTCTTACAACATTCTATTCATTCTTTACATGTACAAACATACTGCCTTGCAGGTTTATACGAAATAAGTTCTTTTATCTTAGCCACGTCCATTCTGTAATTGCTTGAGTTACCAAACTCTGCCTGGGTTAGAAGCTTATGAGACTTCTATCCATTTCAGGAAAAGTAGATTTAAGGATCGAGCTGCTGTATTGGCATGTATATAATGTTTTAACCTTATGTATACAGAGTGATCCACCCACTAATTTCACTTTGAAAAAAAAAAGTTATTTTCCATTGTCGGGGCTGTTCGTCCATTCGATATGATCATACGGTGGCTTCCCTTCTCATCCTGGAGTTTCGGACAGTTAAGTTGTAGCATGTGGATATCAAGAGCAAGATCTGGATATCAATAAAATGGATGGTTTTTGATGATTAGTATTGCGATTCAACATTGTGCTAGTTTTGAGGTGCCATTGGCAAAGATACTTGCTCCCTTCTCTCTCTCAAGCGTTTCTCATGTATTCTATTGGAATCAAGGCATAATGTGGCAAGTCCCATGTTCATGGAGTTAAATCAAGGCAGAATCGTCCTTCCCTTCCTTTCATTTTTACTTAAAAAGTGCTACAACGAAAGAAGCACCTTCAAACTGAAAGATCGATAAATGGGTTATGGAGTTTAGCTAGATAACCCGTACTCGGACAATCAGCATTTCCCGATGAGGACGACGATATACACCACACAAAAAAGGACTTCGTAAATGGGCAGACCATCATCTCCTTTTCTAATCAAATTAATCGAACTACTTTAAATAAAATAACATCTCAAGCAAGCTCATCCACTTAGCCTAGAGTTAAACAGAAAATGGAAAGGATAAAAAGAAGAATCACACTCCTCTCTCCTTCGCCACAATATATCTCGCGGCCGTCGTCGAAACCCCAAAAGTTAGTGTCGCCACTTGAATAACCAGCCTTGCGGGCCTCTTTTGCTTCAAGTGGTTGACGACGTACCCAAGCAGAAATTGGGACCCAAGCCAGTCGGCGATTTCTGGGGGCAGAGCCGGAAACGATGAGGACGAAGGAGAGGAAGGAGGAGGGGAGGGCTGGAGATGAGCAAGGGATAGAGAAAGGGCCTCGGGAGAGGAAGATAAGATGGAAGCCTTGTGTTGATGGAAATCTCTCCGTGCCCTGGTCGTCCTATTCGCCTTTTGCTTGATTTGTGCTGGTGGAAATGGCTTCAATGTTCGCTTTTCTGGAGAAAACGGATGAAGAAAAATCTCGTCTCTTCTCTGAAGACAGGAGAGAGAGAAGGTGAAGTGAAGCCCTTGGAAAGAAAAGACGCGAGGGAGAGCGCCCCACTTAAGAAGCCTTGAAAATTCAAAAGATGAGAGAGTTTTTAAGCGGGAGACAAGCATTTATTGTTGCTTGTGTCAGCCGTCTGCCAGAGGGGAGAAAAGAGAAGAAAAGAGAGCGCCCCTCCTATTTTAATATTTCATACATATTCCATGTCAGAAAACACGCGTCAATTTTTCAGTGGACCAGCTAGATTTACGCATGCCACGCGAGCTGATGACGTGGTGATTGCCAACCACTGAATATTTTCTCGTGCAGAGGAGGGAGAGAGACGAGAGAGAAGAGAGAAAAGTGAGAAGAAATTGGCAGACAACGTGGGCCCACGTTGGACACGTGGCATAATTTGAGGTATCTTCTCATTTGCCACGTTGGAGCAGGAGATGTTCCCAATATTTTCTCATGTCTGGCAATCAACCTGATTTATATATTACTAATACATTGGCTTCTGAAGGAGCAAACGTCAGCTTAGGTGATAAGGTTCTCTGAAAGGCAATGCTTATGGTGAGCATATAGGATCAAAATCGCTCAATCAAGTTGGTAAGATTTGTAGAAAAGGAAGGACCAGCTACTTTTTTATTTTTTTTATTTTATATATTATTATCTATAACCTAATCAATGGATTATAAAAAGAAAAAAATCAACATGTAGAATCTTCACAAGAAATAAGCCTGCATAAGTAACTGAAATAATCTGATCATTGATGTTCAAATTAAAGACAGAAAGGAAGATGAAGCAAAGAAAAAGTTGTCCATGCTTAGATTAGATCTCCACCTGTTTACACCAAAAAAATAACCTTTATATAATCGATTAATGGAGAGACATGATTTCGTTAATTGAGAGTTTGGTTAAAAGGTGAGTAAATGACAAATGTGTATTAACAACTACATACGAGAGCAATCGACAACAGGTGAAAAACGACCAACAAGTGATCAACAAGTACCATTTCTTATTACAAAGCCTACGGGTGATCAATTGCTGTCAAATTTTGATAAATGTTGGATAGAAGAAAGGAGAACGGGTTGGTCAAAGATGTCAAATCGAGGCACAAGTGCCAAGTGAAGGTTCAATGTTTCAAATGGTCTTGCAATTTGTAACAGCTTATGGGAAAGATTGATTAACGTGCAAATAGTTAGCCTGAAATCTTGAAAAATGTGCATTTGTCACTATACTTACTGTAGTAATTGTTTGTGAGTAGTTGTAATTAGTGAGCTATAGATGTTTACAATAAGCGTGCATCGAGAGATCTCTTTTTTCTTCTTCTTCTTCTTCTTCTTCTTTTCCTAAACATCAAGTTAATGAAGTTCTTTATTTCTATTTATCTCATTCTTTGCACAATTATTTTCCCATTACTCTAATTTCCCAAATTGATCTTTTATTTCTTTTCAATTCCAACCCAAGCAACTTTTGTCCAAAATCAACATAGGACCTATTTCATAAAAATGAAAATTAACTCTTATTTGACGAAAAAGATTCTCACATTATGAGCGAAAAATCCCTTTTTAAGTGAAACAATTGCAAACTGCAACCGTAAGAGATCAAACATAATCATATCGAAATTATTTAAAACATACACAATCAATTAACATGAGCGATCACATCTTTTTCACTTCATCCTCTAACTTCTTGAATTGCACTTTCGATCTTCTTGGCCATAGATTGGAGGCAAAAATCAACGTAAGAGCTCAAATCTTGGGGCCCCCAACCTTCAACTGGATCAGACACGAAAGACCACTCAATCATGCACCCAACCATCTTGCCATCCCCGTCATTCGCGGGCATCACTCGCACTGTGGAAACATAGGACTTGAGCCCCATATTGTTATCCAAGACCTCATAGCTGAAGCACTTGTCACCACGGTCCATCATGAGGAGCCGCTCATTGGCCCACTTCAGCTTCGACGGGTCCGAGTCACCATCGGGGGAGGCGAAGGTGCAGTGCCGGACGAGGCCGGGCTGGCCTGGGACGCCCTCTACTCGGTGGCACGTGTCGACGGAGGGAAGCAACTTGTGAAGGTTGCAAAAGTCCTCCAAGAATGGCCACGCTTGGTCCGGCGTTGGCCCTTTCAGCTCAGCATCGGCCTTGCCTTCCCATTTTGGTTGGGTTTCTTCTGCCATTGAGAGAGAGAGAGATGTTGGGTTTATGGCAAAGATGGAGATATTTATAAAGAAATCTTCAGTTTTCCATTTTTCACCGAAACCATGGCATTGGCGCACGTGGAAGTGCACGAATTCTCAAGTATGCTAACTGAATATGACACTTCGCCCTGAAAATAAACGAGGCATAAAATGCATGTGTATTGAATGTGATATGATCTCGAAAGCCACGTTGCACTTTCTCCTCCTAAAATAACAAGAGTCATACAAAAGGACATGCTTAAGGGTGTGGGAATTAAATTAATTTACTCTTTACCAACAAAACTTAATTTGCAAAATTAGGTGTATCTTATGCTCAAATGATTTAACGGGATAGATTAGCTGCAGTTAAGTGGCAACATTAACGCTATAGCCTAACATAGTATATATTCATGGCATCACATAATTACTGGGACAATTATTCAAGTTTTAAACTTATTGAAATTCCAATGTAATCAATTTAGTCTAAACTTTTATACGAAATTCCAAGATAGTTATTCTGGTTAATTTACATTAGAAATCGCTAATGTAATAATCTAGTCATTACTGGTTGTCTTATATGGTACAGTACAATGTCAGTAATTATTGCCGAAAATTGATCAAAATGATTATGTTGATGCAAATGTTTGAAAGTAAATTGATAAGATTGAAAAGTTTAGGACTATATTGATGTTAGTATAATAAGTTTAAGACCGACCACATAATTTTCCCTACAATCACCTAACATGTGAGCCCATATAGAAAAATTACTCACCTCAAATACTCCTCTTCTCCCTCTCTATGTGGCCAAAAGAAAACAAAAGGCCAAAGCCTCAAAATACCCAGGTGGACACCCGCCAACTCCCATCCTCGACCTCTTCTTCACTCCACCAACTCAACTCCGGTCGGGCCCGCCAGGCCTCTCGGTCATCCTATGAGTTATGTCCTATCCTAAATGGAATTTCCTTCTATAAATTACCACACGGATTGCACATGGGCAATTTTCTGATTTATGATTATCATATCATGCAAGCATATCAAAGAATTGGTTTCGCTGGTTATAATATACATACGCGTGTATATAATGCAAATAATATTATGAGGTGAAATGTCACGTCAATATCATTGATTAGACTAAGAATAGTTGGGTGCGCCTACATGGATAAAAAAAAAAATTGAATAGATTAAAAAAGCCTAACCCCAACTCACATTCATGCACAACCACAGGGGAGAGCTCAGGTGGGTGGCAGCGGCCGTAATGTTACCGAGACACGTGAGGGCCACTACGTGCCAGACAGGCTCAGGCGACCACCCAATGGCCGCCACCACCTCTGCTCAATCACACACATGTAAAAGAGAGGGAGAGATATAAAGAGAAAATACTAGCAGTGATAAATCTGGCGTCCCAAGGATCAAAGAAGCGCCACAAGGCTCCGGTGGGGGTCACATAGGCTCCGGTGAGCAGTTGCCGAGGTCACATGGATCACATAATCCCAAGAAGGCTTTGCTTGGCATCGCATGGCCTCAGTAAAATAGTGTAGAGATCTAATTGTATAAGAAAGAAGTTTCTTTATTGATCGGAAAGAAGTTTCTTTATTGATCGGAAGGACGAATTTGAACAAAATATATATATAGTATAGAGATCTAACTATATGAAAAAAGTTGAGGACTTGAATAAATAATTTACAATAAGTTCAAGGACTTTCAATACCTTTGTTTTAAAAAAAAAATTGGGAATACTAGCCAAGCAAGGATCACGTTTCTTTGGTGGACCAGGGCATTAAAGTATGGCAGAATGTCAGATTACATATCAAATTTTGATTGTCCCAATGTCAGATTTCTTTTGTCGTTTTTTTGTCCATGACGAGTAGTCTATAAAGCACCATTTTTAATTCTATCTCTTAGACATCCTTCTCATTATAGATTATCTTAGTTATCTATCAAAAGGTCTTGTAATTTTCTGATTACTTCAACTCGTCGTTAGCTCGAAAACTAGCAAGTAAAATCAAAGTTGATTAAATTAGAGAAGAAAAATTAAAACCCTGTGGTTAATTCCAGCATATGCAAATAAAGAAACGCATAATTCCAAACCAAACTTAAAATAACATATATAATGCATGGTCTTACAAATATTTTAGGAAAAATAAAATCAATGAAACAATGATATAATATATATCATACTATAACAGGCCTTTCCCGTGAACATTAGATAAATTTATATTAGGTTTATTGTCGGTGAAGGAATTATTTACAAATTCACTATTAGATAATTGGCACGTGAAGGAATTTGATCTCTTCAAGTATAGATATCCACAATCTAACGGTGATGGTATACAAATTTTATTAACTGGCAATAGACTTATAAATTGTCTATATTATAATCCGAGTTAACTTTTTTTCTTCTCTTCCTAAGTAAATTTAAGCATCATATTTAGTAGTATATTATATCTTGACTTTGAGTCTATAAACAAAACACGACTCGATAGAAATTTAAATGTTTTCTCAGCGGGACTTTATCTTCAGGCAAATATAGTAGAATCTTGATTTGGTGGAATACTGTCCATTGATTAAAGATATAAATGAAAAAAGTGAAGGTTTCTTAGTGGGAGTTGAAAGTCCAATGAGAACATGTAAAAACCAGAATTGATTAAAAATGAGAAAAATATCTGAATCTTCCTCTTTGAGTAAATGAAAACACTCGAGTGATTATAACTTTATAATTCTTCGGATTCCTGGTGAATTTTTTTGTAGCTGGCTATTTTAATTATTAAGTGTAGGCACATGGATAATTTCTTCTCCTTGTATTAAATTTAAATTATAAAATCAATTAATCTTTGCGTTATTTCTCAATATTTAGTAAAGTACACATTTAGCAAAATCATTATGAGAATTGGAGGAACTCGAGATGGATAACAATTAACTTGATTTACACGTTGATAAATAGATTTGCTTCTGAAAGAGCAAAAAGCCAGCTTGTAGCTAGCTGATAAGGACAGAGCACGTCAATGCTTCATGTTGAGCACGTGGGATCAAAATCGCTTCATCAAGTCGGCAAAAGATTTTACGAAAAGGAAGGGCTAAGCACCTCTATAGTTTATACCTATAACCTAATTAATGGATTATAAAAAGAAACATATTAACTTATAGAAACTTTACCGGGAATAAGCCTGTGTAATTGAGGGAAACAAGAAGAGCATTATTCTTAAGAAGAGTGTCGTGCACTCTGCACCACGTATTTTTCCGTGGAAACCGGACCACTTGTTTGTCCGATTTCCTTGGGAAATCAAGAAGAATCCACAGAGCTTCTTTCCTTGTTGATTTCCCAACTCAGAAATTTAATTCTGATAGACTTCATATGATCTCAAAAGTTTCTTAAAGAAAGAAAAACCATATGTATTTCTGAATAGCTCGATGAGAACTAAAAAATGATCAGCAAAAGTTAATGGAAAATTTGTGATGACCATGTCCCTAGCTTCTCGACTAAATCAAGTCTCTTCAAAGTGGAAACAACGGAGATTTGCTGAACCACGTGTCCGCGGTCCAGTTTGTTTAGGCCTAGCATGAAAGAAAGCAAAGTGAAGCAAGAAGCGGATGAAGCTTTGGGAGAAATCTTTTGTATTTCTTCACTTGTAATCAATGTACATCACTTAGTAATTATATTACAAGATGTACATGAAGAAAAGGCAATGAAATATTCTACAAATCAATTTAATATTTCTATCTAATTCATAATTGATTCTATAATCAAATCAGATCAAAATCAAATTCCCGGCATAGCTTCCGAATCTTCAGGCATCTAACACTTCCTCTCAAGCTGGTGGCTTGTAGATATCCAAGATGTCTAGCTTGCTTAGTAGATATACATGTGTCTTGAACATAGAGGTTTGGTGAAGATGTTTGTAGGTTGTTTAGTTGTTCCAATCCCTCTTGTCTCGATTATCCCTTCTTGAATTTTCCCTTAAGTGAAGTGACAATCCACTTCTATATGCTTGGTTCTTTCATGCATTACGAGATTTGTTGCAAGCTTGAGGGCTGATTCGTTGTCACAAAAAAGCTTTGTTGGCCCTTTCAATTGTACTTTGAGGTCCCCAAGCAAACCTCGTATCCACACAATCTCACATGTGATTTTTGCCATGGCCTGATATTCTGCTTTGGCAGAAGATAAAGAGATCGTTGCTTGCTTCTTGGTTTTCCATGAAAGGAGATAATCTCCCAGTTTGATGCAAAACCCAGTGATGGATCTTCGACTCATAGGGCAAGTTGCATAATCTACATCGCAATATGCTGTCATTTCCATGTTGCATCTTTTAGATAGAAGTATTCTAGGTCCTGGGCGCTTCTTCAAATACTTCACAACTTTCAGAGCGACATTCATGTGTCACGCGCCTAAAGTAAGTCGACCCGAGAGGTTCCCCAGAGTCGACCCCAACTCGCCCGTGGACCTCCTGCTCTCACTCGAATTCCCACCAAGCCTTCTCCCCGAAGATTCCAAGGGCGGGCGAAACCATCATTGAGCCACACTCTAGAAGTCTGTTCCGTTATTTATGTTGGTAGACGGTAGTTAGTATTTATGTCGGTAGTTGAGGCGGTGCGATCTCACCCGCTGGATGAAAAGTAGATCAACGGATGTAATCCGAGGCCCTCAACTATAAAAAGGGTGTCCTCTCTCATTTGTAATCATCCAATCCATTTCAGAAATATCAAAGCTTTCCTTTCCTTTCAGAGCTCCTCTCTCTAACTTTCTCTCTCAACGATCCGGGTAAGCAAGCGGGTAGGCGTTCGATTGAGCAAGGCTTGGCTTGGGTGATCCAAAGTTGCCCGAGTTGCTGTGCAGTCACGATCCCAATCAATCGGTCCGTGACAAGTGGTATCAGAGCAAAAGAGAGATCCGTTCGAGAGACCAAGGAGCGCCAACTGTTTGAAGGAATGTCGAGCCAAGAAGCTGTCATGGATGGAGAGGCCGCGCAAGTCAAGGAGACTCGTGGCTGAGTAAAGAAAAGAGACACCTTGATAGACGTCGTAGCTGCGTTTGATGAGAAGATCGGGAAGGTCCGGAGTGTTGTGCTCGAACTCATGGAAGGTCTTGACGATGTACGAGACTGGATCATGGAGGTTGAGAGTTCGCTCCATGAAGACTTCACGACTGGCCTTAACGAAGCTACCATGCCATTGCACGACAAGGACGAAGCCCTTGAAGCATCGATCGATGTGTTGAAGGATCGCGTCCAAGTGCTCGAAGAGGAAGCTCTGCGTAGGGACGAGGTTGAAGCCATGAAGGCCGAGATCCAAGAGCTCAAGATCGAGCTCGCCCTATGCAAACTGAACATCACCAATGGTGCTGTGCCTACCCAAGCGGTGCCCAAAATTGAGGTGCCGAAGCCGAAAGAGTTCAAAGGCAAACGATTCACCAAGGAGGTGGACAACTTTTTCCGGAGCATGGAGCAATACTTCGGCACTATCAACATACCCGACGAGACGACCAAGGTACGAACCGCTTTCATGTTCCTGTCTAATACGGCAATGCTTTGGTGGCGCAACAGGTGTGATGAGGTTAGACGCGGCGCCGATCCCGTGTGCACATGGGACGACTTCGTTAGAGAGTTCCGGGACTACTTTTTCCCCGAGTTCGCTTAGTAAGAAGCCCGTAGCAAGCTCCATCGCCTTGAGCAAAGAGGCGCGATCCGAGAGTACGTGAAAGAGTTCACGGAGCTCAAACTCCAGATTCGCAACCTAAGTGAAGAGGAGGCCCTCGGAGTGTTCATGGATGGATTGAAGCCATGGGCACTTCTCAAGCTCAAGAGACGGGACGTGAGTAGTTTGGCGCGAGCGCTAAGCGTGGCTGAGTGACTCGTCAACCTCACCAAGACCAAACCAAGGAGTCGACCGAGGGATTGGAGGTCGGAATGATCTTGCGAGGATGAAGCGCGAAGCACTCCCCAAGGCGCGCATGATCAAGGCGGCCGAGCCAAAGCATGGGGAGAAGGAACTTCCAAGCCATCCTTCCAAAGGGGTCGGCCACCGACGGACTACGCAAGCAGGTTCGATCAACCCCCACCTTCTCCTTGCTTCATTTGCCAAGGTCCGCACTAGACCCAAAAGTGCCCAAAGAAGGGTCGAATCAACGCCCTCCTTGCCATCGAGGAAGAAAATGAGGATTCCAAAGAAGATAAACAGTAGATTTGGATTGGAGCTGTGAGGATGATCAACTCGGTGCAAGCCCGATCGCCGACCAAAGAAGAAGGGTTCACACCAAACATGGACATGTTCTTTGTGGAGGTCAAAGTGTGCGGCCGAACGCTTTACGCTTTGGTCGACACCGGCACATCCAACATGTTCATGTGAACCGAGGTTGTAAGGGCCTTGGGACTTCACGTGGAACCATCCGAGAAGTCGTACAAGCCCATCAATTCGGGTGACTTCCATGGCGTAGGAGCAACTCCCGACGTGGACGTCAAGATTGGTGGATGGAAGGGCAAGATGGCGTTCGAGGTAATCCCTCTTGACGACTATGATCTCATACTTGGGATGCAGTTTTTCCATAGTGTGGGAGCCATGATCGACATGAGGACCAAATGCATGATGATCCTCGACCAAAAATGCCTATCGATGATCCCCATGATCAAAGGGGTGGTCGATACCAAGACCATCGCGTCAATCCAATGCCTTGACAAGAGCTTGAAGGCTGTGATGCGCATCAACAAGCTGTCCGAGGTGAAGCCAAAGGTTGAGTTGGATCCTACCCTAACAAATGCCATGCCAATCCAAGCGCTCTTCCCCGAGGTTGAGTGCGCACTGCGTGCTCCGTCCAAGCCGAAGACTAAGCCGCATGCCAAGTTCGAGTTCATCATCGAAGGTTGTGGTCATTCGTTCGTGAGCGTCCGAGCGAAGCGCAACAAGAACAAGAAAGCTCGTGCCAAAGCCCATAAGGTTGTCTGTCAAGCTGAAAGCGACGAGGATGTTGCTCAATTGAGTGGGGGAGAATGTCACAGGCCTAAAGTAAGTCAACCCGAGAGGTTCCCCAGAGTCGACCCCAACTCGCCCATGGACCTCCTGCTCTCACTCAGATTCCCACCAAGCCTTCTCCCCGAAGATTCTAAGGGTGGGCGAAACTGTCATTGAGCCACACTCTAGAAGTTTGTTCCATTATTTATGTCGGTAGACGGTAGTTAGTATTTATGTCGGTAGTTGAGGCGGTGCGATCTCGCCCGCTGGATGAAAAGTAGATCAACGGATGTAATCCGAGGCCCTCAACTATAAAAAGGGTGTCCTCCCTCATTTGTAATCATCCAACCCATTTCAGAAATATCAAAGCTTTACTTTCCTTTCAGAGCTCCTCTCTCTAACTTTCTCTCTCAACGATCTGGGTAAGCAAGCGGGTAGGCGTTCGATCGAGCAAGGTTTAGCTTGGGTGATCCAAAGTTGCCCGAGTCGCCGCGCGGTCATGATCCCAATCGATCGGCCTGTGACACATGTGAGATTCCTTCGGGTTGTGCATAAACTGATTGAGATTTTGCACTGCATATGATATATCAAATCTGGTCATAGTCAAGTATATAAGTTTTCCAATGAGCTTCTGATAACTCGTCGGATCTTTTCGTACAGGATCATCATCCTGAGATATTCCCCCAATATGATCTGTTGCAATCAATCTGGTATTCTACTCGATTAGAATAAATGCTAGCTTACATCCTGATAAACCTGCTTTTGATATGATCTCCAATACAAATTTCTGCTGATTGAGTGAAATTCCTTGATGAGATCGAGTAATCTCAATCCCAAGAAAATATTTTGTGCTCCCAGATCCTTTATATGAAATGTTGTATGCAAATTTTTCTTAAGACTCTTTATTGTAGCTTCATCATTTCCCATGATGAGGATGTCATCTACATATATCATTAAATAAATAGATGACGTACCTTTAGTCTATGTGAACAAGGCATAATCGTATTTGGATTGTTTGAAGTCTACATTAGTGAGAGCATTAGCAAACTTGGCGTACCATTGCCTGGAAGCTTGTTTCAGTCCATAAAGGGATTTGTGAAGACGATATATTTTATTCTCCCCTTGTCTCTTTAAGCCCTGAGGAATATCTATGTAGATTTTTTCATCCAACTCACCATAAAGAAAGGCGTTGTGGACGTCCATTTGATGTAATGACCAATCATGGATTGTTGCAACTAATAAGAATGAGCGAACTGTGACATCTTTAGCAACTGAAGAAAAAGTTTCGTGATAGTCAAAACCCTCTTATTGAGTATATCCTTTGGCCACCAATCGAGCTTTGTAACACTCAATGAATCCATCAGCTCTATATTTGACTTTATAAACCCATTTGCATCTTATGGACTTTCTGTTCGGAGGTAGATTGACTAATTCCCAGGTATGATTATCAGTCAATGCCTGTAATTCTGTTGCCATAGCTTGTTGCCACCGTGGATCTCTGGATGCCTCATCATAACTAGATGGTTCCCTTTCATCGATATGCAACTAATGCAACATCTATGTATCGGCGAAAGCTTATCGAAGGAGACATAAGAAGATATTGGATAGTTAATACCTCACGAATTAAGAGAGGCACATATATAATCCTTTGTCCATGTCGGTGGTCGTGTGGCTCGCCTTGAATGACGTGGATGATCCATTGGTGGTGGAGGAGGAGATATTTCTTCAATGTTGGTTTCTGGTAGAGCATTAGAATCGTTTTCCATATTGAGTTGAGTAGCAGGTACACTTTCCATTGCTTCCTCCGGATGCAGCTAGTCAGGTGAAGCTAAGTGAATAACCTAGTCCGGGGATGCTGTAAGAAAATATTCAGGAGATACACTTTCCTCATTTAAGAAACGATGGGAATTGGTTGGGACACTCAAATCCTCTGTGTTTTCATGAAATGGAAAGACAATTTCGTGAAAAATGACATCCTTACTCACGAAAAAAATCTCCTATTGATGGATCAAGAACATAATATCCCTTCTGTAGGTTGGGATAACCCATGAATATGCATGTTCTGGCACGTGGACTCATTTTGTCCCGAGATCTCATAGTTGCAGTGTGACATAGACAACTGAAAATCCTGAGATGATCTAGTGCTGGTTTTTTCTCCATAAAGTAATTCGATAGGTGATTTACCAGCCAGTATCCAAGTAGGCATGTGGTTGATGAAATAAACTACAATAAGAACACGATCTCCCCAATAATTTTCTAGAATAGACCCCTGAAACTTCAGAGCTCGTGTGACTTTCAACAGATGACAATGTTTACATTCCACTACTCCATTTTGTTGTGGAGTATAAATGTAGGAGCTTTCATGTAAGATGCCATGGGACAAGAAAAGTGAGTTGCGGTCATGGTTAAAAACTCTTTCCCATTATCAATGCGGTTTGTTGAATCAACTTCTCAAACTGATTTTTAGTCGAATGATAAATGTTTTTAGATAAGAGGGAACTTGAGCTTTAGACTACATCAGAAATACCCATGTGACGCGAGAGTGATCATCCACAATTGTGAGAAAAAAATGTGAACCATCACGATATGGTGTGTGATAAGGTCCCTAGACATCCACGTGAATTAATGAAAAGATATTACTGGAACAATTCCTACTGGAAGGAAAAGTTGTGCGAGATTGTTTTGCGAGGGGTATATATGACATTTAGAGCAAGAAAAAAAGCAATATGACCCATTCTCAAATGAATAAGAAAATTCTTATCATTGGCAGTAACATTACATACTGACAATTTATTCAAGGGAATTGAAGTCAAATCAAAATGACCTGGAAAATAGGTCCAGAAATATAATCCTTCCAAAAGACTACCTAAGCCCATCAGTTTCCCAGTCAAAAGGGCCTTAAATTTTTTTTTGTTGGAATCGAAGAATATTCGACAAGAATTTTCCTTGCAAACTTTGGATACGGAGATAAGATTGAATTGAAATTATGGGACGTAAAGGACATTTTGAAGGGTAATTTGAGAACTTAGTTAAACAATGCCTGTCAAAATGACATGAGTAATATTCCCGTTTGGAAGTTGCACAGAAATAGGTGCATCTAATTTCTTATGCATATTGGAAACTAAACTCGTATCACAAACGATATGATCACTTGCCCCTGAGTCAACTATCCATGCCTTTCTTGAAATAGAATTTATCAAGCAGTGAGATATACCTGAAAAGCTTCCTCCTTTGTTTGCGATACCTGCCTTTTGTAATGCCCGCATCAACTGTTGATATTGCCCATAGGTAATAGGTTGGTCACTATTTAGACTGGTAGGTCCAATGACTTGGTAAGCTATAGAATATTCTTTCTTTTTCTCTTTTTCTCCTAGCTTTCCATGCAATTTCCAACAATTGTCTATTGTATGATGCGGACGTTTGCAATATTCGCAATATAATTTACCTCTCCCCTTTGAATTTGGGCCGAAATTCCTTAAAGATGCAGAAAAAATTTGGTCGTCGGATCCCTTCATCGTGGAATTATATCCATCGTCTGATGCAACGGGGAGATCGAGCCCTTGTAGACCGTCCGAATGCTAAGGAGGATCTGGACTGTTGCTGCCATCCCTTTTAAGGGATTTGTTGCTGGAATGTAACCCTAGCCCCTCTCGATTTTCTCTTTCTTGGGCTAGGGTTTTCATGCCTGAATCTCGCCCGCGGCGCTCGTCGCGAAGTGCGAGAGTGAGAGCGATGTTGTCACCTCCTCGTGCATGCTCCGGAGTCGTGAGCCGCTAGCTTAATTCTTGGATGGCTAGCTGGAAAATCCGACTAAGGGGCGGCACCGGATCCATTGCCAGAATCTGTGAATAGAAAGTTAGGTATGTCTCGTTCAAAATCAAAAGGAACCGAGTGGATTTTTGCCTCTCCTTCATAGATTTGTATTGTCTGAGGGTTTCTGCTGATCCCTCGAGTTTTTCCTCCGCGGCTTCGAGATCGTTCCAAAGCGACAAGAGCTTGTTGTAACAAGCCATGACCGTCATATTTCCTTACTTGAGTTCGCTGAGTTCCTGCATGAGAGAAAAGATCCTTGCTCGATCTAACCTCCCATACATTTCTTTGATGTTGTCCCACATGATTTTTGAATCCTCCGTCGGTGGAAGGCCAGTTGCGACGTCTAGAGAAACACAGTTGTCAATTCACGTTCGGATGAGGTGGTTGCATTTTCTCTAGTGTCTGGTCAGTCGCTCGTCCGAGGGAATTGGTATGATCTCGTCGAGGAAATCATCTTTGTCTTTCGTCACGAGGGCTCGCCGGAAGTCTTGTGACCACTTGTTGTAGTTTTTCGGCCCGATCAATTGTGATATAGCTAGTATAAGTACCTAGAGGGGGTGAATAGGTATATAAAAGATTTTTCTCGATAATTGCACAATACTAGACAATAGATAGATTTGAGACAAACAATAATCAAAGTAAGACTGAGAGAAGGGAAGAGAAATTGAACACGCGGTTTATAGTGGTTCGGCTTATTTCAAGCCTACGTCCACTCTTCTACACTGACAGCCTATTGGCTGGATTTCACTATGAACAAAGAGATGTTACAGCGTTGATCTTCCTTGATTTCTCGATGTAGATGATCTACCACACTCGCTCAAGGTCTCACTAAGTATAGACACTCTCTGTGTATACAATTTCGCTCAAAATATATTGACTAATATTCAAGATGCTTCAGACTCTGGAATTTCTTTATCGATCATTTGCTAAAGCAGCTAGAAAGTCTTCCTTTTATACTCCTTTATGCCATCATACCCGTTGGCACTTACCAAAGGAATTCCTCCAATCTACCCGTTGGACGAAATCAATCAAGAAGATCATTCGAGCTATTAAAGGAACCTGACGATAGCCCATCAATCATGTTCGCCCATACAATCAGGATCTTGGTTTCTAAGAATAGAACCTTCGAAGAATATTTCGTCGACCATCAGATCTTCAAACGATCTTGATTACGAATAAAAGAATCCGTTATATTTATCTAGCCAAGAGATCTTCTCCAGAGGATATGACTAAATCCTCAACCAAATACTTCAGCTCTGGATTGCCTTCGTCACTGGATTAGAAAAACTGTCAATGAGAATAGTCTTGAGTCTTGAGTCTTGAGTGCTGAGTCTAGTGATCTAAAAGTCTTCGGACTCTAAACGAAGGTCTGCAATTATCCAGACTAGACTGATAGAAACGTTTTGTCAGCTTCAAAATATTCTGGAAAGATTTCTCCAACAATCTCCCCATTTTTTTATAGTGACAAAACTTTCCTGTAGATTTGAACAACTTTGACCTGCAAAAACATTACTCAAGCAATATGGCTTTCTCATAAAGATCAACCAGACTTTGTATCCACAGAAAATCGGTTAGTCTTTCATGAGTAAGACCATACAACAACACTTGATATAAATGCAAACAGTCAAGCATCAAAATTTACACCCAAGTCAGTCAAATTCAAGTTCACACCCAAGTCATACTTAAACTCAAAAACAAACATTCAAACACACAAAAGAAATTTAAAGTCAAAGTTTAAAGAGTTCAAATGAGTTCAAATTGCAATTCTCTCCCTTTTTGTCATCATTAAAAATGTGAGAAAAGAGTCAAGTCTGCTTAGGAATGCGCACAATCTGGAAATCTCCCATCGATTGTACGATGCCTTCCAGCCTCTTCAAGTCTTCCCGTAGATGAGCCACCTCTTCTCCTTTGGTATTGGCTTGAATTTGAAGAGCGAGGTCTTTCATTTGATCCGCCAGGGTAACAGAAAATGCTTGTCCAGCATTCTTCATGACTTGAAGTTCACAGTCCAGAGCATAGATTTGACCCTGCATTTCCAGAAGAACATCAAGGATACGACGAAAACTGCTGTATTGTCCGTCTGTGTGCTCACATTTGCTCTCTCGGATGGAGTGAAGGCAGGCGATGGAACTTCTGTGTAATCTTGCAGATTTGGTATTGACGTATCATGTCCTTCCTCAGGCATTTGAGAAGCCTGAAAATTTTCTGGATTTGCTGGTGAGCGACTCACACCTTCACTGTTGACAGTATGTGGTGTAGTGCTTCCTTGCTCGCCATCTTCCCCTGTCTCTAGGACCTCAAATGGGGAAGAGTGATGGTCATGCTCTTTAGCATCTTGATTCCCCTTCTCTCCGGCTTCATTTGCAGACTGTTCTTTCACTGCTTCTCCTTCTTCTTCAGCTTCTTTCTCTTTGTCTTCTTTCTCTTTCTCTTGTTGCTCCTCTGCTTCTCTGTTCTTTGCTTGCTCCTCTTCTTCTCTCTGTTCTTTTTCCTCTGCTTCTTTCCCTTTCTTCTGATGTTCTATTGATTCAGGTACAGAACGTCTGGTCCTTATCAATGTAGAGATAGTGAGATCTTCCTCTTCATCTTCATCCTCCAAGATGAGAGTTCTTTTCTTTTTGGATGGAGCACTAATGGGCTCCTTCCCTTTTCTCTTTGATGCAGAAGATACTGGAGTCTTCACTTTGAACTTCTCCATTGCCTTAGCAAGCTCTTTTAGACGCATTTTTGTCAGCATTTTCAAACCCACCACCATTTTGTCGCATGGTCGAACACAAAGAGTATGTGGAGGTTCAATGTTCAAGTGTCTGAAGATCTTGGTCATAAGACCTGGGTAAGGCAATTGGTCCTTATCCTTCACCATTGCTCTGTACATGTGAAAGAGAATGGTGTGAGGGAGAGAGAACTTCTTCCCTGTATTGATCGCGTACATCAATTTCGCTCGGAATTGGACACGTCGCCTTGGATGTAGACTTTGGCCTGATACGCTTGATCACAATTTTGTGAAGCAAGATGTTGATGGCACGCATTCTTGAGTAGGTAATTCTTCCCTCTGTATCCCTGTTTTTGACAAGCTCCAATGTGGCATGAGCAATCGAAACTTTGATCGGTTGATAGCGTCCTCTTTCAACTCCAATTATATTTGCCAACATGTCCACATCCACCACATAGTCTTTGTCTCGAACACTGAATGATATTCTATTCGCATCTAAAAAGCTAAGATTCGAATAGAAGTATGCTGTTAATTGCGCATAACCGTTTGTCGTATCGGAGCAAAATTGCTCAAGTTGAAGCAGATTGAACTTCTCCCTTAAGTTCACATTAATGGCATCCAAGAAATCGAAATCAACACTTCTAGGGTTTATCACCCCTCGTTTCAACAGTCTGAAGAACAGATACTCATGTTCCTTCGATTTAAACAATTCCATCATTTTTCCCTTCACCTTCGCAGCAACACCCATTCTAGGTTGAAATTCAAGGGTCTGCGTCCTCAATTATTTCTTCCTCCGGTTGTTGACTCGCACCTTGTGGGGTAGATGGTGTTGAGTGACGTGGTGGAGAGTGAATCGGGCTTTGTTGCTGACTCGGTAAATCTTCTTCTTCGGTGAGATCGAAATGGGTAGGCCCCTCCCTCATTCTCTGTGGTCCCCTATTCGCGATTCTTGAAGACTTCCTCGAAGAAGACATCCTTCCTTGTCGTTGAAAGATTCCTTTACTCGCTTTCCCAAGAAAAGATGACAACTTTCTCGAAGATGAACACGAAGTAGAGACAGGATTGGGAGGAGAATGCCTTTTTAGGGTTTTGAAGTTTAAGCGAGAAAAACCGTATATATATAACTCAGTTTAAAAAAGGAAAAACCAATCGGCGCAAAGGAAAGTGAATAGACGCTTTTTTTTTAGATCGATAACTGCCAAATAGAAGTTAATTTTTTTTTTTGAAAAGACAAGATTCCGTTTTTCACGGAAATTATAAATTAACTGAACTAAAGATCGTACCTTTTCGAGATTAAATATAATAACAACTTACAGTCTATAGCCATGAATGTCTGAGTCTGAGGGTTGGAGAGTCTCTAGACTTTAATTTCCTCAAGCTTCAAAATGTTGAGTCTGGAATGGATAAAATCGAATTGATTTTTCTCCAAAGGCATTGTGAATATATCCGCTAATTGATTTTTTGAATCAACAAATTGAATCGAGATTTCTTCATTTTGAACATGATCTCTAATGAAATGATGTCGAATCTCTATATGCTTTGCTCTTGAGTGAATGATTAAATTTTTAGTGAGATTGATTGCGCTGGTGTTGTCACATCTAATCTCTGTGCATGAGTCTTCAATTCCAAAGTCTTGTAGCTGTTGTTTTATCCATAGAATTTGCGAACAGCAACTTCCAAGAGCTACATACTCTGCTTCTATTGTTGAGAGAGCCACAGTGCTTTGTTTCCTTGAAAACCAAGACACTGTCCTGCTTCCAAGCAATTGGCAAGTTCCCGAAGTACTATTTCTATCGACTCTGCAACCGGCCAGATCTGCGTCTGAATATCCCAGAAGATTAAAATCTCCCTTATTAGGATACCAAAGACCGATGCTTAAAGTGAAGCAACGTATTTGATAATACGTTTGGTAGCACTGAGATGGGATTCTCTAGGATCTGATTGAAACCTAGCACAGATACAAACACTCAACAAAATGTCAGGTCTAGAAGCAGTAAGATAAAGAAGTGAACCAATGATGCTCCTGTACAGTTTTTGATCAACTTTCTTCCCTTCTTCATCTTTGTCTATCTTCAAAGAACTTGACATCGGTATGTCGGTCTTTTTGCAATTTTCCAATCCAAACCTTTTGACAAGATCATTAGCATATTTTTCTTGATAAATCAAAGTTCCTTCCTTCAATTGCTTTACTTGAAGACCAAGAAAAAATGTTAACTTTACCATCATACTCATTTCAAACTCATTCCGCATAAACTTAGAAAATTTATTGCACTGAGACTTTCATTAGAGGATCCAAAAATAATATCATCCACATATATTTGAACAAGTAAAAAGCTTTTGTTTTCCTTTTTGATAAATTAAGTAGTATCTATTTTACCTTTGACAAAACCATTATGTATTAAGAACTTACTTAGTCTGTCGTACCAAGCTCGAGGTGCTTGCTTTAAACCATACAAGGCCTTTTTCAGTCTGAAGACTGAGTCTGGCTTCTTTGGGTCTTCAAACCCTGGTGGTTGTTCCACATAAACTTCCTCATGGATAAATCCATTTAGGAAGGCACTTTTGATGTCCATTTGGAATAACCTGAAATTTTTATAACAAGCAAACGCAAGTAATAGTCGAATAGCTTCTAACCTTGCTACTGGTGCGTAAGTCTTATCATAGTCTATTCATTCTTCTTGCGTGTATCCTTTGGCCACGAGTCTTGCTTTGTTTCGTACGACTTTTCCTTTCTCATTCATCTTGTTCCTGAACACCCATTTAGCTCCAATAACAGTTTTACCTTTTGGTTTAGATGTCAATTCCTAGACAGCATTAATGTTAAACTATCTGAGCTCTTCTTGCATAGCTTCAATCCAGCTTTCATCAGATAAAGCTTCTTCTATGCTCTTTGGTTTAATTTCAGAAATGAGAGCCACAGCACTAGACTCTTCACGCCTTTTGGATCTGGTGCGAATTCCTTTATTAATTTTGCCGATAATGAGATATTTGGGATGACTGAACTTATGCTTTCAGTTACTGGTTGATTTTTCTGGTTGATGATCTCTTTCTTTATTTGAATCTTCACCAATAGCTTGATGCTGGTCTTCCAAATTCTGAGATGCTTCTTGAGTTATAAGCTTTGGAGGGTCTGGAGCAAGTTCAGACTCTTCATAATGAGTCTGACTGGATTCATCTTGCGTAGAGTCTTGAAATTTGACATTTATTGACTCCTCCACAGACTGGCTCTTCTTGTTATAGACTCTGTAAGCTTTGCTTGATGTAGAATATCCAAGGAAGATGCCTTCATCTGATTTTTCTTCAAACTTACCAACTCGATCTTTTGCATTGTTCAATATAAAGCATTTGCAACTGAACACATGAAAGTATGAAACAATGGGCTTCTTACCTTTGAATAACTCATAAGGGGTTTTCTCTAGAATAGGTCTTAAGAAGACTCTATTGATGATATAGCACGCTGTTGAAACAGCTTCAACCCAAAATCGTTAATAAATTTTACTTTCAATTAAAAGAGTTCTAGCCATTTCTTGAAGAGATCTATTCTTTCTTTCTACAACCCCATTTTGCTGAGGAGTATATGGAGATGAGAACACATGTTTAAAGCCAAGATTCATCACAAAATTTTGTAAAATCTTGATTTTCAAATTCACCTCCATGATCTGTTCTTATACTTGAGATAACACATCCTTTTTTATTTTGAACCTTTTTAGCAAATTTTTCAAAATATGAGAAGGTTTCGAACTTACTTGCAAGGAAATATACCCAAGTAAAGCGGGAGTAATCCTCCACAATTACTAGGCAATATTTCTTACCTCCAATGCTCTGAGTTCTGGTTGGTCTGAAGAGATCCATATGCAGCAACTATAGTACATGATTAGTAGAGACATGATTTATTGGCTTAAATGAATTTCTTACCTGCTTTCTCAGAATACATGGAGTGCATGGATCGGACTTTTGGTATGGTAATTTGGGTAGATCTCGAACAAACTACTTTGATGAGATTTTGGCTAATTGCTTCATGTTGACATGACCAAGCTTTCCTTGTCATAAGCTTGCTTCGTCTTGAATTGAGATTAGGCATTGCGATTCATTTGGTTTCACATCCAGAAGATAGATATTTCCATGTCTTCGACCCATGAAAGACTGAGTAAAGTCTTTACTGGTTCCATAACATGTTCCTTCTTGAAAGAAGATCTTAAAACCGGTATCACACAATTGGCTAATGTTGAGAAGATTGTAATTGAGTCATTCCACTAGGGAAACATTACTTATTGTGAGATTTCCAATTTTCACAGTTCCAAATCCCACAATACTTCCTTTGCTGTTTCCTCCAAATGAATCTTTTCCACCATTTACTTGAACAAGTTTTATGAAGCAATTTGAGTCTCCTGTCATGTGTCTTGAGCATCCGCTGTCAAGATACCACTTTACCTTTTTCTTGACGGAGACTTGCATTTAAAAGAGAGTCTCAAGCTTTCTTTGGTACCCAAATTTTCTTAGATCCTTTGGTGTTAGTAAGATAAACAGTATTAGCCCATACTTTCTTAACAGGTTTCCAAACCATAGGACACTCTTTTTCAAAGTGATCCGGACTGTTGCACTTTGAACATCTGAGGGCATTACGACCTACAGACTTTACAAAAACTTTCTTGAAATGATTTTTGTAAGCCTCTCTCGAGGGTCTTTTCTTAATTCTTTCTTTTACTTTAGGAAAATCAATCAAGGGAATTGTTTCTGCTGTCATACCTAGACCGGACTTATTGAAGTAAGGTCTTTGAGCTGAAAGAATTTTTTCAAGTTTTTCGAATCCTATTGAAAATTTCTTTGAAATATTTGATAAGTCAGTTTTTAAAAAAGCATTTTCTTTTAAAAGATTATCTTCATTTTCTTTAAGAGTGGAAACATTCAAGTCTAAACTTTTAACTCTTTCTTCTAAAACGTTTTCCTTTTGTTTTAGAGCTGAGTTTTCCTTTTAAGTTCGAAATTCTTTTGAGAGAAGTCTTAATACTAAAACACAGCTTCTTCAATGTATTTATAGACTTTGATAGGAATTTTAAAATTACTTGCCTCAAATTCACTGTTTGAGTCGATCCAGAATCGAGTCGAGTCCGAATGTGCCATTAGACATAGGTTGGCATATTCATTATCACTTTCTTCACACTCGTATCACTGTGTTTCGGCTTTAAGAGCTTTTCGAAACTTTTCAGCTTTTCCTCTCTTCTTCTTTGAAGAGGACAGGTTAGATCCGATGTGTCCTTTTTCTTACATTCGAAGCAAACTACATATTTGTTTGGTTCCTCATCATCAACAAACTTGGTCTGCATTGTCTTTGAAAACTTTGTTTCTTTGAGTTGAACCTTCTTCATTTTCAATTCAGTTTTCTGAATCTTCTTATCATGAGAGCAAGCTCCTCATCGTCTATGTCATCTTCAGAATCTGTATCATCATAATCATCATTTGATTTTAATGCAATTGATTTCTTACCTTTTGGATCTTCGTCTTCATTGATTCGTTCCACTTCATAAGACTGAAGAGTTCCAATCAGCTCATCGACGGATAGTGGCATAATTCTTTGCGTCTCTCTTATTAAAGTCTTTATGTGATTCCAATCCTTGGAGAGTCCACGTAGTAGCTTGTTTACCTTCATTGGATCAGAAATTTTTTGTCCTTGATTCTCAAGACCATTGACAATATCGAAACGGCTAAACATGTCGTTATAGATTCTCCCGGTTTCATTTTGAAGGCTTCATATTGATCGAGGAGAATGTTAATTTCGGTTTCCTTCACTCGATCTGTTCCTTCATAGGTGATATGTAATCTGGTCCCAAACTTCTTTTCGTAACACAAGAAGATATTCTGTTATATTCAATTGGTGACAAAGCATAATATAAAGAGTAAATTGCTTTTGCATCGAGTGCTTGTCTCTTGATTATCTCTTCCCCGAGTCATTCCATTTGGTCTCAACAGTTTCTTTCCCTCTTTCAGAGATTGATGCAGCTGTATGAGTAATTCCTTTTTATACAACGTTCCATTCCAGAGGATCTTTTGATCGTAGGAAAGCTTTTATCTTGTCCTTCCAGATGTTGTAATCCTTTCCATCAAAGTAGGGTGGTCTGGTATTGCTTTGTCCTTCCACTAGCCTTGGTGCTAGCATACTAGCCATGGATCTTTTACTCTGAAGTAAAACACTTCAAATAAAGTGAGTACACGAGCTCTGATACCAATTGATATAGCTAGTATAAGTACCTAGAGGGGGTGAATAGGTATATAAAAGATTTTTCTCGATAATTGCACAATACTAGACAGTAGATAGATTTGAGACAAACAATAATCAAAGTAAAACTAAGAGAAGGGAAGATAAATTGAACACGCGGTTTATAGTGGTTCGGCTTATTTTAAGCCTACGTCCACTCTTTCTCAGACCTTGACCTATTTGGCGGATTCCACTATGAACAAAGGAATGTTAGGCGTTGATCTTCCTTGATTTCTCAATGTAGATGATCTACCACACTCGCTCAAGGTCTCACTAAGTATAGACACTCTCTGTGTATACAATTTCGCTTAAAATATATCGACTAATATTCAAGGTACTTCAGACTCTGGAATTTCTCTATCGATCATTTGCTAAAGCAGCTAGAAAGTCTTCCTTTTATACTCCTTTATGCCATCATACCCGTTGGCACTTACCAAAGGAATTCCTCCAATCTACCCGTTGGACGGAATCAATCAAGAAGATCATTCGAGCTATTAAAGGAACCTGACGATAGCCCATCAATCCTGTTCGCCCATACAATCGATCAGGATCTTGGTTTCCAAGAATAGAACCTTCCAAGAATATTTCGTCGACCATCGGATCTTCAAACGATCTTGATTACGAATAAAAAGAATCCGTTATATTTATCCAGCCAAGAGATCTTCCAGGAGGATAGGACTAAATCCTCAACCAAATACTTCAGTTCCGGATTGCCTTCATCATTTGGATTAGAAAAAGCATTCAATGAGAATAGTCTTGAGTCTTGAGTCTTGAGTCTTTGATCTGGTGATCTAAAAGTCTTCGACTCTAAACGTAGATGCCCGCAATTATCCACTAGATCGATAGAAACGTTTTGTCAGCTTCAAAATATTCTGAAAAGATTTCTCCAACAAATTGCAGATTGATTAGTCGCAATTCTGGGCCGTCGACGGTTGATATGAGTTATAGGAATCATGCCAGTGGTGTGGCCTTGCGTATCTCCCATAGGTGTTGCGTCTCTTGTGGATGGAACTCCAACAATAGGGAGCTGATTCTCTGGGTGATTCATGGTAAGGGTTCGCCTCTATTTCTTCTTCCTCTTTACCAAAAAGTGAGAAAGTATTAATCTGTCTTGCATATCAAGAGACTTGGAAGGCAATCAATGTGGAAGTGGAGTTGAGAGCCTGGTGCTCCGATACCATGAAAGAAAGCAAAGGGAAGCAAGAAGCGGATGAAGCTTTGGGAGAAATCTTTTGTATTTCTTCACTTGTAATCAATGTACAGCATTTAGTAATTATATTACAAGATGTACATGTAAAAAAGGCAATGAAATATTCTACAAATCAATTTAAATTTTCTATCTAATTCCTAATTGATTCTATAATCAAATCAGATCAAAATCAAATTCCTGGCATATCTTCTGGATCTTCAGGCATATCTTCCAACATAGCAGCTTGCTTTCATGGGTGACTGGACTGAAAATCAGGTTGGGATGGACATGAGTAGCTCCACGTCCGTTTCATCCAGAACGGCCTTTCATTATGAGAAAGCCACTGGCTCGTTCAAGGAGTTGCAGCATGAGAGCTGCGACACAGTCCAAGCCCGGGTTGACTAAGACCCGGCCCATCTCTCCGATGAGCCTCCCAAAGCCTCCGATGAGCCTCACAAAGGAGAAGCGGGCTTCTATGGTCAGGTTGAGGGAAGAAAAAGATGAGAGAGAGGGATATGTTCAAAAGATTTTGGAAGATGTGCAAGAGTCGAAAGCCGCTTCACATCGCTGGACCCCTCAAGAACTTTTCAAATTTTCAAACGTTTCCACTGTTAATAATAATCCCATTCTCTGTTAGTCATCGAACAAGTTCTGATAATGTAATACACATGGCGACTCCTGAAGGGATCAGTGTATGGCGTACATGGCATTATTCAATCACCCAATAATTCTCATATAGAGTGAGAGATAAAGTTGATGTGGAGCTAGCTATGTGTACTTGGTAACAGATGATTAGGCTCGGGTACTGATGTTTTATCCCCGCTCAGAATGCCCGCCGACAGATTTTTGTGTATGTGCTCCGGTTGCCCATGGATGATAAAGGAAAGAAAACGGTAGTGCATGCTGAGATTAGATGTCCAAGAAATGCAAGGCACAATCATATGAGGTCAAACAAAATCATATTGAAATTATTTAAAGCATACATATTTCATCAAGAAATTATTTAAAGCATACATGATCTATCAAGAGGAGAGATCACATCTTTCTCCCTTCACCCACTAGATTCTTGAACTGCACTTTCTATCTTCTTGGCCATAGATTGGAGGCAGAAATCAATGTAAGAACACAAGTCTTGGAGTCCCCAACCCTCGACTGGATCAGACGCAAAAGACCACTCAATAATGCACCCATTATTCTTACCATCCCCATCTTCCATGGGCATCACTCTGACTGTGGCCACATAGTTCTTGAAGCCCACATTGTTATCCAAGACCTCATAGCTGAAGCACTTGTCGCTAGGGTCCATCATGAGGAGCCTCTCATTGGCCCACTTGAGCTTCGACGGGTCGGAGTCGTTGCTGAACGTGGCGGAGGCGCAGTACCGGACAAGGCCGGGCTGGCCCGAGACACCCTCGACTCGGTGGCAAGTGTCGACGGTGGGAAGCAACTTGTGGATGTTGCAAAAATCCGCCAAGAATGGCCGCACTTGGTCTGGGGTTGGCTCTTTCAGCTCGGCAATGGCGTTGCCTTCCCATCTTGGTTGGGTTTCTTCCGCCATAGAGAGAGAGAGAGAGAGAGAGAGAGAGAGAGAGAGAGAGAGAGAGTCACTCGTTAGGGTTATGGCAAAGGTAAAGACATTTCTTAGATAACGCCCAAACATGTGGTGGCTAGCTTCCCTGTCTCTTGGCACACAATATATCTATATTTTTGTTTTTTTTTTTAATTGTAATTCACTGCACAGGAGTAACATAGCTAAAGTGAGTAACTAGATTTAGGAAATTATCGATTATTTCTAGATTTTTAGCTTTATACAAATTCATGTCAATAACTTAATAAGCAGAAGCTTATATGTAGCGTGATATCTGTTTAAATCTTAATTTTTGCTGGCAAATCAAGCATATGTTTTGGTTAAGAAAATGGACAAGAGTAAAAAGAACAAAAAATATATAATAAAAAGAAACAGATAAATAAATAAAGGGGGCATAAGAAATAATGAGCCCAAGGGATTTTGTTGTGGCAAATCGTCCAAGGCCGAGAAGGAATGAGACCCTAGGCCTGGATAGCTTTAGTCAACTAAAACCCAAGAGAAACAAGTTCAATTGGGTTCTTGGGTTCCAAAATCCCAAAGTTCACCAATGAAATAAGAAGCCCAGCCATTCTCTCATACCTTCTCTCTCCTCCTTCATCTTCAAGCTTTAAGTTGCCCATTGGTCTTATCTGTGGAGGGGCTCTCCCAACGTCGTCTACTCCATACACGAGGCTCGAACTTGAGACCTTGCTCAAGGGAACCCACGCTCTTTACCACTTGGGCTAGCGAACGTTGGTTATTCTGATGGTTGATTACATTATTTGTGGTATTGTAAGGATCATAAAATGTGCATATTTACTCCTATATACCAAGGAAATTTTTAATAGGCAATAACATCCTTGTTAGGTTATTAACATCTCACCCTCTCCGTATCGCGTGGTCCTATTAGCTTTGTTGAATGGAAATTTTATTGCAAATTTGCATTAATTAAATAGCTGCCACTTATAAAACTAAAATCAAGTGTACATATAAAACCAAGGAAAATTCCAAATAAAGATCCAAAGACACTCATTTTAAATAAAAACAAGAATTATCATATCGTTTTGAAAAAAAATCTGAAGTGATTATATTTGTTTCAAATAAGGCGCCAGTCATTTCTTCATCGACTCACCGGGTGACAAAAATTTCCGCTCAAGCAATGATATTTTCATTAAAACACAATTTAATTTAGATTAAATTAGATTTTTCTTTGATAATTGGATTAAAAATTTACAAAACTTAAAATTAAAAAAAAAAAAAAAGAACAGAGATGGGAGGGAGCCCTCCCATCTTTGTTTTTTTTTTTAATATAGTTTTTTTAATGAAAAAACATTAAAAAAAAAGAAGATAAAATTTAAAAGACAAAATTGTCCTTATCATGTCCTTATCAAATAGTGAGTTGAGACCATTCTTTGAGATTGATATGACCACTTTAGCATTTTTTTATTTGAAATAATTTTCACTTTATGTCATTTTCTAAGAAAATGATAGTACTTCGAGTTCTTATTTCAAGAAAATTCATTTTAAATTCTTATTTGAAAAGATGATGATACTTCATGTCCTTATTGGAAAATTTCCCCAAAACCAAATTAATTTTTAAATTTAACTTAAAGTAAGTTGTGAGTTGACCCAATGTTAAGGGTGAGCATCGATCTAGGGTCAACCCCTGGACCGATCCTAGACCGGCCCAACCTTGCTGATCCTAATCCGGTTTCTAGGGAGATTGGGTTGGTCCTTGGTCCTAAGATTCCTAGACTAGCATTATATGGGTTGGTCATCGGTCCTAGAAGTTCAGGGTCGGTTTAACCCGGACTAATCCTAACTAACTAATATATATATAATTTTTTTTATAAAGAGAAAACCTTAGAATAAACGGCATCAACAATATTAAATAATTATTTAGTGAGTAGTTCAAGTAATTTTATATTATTATTTAATAACTTAGATTTTTAATGTCTTTTACGATGTCAACAATCATAATTTACGAATGAGGAAAATGTTTTTGTGAGGAGCCCTCACAACATTCAAAATGGCATAAATAGCTCCTTACGGCAGCCTCCTCTAATACTCATTCTCTTATGTCTTATTTGTTTTCTTAGTCTTCAATTTGCCAAAATCGAGAGAAACAATTTCTCCGCTTGCCACTCAACACTTGCCTTGCTCGCTTTGAGTTACTCGTGCCGCTTGCCGCTCGATGCTCGCTTTGTTTAACGCTCACCTCACTCGACCCTCACTGCTTACCTTTCTTAGCTAACCTTGCTCGTTATCAAACCCATTGGGTCGGTCCACTCGTTGATTGCCATTTCAAGGAGTACAAAAAATAAAATAAAAAATTATTGGTTGGTCTCGGGTTCACCTGAAATTGAATTGAACCCATTGGGTTGGTCTAGTCCTCAATCGCTTTTTTAAGGAGTATTAAAAACGAAATAAAAAGTTATCAATTGATCACGGGTTGGCCTTGGAACCGGACCGAACCCACTAGGTCGGTTTAGTCCTCAATCCCAAACATAATAGGATCGGTTCTCGTTCCCAAAAATTGAGGACTAGCACTATGAAGGTTAATCCTAGGGTTAGGGAGTGGACCGGCCTAACCCAAACCATGCTCACCCTACTTAGTGTGGATGCGGATTTTGCGAATCAAGCTCTAATTTGTCAGAGCGAAAGTTGCCAAATCGATTGACGTTGACCCAGTAATATGAACCCTAGCTGGCAATTTCTCCATGTGCATGTCAGATTTTCTTGCTGAAAATATTTCAGGAAAACGAACAGCAATTTCCATCGTCCAAATTAAAAATGTACATTTACTACACGTGTGAGAAACTCAAGGAGATCGAACCGGTTTTGCTTTTGTCTTTGGTGATTGAGCTGTAAACATTTAAAATGACGGACCATGAGAAGTATATTTATTATACGTGTGAGAAACCCAAGGAGATCGAACCGGTTATGCTTTTGTCTTACTTTTCATGTGTTTCAAATTCAAAAAGTAAAAAATTGTGAATTGCTAGAACTTGTTGCATTGATTATTGGCAAATGGATTGAGAGATCAAGCAGTCTTATTTTTTTGTACATCACCATCAATTCATTGGGTACTAGAATCTAAACCTTGCGGATGCACGGGACCACTTCAAATTTACTGATCCCTACCTTTTGTATTAAAATTCATTTAAAAAAGAAGAATAAATCACTCGCAAATTACATGTATAATTTAAAATAACAGAAATACGGAACATCATGAGTTGATTCATAGATTCATTGTTGGATGATTGACATGTAAGAAGAATTAAGTTACTATTTTACCTTCAAGTATACATTTCAACAATCTGAATATGAGCATATGAAAGTTTTGTTATACGGCAAATGTAACAATTATCCATATCAAAATCTATATTTTTTTTTTTTTTAAGTGAAATTATGTAATTTATTTAGTGTTATATTATTTTATCGAGACTGAATTTGTCTATTTAAACCGACCTGGTAGAATTGTGCCCGTACTTTGAATGTCTTATGAATAGGTCATCATCTCCAAGCAAATTAAGTGGAGTCCAAAATTTGGTGAAGTCTAATCTTGGATTGAAGATAAAATGAAAAAAATTCAGGTTTCCTACTTTGAGTCATCAAGTCACGTAAAAACATAGAAAAACGAAATTTATCTCGATTAGTACACATCAAAGCAAACAAGAAGACTGTTTGGATATTTTCTATGAGTTTTTTTAGTGAGTTCTCCATAAGATATTGTAAAATCATATTTGTAAGTTTACTTTTAGTATTATATGAGATTAGAAACACTTGAGAGTGATTGAACAATTGTAATTCTGTAATTTTTTGAATTTCGAGTGATTTTCTTTACGGATGATTCTTTCCCGATAATATAGACATTCGAACCAAATCACTTAGATCTTCCATGTCCTTATTGTCCCTTATTGATTTCTTTGATGCTTTATTTTTCTTGCATTAGGTTTGAATTGCAAGATCTATGACTTCCATATTAAAACATTTAGTAATTACACACATCTATCAAAGTCATAATGGAAACATGAGATGGTGAACAATCAATTTCATTACATATAGTATTTAATTGATTTCTTATGGAGCAAAAAGCCAGCTAGCTGATAAGAACTGTGGAAGTGAATTTTTATTGTGAGCACATGGATCAAAATTGCTTCGTCGTCAGGAACCTAATCAATGGATTATTAAAAAAAAAATCAATACAAGGAATCTGCACAAGAAAAAAGCCTTCATAATTGAGAGAATGTAATCACTAGAATGCAAATTACAATTCAGAAAAGAAGATAAGTCAAAGAAAAAGGAGATTCATGCTGAGATTGGATCTCCAAGAAGTGCAAGACACGAACCTTAAGAGATTAAACATAATTGTGTTAAAATTATTTAAAGCATGCATAATCAATCAATAAGGGGTCTCCGGCGTTCCAACCATACCACGGGACATTGGAGGGCGGTGTGACCCCGAAGGGGTCACCGCGATTCCGGTCACAAAAAAAAAAAAAAAAAATATATATATATATATATATATATATATATATATATATCAATAAGGGAGACCACTTCTTTCTCACTTCACCCACTAGCTTCTTGAATCGCACTTTCTATGTTCTTGGCCACAGCTTGGAGGCGAAAATCAAGGAAAGACCTCATATCTGGGAGCCCCCAACCCTCAACTGGATCAGACACAAAGGACCATTCAATCATGCACCCAACCATCTTACCATCCCCATCATTCATGGGCATCACTCTAATTGTGGCAACATAGGACTTGATCCCAACATTGTTGTCCAAGACCTCATAGCTGAAGCACTTCTCACGGGGGTCCATCATGAGGAGACGCTCATTGACCCACTTGAGCTTCGGTGGGTCTGAGTCATTGCCATTTGTGGTGGAGGCGACACACCGGACTAGGCCGGGTTGGCCCGGGACACCCTCGACTCGGTGGCACGTGTCAAGTGTGGGAAGCCACTTGTGGATGTTGCAAAAGTCCGACAAGAATGGCCACACTTGGTCCAGTGTAGACCCTTTCAGCTCAGCAGTGACCTTGCCTTCCCATCTTGGTTGGGTTTCTTCCGCCATTGAGATAGAGAGAGAGAGAGAGAGAGAGAGAGAGACGTTCCTTTTAGGGCAAAGATGGAGATATTTATTAGATAAAAGCCCAAACACGGGGCAGCTGGATTCCCTTTCTCTTGGTATAAAAAAAGTAAAAAATAAAGTACATTAGAGAATCGAGGAATTTTCTATTAATTTGATGTATCATAATAAACTACGTCGGCCTATTCATAGGTTTTATGAGAAACTATCAAGTGTAACATATATCAGTCAAGATATATATACTCAAATACGATATTCGTGCAATCTTGAGAGATACAAAAAATCAATAAAATATTCTAAGTATTTCTAATACAGGTAAATATCCTAATTATCACTAGCAAAAGAAAAAAGGATTTATACTAGGTTCATAAGCTTCTAAATAAAATGAAATGCTCTACATTCTGTGACTAAGGGAGAAGCATTCGGCCTTGTGCAGAGCCCAAGTGGCTTGACTGTACATGCGTAGATGCTTTCAAAATTGGGAATACTCAGCGGTGCAGAAAAGTCTAATCGTAAATCTCAGATAAGATTTTAAAATATGCTTTGAGTGATTAATTAACCTTTCTCTGATTAACCAGTTTTAGGTCACCCTCTATCATTTGAGTTGTTTACCTTTTTCACCAATTTTTCTATTGAGTTAACACTTCTGTTTGTCTTGCTTGCTATTTTTTTGTTTTTTTTAATTTACCATCTCATTTTGGAAACGACCAATCTCAATGAGAGAGTGATTACCAACATTTCTCTGATTAAATAACCAACTAATTTTGCATTACCAACATTTCTTTGAGTTAACTATCAATGTTTGTTTTTTTTTTTTCTTTTTTTTGAATTACCAACTTCTCTTTCTCCACGAAAAAAAAAAAAAAGAGGACTCTCTAAACGTTGATCAAACTTTATTTACCTTTTTTTTAATCAATGCCTTTAATTTATCAATTATTTTATGAATTTACTAACTTTTTGTTGCGACTCACTAAATTTGCTCCAATTAAATTATCAACTACTTTTGCGTTACCAACTCTCCTTTGAGTTGCTCACTAGTATTAATTCATTATTTTGAAAATTTACCAACGTTTCTATTTGGTTCATCGCTTTTAAATTACCAGTTCGTCAAGGTTGAAGAAATCCTGCAGAAGCCGCCACATCCGGTTAGAACTACTGCCTCTCTTCATCAATTAGCATTTTAGTAGCTGTTGAACCAAATTGAAATACTGAAGGCATTTCTCGTCCGTGCGCGAAGAGACATGTTTTGTAGTTGTTGACTTTCTCTCTCTTTGGCCCATTACACATGGGCCCAAAGATTAGATTCCGCCCCAAAAAATTCGGGCCTGGGTCGGGCCCATGGGCTAAACGGCCCTAAGAAAAAAAGGCATGGCCCATTGACCAGTCCCAGAGAGGAGGGCCGCCATCTCCTAGACTGCAGCAACCCATCTACTTCTTTGTGTTTGATTTTTCTTTGGAATAATTACACATATAGTTCCTAAATTTTAGCCTGATATGCAATGTCGTCTCTTAATTTTTAATTTACTCATTTTGGTATTTAAATTTTAACCCAATGAGTAATGTTATTTCTGCACTTTTTATTGGTTCCTGAATTTTTTCATAAATATTCAATTTAGTTCTCAAACTATATGAAAATGTGCATTATTATCTTTCTATTAAGTCAGGATATAATAATCCACGTATGAA
Organism: Eucalyptus lansdowneana; assembly: GCA_017140395.1. Classification (NCBI taxonomy): domain Eukaryota; kingdom Viridiplantae; phylum Streptophyta; class Magnoliopsida; order Myrtales; family Myrtaceae; genus Eucalyptus; species Eucalyptus lansdowneana. The sequence continues at coordinate 48,345,674 of CM029485.1, forward strand.
TGGTCATGTCGGTATTTATGTTCGTATTTCTGTTTTTTTATTCAGCGGAAGGACCACCTCAAATAAAAAAAGTACATAGTGTAGGATCTAATTGTATAAAAAATAAAATCAAATCGATGGACCGGATTGAGTAATTTGCGATAGTCCAGAGGCTTTCGATATCATCGTCATCTTCATCATCATTTCGCAATGCTAACAAAGCAAGGATCACTTTTCTTTGTTGGACTATAGCTTTAGCGTGGGGATTTGCATCATCAAGCTCTGCTTATATATCAAATTTTGTTTGCCCAATGTCAGATTTCATTTGTCATTTTTGTCCATGACGAGGCAAGTGGGTAAGATTGTCCATGCGTAGATGTTTTCAAAACTGGGGATTCCCAGTGGTGCAGAAAAGTCTAATCGTAACTATTAAATATAGATTTTAAAATATGCTTTGAATGATTAACCAACCTTTCTTTGATTAACTAGTTTTAGGTCAGCCTCAATCAGTTGAGTTGTTTACCTTTGCTTGTTATGCTTACCAATTTTTCTATTGAGTTAACACTTCTGCTTGTCCAGCTTCTTATTTTTGAAACTTACCATCTCTCTTTAGAAACGACCAATCTCAATTAGAGAGTGATTACCAGTATTTCTCTGATTAGATAACCAACTAATTTTGCATTACCAACATTTCTTTGAGTTAATCATCAATTTTTTTTTTCTTTTTTTGAATTACCAACTTCTCTTTCCCCTAACCAAAAAAAGGACTCTCTAAACATCGATCAACCTTTATTTACCTTTCTTATCAATGCCTTAAATTTACCGATTATTTTATGAATTTACTAACCTTTTTTGTGCGACTCACTAAATTTTCTCCGATTAAATTATCAACTATTTTTGCATCACCAACTCTCATTTGAGTTGCTCATCAGTATTATAGTTCATTATATTGAAAACTTGCGAACGTTTCTTTTTGGTTCATCGCATTTAAATTACCACTTCGTCAAGGTTGAAAAAATCCTGCAGAAGCCGCCATATCCGGTTAGAACTACTGCCTCTCTTCATCAATTAGTATTTTAGCAGTAGTTAAACCACGTTGAAATACCGAAAGCATTTCTTGTCCTTTTTTTTTTTTTTTTTTTTTTTGGTAAGGGGCGACCGAAGTTCGGACAAATGCATGAAAGCAAACCCGAGGAGTGACAAGTGACCCACCGCCACAAGATCTTCAGTTAATCCTTAACGACGATCTTCCGGGATTCAACTTTTCCCCTTCGTGAGGGGAAAAGAGCCCAAGCCAGCTGCGCCATTGCGGGCAGTGGTCCGAAAGCATTTATTGTCCATGCGCGAAGAGATATATTTTTGTTGTTGTCGACTTTCTCTCTCTTCGGCCCCTTCCACATAAGTCCAAAAATTAGATTCCGCCCCAAAAAAATTCGGGCATGGGTCGGGCCCATGGGCCTAATGGCCCTAAGACAAACGGCACGGTCCATTGACCAGTCCTAGTGAGGAGGGCCGCCATCTCCTAAACTGCAGCTACCCATCTACTTCTCTTGCGTTGAATTTTTCTTCGGCATGATTACACGGATGGTTCTTAAATTTTTGCATGATATGTAATGCCGTTCCTAAATTTCTTTATTTGCTCAATTCAATCCCTAAATTTTAACCCAATGAGTGATGTCATTTCTGCATTTTTTAATGGTTCCTGAATTATTTCATAAATGTTCAATCAAGTCTCCAAACTATATGAAAATATCTATTATTATATTTTTATTAAATCTGGATATAATAATCCACCTCGTTAAAAGAAAAGGTGGATAATAATTTTTTTCCATATTGAAAAAATTAAAAGAATTATTACATTTTAATTTAAGTTGAATATCACTATATGCATAACCCACTTGATAGAAGTACTCGATTCCGGTGACCTTGGCGTCATCAAGGCACTGCGAAGGATGTTGAGTGCTCGCTAGCCCAGGGGACAATCCAACGGCCATTGCCACTTTCGCTTAAGCACACATGCACACAAAGAGAGGGAAAGAGAGAGAATAAACTGGTGATGCGTCATCTAGCATCCCCACACATCTCTCTTAGCTGCGAAACCAACATGATTCTATGTTCCTGTCTTTTTCAAATTCCTACTTTGTAATCATTGAAGTTTCCTTCTCACATGGGAACGAGAATGCAAGGGTTTGAATTCCCACATTCTCAGAAGGGTTGGAGTGGGAACGATTTAGTTTTAGGTATGAGTTTCGACTTTCATGCCCTACTGATAAGATAAAGCAAAAATCAAAACGAAAATGAGTGATAGAATATGAGTAAGTAGGATCGAAAAAAGAAAATTCCTAATTTGTAAATATTAATACTCTGTAATTTAATTTTTCTTATCTTTAGATTCTCCTTTCTTACTTTGTTTTGAAATGTATTAAACTCATGTATGACGCCATGTTGGTATTTAATAATGACTTAACGGTCATGTCCATATTTCTGTCTCTTTATTCAGAAAGGACCACCTCAAATAAAAAAGTATATAGTGTAGGGATCTAATTGTATAAAAAAGTTTGAGGGACCGGGTTGAATGATTTGCAATAGTTCAGAGACTTCCGATATCGTTATCATCATCTTCATCATTTCGCAAAGTTAAAAAAGCAAGGGTCGCTTTTCTTGGTTGGGACCATAGCTTTGGCGTGCGGAATTGCATCATTAAGCTCTGCTTATATATCAAATTTTGTTTGCCCAATGTCAAATTTCATTTGTCATTTTTGTCCATGACGAGACGAGTGGCCTCAAGTGCACGGTCGTTGATTTTATCTATTAGACGTTGATCTCATTATAGATTATCCTACTTATCTAGCGAAAAGTCTTGTGTTATTTTGATCTCTTCAACTCTTTGGTAACCAGAAAATAGATAGAGCCTAAATTACTAAAATCTACATTAACATTTTTTTCTTATCCTAAGTAAAATTAAGCTTCATATTTGATATTAAATTATATTTCCAGTTTGAATTCCATGCGAAACTTGACATGCCCACATTTTGGATGTCCTCTTAGTGGGACTTTATCTTCGAGCAATATAATGGAATCCAAATTTGTGGAGTCTAATCTTGGATTAAAGATAAAAATGAATAAAATCAAGGTTTCTCAGTCTTAATTAAAAGTCACATGAGAACACTTGGTTATTGAACATTATGAAAAATAAGAGAAGTGTTAAGGTTTTCTTTTAGTAAGTGAGTTCTTTATACGAAATTGCGCGATAACACTTGTGTGTTTGTCTTGAGTGTAATCTTTGGCTGAGAAAAATTGATAATTGAGCAATTGTAACTTCAAATTCATAGTGAATTTCTTGAGACTAGCTCTTTCCATGGTAAGGTACCCACATATGATCTAAATCACTTAAATCTAAAGTATCCTTATGGTACGTTGTTCATTTGCCCAGTAATTTTCCTTTCACATTAAATTTTAATTGTAAGATCAGGTAACTTCCATCTTATTAGACAATATTTAGTAAAGTACACACATCTAACAAAATCATTATGAGAATTGGAGCAACTTGAGGTGGTTAAAGATTAATAAATAGATTGACTTATGAAGGAGCAAAAGCCACCCTAGCTGATCAGGACTGTGAAACTTCATGCTTACTGTGAGCACATGGGATCAAAATCGCTTCATCAGGTTCGTGTAAGATTTTTCAAAAAGGAAGAAGTAGCCATCTCTATACCTATTAACCTAATCAATAGGGAAAATTACCAAAATAGTCCTTAACGTATTGCAAACTTTTCCAGTTCAGTCCTAAAACTTTTTTTTTTTTTTTTTGTGGCTAATTCAATTCTAAATCTTTTGTATTTGTGACGACTCATCCATCCCGACAATTATGATTGGCTGATATTGATGTGCACACTGGCTAACGCTAATGTGTTGATTTTTTAATATCTTTTTGATTTTTTATGTTTTATTTCTCTTTTTATTTTTAAATTTTCTCTTTTCTTCTTCCTCCTGGCCAGTCTAGGGACTAGTTTAAGGCTAGGGCCGGTGAGGTTGATTTTTCAATTCTTTTATTTTTTATTTCTCCTTTTATTTTCAATTTTCTCTTTCAAAATTCCTCTAGCCAATCCAACAACCGGTCAAAGCCTAGGGTTGGTGAGATTGACCTCACCGGCACTAGTGAGGGTGAGCCTCGACCAACTTTGGCAAAGACTTACCATCGCAAGCGAGGGTCACTGGGCATGGGCGAGGGTGAGCCTTGCCATTCGCCAGCCTTGCCCAAATATAGCAAGTGTGAGCCTCAACCACCCCTAGTGAGGGTCGCTAGGCAAGGTCGAGCTCGCCTAGTGCCATGACGGCAAGGGTGAGGGCTAGCCTCGCTATCACAGGTGAAGGCTGGGTGAGGCTTGCCCTTACCAAATTTGGGTGAGAGCAAACCTTGCCATGGCTAGGCAAGCTCGACCTCGCCCAACCATGGCAAGGCTCATGCTTGCCCTCACCAAATTAGTGCCATGACGACAAGGGTGAGCGACGCTAGGTGAACTCAATCTGGTGCACCGACCCTCGCTTGTGACAGTGAGCCTTGGCCACCCCCATTAACATCAGGGTTGATCGAGGCTCGCCTTCACCAGTGTTGGCGAGCCTCCCTAGTTGCTAGCGAGGTCAACCTTGCTAGCCTTAGCCCACAAGTAGAAGAAAAGATAAATTTTTGTTTTTGTTTTTTTTCTTTTTGAGAGAGAGAGGGAGAGAGTAGAAGAATCGACACATTAGCGTCAGTCGGCCAAAATTAGCTAGATGGACTAAATTGACACAAATATAAAAAGTTAAAAATTGAGTTGGAAAAAAGAAGAAGAAGAAGAAGGTTTGAAACTGAATTGGAAAAATGGCAAAAGATTTAGAATTATTTTGGTAATTTTCCCAATTCAATGTATTATAAGAGAAAAATAAATCAACATATGGAAAATTCACAAGTAATAATCATGCATAATTAATTGAAAAAATCTAATAATTAATTCTCAAATTAAAAGTCAGAAAGGAAGATAAAGTAAATAAAAAGGCAATGCATGCTGAGGTTAGATCTTCAATAAGTAAATCATGCTGAAATTAGATCTCCAAGAAATGTAAAGCACGATCATTAGAGATCAAACCTGATCTTATTGAAATCATTTAAAGCATACATAATCTATCAACAAGAGAGATCACATCTTTCTCCCTTCAACCACTAGCTTCTTGATTGCATTTTCTATCTTCTTGGCCATAGATTGGACGGAAATATCAATTAAAGAGCTCAAATCTTGGAGCCCCCAACCCTCAACTGGATTAGACACAAAAGACCACTCAATCATGCACCCACGCATCTTGCCATCCTCATCATTCATGGGCATCACTCTAACTGTGGCAACATAGTTCTTGAACCCCATGTTGTTGTCCAAGAGCTCATAACTGAAGCACTTCTTGCTAGGGTCCATCATGAGGAGCCTTTCGTTGGCCCACTTGAGCTTCGACGGGTCTGAATCGTCGCCTAACGCGGTGGAGGTACAGTACCGGATGAGGCCAGGCTGACCCTGGACGCCCTCGATTCGGCAGCACGTATCAACGGCGGGAAACACCTTGTGAACGTTGCAAAAATCCGCCAAGAATGGCCACACTTGGTCTGGTGTTGGCCCTTTCAGTTCAGCTGTGGCCTTGCCTTCCCATCTTGGTTGGGTTTCTTCTGCCATTGATTGATGAGAGAGAGAGAGAGAGAGAGAGAGAGAGAGAGTCGTTGGTTTATGGCAAAGACGGAGACATCTATGAGCCCAAACATGTAAAAGCTAGATTCCAAGTCTTGTGTCTTAAAAAATTATAATTCATGTCACGTGGAATTAGATGGTTTAAGTGAGCAACTAGATATAGGAAGCTGTCCTGTCTATCATTTCTAGATCCTAGCTGTTTGCACGTCAATAGCTTAATAATTATCATGAATAGCCCAGTCTTGTCTTTTTCTAAGTGACTATTGCTAGAAGCTATTTCATGTTATATAGAAAACAACAATTCAATGAGCAAATCCTCTCCACATAGCTACATTTTTGCATTATTTGGAAAATCTAGGGAGATGGGCCGCGGTAGAATCTGCTTTGCTAACTAATATGTTCTTTTTTACTCATTAGTAGAAGCTTATGGGCAGCATGATGTCATTCTCCATTGACTTAAGAGCCTACTATATTATTAATTAGGGACATAAGTGAATCATATCTCGAAGTAAGCACTAATAATCTAAGTAGGATATTTCAGTCGCCTAAAATTAACAAACTTGATGAAAAAAATTGATCACACAACTTTACTAATTTTAAGATTGATTGTGCTTCCACTGCAAGTTTTAGAACCTCTCATGCTCTCGTGCACTTACGCATGACAACACAAGCATTACTGGTCGATGAACACTGCGCATCTTTTACATTGATACTAGCCTTTTATTACAAGGACGTGTCTGAAGGAAAAACAGGACAAAAGGGAGTTGCATCACAGCAATGAAAGGCCCAAAACATTTATAAAGCAGGATACGCAAAATCAAGGACTACGGTTATCGGCCAATTTAATTCCCAAACGAATCCTCCATTTTCTTAGCCATGCCCTGTAATCCCGCCTCATATACTACCCTCACCAAATCCTCCAAACGCCCACCCTTCCACCGAATTGACGGCGAACAAACACTCGATCATGCACCCACCTCCACCTTCTCCATCACTAGGGATGACCCTGACTGCGGACAGGAATGAAGTGAACCCAATGCTATTGTCTGCCATGTCATAGCTTAAACTTCGTCCGGTCAGATCTATACTGACCAATCGCTCATTGGCCTAGTTGATAGGGCGGTTCTCGCCAGCGTCGTCGGTACCTTTTGACGAGAAGGAGAATCCGACGCAGTATCACAAGCAACCGGGCACATCATTCTCGCCATCTATGCCGTGGCAATCGGGTAGGCCCGGGAGCCATTTGTGGAGGTTGAAGAAGTCCATGAAGAGTGGCCATATCTAGTCTGCACTGGCCTTTGTGACTCAAAGCAAAGATCTTGCCTTCCCACTTGTGACCTAATTGGGACTCCATTTGATTCTTGCTTTGGCACCCTTCTTTTATGCCAACATACACATGAGAGGAAGAGTTAATAAGAGAGCTTACATTTATAGACTCTTGGGGATTGTACAACAATCTCCAAGTGGAAATTAATTATGGGTTGGGAAACTACTCTCGTCATGACATAATAATAGGTACAACAAGATATTTAATAAATTACAACTCTTAGTCATGACATAATGAAAAAGCAAGGTTTTCGTATCTTTTACCAACTATGATTTTCCTTTCTTATCAGTGCCTTAAATTTACCAATTATTATGAAATTACAAACCTTTTTTTGTGTGGTTTACTTAACTTTTCTCTGATTAAATTATCAACTAATTTTGAATTGCCAACACTTACCAACTCTATTTATTTCTTTCTTTGTTAAATTTATCAACTTTTTTATTTGGTTTATCACTTTTAAATTACCACTTGTGAACAATGAAGAAACCACGTAGAAGCGGTTATACCTGGTCAGGACTGCTGCCTCTCACTTGGCCACCAACCTTGCCTTCCCATTTTTTTCTCTGCTCCCTGGCCATAGAATAGAAATCCACGGTTCATCAATTAGCATTTTAGCATTATTTGAACAAAATTGAAATACCGAATGCATCAGTTTTCAGGTTATGAGAGGGCATATGTCGGATTGTCATGGGAATCAAAGTTTCGGACTATGCTCTTCTTAGGTTGACTTCCGTTGGTCAATTTGGAGGAGTGATCGCTATAGGGGCTCTTCAACATGTTGAAACAGTGACAGCACTTCTTGTCAGGGCGTGAAGAGGCATATTCTGGATGTGGCATGGGAATCATTTAAGCTCTCTCTCTCTCTCTCTCTCCTCCACCCCTCCCCCCCCCCCCCCCCGGCCCCAAAACCGCCAAGCCCATTTTACATGGACCAAACAATTAGATTCAACTCAAAAAAAGTTCGGGCCTGGATTGGGCCAATGGGGGCCATGGGCCTAACCCGGTCTAGGCCTAACGGCCGTGCCTGGCACCGCCCTGAGACGAATGGCACGGCCGGTTGCGCAGTCCTAGTGAGGAGGGCCGCTGCCTCCTCAACTGCAGGCTGCAGCTACCCCTCACCTTCCATTGCGTTTGGTTTTTTCTTTTGTTCTCTTTTTAGGAAGTTTCATATTTCTATTTTTTTTTAATTTTAAGCAATTTTTTATATTTTGGTTTCCATGTAAGAAGCCATGTGAGGTAACACATCAGCATTTACGGCTACACCAACATCTCCATTTATATTTTTAACAGCAAGACCGATTGAACAAAATGTTGTATAGTTTAGGGACCAAATTACTAAAAAGAAGAAAATGGTGGAGGGGCGTGATTGAACATTTTGAAAAAGGTCAAGGACATCTTGTGCCTTAAAAAAAAAAGATTGATAGCTGAAAGAAAAATAAATTTATGTAGTAACTCAAATGAGAATTGGTAATCCAAAATTAGTTGAAAACTTAATAAAATAAAAATTGACAACTCCTAATTAAAGATGGTAATTACTGAAAAAATTGATAAATTCAAGGTATTCCTAAGATATGGAAATAAAAATTTGCAGATGACATAAAATGTTGGAAAGTTTTAAAATGTCAAATAAATATCAATAAGTAACTCAACTAAAAGTTATTAATCCACTACTATGTGGAAATCTAATGAGAGAAAAATTAATAAGTCGTGTTAATTTAGTTTTGTAAACCCTAGAAATAGTTATTAAATGTAAGCACTTGCTATCCAAGGCAAATCCATGCCGGTAACTCATTTAAGCGTTAGTAAATAACTCAAATGAGAGTTGATAACTTAATATAATTATAGTTGGCAAATTACTCTAATTTACGTTGGTAATTTTATGTAAAAGTTAGTAAAACTGAACCATTTGTAAGTTATGTAAATAAAAGTCGGTAAGTTAGTGCTAAAATTGCTAATTTGCAAACTATAAAAATATTATTGATATCTGTAAAATGTTTGTAAGTTACCAATAAACTTTCTGGAAATAAAAAAAATAACTATCAGATGTTATATTATCAACAGCATAAGTACCACCAACATTTATCGGATTTCATTTAACTAAATCAAAAAATGCAAAATAAAATCAGTTGGAGAGATGAGCGAATAAACTATTCTTTTTGAAATAGCCCATTGTTTTTGTTCCCCTTTTAAGCATTCAGGACGTCAACCGAACTAACGGCATTTTGCCCTCCTTCGCGCCCAAAATAACGGTTGAAATGGAGTCGAGAGGACTCGGCCTCGCTCTCACAGGCTCACCCTGCGCGCTTCATCTTCTCTTTGCTAAAGAAACCAAGAACAACTTCGGCCAAAAAGAAGATTGAATCATCCGATTCAGAAGAGATAAATTCCTCAGCTTTCCAGTTATAAGAAAGCCCCAACACACACATCTTGCAGTTGTTCATTGGAAGGACAAGACTGCGAAGAAGAAGAAAAAGAAGAAGAAAGCGACTCCTGAATGATCGATACTATCTTATAGACAAGATAGCCATGGAGGAGTTCATTACTCAGGCAAGCCACATAGGAATTCAGGGACTTGAAGATGAGAGCCATAGCAACTCTCCTCCAATTCCAGAGGAGGTGCGTGATTTTTCTCGAAAATGTTTGGATATTTCATTTTTTTGGTTTGACTGAATCTGTTTTTGCGTTTTCTGCGATTTTGATGGATAAAGAAAAGGAAATGGCCCATGAAGTCATCTTCGGTAGTTTGAACATTTCGGGTTGTTCTTGGTTTTTTTGTTTATGATTGAATGAGAAACTCAATTCGAAAGAGAAAAGAAAAGGGAAAACGTTCATCTAATTTGGATTGATAGCTAAAACCCCAATTGGCAGAAAGCAGTATGTTAGTGGATAATCTTCGAGGAAGTTTCTGGCCATTTTCAAGGAAATTACTGCTCTGATGTAATTATCACAGATTAACACTTTAGGTCATCAACTACTTTTGCCCTGTTTGAGAATTCATGCATCCCCCGAAGACTGTGTTACCAATCTTTATTTGTAAAATTTTTTAGTTAAGTGCAGTTATGTCGATTATTTCGCCATATGCAAGCTTCAAATACATCATTCTGAAAGTTTTACAGTCTCAGGTCCAGATTGATGATTCTCCAATTTACAGAATAGAAAGACAACTGGGTAAGGGAGCTACTGGGCTAGTATGTGCCGGTCGACCCATTGGTCCTTCAACTTTGAGTGGTCAAACTGGCTTACATGCAGAGGAGCTATGGCCTTGAAGCTCTAATTCATTTTTCAGTTTTGTAAAGTCAATTTATGCTTTGCTGCTTAGATAATCAGTACAACACTCTCTAGGTAGCAGTAAAGTTTCAGCAGAAACATCCCAGCGAAGCTGACATTCCTCATGAGTGGAAAGTTTATGGGTGAGTCACTAAAAACGTTTCCATGTTCGTTTTTTTTTTACACTGGATTCTAGCAAATGAAATTGAATCAGTTATACAAATCTCACATCCACTTTCTACTGCATGTTGTGCAGTGATATGGGTGAAAATCATAGCAAACCACTGCCACGTGTTCATTACAGGGGGCAACAAGGTGACTATGACATCCTGGTATGTGCAATTCCCTTCGAAAAATGATTTCGCATTTTTCGCAGATGCTTTAAGTCTTCAATGATCTGCCTCGCATATGCAGGTCATGGATTTGCTTGGACCGAGTTTACAAGTTCAGGTGGTCAATAACCGCCCATTGTATGTTCCCTTGTGAAGTGCCTACTCTATTGTCTCTCTTTGAAATTTGAATGTTGTATCATGTTATGCATCTTTCTAACATTGATTCTTACCTTTTCCATTATATCAGCATGCCATTGGCGTCAGTTGCTTGTGTTGCTGTTGAGGCAATCTCTATTCTCAAGAATCTGCAATCTAGAGGGTAATGGACAGTGGTTGTCCGATTTTGTTTCTGCTTTTCAATGTTTATCAGGGTTCCCTTTATCAAAGTATAGAGTCGATTACAAAAACCAGAGTCTTTTCTTGGCAGGTACATTCATGGGGACCTAAAACCTGAGAACTTTTTGCTCGGTCCTCCAGGAACTCCTGATGAGAGAAAATTGTTCCTGATTGACCTTGGATTAGATATCTGCAGTTGCATATACAGATCTATATTGTAAGAAACAGCAGTTAGAATAAGATCTGTCTCATTGTTGCTTCATCATTCACAGCTGTGAGATGGTGAGATCATTCTAGCGGTTTGCATATTAGGTACCATCAATCTCCAGACCATTTCAGGTGGGGTCCAAGTGGTTTTTACCATCTTTACACACAATGCCCAGCCTAATGAGCCTCCGCTCACAAATATACAGCAAATTAACCATTCACTGCAGAGGAACGCCTCATTTCGCGAGCGTGCATGCTCATCTTGGTAGAGCAAGTAGCCAGAGAGATGACCTGAGTCACTAGCATACATGCTCCCTTTCCTTTTCCTCGGCCATTTGCCTTGGCATGGATTTCAGGTTTTGCTTTGCTTAAAACCAGGAAGATGATTTTCAACCTTACAGATGAATATGCCTTCTTAATCACTGCAGCTGTTTCAGGCGGACAATATGCCTATGCTTGTATGCAGGAGAAAGATGGCCACTCCTTTGGAAGCTCTTTGTCACTCTTGCCCTCCGCCTTTCCTGCAATCTACCGAGTTTGCAGTAAATTTGAGATTTGATGAAAATCCAAACCGTGCAAGATATATTTCTCTGTTCCGTGGGATAATTGATCGAAACCCATACATTTGGCCTGTGAATACTGATGCTGCTCGTGAGGTGCCATCTTATTCCTCTAAATATGTGTCTTCTGCAGTTTCTCCAGAAGCAAGATGTTTGTTAAATTCTCTGATCGGAACTCATTCTCTATGTGAGCCATATCTTTCTCTTTGTTTTGACATGCCTTTGTCAGTCAAATGAAGGCGGCGTACCAACAAAGAGCTTACTAACACGAGGAGGGTTGATGGGATTACAATGGATAAGCATTTTCCACGAACATCCACCCATGAGGCAAAGGTTAGGACGTAATGTGACCTACCCCTCATAGTTCCTTCTTTTTCAGTACCTTGAGTTTATTTTCAGATCATCGCACCTCAATTATTGACTTTAATTGTCCTGTGGACGATAAAGATGAAGTGTTCATCATCCCATTAATGCCTTTCTCTGTGAAGGATTTGCTACAATGGGGGCAATGTGAACCTACCTTTATTCATTGAGGAGGAACATGCAGATGGAATGTATGTTAGCATTATGGCTACCCGCTTCAATTTGTGGCCTGTGGTTATGGATTCTGGCATTAGCTTCACTGCTCAAGTTCAGACTATTTCGCCCGAGTTTCTTCCCCAGGTTTCATCTGAGCTGCCCTAAATTGGACTTTCATCATATACTGTAGGTCCCCATAGTCCCACGTCACTATTCTTCTAACAAATTGCATCAATGAAAAGAGGTACTCGACCTAAAAGGAACCAACAATACATCTAACCCAATAGATGGGATTCCCAATTGGGCATGACTTGACTGCTTGATTTTGTTGTTGAAGAACTGGATTAGGAGACAGTGGGCAAGGAATTACCACATCACTGCAATCGCTGGAGCAGATAATGGTAACACATTAGTTGTAATGTCCAAGGGTTAGTCAGTGAATGATGCTTTAATCTCTATTTCCAGCAACAGCTGTTGTACCTCATCTATTATATAAGCTCTTCTTGAATTTACTAAATTCAGGATCTCAAAACTTTCGCCAATCTTATTGCGTCACCAATACATTCCCTCACGCGTGGATTTAGTGGAAATGGGCAGATGGTACTTATGTCACGGCCATGGCCACTGTGGGAAGTAAGTGGGTAGTCATCATGTCCTCTGCCACCGAAATGGTCCACCAGGTTTTCCATTCTTTTGTGGTTCCTTTTTATGCTCCTTTCCAAGATTTATCTTTCGAAGTGTCTAGAACTGGAAAAAAATTATCTGATTTGGTTTCTTGTGCTGAACTTTAAGGTTGTAGAGCTAGATTTTCAGTACCCGTGCGAGGCAATTCATGAAAGGTGGAAGCAAGGCTACTTCATCATTTCAGTTGCAGCTACTCCAGATCAGGTAGCTTTTATCTTCAGCATTCCAGGAGAAGTACCAGTTAGAGGACCCCAACAGGCAGCCCAGGCTTCACATTTTCCTGAAACAGTAGTGGAGGTGATTATATTTGGTCATTTTACAAGCATCTAACTTTTGGTTGCATTTGCTTTGATTCTATGAGATTCATATGGTTCTGATTCCCATCTTTTGCAGGAGAGTTGGCCTAGGAATTACTATATGTCCCTTCTTTGCTACAGCAGACCTGCCTCGTGAACCACCAAATATGGTGTGTGTGCATTTACTGGTGTCTTCACGAGTCGTTGACGTGCTTAACATGCAGTTTTTTGCCAATTATATCCCGACTTATGGGAAGCAAGGGTTAACAAGCCACTGATCGATCATGTACAGATATGAACCCACTTCCCCTGGCACTGAATAGAATTGAAACTGACCAATTCTTGTTTTACTTGTTTGCATGTTTGCGTTGAAGTTTCACACATTTGTGATGCTTTTGAAACGTCTTAAGAATAATAGTAGGCCACAATCCGGTAATGAGAATGATGCAATCTGTAACTAGGTTCTTTCTCTTCAATGAGAACGCTCTGCTGATTTGTTACCTTAGTACTAGTTGAGACTAGTGTTACATGACGCAATCTGCACGTAATCTGATAGAATGAACCACATGCTATATCGCAAAACTTGGACTATAATTACAAGCCAAGTTGATCGGAGTCTCAGAGAACGGGGTTGTTATAGTCCTTATCCAGATCTTAAAAGTTTATGATAAGATGTGAACTTAAGGAACTGTCCCAAACGTGAACACTATCTTGAGAGATATCAGAAGTTGATTGCCACAATCATCGGGACTCGATCAGGCTTGTTGATCTCGTTTGATCCGGGGTTTTAGAAACCACTCCAGCCAAAGGACAATAACAAACTCATAACTTTTAGTGAAGACATCGATTTCATAAGAGAGGCTGACCTAGGATATGTCTCCTCATCTATAATCTCCAAGAAATGCAAAGCACTACCATTGGAGATCAAAACTGATCATATTGAAATAATCTAAAGCATACATAATCTATCAACAAGAGAGATCACGTCATTCTCCCTTCACTCACTAGCTTCTTGAATTGCACTTTCTATCTTCTTGGCCATATATTGGAGGCAAAAATCAAGGTAAGAACTCAGATCTTGGAGCCCCCAACCCTCAATTGGATCAGACCCAAAAGAACACTCAATAGTGCACCCACCCTTCTTACCTTCTCCATCACTCATGGGCATCACTCTGAATGTCGCAACATAGTTCTTGAAACCCATGTTGTTGTCCAAGACCTCATAGCTGAAGCACTTCTCGCCAGGGTCCATCATCAGGAGCCTCTCGTTGGCCCACTTAAGCTTGGACGGTTCTGAATCGTCGCCTGACACGGTGGAGGCGCAGTATCGAATGAGGCCAGGCTCGCCCTGGATGCCCTCGACTCGGTAGCACGTATCAATGTTGGGAAACACCTTGTGGAGGTTGCAAAAATCCGCCAAGAATGGCCACACCTGGTCTGGTTTTGGCCCTTTCAGCTCAGCCATGGCCTTGCCTTCCCATCTTGGTTGGGTTTCTTCCGCCATAGAGAGAGAGAGAGAGAGAGAGAGTGTTGTTGGGTTTATGCCTTTATGGCAAAGATGGAGACATTTATCAGGTAAAAGCCCAAACACGTGGAAACTAGATTCCCACTGTCTTAATAAATTATTATTCATGTCACATGGAATAAGATGGTTAAAGTGAGTAACTTGATTTAGGAAACTGTGTCATTTCTTGATCCTAGCTATTTACATGTCAATATCTTAATATATACGATGAATATCCGAGTCGTATCTTTTTCTAAGTTACTATTGCCAGAAGCTATTTCATGTTACACAGAAAACAACAATTCAATGAGCAAATCCATTCCCGATAGCTACAATTTCGCATTATTGGAAACTCTTGGGACATGGGAGGCCGCGGTAGAATCTGCTTTGCATTATTCTTTTTACTTATTAGTGGAAGCTTATGTACAGCATGATGTCATTGTCCATTGACTTAACGGCGTACCATATTATTACTTGGGAACATAAATTAATAATATCTTGGAGGAAGCACTTATCTCTGATTCCATCGACGAAGCTAATCTCGTGATTAAAAAATTTGGATGAGTCCGTTTCATCGTATGATGAGATGTTCAATTAGAAGCACAATCAAACAAAGGGAAAATTTTATAAAACTGGTGCCTGTCCCGAATCCAATGTAAAGTCAGTGAAGAAACACAAACAAATATGGGGCGCAAAACCAGGTGGATTTCAAATTCCCACGAGTTCGTGCACGGGTGAAGTCTTTTAGTTTATTGTCAGGATTAACTTCATTTTGTCACTTAAATCGAAACTTGCAGATTGAAATATTTGTAAACGGCATCCAGCATCGGGATTCTCTCTATCTGCTGATATCTTTCCATCATCGATTGCTTCACCACACAATCGAGCTAGGTTTTAGCTTTGTCCTCCCAATGTTTGCTTATTGTTTCGATTTGGTTATTAGGAAATGGATTTTGAAGTCCCGTTCTTCTTTTTTCCAGTTTAAGATCACAAAATAAGAGTGTTCTTTGATGGCTAAGAGGAGACCCGGCGAGAGGGCCGGCAGTAGGTAGTGGTGACCGTAGTTGATGGATGGCCGTCCATGGTGGCCGGCAACAGGCAGTGATGGTGACTCTTCAAGCTGACGAGCGAGGCGACTGGAACAAGGTCATGTAAAGTATTTCAATCAGGCGGGCAGATAAAAAAATTTGGTTGCGCAATTTTTAATAAATTTAGAATTTGATTGTATTTCTACGGATGAGAAGTTTTCATGCACTTACTCTTGAGGGTACAAGCAATTTTTTATGCACTTATTCGGAAGGACGAACACGACCAGTTCACGAACATCGCACGTCTCTTACATTATGACTGCCTTTAATTACAGCGACAGGCGTGAAGAAAAAACAGGGTAAAAGAGGAGAGAAAAGAGTTGGCATCTTCCATCTTCTTAGCCATAATGGAAGGCCCAAGACCTATCACTATAGAAACCAAACAAAGTCAGAATTGTCAGCTAGTTTAATTCCCAAGTGAATCCTGTTGACTGGGTCCAACTTAATGTGGGGCCCAGCTAGCATAAAACAAAAATAAAAAAAGAAAAAAATCTCACATAATAATTTTCTTATTCTCCCATTCTAGATAGATGACATGTTGATTGTTGAGCATAATATCAAAAGAATCAAGAGCTTAAAAGATGAGTTGAGTAAAGTTTTTACAATAAAGGACCTAGGCCCAGCCAAGCAAATCCCAGGCATAATACTTACCCGTGATCAGAAGAACAAGAAACTTTGATTATCTTAAGAGAGATGTATTAAAAAAAGTGCTTGAAAGATTCAATATAAGCACATGTAAACTTGTAAGTACTCCACTTGCATGAGTATCCTACAAGTGAGAAAGAGAAAGAAGAAATGAAGAAAATTAATTATGCATCGGCAACAAGTAGTTCGATGTATGTTATGGTTTGTACAAGACTATGGATTTTATGGTATCTTAGGGGTACTTCTAGATTTGACTTGTGTTATGGAAATGTGAAACCTGCATTGAGTAGCTACTCAGATGTCGTATTAATTCTCAAAAACCCACATTGAGTTATATTATAACCTTCGCAAGGAGAGCTATTTCATGACAATCAAGATAGTAAAAATGTGTTGCTTTGTCTATAACTAAAGCTGAGTATACTGCTATTATCAAAGGAGGTAAAGAACCTTTGTGGTTGTAGAAATTCCTAACGGAGTTAGGCTTGAAGCAAGGGAAGTTTATTATGTATTGTGATAATATGAGTGTTATCTATCTTAGCAAAAATTATATGTTGTATTAAAGATCAAAACATAGTGATGTGAAATATCATTGGATCCAATAAAAGTTAGAAAATAAGCTCTTCTTATTTGAGAAAGTCCACACTGAAGATAATGGAGGCATTGCTTGTGGTAAAATTTGACTCTTTTTGAAACAAAGCGGTCATGATGGAACTTCCCACATAAGATGGAGGGAGAGATTTGTTGGTTGGGTCCATCTTCATGCAGGCCTGGCTAGCATAAAACAAAAGGAAAAAAAGGAGGAAAATTCAAAAAGCAAAGAAAAGAGGGTTGCTTCGTGCAAGTGAGCAGGGGAAGAGAAAGAAAATTGAGTGCCCACCTAAGAGAGCACCAAGAGATAGGGGAGAAAGAAGAAGAAGATAGCTAAGATTTTGTGGTGCCAATTCGAAGGTCATACGTTGACAAAATTGGCTCAAATTTGACTATGTTGTTTGTCAAATTGAGGGCAATGAGTTGATTGGTTTCATTCATTAAGAGTCTTGTCCAAATTCTCTAATGCGGTTAGAGTTTTCTTACTCCGAATTTGTTAATCCACCTTTGTGGTAAAAAAAAGATTGTTGTAGTGTTGATGTTGAGCTTCTAATGTCTGACTAAAGAATAATACTTTGTATATCATACTATTCTTAGTGATTAGTGGAAGTTTTAGGTGGTTCGTGATTTTTTCTTCTTTGGGTTTCCATGTTAAATACTTGCTGTTATTGTTAGCTCTTCTTATCAATTTGGCGTTATATTACTTATTCCGAGGTTATATTGGCTGGTTGTTATTAGGGCCAAATTGATTTTGGTCGGTTTAATCTTGGGGAAGAAATTGATTCAGGATTAAGTTTAGTTTTAGATTGTTGCCCAGTTCTCCTAGACAAATCCTCCATCTTACTAGCCATGCATTGTAACCCCCACCTCATATTTCCTCACCAAATCCTCCAAAGCCCACCCTTCCACCATATTGACAGCAAATGACCACTCAATCACACACCCACCTTTGTTTGTCTACATCGGCGGGGTTGATTTTGATTGTCGACACATATGAAGTGAACCCAATGTTAAAGTCCACCATCTCGCAGCATGAGCTTCATCTGATCGGATCTATATTGACAAATCACTCCATGGACCAGCTCAAGAGACGATTCTCGCGGGTGTTGTTAGTGCCTCTGGAAGAGAGGGAGAAACTGATGTAGTATTGCCTGCAATCGGGCTCACCATTCTTGCCATGGATGCCATGGCAATCAGATAGGCCCAGAAGCCATTTGTGGAGGTTGAAGAAGTCCACGAAGAGTGGCCATATCTAGTTTGCACTGGCACTGCCTTTCTAACTCTAGCGGAGACCTTGCCTTCTCACTTGGGGAAAAGTACCGAAAAAGTCATAAACCTATTGCATTGGTACCAATTCAGTCCTAAACCTTTTAATATTGGTACCAATTCAGTCCATCCTATCAATTTTGGCCGGCCAGCGCTGACGTGGATGTCGGCGGGTGGCGCGGACACGATGTCGCAATTTTTATAATTTTTTATGACTTTTTCGAATTTTTTCTTAATTTTTCTTAATTTTTTCTTTTTCCTTTCTTTTCTACTTTCTTCTTCGTGGTTGCCGCCGAGCCTCGTGAGGCTCGCGCCGGCCACTTGGCGAGGGCCGCGAAGCCCTCGCCTGCCACCAACGAGGGTCGTAGCCCTCGCCCAGCCTCTCCTAGAGTCGCCGACGAGGCAGCTTCACCTAGATCTAGGAGAGGCTAGCCTCACCCGTGGTTGGCGAGGCCATGGCAGCCATCACCAGGGCAGAGGCGAGGGCCACAAAGCCCTTGCCAGCCACCAGAAAGGGTCACGACCCTCGCTCGACCTCACGGCCGCAGGCGAGGCCAGACTTGGAAGAAGGAGAGGAGGGTGTTGGGGCAGCGGGCTAGGGTTTCAGAGGTGAAGATCGGGTGGAGGAGTGGCAGCATGAGTCGCGGGAGGTGGGGGACCAAGGCCTCGAATTGGGATTTCGTGATGGTGAGGGAGGCGGTGACGAGGTCGAGAAGCTCCGGGGTTGACAGCGAAGGAGGCGCTGGGGACTCAGCGGCAAGGCCAGGGCGAGGCCAAGTGAGGGTCGCGACCCTCGCCTCCACCTTGGCGATGGCCGTCATGGCCTCACCAACGACTCTAGGAGAGGCCAAGCGAGGGCCGTGACCCTCATCGGCGGCAAGCGAGGGCTTCGTAGCCCTCGCCCAGTGGCTGGTGAGCCTCATCGGAGGCTCGCCAGCAACTACGAAGAAGAAAGCAGAAAAGAAAAGGAAAAAGAAAAGAAAAAGGAAAAAAATTAATAAAAATTAATTAAAAATTCGAAAAAATCATAAAAATTGCCACGTCAGTGTCCGGCCACCGGCGGACATCCACGTCAACATTGGCCAGCCAAAATTAGCCAGATGGACTAAATTGGTACCAATATTAAAAGGTTTAGGATCGAATTGGTCCAATTGAAAAGTTTAGGATTGAATTGGTACCAATGCAATAGGTTAGGACTTTTTTGGTACTTTTCCCTCTCACTTGTGACCTAATTGGGACTCCGCTTGATCCATGTTTCGATACTCCTTTTTATATGACAAAACATGCAAGAACAGAGAGTTAATAGAGAGCTATATATATTTATAGACTTTGAGTTGGGAAGCTACAACTTTTGACCGACCGGTATAGCAAGTTAATTAAATTTTAAATAAGGAGGAGTAGGTAGAAAACACATTTGGTGATGGGACTTTTCTAAATTTCAGTGTGCCAATTCAAAATCATGTGAAGCTTTGGATCTCTCTGACAACCACGAGGAATTCTGCATTGAAGGTGAAGCTTTCTAGGGCATCGACTAATCTCTCTAGGACAACTATTTAAATGTTTGGCAGAAATCGAGTAATTGATTATTCAAATTGCTTTGGTGTGGTGGTTGACTTCACATGTTAAAGATAATAAGAATGTAAGAAAATTTTGTATTTCCAAATCATAATCAAGATACGAGGAAAATGAAGCAAGACGATTATATTATTCCATTTTCAAAAAAACGGCTTTTCTTTGCGTGACATTAAAATTTTTAAGGAGTTGGCAACTGTAAATAAAATTTTAAAAAAAAAAATTGGTGAAGGACATGACAAATAACCTAAATTTCTGGTATTTATTAGTACCTTAGCAATACTTTTATGAATTTAACAACTCTTTTTTATCGTAGGCAAGTTATCAAATATTTTAATCTTTTATTTCTTCATTTCCGACGCCTTACTGAATAGTTTTTGGCTAGGTCTATGGCCAGTGTGAGAGCTGATTCATAGATTAATCATTTGATGGGTGACACATGAAATAATTTGGTTACATTTTGCCCTTCAAACATACATTTCCATAATCCAATTGTGAGTATGAATGTTTTGTTACACCGGCAGGCAGATCTAATAATTATCCATATCAAAATTTATATATATATATATATATATATATTTTTTTTTTTTCTTTTCCTTAAGTGAAAAGAAGCACCTTTTTTTTTTTTTGGTCAAAAAGAAATTTCCATTCATTACCAAATGGATACATAAAAAAGAATTTCAAAAGTCACAATAAGAAAGCAAACCCATAGAGCTCCAAAATAAACAAAAAAACCAAAAATCAAGACATTTCATAAGAGCATGATTGACAGAGATTATCACAAGCTTATCTTTTAAGAATAGATTTGTAACTGGATCTAAGCAAAAAAATTGGCAGCTAGTCATCGAATCACATGGTACCATCAGTGATAAGCCTACATCAAGATTTTCATTTGTAATTACAACTTTGCCTTTTAGCGGTGGGTGCCTAGGGTCGGCATCCCCAACACCATCACCATATGGAGACAACATAAATATGTTGAAAAATATCAAATCTGACAACTTGTGAGAGCGAGCCTTGCTAATGTGAAGTGCCAAAACTTTGAATGGAAATACGTTGAACGAATATAGAGTGTCGAAACATAAATCTGTTGAAAAATATCAAATCAGACACTTGTGAGAGCAAGCCTTGTAGCCAATATGAAATGCCAAAACTTTGAATGGAAATACGTTGAACGAGTATAGAGTGTCAAAACCGCTATGAATACCATTGAAACTAGAGACGAAACACTTATTCATTAAAACTCCAAAATCTTGAATTAGATCGGAGAGAAAAGCTCCCAAATATAAAATTGAGAGAGCAAAACTCCCAGATCTAAAACTAAATTGGAAGAGTAAGAAAAGAAAACAAGAGGAAATAAAGGAAAAACAAGGAGGGAAGGGAGAGATCCACATCAAATCCCTCCCCTCTAAAAGAGATGAAAGGTTTAAAGAAGGAAAGAGAGAGAGAGGAAGAAGAAGAGAAATGAAGCAACTTATTTAGTGTTAAATTATTTCTCAAGTTTGAGCTTATGTATGAAACCAATCTGATAGAAGTGTGGCCCATACTTTGAAGGTATTTTGAATTAGGACATTTTTTCCAAGCAAATTTAGTGGAGTCCACATCATGTAACATAAGAACATAAAAAAATGAAAATTTTCTCGATTAGTACACATCGGAACAAAAAAGGATAGTGTTAGTGTTTTTTCACTGTGAGTATTTTTAGTGAGTTTTCTGTGAGAGATTGTAAAATCATACTTGTAATTTTGCTTTGAGTGTTATATGGGATTGGAAAACACCTGAGAGCGATTGAGCACCTATAATTCTGTAATTCTCTAGATTCATGGTAGATTTCTTTGTGGGTGACTCTCTTTGAGGAGTACGTGTTGAAACTCCAACCAAACCACATTAATCTCCGATGTTGTTGTTTTTTATTGATTTCTTTGATATCTTCTTCCTTTCATATTAGGTTTGCATTGCAAGATCTATTAGCTTCAGTATTATTTCATAATGTTTAGTAATTATACACTTTTGACAAGGTCATTATGGAAACGTGAGATGGTGAACAATTAATTTGATTTACATATATTAACAAACTGGCTTCTGAAGGAGCAAAAGGCCAGCTTAGCTGATAAGGACTTCGGAAGTAAATTCTTGCAATGAGCGCATGGACCAAAATTGCATAATCAGGTTGCCATAAGTTTTTTAGAGAAGGGGGGAAAGAGAGTGTTTTGGTGGGGGGGCGCTCTATACTTGTAACCTATTCAATGGACTCTTAAAAGCCAAAAAGAAGAAAAAGTCAATAGACAGAAACTTCACAAGTTCATGCTGAGATTGAAGCTCCAGGAATGCAAAACACAACCTTAGAGATCAAACAGAGTCATACTAAAAGTATTTAAAGCAATGCATAATCAATCAAAAAGGGAGCACATCTTTCTGCCTTCACCCACTAGCTTCTTGAATTGCACTTTCTATCTTCTTGGCCGCATATTGGCAGCAAAAATCAAAGTAAGACCTCATATCTTGGAGCCCCCACCGCTCAACTGGATCAGCCACAAAGGACCACTCAATCGTGCACCCAACCATCTTATTATCCTCATCATTCACGGGCATCAATCTAATTGTGGCAACATAGGACTTGATCCCAATATTGCTGTCCACGACCTCATAGCTGAAGCACTTTTCACTAGGGTCCATCATAAGGAGCCGCTCAGTGACCCATTTGACCTTCGACGGGTCTGAATCGTCGCCAGATGTGGTGGAGGTGACGTATCGGACGAGGCCGGGCTGGCCTGGGACGCCCTCGACTTGGTGGCAAGTGTCAATGGAGGGAAGCAACTTGTGGATATTACAAAAATCTGCCAAGAATGGCCACGCTTGGTCTGGTGTTGGTCCTTTCAGCTCAGCAGTGAGCTTGGCTTCCCATCTTGGTTGGGTTTCTTCTGCCATTGAGAGAGAGAGAGAGAGAGAGAGAGAGAGAGGACTGTTGGGTTGATGGCAAAGATGGAGACGTTTACTAGATAAAGCCCAAACATGTGGTAGCTAAATTCCCCTTCTCTTGGTATACAATTCATTTTAGATATTCGTGCTTTGAAAATTATAATTTGTGCCCCATTGAGTCAGATGGTTAAAGTGAGTAACTAAATTTAGGATATTGTCGTTCAAATCTATATTCTGGCTGCATACACATACATCTCAAAGTCAATAACTTAATATCTATCCGGAAATTTCTATTTATCCGCTGGCGGTCTCTAACATGTTTCCCAACTATTATATTAGCCGAGTATTTTCATCTTTTTTTCCTCAGTAACAATTTTACAAGTTATACCGTTTTCCACAGAAGAACACAATTAAATTGCTAACATTTTCATCATGTTTACAACTTTGCATACATGGTTTTATAATTATTTGGAAACTCGAGGGACTTGGGAGACTATGGTAATATTTGCTTTGCTGACAAATTACTTCTTTTCATCATAAGTGGAAGCTTCCATGTATGAGGGAAAATTACCCAAAAAATCTTAAATTTATCCATTCTAATTTGGCAAAATTAGTTCTAAGCCATTTTAAAAATCTGTCAATGTGATCTAATTCCAATTTTTGTAAGAAAATTGATGATGTGAATGCCGAACATCTTATGTGGCAAGATGATAACACTTACAGAAAAATTTTGTTAATTTATCTTTTATTTGCTTGAATTTTACTAAATTTTTTATAATTAATTAATTTCTTTTCTTTTCTTTTCTTTTCTTTATTGTTAAGGGCAGGTAAGGGGTTGCCAGCCACCACCAAGGCTCGACAACCACCACCAGCCACTGGACAAGGACCTGTGAGCCCTCACTACCCAATGGGCGAGGGCTCACAACCATTACTCACAACCAGGGGGCTCACATGACTATTGCCCTTGCACGTGACTAGCGAGGGCCGCGAGCTTGCATCTAGTTAGCCACATGCTAGGGCAGTGAACCCTCGCCTGATGGCTGAAGTGGTTGTCGGGTCTTGGTTGGCCCTTAATAATAATAATAATAATAGTAATAATAATAATAATGAAAAATTCCAGAAATTTTTCATGTCCATGGTATCAATTTTGTACCAAAAATTAATCAGATATACTAATTTGACAAAAAGGTTAAAAAGTAAATTGACTAAATTGAAATATTTAGAATTTTTTAAATAACTTTTTCTATAGCGGGATTGAAAGTCAAACTCACTTGAAATACTGACAAATAATTGGGACAATTCAATTTGGAAATAATATGGGACATACTTTCCAACTTCGAATGGGTTTTGGATATGAAGAGGTGGAGGATGATCACACATCGGAGCATCGCGATGGGTGCTCCAGTCCCATCCATCTGCTGATATCTTTCTATCATCGATGGGTCCACCACGCGATTGATAGGTTTTGGCTTTGTGCTCTCCACTGTTCACTTACCGGTTTGATTTGATTAAAGGAAAAGGGTTTTGAAGAAGTCCGATTCCTCTTTTCCCAGCTCAAGACCTTCAAAATTGGAGTTTGCTTTGATGACTACGATGCGACTTGATGAGAGGGCCGATGCAGGTATTGGCGGCCGTAGTGGACGGAGGCCCATCTATGGCGTCTAGCACAGGCGACGGTCGATGATGGCGACGGAGAAACGATTGAAATAAGCCACGCAAATACGATGTTTCCGTCTCCTACAATCGTCGTCAGAAAATTTGATTGTCTGAACCTCGAATGCGATTGCACTTGTTGGAGCTTTCAAGGCTGTGGTCCACTTTACCGATAAAAATACAAGCACGACCGGACCACAAACACCGTACTCCTCTCTTACATGAATAATTGCCTTCACATGAAAACGACGTGCCTGAAGATAAAACAAGCTAGCAAGACTTTGCGTCACATCACAGAGATGGAATCCTCCATCTTCCTACCCATGCCTTGCAACCCCACCTCATATTTCCTCACCAAATCTTCCAGCACCAACCCTTCCACCGGGTCTACGGTGAATGACCATTCGATCGTGCACCCGCCTTCGCCATCTCCGTCACCAGGGATGACTCTGACTGTCGACGCATATGAAGTGAACCCGTTGTTAGAGTCGACCATCTCGTAGTTTAAGCTTCGTCCGGGCGGATCTACACCGACGAGTCGCTCCTTGGACCACTTGATGGGGCGATTCTTGCCGGGGTCACTTGTGCCTCCGGACGAAATAGAGAAGCCAGCACAATATCGCACGCAACCAGGCTCGCCGTTCTTGCCATGGATGCCATAGCAATCGGATAGGCCTGGGAACCATTTGTGGAGGTTGAAGAAATCCACGAAGAGTGGCCAGATCTGGTCTGCACTGGCCTTTGCGACTCTGGTAGAGACCTTGCCTTCCCACTTGTGACCTGACTGGGACTCCGTTTGATCCATGTTTTGGTGCTCCTTTTTTTTATCCTCTGCAAAAAAAGGTTCGAGAAAAATGAAAATTCAGGACAAGAACTCTTGAAGTATGACCAAAAGAAAAGGAAACCACTAAATTGGCTACGGAAAATGTGTGAGATAACTCACAAGCCAATGACATAAACCAAAAGAGATAACTTGCAAGTGATGCTTACGAGAGACGGAAATAAGCAAAAAAATTATAACTTTTAAGTATGTGGGGGCAACGGAACGACGCCGACGAGATGAGAGGCATTCTAACCATCATCACTCATGGGAAGATCAAAACTTATAAGTGAGAAACTTGAGACTAAGAATTTTCTTCTTTCCCTTTTATTTTTGTTATTTTCATTATTTTTTCATATATTTACATTTTGACCCCTTGAGTATTGAAAATTTTTAAAATTATTTACGTGTGTGTCGAATTTCGGACTCGCGTGTCGAGTATCTTTGGGAAGAGTTGACCACGTGTCCGACACTCCGACATGGTCAACAAGTGTCGGAAAATCTAAGATAAGACCTACAATTAGCTTTCCCTTGTTAAGAGAAACTCATATTAAGAACAAAAATTTAATTGAAAGTCATATTTGCTTTTCCTCAAAAAAAAAAAAAAAACAAAAAACAAAAAACAACACCAACAACAACAACAAGATAAGACCTACAATTAGCTTTCCCTTGTTTCTAGCTAGTAAGCATGGGATTTACCTTGTAGCTTTTTGCGTGTTTTGTTTTGTGAACAAGTGTTGGGAGTGTGGATGGGGAAACATTTCTAGGTGTTATGGAGATATTTTCTAGTAGGAGATCCAATGCTAACTAGATCACCACATCAATGATTTCGAACAAAATTGAACAGATGGATTACATTAAATTACTATCAAAAGATTTAGGATTAAATCGGCTAAATTGAAATGTTTATAACTAAATCGGCTATCCTATAATAGGTTTAGTATTTTTTTTTTATATGATTTTTTTAGAGAATTTGCATTTGGTGATGACAAGAGAATTAAACATATGATTTGAGAGGACTGACATAGAATAGTCATTTGTTCAATAGGATAAAACAAATGATTGCATCTGATTCTCCACATTTGATGATGAGATTCTCCACATTTGATTATGACAAGAGAATTAAACAAATAGCTCAAGACAAGTAAACAAATGAGTGTCTTTTGTCCAAGAGGTCCAACGGAAGGGACGAGTACTTCACTCCTCTACCTAAGGAGAGGGAGGACTCTCTCTTGAAGAGAAGACCTCACACATTGGTCTACAAATATGTTTGCTCAACTTGCAACCTCACAGCAAGTTTTACTATGGACAAGGAAGGAAGAGAGCAATCACTCAAAACTCATAGGTTAATGGCAAACAACATTCCAGCCAATCATTGTAGTCTGAGGTAAGCACCAGCGTCAAGCCACAACATCTCTTCACTATTGTAGTCTAGCCTCCAATATAATAGGTTTAGTATTTTTTTTTATATGAGTTTTTAGAGAATTTGCATTTGGTGATGACAAGAGAATTAAACATATGATTTGAGAGGACTGACATAGAATAGTCATTTGTTCAATAGGATAAAACAAATGATTGCATCCGATTCTCCACATTTGATGATGAGATTCTCTACATTTGATGATGACAAGAGAATTAAACAAATAGCTCAAGACAAGTAAACAAATGAGTGTCTTTTGACCAAGAGGTCCAACGGAAAGGACGAGTACTTCACTCCTCTACCTAAGGAGAGGGAGGACTCTCCCCTGAAGAGAAGACCTCACATTGGTCTACAAATATGTTTGCTCAACTTGCAACCTCACATCAAGTTTTACTATGGACAAGGAAGGAAGAGAGCAATCACTCAAAACTCATAGGTTAATGGCAAACAACATTCCAGCCAATCATTATAGTCTGAGGTAAGCACCAGCGTCAAGCCACAACATCTCTTCACTATTGTAGTCCAGCCTCCAATATATTGGAGGACTACAAGTAAAATCATGCAGTCTCGATTTCCTTTCCTAAAAAGGAACTTCCTATCTTCGATCATTTCCCCCGTGTGTGTTCCATTAGTCGGACACTGTTTTGTCTCCTCAGCATAAATTAGGTGAACTCGTCCTTTTCAATGTTGCATTTGGAAACCATTGCCCCATTTTTGTTTACTTCGTTAGTTGGTTAATGGGTTTATTCTCAATTCTCATTGTTTGAGCTTTTGTACCGGTTGTCTAATAAGTAATCTGCTAATTTTAATTTCAAGCAATGGAATAGAGCACATGGCTCAAATTGCTGCAGAATACAATCAACAACTTGATTCCTTGGTGGAAGCCTTGCTTCAACTCATCAAGGATTGGCACGGCTATTCAAGTCTAGCCAACATTACCGGTGCACCTATCATTATGCTTATTTGTGTAGCAATCAAGATTGTTCGGCAGAAATTACTCTCCGAGATGGGAAGGCAAGATATTGGCACAAGGTTCCAAATTATTTATGATCTAATTGCTCTAGCTCTCGGATGTGTTGCGTGCAGTCTGTTGATGTACATTCTGCTTGATGAAATACCTTGGTTGATTGACTTTCCTTGGGTCCTATTGTTACTAATCCTATTTGCATTCATCATGAATCAAAGGATTAATTAGTGAACGGTGATAGTTTCCGATTTTCTAATATGGTGATGTGTATTTTATATGAATTGGTTTTTCCTTTGTAACCTTCCAACACTGGCTCGGACATGAACTTCATGGTGTATTTTTATCTTGAAAACAATGATAGTGTCCGATTATTTTTATCTAATAAGGCGATTATTTTTCGGGCTAGAGAGGAAATAATTTAGAGTATATTGGCAACAATCACATTATCCTCATTCACTATTCTTACATTTTTACTTAGCAATTTCTATGCAACAAAATTTAAGCTAAATCAACTAATCGATAGCTCACAAGTTCTAAGTAGAGCAAGATGGACGCTTGACTCATGGTAGGTTTTTTTGCGGGTGACTCTCTCTGAGGAGTACGTGTTGAAACTCCAACCGAACCACATTAATCTTTGATGTTCTTGTTGTTCTTTATTGATTTCTTTGATATCTTCTTATTTTTGTATTAGGTTTGAATGGCAAGATCTATTAACTTTTGCATTATTTCACAATATTTAGTAATTACAAACTTTTAACAAAGTCATTATGGAAACGTGTGATAGTGAACAATTCATTTGATTTACATATATTAACAAATTGGCTTCTAAAGAAGCAAAAAGCCAGCTTAGCTTATAAGGACTTCGTAAGTAAATTCTTGCAATGGGCACATGGATCAAAATCGCATAATCAGGTTTCCACAACTTTTTAGAGAAGGGGGGAAAGCGGGGGACCTCTATACTTGTAACCTATACAATGGATTATTAAAAGCAAAAAAGAAGAAAAAGTCAATATACAGAAACTTCACAAGTTCATGCTGAGATTGAAGCTCCAGGAAATGCAAAACACAACCTTAGAGATTAAACAAAGTCATACCACAAGTATTTAAAGCATGCATAATCAATCAAAAAGAGAGCACATCTTTCTGTCTTCACCCACTAGCTTCTTGAATTGCACTTTCTATCTTCTTGGCCACATATTGGTAGCAAAAATCAAAGTAAGACCTCATATCTTGGAGCCCCCACCACTCAACTGGATCAGCCACAAAGGACCACTCAATTGGGCACCCAACCATTATTATAGATGAAGCCAAATATTTTTTTAAGTGCTTTTTTGTCTTTTCTATTAGATTTGCTTTTAAGTTAAAAGTGATACCTTTATATTAGCGATGGCAAGACGCTAACCGTCAAACACCGAAAAAAGAAAATAGAGAGACAAGAAAAAGAGAGAAGAAAAAAAAGAGTTTTTTTTTTTTTCTTTATGAGAGTTTTCAATCTCTTTGTACCCTGATCTTGAGAGAAGATCATCGTTGTAAAGTCTAGTGGATTCATAGAGTGCCTCTACACGGAGACGTAGCTTAGGTTTGGGTGAACTTCGTTAACAAATTTTCTGGCGTGTTTGATTATGTTCTTTTATTATTATATTCTACCTGGTGAATTGTTTGCAAGCATTATTTTTTTGAAATCAACGTGCGATTTCATAACAATTGGTATCAGAGCTTGGGTTGACTAATTGAGAATATCGATGGTTTTTCGGTGACGTTCAATTGAAAGCAAATAGTATGGCAGAAGATAAAATTAGAATCGATAAGTTCGATGGGCAAGATTTCGGATGGTGGAAACTACAAATCGATGATTATCTTTATCAAAAAGATTTCTATGCACCAATTGAGGGTTGGAAACCCGAGATGGCAGAAGTGGATCCAATAGTAGAAGCCGGATGGAAAATTCTTGATCAAAAGGCATTAGGTGCAATTTGTCTAGGGTTGACGAATTAGACGGGATACCACATCGCGAAAGCAAAAACTGCAAAAGAAGCCATGGATATTCTAAAGAATATTTATGAGAAGCCATCCACATCAAATCAAATATTTTTGCTGAAGAAACTGGTTAATATGAAGTTATCTAATAGAGTTTCTATGATAGAACATATTAATAGTTTCACGCAGGTCACGGGTCAATTGGAATCCGTAGGCATAAATTTAGATAGGAAGCTTCAAGCTTTATTATTTTTATGTTCTCTTCCAAAAAGTTACAATACTGGAATGCAGGGAATTTCGAGCACCATGAAGGATGATTTAACTCTTGATGATGCTGTGAGTAGTATCATGGATGAAGAGATGCAAAGGAAAGTCTCAGGTGGAGATAACTTTTCTACATCTATATCTTCAATGGCACTCGCAGTAGAGTACCATGGAAGAAGTAAAAGTAGAGGAAAATTCAGCGGGCATGGCAGATCACAATCAAAGGGTAAGAGACAAGTTGCAAAAGATGAGTGTTGATTTTGTCACAAAATCGGACACCGGAGGTTTCAATGTGAAGCCTACAAAAAGAAGCAGCAAGATGAGAATCAATGAGCTAATGTGATTAGCGATAAATCTTTGTTAGATAATTTGTGTTTGTCTGCAAGGTTTGACTTGACGACAGATAAATGGTTTGTTGATTCTGGTGCTTCTTTTCATTGCACCTTGCAAAAAGATATATTTGATGATTATGCCAATAGAGATTTCAGACAAGTGATGGTGGGAAACGGCCACATGTGTCCCATTGTTGGGAAAGGAACTGTGACTATGAACATCTCAGGTGGAGGACGTCTAGTTTTGCGTGAAACTAGGCATATTATGGAATTAAAGAAAAATATGATTTCAACCAGTAAACTTGACCAATAAGGTTTGGTAATAACTTTTGGATGCGGAGAGTGGAAGATAACTTTAGGGGTAAAAGTAGTAGCAAAAGGAAAGCATACGGTACACTTTTCCTTCTCCAAGGAAACAATATCAATGATATGATTGCATCTACAATGGCTACAGGTAATTTATCTACTCCTTCACATTATTGTTTAGGATATCTTGGTGAAAAATGTGTAAATCAATTACACTTGAGGAAATTACTTCCAGATTTGCAAAAAATTGAGTTAGATTTTTATGAGAGTTGCATTTTTGGAAAACATAAAATTGTTAATTTTCAATTGAATGGGCGACAAAATAAAGGCCAAAAGCTAGAGTTGGTTCATACTGATGTATGGGGACCTATTCAGGAACTCTCTTATGGCGGTAAGAGATATTTTGTCATATTCATTGATGATGCAACAAGGAAGACTTGAGTCTATGCTCTTAGAAAAAAATCAGAAGTATTCGGGATATTCAGAATGTGGAAGACCATGGTAGAAAAAGAGACAGGTTATCAGATTAAAACTCTAAAGTCTAATAATGGTGGTGAATACACGAATAAGGAATTTGCAGAATATTTGAGTTGAGAAGGCATACACGGGTTAAAAACTGTTCCTAGAACTTCTCAAAAGAACGGTGTAGTTGAAAGGATGAACGTGACTATTCTAGAACGTGCAAGATGCATGAGGCTACACGCAAGTCTCTCGCTACACTTATGGGTTGCCACAGTTGATGCAGTTGTTTATCTTATCAACAAAAGTCCATTTAGTGCGTTTGATGGAGAAATACCACAAGAACGGTGGTCAGGTAAAAAGATTAATTATTCACATCTAAAAGTGTTTGGTTATATTGCATATGCTTTAATTAATAAGGAAGATAGGAAAAAACTTGATGTTAAGTCCCAGAAGTGTGTCCTTATTGGATACAATGGTGACAAGTATGACTGTAGGCTTTGGGATTATGAGAATAATAAAGTCATTCGCAGTCAGAATGTGGTATTCCATGAAGAAAATATGTACAAGGATCATTAGACAAAGCATGAGAAGGTAGTAGAACCAGAATATGTTGAATTAGACACAAGACCCGTGAAGATGTTTTTAGTAGATCAAAGTGCACTTGAAATATAGGTTCAAGATGAGCATATTATTAGTGAAGAGGTAGTTCAAGAGGAACTCAGTGATTCGAAACAAACTAACGACCCTGAAGCACCTGTCTTGAGAAGGTCTACACATGTGAGAAAGCCAAGTGTAATTTTTGATCTATCAGCTAATATTGTTCTGAGTCATGTCTTATATACAGATTCAGGGGAACCGGAGACTTACGATGAGGCAAAGGTAGAC
Source organism: Eucalyptus lansdowneana (assembly GCA_017140395.1). Classification (NCBI taxonomy): domain Eukaryota; kingdom Viridiplantae; phylum Streptophyta; class Magnoliopsida; order Myrtales; family Myrtaceae; genus Eucalyptus; species Eucalyptus lansdowneana. Next base: position 48,377,560 of record CM029485.1, read on the forward strand.
ACGTCTCACTCACGGTGAGAGTGTGCTATGAAAGACAACATGAGCTCGTTACTGCAAAACAAAACTTGGGAGTTGACCAAGTTGCCCACAGGTAAAAAAAATTTTATTAAACAAATAGGTGTACAGGATTAAGAATGAAGCAAATTGTAGTATAAAATACAAGACGAGACTTGTAGTCAAGGGCTTTTCTTTAAAAAAAAAAAGGATCGATTACTTCGAGATATTTTCACCAGTAGTGAAAATGACATTAATTAGAGTTCTGCTGAGTATGGTTGCAGTTGAGGATCTTCATCTTGAGCAGTTAGAAGTAAAAATAGCGTTTTTACACGGTGACTTAGATAAAGAACTATACATGGCACAACCTAAGGGTTTTGAAGTCAAAGGTAAGGAGCACATGGTATGTCACTTGAAGAAAAGTTTGTATGGCTTGAAATAAGCTCCATGGCAATGGTATCTAAAATTTGATAGTTTCATGAAAGAAAAAAGATTTGCACACTATGAGTCTGATCACTGTCTTTATTTTCATAAGTATAATGATGGTGACATTGTGTATCTCTCTTTATATGTGGATGACATGCTGGTAGCTAGTTCCAATATAAAGATAATCGTAGAAGTGAAGAAGATGTTATCATCACAATTTGCTATGAAAGACTTGGGAGAGGCCAAGAATATTTTAGGTATGAAAATCATCAAGGACGGGAAAAATAAGAAATTATGGTTGTCGCAAGAAGACTATGTGAACAAGGTGTTAAAGAGATTTAACATTGACAAGGCAAAATCGGTTGCAACTCCTCTAGCAAGCCACTTCAAACTTTCTAAGGATATGTGTCCGAGTACTCATGCTTTAAAAGATGAGATGGTGGTAGTTCCATATGCATCAACAGTGGGGAGTTTGTTGTATGCCATGATGAGCACGAGACCAAACATTACACATGTAGTAGGAGTTGTGTGTCGATATATGCAGAATCTAGGCAAAGAGCATTGGAATGCAATAAAATAGATATTGAGATATCTAGCAAGTATTTCCAATTACTCACTTTGTTATGGTGATAAATCTCTAGAGTTGTAAGGTTATGTAAATGCAGATCATTCGGGTGATCAAGATAGTGGTAAGAGTACCACTGGATATGTCTTTACAGTTACAGATACAGCAGTGAGTTGGATATCTCAACTACAAAAAGTAATGGCTTCATCGACAACAGAGACAAAATACGTGGCGATCACAGAAGCCTTCAAAGAAATCATATGGTTACAAGATTACGTGGAGGAGCTACATCGAAAATAGCTAGTCAGTACACTATAAAGTGATAGTCAAAGTGTAGTGCACTTAGCAAAGAATGCAGCTTATCACTCAAGGACTAAACATATCAAAAATCATTATCACTTAATCAAATCAGCATTGAAAGATAATGAGTTAAAGCTACAGAAGATTGATAGCTCGAAGAATCCAATTGACATGTTGACCAAGGTAGTAGACAGAGAGAATCATATTTTCTGTACTACTATCATTGCTATTACTCCATGTTGATTGATGGGGAGTATCATAGAGGCACAAGTTTTTTAATTACTATTTTTTGAAGAAGATGGATGCAAAGTTGCTTGGTGCTTGAGTATGTTTGTCTTCAAATGAGAGATTGTTATAAATGAAGCCAAATATTTTTAGGGGCTTTTTTGTCTTTTCTATCATATTTGCTTTTAGGTTAAAAGTAATACATTTATATTAGCGATAGCAAGACGCTAGCCATCAAAACGCTAAAAAAGAAAATAGAGAGACAAAAAAAAAAAGAGTTTTTTTCTTCTTTATGAGGATTCTCAATCTCTCTACGTGTCCGATCTTGAGAGAAAATTATCGTTGTATTCCAACTTTTTCTGAAGTTTAGCGGATTCGTAGAATGCCTCTGTGTGGAGACGTAGCCAGGTTTGGATGAACTTCGTTAACAAATTTTTACGGTGTGTTCTATTTTTGTTCTTTTATTATTATATTTTACTTGGGAAATTGTTTGCGAGTGTTATTTTTCTGGAATCAACATGCGATTTTGTAACAACCATCTTATTATCCTCATCATTCACGGGAATCAATCTAATTGTGGCAACATAGGGCTTGATCCCAATATTGTTGTACATGACCTCATAGCTAAAGCACTTTTCACTAGGGTCCATCATGAGGAGCCACTTAGTGACCCACTTGATCTTCGACGGGTCTGAATCGTTGCCAGATGTGGTGGAGGCAACGTATCGAACGAGACCAGGCTGGCCTGGGATGCCCTTAACTTGGTAGCAAGTGTCAATGGAGGGAAGCAACTTGTGGATATTACAAAAATCCACCAAGAATGGCCACGCTTGGTTTGGTGTTGGTCCTTTCAGCTCAACAGTGAGCTTGGCTTCCCATCTTGGTTAGGTTTCTTATGCCATTGAGAGAGAGAGAGAGAGAGAGAGAGAGAGAGAGAGAGAGAGAGAGAGGGGACCGATGGGGTTTATGGCAAAGATGGAGACATTTATTAGATAAAGCCCAAACATGTGGTGCTAAATTCCCCTTCTCTTTGTATACAATTCATATTAGATATTCATGCTTTGAAAATTATAATTTGTCCCCCATTGAATCAGATGGTTAAAGTGAGTAAGGGTTGTTTGGCAAAATCTATTTTTGTTTCGTGGAATAAAAAATTTTGTTATTTTGTTTTGGGGAACAAAAAAAAGAATAGAAACGTGTTTGGTAAAACTTTTGTTCCAGGAATAAAAAATCCATGTTTTTGTTCTCGAGCATAGATTTAGAACGAAATAAAAAGTAGAAAAAAATAACTTTTATTGTTAAAACAATTTTTAATCAATTTTCTCTTTTTTTTTTTCTCTTTTCTTCTTCTCTTTATTTTCTTCTTCTTCTTCCTTTTGGCCAATTGCCAGCCTTGGCCATAGCCGGCATTGGCGTCGGCGACCAGCCAGATAAGGGCCGGCAACCTCGCCGAAGTGTTGTCGGCCCCCGAAGACACCAAGCCACGGCAAGGCTTGGCCTCACTAGGCTAGGGTGAGGCCGACCTCTCGTAGGCCGACGCAAGGCTCAAGGTGAGGTCGACCTCGCACCGCCTGGGCGAGGTCGAGCCTCATGGTGGCTTGGCGATGCTCCAACGAGCTCGCCGGACCTCGCCCAACCGGACGCCGACTGTCGGCCGCCGTGGTTGGCAACCGGCCATAAAGGAGGAAGAAGGGAAAAAAATTAAAAAGAAAGAAAAAAAGTAAAAATATAATAAAAATATTTAAAAATTAAAAGAATCAACAAAATTATACTATTTTATCAAACACATTTCTACCAAGCGCGCTCTTATACTCAAAAATTGTTCCTAAGAACGGAAACAAAAAAAAAAATGCCATTTATCATCAAATATTGTTTCTTTGGAATAGAATCATTACCAAACGCACCCTAACTAAATTTAGGAAATTGTTGTTCGAATCTATTCTGGCGGCATACACATACATGTCAAAGTCAATAACTTAATAGCTATCATGAAATTTCTATTTATCCACTGGCGGTCTCTAGCATGTTTCCCAACTATTATATTAGCCGAGTATTTTCATCTTTTTTTCTTAGTAACTATTTTACAAGTTATACCGTTTTCCACAGAAGAAAACAATTCAATTGCTAACATTTTCATCATGTTTACAACTTTGCATACATGGTTTTATAATTATTTGGAAACTCGAGGGACTTGGGAGACTATGGTAATATTTTCTTTGCTGACTAATTAATTATTTTCATCATAAGTGGAAGCTTCCATGTAATATGAGGGAAAATTACCCAAAAAAGTCTTAAATTTATCCATTTCAATTTGGCAAAATTAGTTCTAAACCATTTTAACAAATTGTTAATGATCTAACCACCAATTTTGGTAAGAAAGTTGCATCCGATGTGCAAGACAACTAACACTGAGAGGAACTTTTGGGGGTTTGCCAACCACCGTTGAGGCTCAACAACCCCCACCAGCCATTGGGCAAGGGTCTGTGAGCCCTCACTACCCAATGGGTGATGACTCGCAAGACTGCCGCCCTTGCACGTGACTAGCGAGGGCTGCGAGCCTGCATCTAGTTAGCCACATGCTAGCAAGTGAACCCTTGCCTAATGGTCGAGGGGGTCGTTGGGTCTTGGCTGGCCTTTAACAATTAAGAAATTTTTAAAAAAATAATGAAAAATTCCAGAAATTTTTCAAGTCCATGGTATCAATTTTTTACTAAAAATTAGTCCAATAGACTAATTTGACAAAAAGGTTAAAAATTAAATTGACTAAATTGAAATATTTAGAATCTTTTAAATAATTTTTCCTATAGCGGGATTGAAAGTCAAGCTCCCTTGAGATACAGACAAATAATTGGGACAATTCAATTTGGAAATAATATCGGACGTACTTTTCAACTTCGAATGGGTTTTGGACAGGAAGAGGTGGAGGATGATCAGATCGGAGCATCGCGATGGGTGCTCCAGTCCCATCCATCTGCTGATATCTTTCTATCATCGATGGGTCCACCACGCTATTGATAGGTTTTGGCTTTGTGCTCTCCACTGTTCACTTACCGGTTTGATTTGATTAAAGGAAAAGGGTTTTGAAGAAGTTCGATTCCTCTTTTCCCAGCTCAAGGCCTTTAAAATTGGAGTTTGCTTTGATGACTACGATGCCACTTGATGAGAGGGCCGATGCAGGTATTGGCGGCCGTAGTGGACGGAGGCCCATCTATGGCGTCTAGAACCGTCGACGGTCGATGATGGCGACGGAGAAACGATTGAAATAAGCCACGCAAATACGATGTTTCAGTCTCCTACAATCGTCGTCAGAAAATTTGATTGCCTGAACCTCGAATGCGATTGCACTTGTCGGAGCTTTCAAGGCTGTGGTCCACTTTACCGATGAAAATACAAGCACGACCGGACCACAGACACCGCACTCCTCTCTTACATGAATAATTGCCTTCACATAAAACGACGCGCCTGAAGAAAAAAACAAGCTAGCAAGACTTTGCGTCACATCACAGAGATGGAATCCTCCATCTTCCTACCCATGCCTTGCAACCCCACCTCATATTTCCTCACCAAATCTTCCAGCACCAACCCTTCCACCGGGTCGACGGCGAATGACCATTCGATCGTGCACCCGCCTTCGCCGTCTCCGTCACCAGGGATGACTCTGACTGTCGACGCATATGAAGTGAACCCGTTGTTAGAGTCGACCATCTCGTAGTTTAAGCTTCGTCCGGGCGGATCTACACCGACGAGTCGCTCCTTGGACCACTTGATGGGGCGATTCTGGCCGGGGTCACTTGTGCCTCCGGACGAAATGGAGAAGCCGGTGCAGTATCGCACGCAACCGGGCTCGCCGTTCTTGCCATGGATGCCATAGCAATCGGATAGGCCTGGGAACCATTTGTCGAGGTTGAAGAAATCCACGAAGAGTGGCCAGATCTGGTCTGCACTGGCCTTTGCGACTCTGGTAGAGACCTTGCCTTCCCACTTGTGACCTGATTGGGACTCCGTTTGATCCATGTTTTGGTGCTCCTTTTTTATGCCAAAACATGCATGAAGAGAGTAAATACACTGCTTATTTATACACACACACACACACACACACACACACACACACACACACACATATATATATATATATATATATATATATATATATATATATATATATTTTTTTTTGTCTTTGGAGAAAAGGCTTTGCGGTAGACAAGGCGTCAAACCCACAGGTGACACGTTATATAACCCATCACCCCCGAGTACACTTAATACACCTAAACGCTTCTTCTTGGATTTTGAAACCTTCACCTCTTCGTTGAGAATCGTGATCTTGTAGTGGAGTGAAATGCTCACATGCGGCGCGTGGTAGATATATACTTTATTCATAGCAAGATAATTAATAAAATTTCGAATGAGCAGGAGTCGGTAGGGAAAGCACATTTGGCATTGACTGATCTCTCTAGGGCAACTATTTTAATGTTCGACCGAAATCGAGTAATAAATTATTCAAGCAACAAACCTACAGGGTGCTTTGTCGTGGCTGTCGACGTAAGGAGTAGGGGGGTTCAGTTGTCTAGCTCAATTTACGTATTGGTTGTAACATCTCTTTCAAGAAAGTTGTCTTCACCGAAAATTAACTTTATGGTGTTAGACTTTTTATTTATTTATTTGGGTGAGTACGAGACGGTACAAAATGTTTTTGATAAATTAAAAAAAAAAAAAAAAACTCTGCACTAGATGAAGTTGTGGACGTATTCTAAAATTATATTGTTCGACACTTAAGAGCCCAATTGAGAGGGGCATCTTTCACTTGCCAGTGTGTTTCCTCGCATTTCATTGAGAGCATAGTGGGTTGTACTCTATGAAGACCGACACCTGACTCGTGACACTTTTTGGACGGAGACATTACACGCCGACACGTCTTTTATCAAAAAAATAGAGAATTCGATACGTTCCGAACACGTTATATATTAAATATATCTTTATATATAAATGCAAAAATAAATAAATAAATAATAAAAAGAGCATAGAATTAATTTACACTAAAATATAAATCCAACATTTGTTAATATCATTCATTGTTTTAATTTGACATATATTGAACGAGAAATTCAAAAATTGCAAACATGAAAGAGTACACTTGAAGGAACATGTCATGTTTTTTTATACTTGTCGAAGATTAGTGAGATTTCTTATAGTCCTAGACAAAGTTCAGAGTTCATAATATAGACTAGCTTAAAGCTCCTCTGCAAAAAAAGGTTCGAAAAAAATGAAAATTCAGGACAAGAACTCTTGAAGTATGACCAAAAGAAAAGGAAACCACTAAATTGGCTACGGAAAATGTGTGAGATAACTCACAAGCCAATAACGTAAACCAAAAGAGATAACTCGCAAGTGATGCTTGCGAGAGACGGAAATAAGCAAAAAAATTATAACTTTTAAGTAAGTGGGGGCAACGGAACGATGCCGACGAGATGAGAGGCGTTCTAACCATCATCACTCATGGGAAGATCAGAACTTATAAGTGAGAAACTTGAGACTAAGAATTTTCTTCTTTCCCTTTTATTTTTGTTATTTTCATTATTTTTTCATATATTTACATCTTGATCCCTTGAGTATTGAAAATTTTTAAAATTGACCCCATGCGTGTCGAAATTTCGGACTCGCGTGTCAGAGCGTGCTGGGAAGAGTTGACCACGTGTCCGACACTCCGACATAGTCAACAAGTGTCGGAAAATCCAAGATAAGACCTACAATTAGCTTTCCCTTGTTAAGAGAAACTCATATTAAGAACAAAAAATTAATTGAAAGTCATATTTGCTTTTCCTCAAAAAAAAAAAAAAACAAACAAACAAACAAACAAACAACAACAACAACAACAGCAGCAGCAACAACAACAAGATAAGACCTACAATTAGCTTTCCCTTGTTTCTAGCTAGTATGCATGAGATTTACCATGTAGCTTTTTGCGTGTTTTGTTTTGTGAACAAGTGTTGGGAGTGTGGATGGTGAAACGTTTCTAGGTGTTATGGAGATACTTTCTAGTAGGAGATCCGATGCTAACTAGATCACCACATCAATGATTTCGAACAAAATTGAACAGATGGATTACATTAAAATACTATCAAAAGATTTAGGATTAAATGGGCTAAATTAAATGTTTATAACTAAATCGGCCATCATATAATAGGTTTAGTATTTTTTTTTATATGAGTTTTTAGAGAATTTGCATTTGGTGATGACAAGAGAATTAAACATATGATTTGAGAGGACTGACATAGAATAGTCATTTGTTCAATAGGATAAAAGAAATGATTGCGTTCGATTCTCCACATTTGATGATGAGATTCTCCACATTTGATGATGACAAGAGAATTAAACAAATAGCTCAAGACAAGTAAACAAATGAGTGTCTGGTCCAACGGAAAGGACGAGTACTTCACTCCTCTACCTAAGGAGAGGGAGGACTCTCCCCTGAAGAGAAGACCTCACATTGGTCTACAAATATGTTTGCTCAACTTGCAACCTCACAGCAAGTTTTACTATGGACAAGGAAGGAAGAGAGCAATCACTCAAAACTCATAGGTTAATGGCAAACAACATTCCAGCCAATCATTGTAGTCTGAGGTAAGCACCAGTGTCAAGCCACAACATCTCTTCACTATTGTAGTCCAGCCTCCAATATAGTGGAGGACTACAAGTAAAATCATGCAGTCTCGATTTCCTTTCCTAAAAAGGAACTTCCTATCTTCGATCATTTCCCCCGTGTGTGTTCCATTACTCGAACACCATTTTGTCTCCTCAACATAGATTAGGTGAACTCGTCCTTTTCAACGTTGCATTTGGAAACCATTGCCCCATTTTTGTTTACTTTGTTAGTTGGTTAATGGGTTTATTCTCAATTCTCATTGTTTGAGCTTTTGTACTGGTTGTCTAATAAGTGATCTGCTAATTTTAATTTCAAGCAATGGAATAGAGCACATGGCTCAAATTGCTGCAGAATACAATCAACAACTTGATTCCTTGGTGGAAGCCTTGCTTCAACTCATCAAGGATTGGCACGGCTATTCAAGTCTAGCCAACATTACCGGTGCACCTATCATTATGCTTATTTGTGTAGCAATCAAGATTGTTCGACAGAAATTACTCTCCGAGATGGGAAGGCAAGATATGGACACAAGGTTCCAAATTATGTATGATCTAATTGCTCTAGCTCTCGGATGTGTTGCCTGCAGTCTGTTGATGTACATTCTGCTTGATGAAATACCTTGGTTGATTGACTTTCCTTGGGTCCTATTGTTACTAATCCTATTTGCATTCATCATGAATCAAAGGATTAATTAGTGAACGGTGATAGTTTCCGATTTTCTAATATGGTGATGTGTATTTTATATGAATTGGTTTTTCCTTTGTAACCTTCCAACACTGGCTCGGACATGAACTTCATGGTGTATTTTTATCTTGAAAACAATGATAGTTTCCGATTATTTTTATCTAATAAGGCAATTATTTTTTTGGGCTAGAGAGGAAATAATTTAGAGTATATTGGCAACAATCACATTATCCTCATTCACTATTCTTACATTTTTACTTAGCAATTTCTATGCAACAAAATTTAAGCTAAATCAACTAATCAATAGCTCACAAGTTCTAAGTAGAGCAAGATGGACGCTTGATTCATGGTAGATTTTTTGCGGGTGACTCTCTCGAGGAGTACGTGTTGAAACTCCAACCGAACCACATTAATCTTTGATGTTCTTGTTGTTCTTTATTGATTTCTTTGATATCTTCTTCTTTTTGTATTAGGTTTGAATGGCAAGATCTATTAACTTTTGTATTATTTCACAATGTTTAGTAATTACAAACTTTTAACAAAGTCATTATGGAAACGTGTGATAGTTAACAATTCATTTGATTTACATATATTAACAAATTGGCTTCTGAAGAAGCAAAAAGCCAGCTTAGCTGATAAGGACTTCGTAAGTAAATTCTTGCAATGAGCACATGGATCAAAATCGCATAATCAGGTTTCCACAACTTTTTAGAGAAGGGGGGAAAGCGGGGGACCTCTATACTTGTAACCTATACAATGGAGTATTAAAAGAAAAAAAGAAGAAAAAGTCAATTTACAGAAACTTCACAAGTTCATGCTAAGATTGAAGCTCCAGGAAATGCAAAACACAACCTTAGAGATTAAACAGAGTCATACCACAAGTATTTAAAGCATGCATAATCAATCAAAAAGAGAGCACATCTTTCTATCTTCACCCACTAGCTTCTTGAATTGCACTTTCTATCTTCTTGGCCACATATTGGTAGCAAAAATCAAAGTAAGACCTCATATCTTGGAGCCCCCACCACTCAACTGGATCAGCCACAAAGGACCACTCAATTGCGCACCCAACCATTGTTATAGATGAAGCCAAATATTTTTTTAGAGGCTTTTTTGTCTTTTCAATCAGATTTGCTTTTAGGTTAAAAGTGATACATTTATATTAGCGATGGCAAGACGTTAGCCGTCAAGACACTGAAAAAGAAAATAGAGAGACAAGAAAAAGAGAGAAAAAAAAATGAGTTTTTTTTTTTTTCTTTATGAGAGTTCTCAATCTCTTTGTGTCCTGATCTTGAGAGAAGATCATCATTATATTCCAACTTTTTCTAAAGTCTAGTGGATTCATACAGTGCCTCTACGCGGAGACGTAGCCTAGGTTTGGGTGAACTTCGTTAACAAATTTTCTGGCGTGTTCGATTATGTTCTTTTATTATTATATTCTACCTGGTGAATTGTTTGCAAGCGTTATTTTTTTGGAATCAACGTGCGATTTCGTAACAACTGGTATCAGAGCCTGGGTTGACTAATTGAGAATATCGATGGTTTTTCGGTGACGTTCAATTGAAAGCAAATAGTATGGCAAAAGATAAAATTAGAATCGATAAGTTCGATGGGCAGGATTTCGGATGGTGGAAACTACAAATCGATGATTATCTTTATCAAAAAGATTTCTATGCAACAATTGAGGGTTGGAAACCTAAGATGGTAGAAGTGGATCTGATAGCAGAAGCCGGATGGAAAATTCTTGATCGAAAGGCATTATGTGCAATTCGTCTAGGGTTGATGAAAAAGACGGGATACCACATCGCGAAAGCAAAAACTGCAAAAGAAGCCATGGATATTCTAAAGAATATTTATGAGAAGCCATCCACATCAAATCAAATATTTTTGCTAAAGAAACTGGTTAATATGAAGTTATCTAATAGAGTTTCTATGATAGAACATATTAATAGTTTCACGTAGGTCACGGGTCAATTGGAATCCGCAGGCATAAATTTAGATAAGAAGCTTCAAGCTTTATTATTTTTATGTTTTCTTCCAGAAAGTTACAATACTGCAATGCAAGGAATTTCGAGCACCATGAAGGATGATTTAACTCTTGATGATGCTGTGAGTAGTATCATGGATGAAGAGATGCGAAGGAAAGTCTCAGGTGGAGATAACTTTTCTGCATCTATATCTTCAATGGCACTCGCAGTAGAGTACCGTGGAAGAAGTAAAAGTAGAGGAAAATTCAGCGGGCATGGCAGATCACAATCAAAGGGTAAGAGACAAGTTGCAAAAGATGAGTGTTGATTTTGTCATAAAATCGGATACCGGAGGTTTCAGTGTGAAGCCTACAAAAAGAAGCAATGAGATGAGAATCAATGAGCTAATGTGATTAGCGATAAATCTTTGTTAGATAATTTGTGTTTGTGTGCGAGGTTTGACTTGACGACAGATAAATGGTTTATTGATTCTGGTGCTTCTTTTCATTGCACCTCGCAAAAAGACATATTTGATGATTATGCCAGTAGAGATTTCGGACAAGTGATGGTGAGAAACGGCCACATGTGTCCCATTGTTGGGAAAGGAACTATGACTGTGAACATCTCAGGTGGAGGACATCTAGTTTTGCGTGAAACTAGGCATATTCTGGAATTAAAGAAAAATATGATTTGAACCAGTAAACTTGACCAAGAAGGTTTGGTAATAACTTTTGGATGCGGAGAGTGGAAGATAACTTTAGGGGTAAAAGTAGTAGCAAAGGGAAAGCGTATGGTACACTTTACCTTCTCCAAGGAAACAATATCAATGATATGGTTGCAACTACAATGGCTACAAGTAATTTATCTACTCCTTCGCATTATCGTTTAGGATATCTTGGTGAAAAATGTGTAAATCAATTATACTTGAGGAAATTACTTCTAGATTTGCAAAAAATTGAGTTAGATTTTTGTGAGAGTTGCATTTATGGAAAACAAAAAATTGTTAATTTTCAATCGAATGGGCGACAAAATAAAGGCCAAAAGCTAGAGTTGGTTCATACTGATGTATAGGGACCTATTCAGGAACTCTCTTATGGCGGTAAGAGATATTTTGTCACATTCATTGATGATGCAACAAGGAAGACTTGGGTTTATGCTCTTAGAAAAAAATCAGAAGTATTCGAGATATTCAGCATGTGGATGACCATGGTAGAAAAAAAGACAGGTTATCAAATTAAAGCTCTAAAGTCTAATAATGGTAGTGAATACACAAATAAGGAATTTGCAGAATATTTGAGTTGAGAAGGCATACAGGGGTTAAAAACTGTTCCTAGAAGTGTAGCTGAAAGGATGAATATGACTATTCTAGAATGTGCAAGATGCATGAGTCTACACGTGAGTCTCTCGCTACACTTATGGGCTGCCACAGTTGATGCCGTTGTTTATCTTATCAACAAAAGTCCATTTAGTGCGTTAGATGGAGAAATACCACAAGAACGGTGGTCGGGTAAAAATATTAATTATTCACATCTAAAAGTGTTTGGTTATATTGCATATGCTTTAATTGATAAGGAAGATAGGAAAAAACTTGATGTTAAGTCCCAGAAGTGCGTCCTTATTGGATACGGTGGCGTCGAGTATGACTATAGGCTTTGGGATTATGAGAATAATAAAGTCATCCGTAGTCGGAATGTGGTATTCCATGAAGAAAATATGTACAAGGATCATTAGACAAAGCATGAGAAGGTAGTAGAACCAGAATATGTTGAATTAGACACAAGACCCGTGAAGATGTTTTTAGTAGATCAAAGTGCACTTGAAATATAGGTTCAAGATGAGCATATTATCAGTGAAGAGGTAGTTCAAGAGGAACTTAGTGATTCAGAGCAAACTAACGACCCTGAAGTACCTGTCTTGAGAAGGTCTACACGTGTGAGAAAGCCAAATGTAATTTTTAATCCATCAGCTAATATTGTTCAGAGTCATGTCTTATATACAGATTCAGGGGAACCGGAGACTTACGATGAGGCAAAGGTAGACACGTCTCACTTGCAGTGGGAGTGTGCTATGAAAGACGAGATGAGCTCGTTACTGCAAAACAAAACTTGGGAGTTGACCAAGTTGCCCACATGTAAAAAAAAAATTATTAAACAAATAGGTGTACAGGATTAAGAATGAAGCAAATTGTAGTATAAAATGCAAGACGAGACTTGTAGTCAAGGGTTTTTCTCAAAAAAAGAGATCGATTACTTCGAGATATTTTCACCAGTAGTGAAAATGACATTAATTAGAGTTCTGTTGAGTATAGTTGCAGTTGAGGATCTTCATCTTGAGCAGTTAGAAATAAAAATAACATTTTTACACGGTGACTTAGATAAAGAACTATACATGGCACAACCTAAGGGTTTTGAAGTCAAAAGTAGGAAGCACATGGTATGTCGCTTGAAGAAAAGTTTGTATGGCTTGAAATAAGCTCCACGGCAATGGTATCTAAAATTTGATAGTTTCATGAAAGAAAAAGGATTTGCACACTGTGAGTCTGATCACTGTGTTTATTTTCGTAAGTATGATAATGGTGACATTGTATATCTCTCTTTATATGTGGATGACATGCTGGTAGCTAGTTAAAATATAAAGATAATCGTAGAAGTGAAGAAGATGTTATCATCACAATTTGCTATGAAAGACTTGGGAGAGGCCAAGAATATTTTAGGTATGAAAATCATTAAGGACAGGAAAAATAAGAAATTATGGTTGTCGCAAGAAGACTATGTGAACAAGGTGTTAAAGAGATTTAACATTGACAAGGCAAAATCGGTTGCAACTCCTCTAGCAAGCCACTTCAAACTTTCTAAGGATATGTGTCTGAGCACTCATGCTTTAAAATATGAGATGGCGATAGTTCCATATGCATCAACAGTGGGGATTTTGTTGTATGCCATGATGAGCACGAGACCAAACATTACACATGTAGTAGGAGTTGTGTGTCGATATATGCAGAACCCAGACAGAGAGCATTGGAATGCAATAAAATAGATATTGAGATATCTAGCAAGTATTTCCAATTACTCACTTTATTATGGTAATACATCTCTAGAGTTGTAAGGTTATGTAGATGCAGATCATTCGAGTGATCAAGATAGTGGTAAGAGTACCACTGGATATGTCTTTATAGTTGCAGATACAACAGTGAGTTGGATATCTCAGCTACAAAAAGTAGTGGCTTTATCGACAACAGAGACAAAATACGTGGAGATCACAGAAGCCTTCAAAGAAATCATATGGTTACAAGATTACATAGAGGAGCTACATCGAAAACAGTCAGTCAGTACACTATGGAGTAATAGTCAAAGTGCAGTGCACTTAGCAAAGAATGCAGCTTTTCACTCAAGGACTAAACATATCAAAAATCATTATCACTTTATCAAATCAGCATTGAAAGATAATGAGTTAAAGCTACAGAAGATTGATGGCTCGAAGAATCCAGTTGACATGTTGACTAAGGTAGTAGATATAGAGAATCATATTTTCTGTACTACTATCATTGCTATTACTCCATGTTGATTGATGGGGAGTATCATAGAGGCACAAGTTTTTTAATTATTATTTTTTGAAGAAGATGGATGCAAAGTTGCTTGATGCTTGAGTATGTTTGTCTTCAAATGGAAGATTGTTATAAATGAAGCCAAATATTTTTTAAGGGCTTTTTTGTCTTTTCTATCATATTTGCTTTTAGGTTAAAAGTAATACATTTATATTAGCAATAGCAAGACACTAGTCATCAAGATGCTGAAAAATAAAATAGAGAGACAAAAAAAAAATGAGCTTTTTTCTTTATGAGGATTCTCAATCTCTCTGTGTCCTGATCTTGAGAGAAAATTATCGTTGTATTCCAACTTTTTCTAAAGTTTAGCGGATTCGTAGAATGCCTCTGTGCGGAGACGTAGCCCAGGTTTGGATGAACTTCGTTAACAAATTTTCTGGCGTGTTCTTCTATTTTTGTTCTTTTATTATTATATTTTACTTGGGAATTGTTTGTGAGTGTTATTTTTCTAGAATCAACATTCGATTTTGTAACAACCATCTTATTATCCTCATCATTCACGGGAATCAATCTAATTGTGGCAACATAGGACTTGATCCCAATATTGCTATACATGACCTCATAGCTGAAGCACTTTTCACTAGGGTCCATCATGAGGAGCCACTCAGTGACCCACTTGATCTTCGACGGGTCTGAATCGTTGCCGGATGTGGTGGAGGCAACGTATCGAACGAGACCAGGCTGGCCTGGGACGCCCTTAACTTGGTGGCAAGTGTCAATGGAGGGAAGCAACTTGTGGATATTACAAAAATCCACCAAGAATGGCCATGCTTGGTTTGGTGTTGGTCCTTTCAGCTCAGCAGCGAGCTTGGCTTCCCATCTTGGTTAGGTTTCTTCTGCCATTGAGAGAGAGAGAGAGAGAGTTTATGGCAAAGATGGAGACATTTATTAGATAAAGCCCAAACATGTGGTGCTAAATTCCCCTTCTCTTTGTATACAATTCATTTTAGATATTCATGCTTTGAAAATTATAATTTGTCCCCCATTGAGTCAGAGGGTTGGTTGGTAAAATCTATTTTTGTTTCGTGGAATAAAAAATTTTGTTATTTTGTTTTGGAGAACAAAAAAAGAATATAAACGTGTTTGGTAAAACTTTTGTTTTCAGGAACAAAAAATCTATGTTTTTGTTCTCAGGAATAGATTTAGAACATAAATTAAAAAAGTAGAAAAAAATAGCTTATTGTTCCCGGGAACAATTTCTAGAATCAATTTTTCTCTTTTATTTTTTCTTCTCTTTTCTTCGACTCTTTATTTTCTTCTTCTTCTTCTTCCTTTTGGCCAATCGCCAGCCTTGGCCATAGCCGGCGCCTGCGCCGGCAACCAGCCAGATGAGGGCCGGCAACCTCGCCGAAGTGTTGTCGGCCCCCGAAGACACCAAGCCACGGCAAGGCTTGGCCTCACCAGGGTAGGGTGAGGCCGACCTCTCGTCGGCCGGCGCAAGGCTCAAGGTGAGGTGGACCTCGCATCGCCTGGGCGAGGTCGAGCCTCATGGTGGCTTGGCAAGGCTCCAACGAGTTCACCGGACCTTGCCCAATTGATCGCCGACTACAACCGCTGCCATGGTTGGCAACCAGCCATAAAGGAGGAAGAAGGAAAAAAAAATTAAAAGAAAGAAAAAAAAGTAAAAATATAATAAAAATATTTAAAAATTAAAAGAACCAACAAAATTATACTATTTTATCAAACGCATTTCTACCAAGCGCGCTCTTATACTAAAAAATTGTTCCTAAGAACAGAAAAAAAAAAAAAAAAATGCCATTTATCATCAAAAATTGTTTCTTGGAATAGAATCATTACCAAACGCACCCTAACTAAATTTAGGAAATTGTCATTCAAATCTATTCTGGCGGCATACACATACATGTCAAAGTCAATAACTTAATAGCTATCATGAAATTTCTATTTATCCACTGGCGGTCTCTAGCATGTTTCCCAACTATTATATTAGCCGAGTATTTTCATCTTTTTTTTTCTTAGTAACTATTTTACAAGTTATACCGTTTTCCACAAAAGAAAACAATTCAATTGCTAACATTTTCATCATGTTTACAACTTTGCATACATGGTTTTATAATTATTTGGAAACTCGAGGGACTTGGGAGACTATGGTAATATTTTCTTTGCTGACTAATTAATTATTTTCATCATAAGTGGAAGCTTCCATGTAATATGAGGGAAAATTATCCAAAAAGTCTTAAATTTATCCATTTCAATTTGGCAAAATTAGTTCTAAACCATTTTAAAAAATTGTCAATGTGGTCTAACCAGCCAATTTTGGTAAGAAAGTTGCATCCGATGTGGCATAGCTTACACTGAGAGGAAATTTTAGGGGTTTGCCAACCACCGCTGAGGCTCAACAAGCCCCACCAGCCATTGGGCAAGGGTCTGTGAGCACTCACTACCCAATGGGTGAGGACTCCCACGACTACCGCCCTTGCACGTGACTAGCAAGGGCCGCGAGCCTGCATCTAGTTAGCCACATGCTAGGGCAGCGAACCCTCGCTTGATGGCCAAGGTGGTCGTCGGGTCTTGGCTGGCCCTTAATAATAAATAATAATAAAAACAAAGAAATTAATGAAAAATTCCAGAAATTTTTCAAGTCCATGGTATCAATTTTTCACTAAAAATTAGTTCAATAGACTAATTTGACAAAAAGGTTAAAAATTAAATTGACTAAATTGAAATATTTAGAAACTTTTAAATAATTTTTCCTATAGCGGGATTGAAAGTCAAGCTCCCTTGAGATACAGATAAATAATTGGGACAATTCAATTTGGAAATAATATCGGACGTACTTTTCAACTTCGAATGGGTTTTGGACAGGAAGAGGTGGAGGATGATCAGATCGGAGCATCGCGATGGGTGCTCCAGTCCCATCCATCTGCTGATATCTTTCTATCATCGATGGGTTAAAAGATATTGGTGGCTGGTAATTATTCCAATTGATAGGTTTTGGCTTTGTGCTCTCGACTGTTCACTTATCGGTTTGATTTGATTAAAGGAAAAGGGTTTTGAAGAAGTTCGATTCCTCTTTTCCCAGCTCAAGACCTTCAAAATTGGAGTTAGCTTTGATGACTACGATGCGACTTGATGAGAGGGCCGATGCAGGTATTGGCGGCCGTAGTGGACGGAGGCCCATCTATGGCGTCTAGCACCGGCGACGGTCGATGATGGCGACAGAGAAACGATTGAAATAAGCCACGCAAATACGATGTTTCAGTCTCCTACAATCGTCGTCAGAAAATTTGATTGCCTGAACCTCGAATGCGATTGCGCTTGTTGGAGCTTTCAAGGCTGTGTGGTCCACTTTACCGATGAAAATACGAGCACGACCGGACCACAAACACCGCACTCCTCTCTTACATGAATAATTGCCTTCACATGAAAACGACGCGCCTGAAGAAAAAACAAGCTAGCAAAGACTTTGCGTCACATCACAGAGATGGAATCCTCCATCTTCCTACCCATGCCTTGCAACCCCACCTCATATTTCCTCACCAAATCTTCCAGCACCAACCCTTCCACCGGGTCTACGGTGAATGACCATTCGATCGTGCACCCGCCTTCGCCGTCTCCGTCACCAGGGATGACTCTGACTGTCGACGCATATGAAGTGAACCCGTTGTTAGAGTCGACCATCTCGTAGTTTAAGCTTCGTCCGGGCGGATCTACACCGACGAGTCGCTCCTTGGACCACTTGATGGGGCGATTCTTGCCGGGCTCACTTGTGCCTCCGGACGAAATGGAGAAGCCGGCGCAGTATCGCACGCAACCGGGCTCGCCGTTCTTGCCGTGGATGCCATAGCAATCGGATAGGCCTGGGAACCATTTGTGGAGGTTGAAGAAATCCACGAAGAGTGGCCAGATCTGGTCTGCACTGGCCTTTGCGACTCTGGTAGAGACCTTGCCTTCCCACTTGTGACCTGATTGGGACTCCGTTTGATCCATGTTTTGGTGCTCCTTTTTTATGCCAAAACATGTATGAAGAGAGAGTAAATACACTGCTTATTTATACACACAGATATATATTTTATTCATAGCAAGATGATTAATAAAATTTCGAATGAGCAGGAGCAGGTAGAGAAAGCACATTTGGCATCGACTGATCTATCAAGGGCAACAATTTTAATGTTCGACCGAAATCGAGTAATAAATTATTCAGGCAAGAAACCTACAAAGTGCTTTGTCGTGGTTGTCGACGTAAGCAGTAGGGGGGGTTCAGTTGTCTAGCTTAATTTACGTATTAAATGTAATATCGCTTTCAAGAAAGTTGTCTTCACCGAAATTTAACTTTATGGTGTTAGACTTTTTATTTATTTATTTCGGTGAGTACAAGAGTGTACAAAATGTCTTTGTTAAATTAGACGAGGGAAACGAAACATGAAAATAATATTGTTATGTTTTCAACAGGAGAATTTTTCTTTTTCCGTGTATTTTTCTAAAGAGGTTGGAAATATAAAAATATTGGTAAAAAAAGCCCCACGAAGGACCTCGTACCTTGGACAGCCCAACCCTCGACAGGATGAGCCACAAAAGACCACTCAATCATGCACCCAACCATCTTACCATTCCCATCATTCATGGGCATCACTTTAATTGTGGCAACATAGGACTTCAGCCCAATATTTTTGTCCAAGACCTCATAGCTGAAGCACTTCTCTCACTAGGGCCCATCATGAGGAGCCGCTCATGGCCCACGGGATCTTCAACAGGTCTAAGTCGTCCCTGATCGTGGTGGAGGCAATGTACCGGACAAGCCCAAGCTGGCCCGGGATGCCCTCGACTCGGTGGCACGTGTCGAGGGTGGGAAGCAACTTGTGGATGTTGCAAAAGTCCTCCAAGAGTGGCCACACTTCGTCCGGCGTTAGCTCTCTCAGCTGACCTTGCCTTTCCATCTTGGTTGGGTTTCTTCTGTCACTGAGAGAGAGAGAGAGAGAGAGAGTGTGTGTGTTGTTGGGTTTATGGCAAAGATGGAGGCATATATTAGATGAAGCCCAAACATGAGGCAGCTAGATTCCCCTTCTGTTGGCGTGGCTAGATTCCCTTTTATCTTGGTATACAATCAAACAAAGGAAAAAAGGAGTGAGACAAAGTTTTAAAGCTTCTAAATAAAATGAATGCGTATGATTGTAAGATCATTACGATTAATCAAATCAAGCGGAAACACGAAGTTGAAGTAGGAGATAACTTGTTCTTACATTCTGTGACCGTGAGGGAGAAGCATCTGGCTTTGTGCAGAGCCCAAGTGGCCCGGTAGTCCATGCATAGATGTTTTCAGAACTGTGAATACTCAGTGGCGAAGAAAAGTCAAATCATAAATGTTAAAAATTAAAAGGTTAATATTACGAAAAACTCGAATTAATATATGTGACAAGTTTATCATATATCCAAACTGGTATACCTTGTGACGAATTTATCCTCCACTAGTTTCCATTGAATTTTACCAGAAAATTAATGACACATAACAGTTGACAAGTGTCATCTCCTTGACCGAAGGAGTACTGAAGAAGCTTTCATTTTCTCTTAACGTTAGTGCGAAAAGAGTTATCCCTAATTGATTAGTGATTGGGGACTTCTAGCATTGGAGACATGTCTCTCATTGATTCAACCACCCAAGTTCATTCCCAATCATTAATGAAGTCTTTCGTTATAATAGAGAGTTTCTTCCAAAACCTCGCACAACATTAAGGGAGCTATTGGAAGGTGACTAAGGGCCTGTTTGTTTATGTTTCTTTTTTTTGTTTTTAAACACTTTTTTTTTTTTTTTTGTTCCTGGGAACAAAAAGGAACAGTAAACGCATTTGGGTGCATTTCCTTTTTTGTTCTTTTGTTCAGAGGAACAAAAAAGAAAACGAAATAAGAAACACAAAATTTGTGTTTCTTATTTAAAACACATATGAGAAACACATCTGAGAAACACAAAATTTGTTTCTATTTTCTTCTTCTTTTCTCTTTCATCGGTCGCCGGCCTCGCCATGGCGGCGACCGCCGACGAGGGCGGCGGCCTCGCCCGGCCACGGCGAGGCTCGCCGGCCCCCCTTGCCGTCCGGCGAGGCCGAGGCTCGCCGTAGGCCGGGCGAGGGTCGGCCTTGCCTTGGCTGGGCGAGCTGGCGGTGGCTCGGCGAGGCCGAGCCTCGCCGGCCGCTGGGCGAGCTTGGCCTTGTCGGATTTGGGCGAGCTCGAGCTCGCCCAGCCAAGGCGAGACTGACCTCGCGCGGCCGAGCCTCGCCGGCCCCAGGGGCGAGCTTGGCCTCGCCGAATCGGGCGAGATCGAGCTCGCCTAGCCAAGCGAGGCCACCGGCCAAAAGAAGAAAAAAAAAGGAAAAAGGAAAAATAAAAGAAATAAAGAAATTATACAAATTTACCAAACGTGTTTTTGTTTATTTTTATTCCCGAACAAATTTACCAAACGCGTTTTTTGTTCAAAAATTGTTGTTCCGGAACAAAAACACTTTTTCTATTTACATTCCCTGGAACAATTTTTAAACAGAAATGCAAACAAACGCACCCTAAAACACCAAAAATGGGGACTACCTGAGCTAATGATGGAGGGAGTGCTAACCATGTTAATTATATTTTTTTGAAATAGCAATAAAAGTGTTTACACTAGTATCCAAAAAGATATCTTTTAGTTCAAATTTTAGGTTTTATTTTCCATTTGTCACATGTGTACTGATTTTGTTTTTTCATGGTATTAGTCAAATTTAATAGAAGGTAAATTTGTTACACATATATCAATTTAAGGTTTTTGTGATCAAAAAATTAGTTTTGAACAAATTTATCACGTGTATACTAGTTTGGGATTTTTAAGATCAAAAAATTAGTTTATGGTAAATTTGTCACAGATGTACATGTTAATTTAGGGTTTTTCGTAATATTAACCTAATATTAAAACATTAAAAAGTAAAAATCACTGTAGCTAGACTAAATCTCGTGCAATTTTGTCAATGCAAACTTATAGTTTTTCATCTTTAACAATAAAGTTGAGTGTGGGGAATGACGAAATCAAAAAACTAAAATTACACTTCTTCCTTTAACTAAAACTCTTCAAATTAATTATGAAAGTGCAATCAAGTCATAAATTTTATATTTAACGTAATCCAGTACTTCTATCAGCTCCGTTCAATGTAAACAATGGAAACACTTACATGATAATTTTAAATAATTTTCTACGATATGTGATGCTATGTGGTATTTATTTAGTGCTATGATAGAAAGAAGTTGAAAAAAAAAAGTGAGAGAAAACAATAAACCAAATTTGGGAAAGAAAATTAGGAGTCGAGTGAGGGGGTATGCCGATGCAACGAAAGAATGATAAGGAAGAAAGGAAAATATTTTGCCAAAAAAATAAAATAAAAGGATGTTCTTGTAGGAACAATCAAAACTTGCATATTGAAATATCTTTAAAAGGGTTTTCGAGGAGAAAAGGTGGAGTAAAATCGGAGCATCACGATGAGTGCTCCCATCAATCAGTCGAATTCTCTCTATCTACTGATATCTTTCCATCATGGATGGCTTCACCACATAATCAATAGGTTTTAGCTTTCTGCTTTCAAATGTTTGATTTTGTTTTGATCTGATTAAAGGAAAGGGAATTTGAAGAATTTCCATTCTTCTTTTTTCCATTTTAAGATGATAAACCTAAGTGTGTCCTCTGATGAATGCGAGAAGACTCGATGAGAGGGCAAATGCAGGTGGTGGTGGCTGCGTCGGCCACAGTGGAGGCTGGCCCATCTATTGAGGCTAGCGGCACCGGGTGGTGGTGGTGACCCTCCTCAAGGAAGAGAGAAAAAGAAAGAAGAAAAGCAACACGATGAATAATAAAAATAAAACAAAATAATCCTTGTAAAGGATGCCTAGTAGAGAGAAACGATTGAAATAATCTACATAAGTGTTTTTAGTCGTCAAAAATTAATGACCAGGTGAAAAAATTTGATTGCACATTTTTATTAATTTCAAGATTGATTTTACTTTTATTACACATTTTTTATTAAATTGCGTCTTTTATGTTAATAATGGCCTTTAATTAGAAGGCCGTGTATGAAGAAAGGAAAAAGAGAACAAAAAGGAGTAGCATCACAGTAATGGAAGCCCCAAAACCGACACAAAACAAACGAGGATATACAAAATCAAACACTGTAGTTGTCAGCTCATTTTATTCCCAAATGAATCCTCCATTTTCTTAGCCATACCTTGTAAACCCACCTCATATACTTTGCTCACCAAACCCTCCAATACCCATCCTTCCACAGGATTGACCACAAATGACCACTTGATCTTGCACCCACCTCCACCTTCTCTATCTTTAGGGATAACCCTAACTATCGGCCAGTATGAATTGAACTCGATGTTAGTGTCGACCCTCTTGTAGCTTTAAGTTTTATTCGACCATATGACCAATCACTCATTGGATAAGTTGATCGGGCAATTCTCACCATGTCGTCAGTGCCTTCGGACAAGAGGGAGAAGCCAACGCATTATCTCACGCAACCCAGCTCGCCATTCTCATCGTGGATCCCGTGGCAATCAGATAGGCCCGAGAACCATTTCTCGGGGGAAAAGTGGCCATATCTAGTCTACAAGTAGAGATCTAGCCTTCCCTTTTGTGACCTAAATGGGACTCCATCTGATTCGTGCTTTAGTAACTCCTTTTGTGCCAGAATATGCATGAAAAGAGAGCAAATAGAGAGCTTGTAAATGTAGACTTTTGGGAAGGTACGAGAATCCCCACGTGGTACTTAACTATGAGTTAGGTAGTTGCCGCTGTCATTAGTCTCTTTAGGACAATTAGTCTCATGCTCCGGTGTGGTTGTTAACTTTAATTTAGATAATTAGAATGTAAAAATAGTATTTAAGTAGACTTGAGAAGTAGGGGTTTCAGTTCTCTCGCTGAAATTTTTCAAAAAAAAAAAAAAAAAAGGTATTTTTCCCGGAAATCTAACTTCCTGTTGTTCTGCCCAAAAAATAATAATAATAATAATAATAATAATCTAACACCACGACTTTTTTTTTTTTTTAGTGCAAGGGGTATAAATATGTTTTTGACAAATGGACACCCGACAAAGATCCTGAAGGGTAGACCCGAGATACTGCCTAACCCGAGAACCCATCCATAAAGTTAAAATGTCTATTTCCAAATCATAATTTAAAAAAAAAATACAAGGAAAATACTATTCCATTTTCGAATGGCGGGTTTTTCTTTCCATACTAGTGAAATTTTGGAGTTAGTGAGTGTAAAAATATATTGGTAAAAAACATTACCGACAACCTGAATTCCTGATAACTTATTAGTAACTTGGTGATACTTTTATGAAGTTATCGACTCTTTTTGTACAATATGGAAATTACCAACTTTTCTAATATTTTATTAACTTTTATTTATCTATTTTACCAATGCCTTAGATTTACCAACTCTTGTCTAAATTTACCAATGTCTATCTGATTGAATAGCCAGCTTTATTAAAATCTATGATTTGTTTTATTATTTTCCTATATAAAGTTAAGCACCTTATTTAGTGCTAATCTATGCCTTGAATTTAAGCCTGCAGATGCAACTCCCAGGTAGAAGTATTGGCTGTATTTTGAATGTCCTTTGATTGGAACATTATCTCCGAGCAAATTTAGTGGAGTCCAAAACTTGATTAAGCTTGATCTTACATTAAATATAAAAAGAAGAAAATCCAAATTTCCCAGTATGAGTCGTCAATTCGCAGAACAACACAAACAATTTTTTTCTTGGTTCGTACACGTCAGAGCAAACAATAAGAGTCTTAAGGTTTTCTCTCTATGGCTTTTTTGGGAGAGTTCTTTGTAAGAGATTATGCGATAAAAATTGCAGGTTTGTTTTCATTGTTATATGAATTGGACTAAGAAACACTTGAGAACGATTGAGCGATTGAGCAAGTATAATATTGTAAATCTCCTGATTCAAAATGGATTTTTTTTTTTGCGGGTGACTCTCTTTAGGGAGTACATATTGATTTCAGATTAAATCATATAAATTACTATTGTCCTTTTTGTTCCTTATTGATTTCTTTGATATTTTATTTTTGTTACATTAGGTTTTAATTGCAAGATCAATTAACTTCCATTAACAAATGGAACAAAGTCATTATGGAAATTGGAGCAACATGAGATGGTGAACAACTAATTTGATTTACTTATACTAGTAAATTGGCTTCTGAAGGAGCAAAAAGCTAGCTTAGCTGATACGGACAGTGAAAGTCAATTGTCATAACGAGCACATGGGATCAAAATCGCTTCATCAGGCTGGCATAAGATTTTTGGAAAAGGGGGACTAGCTACATCTATACTTATAACCTAACTTATATATTAAAAAAAGAAAAAATTCAGCATATAGAAATTTCGCAAGAGATGACCCTACATAATTAATTGAAAAAATTTAACCATCAATACGCATATAAAAAGTCAGGGAAAAAAACAGGATGAAGCAAAGAAAAAGGAAATTCATGCTGAGATTAGATTTCCAAGAAATTCAAAACATGACCTTAAGATATCAAACACAACCTTACTGAAATTATTAAAAGCATGCATAGTCAATCAACAGGAGGAATCGCATCTTTCTCAATTCACCCACTAGTTTCTTGAATTGCACTTTCTATCTTCTTGGCCATAGATTGGAGGCAAAAATCAAAGAAAGACTTCATATCTTGGAGCCCCCAAGCCTCAACAGGATCAGCCACAAAAGACCACTCAATCTTGCACCCGACCATCTTACCATCCCCATCATTCATGGGCATCACTCTAATCGTGGCAACGTAGGACCTGAATCCAAGATTGTTGTCCAATACCTCATAGCTGAAGCACTTGTCACCAGGGTCCATTGTGAGGAGGCGCTCATTGGCCCACTTGATCTTTGACGAGTCTGAATCATCGCCAAACGTGGTGGAGGCGACATACCGGACAAGGCCCGGCTGGCCCAGGACGCCCTCAACTTGGTGGCACGTGTCGAGGGTGGGAAGCAACTTGTGGAGGTTGCAGAAGTCCGCCAAGAATGGCCACACTTGGTCTGGTGTTGGCCCTTTCAGCTCAGCAGTGAGCTTGCCTTCCCATCTTGGCTGGGTTTCTTCCGCCATTGTGAGAGAGAGAGAGAGAGAGAGAGAGAGAGAGAGAGTTGTTAGGTTTATGGCAAAGAGGAGATACTTATTAGATGAAAGCCTAAACATTGGACAGCTAGATTCCCTTTCTCTAGATTCCTTTCTCTTGTGGTAACTATGTTCCCTTTTTCTTGTTATACAATCAGAACAAACAAAAAAGGAATGAGACAAAGTTTATAAAGATTTCCAATTAAAAATGGAATGTGTACTATGTTATCGTAAACTCAGTCCACTGCTTTCAAAATATTACAAGATAAGAAACCCAACATTGATTCTAACGTTTTCTCTAATTCATATAAGAGTCGGAGCACAACCAAAATATTCGCATAAATAGCAATCCAAGATTGATTTAATATGTCCATCGGTAGTTTAAACTTTGTTGTCAATATTTATTGCTTGAGATTCTTTCTAAAGTTTATATCTACAATTCTAATATGTCGTTGTTTTCTGCAAATTATTCACTGTCGCCGCCCTCCTTCTCTTTTCTCGCATTCTCTACTCACCAACAGTAGTCCCCATTTCTATCTAATTAAGCAGACACATCGTTGCTTTTTCTTCCCTATATTTTGTGACCGGGCGAGAAGCATTTGGCTTCTTGCAGGTAAATAAGGAGCCTCCTCAAGTAAAAGGCTAATTTCTGGTCAAGACTCGAAATTTAGAAAATAAAAATAGATATGCAAAAAAACTTTGACGCAATTTTCAACGGTCTAATTGCCCGTGCGCAGATGTTTCAGAACTAGGAATACTCATCGGTCAATAAGGGTGTGTTTGTTAACGATTCGTTAGGGAATAAATTTTGATTAGAAATGATTCTTTTTTATTCTATTTAGGAAATAGATTTTAAGCATTTTAAGCCGTTTGGCAACCGTCTAAAATTTCGATTCGGAATAGAATTGCATTTGGTATCGTGCTTTCATCGATTCTATTCCAAATCAATTTCTTTTAATTTTTAAATACTTTTTATATTTTTTTCCTTTTTTTTCTTTCCTTTTTTCTCCTATTCTTCTTCTTCAAGCTAGTCATTGGAATGACGACCAGCTAGACGAGGGCCAACAATCTCACCGGAGCATCACCACCCTCGATGAGGCTGGCCCTCGTCAGCTAAGCCTCGTCGATGGCCAGGCCGGCCTCACCGAGGCTAGGCGAGGCTTGCCTAGCCACTGGCAAGGCTAGGCAAGGCCCGCCTAGCCAACAATGAGGCCCCCCTGGCCATTGGTGAGGCTCGGCCTCACCAGATCTAGTGAGGCCAAGCCTCGCTAGTGGCTGGGCTTGCCTCCGGCGAGCTCACCGGACCAATTGCCAGCGATCGGCGATGGTAGCGGCAGTAGACAACAACAATGGCGGACGATAGTGGTGGTGGCAACAGACGGCAATAGTGGCAGATGGCGATGGCGGTGGCTGCAGACAACGGCGGCGGCGACGAACGGCGAACGGCGAACGGCGGACGGCGACGGCGGACAGCGACGGCGGCGGCGAACGGCAACCGCGGATGGCGGTTGATGAAGAAGAAGAAGAGAAAATGGAAAAGAATAATTGGTTTTGATTCTTAAATTTGTTCGAGGAACAAGAATTGACCTTTTTTTTTATTCTTGATTGTTTCAAAGCTATTTCCGGGAACAAAAATTTTACCAAATACGATTCTACGTTCCCAAACTACGCCTATAAACAAAAAAAATCGAATCGACTCACTATTGGAATGGTTATCAAACAGGCACTAAAAGTCAAATCTTAAAAGTTAAATTTATTAGAAGGTCAAAAGTAGAAGTCCCTCTAGATCAATTAAATTTCTCTTTAATTCTATAATATGTGGCAATGTCTGGAATTAGGTAAGGTCAGTAAAGAAAAACAAACAAAGATGGGGTGTGAAACCATGTCAATTTTAAATTCACACGAGTTTGTGTATCCCTGAAACCTTTAGATTATTCTTTAGCTAAAACCTATTAATTAGTGTAATCAAGTACTTCTATTAGCTCTATTCAATATAAGTAACGGAAATACTATGTGATATTTTTTTATATTTTTCTATTACTTATATTGTTAATGTGGTGTCCACTTAGTGCCATGTCAGAAAAGAAGCTGAAAAATAAAAATAAAAATAAAAAGCAAAAGGCCAAATTTGGAAAAAAAAATAAGGGGAAAGAATTTTAAGGAAGAAGGGAAAAATTCGAGACAAATTAAAGGAAAAGGATTTTTTTTTTTTTTTTTGATATTCGGGATGCAACCTGGCGCACGTTGCGGGTGCTCACGACTACCGCTGACTCGACAAGCCAACAGAGACCACCGACTATATCTGGAGAGAGACTAGCACAAGATTCCACCACCATGGCCCATCACTTAAGACATGTTAGCAATGCGAAGATTCGAACCCATTCCCTTGATGCTGAGATGGTAGAGCCAAACCAACGCAACTGTCCACCGGTGGGTTAAAGAGAAAAAGATGTTCGTATGGCATGAATCATAGTGGCTAGGGCGGTGATGGCGACTTTGTTCAAGGAAGAGGGAAAAAGAAAAATGAAAATATAGAACAATTAACAATTCTGATAAAAAATTTGATTGCACAAATTTAGTAATTTTAAGATTGATTGCACTTTTACTGTAAATTTTAGAATATCTCATATACTTACGCATGACGACACAAGCATCATCTATTGATGAACACTCCGTATCTTTTACATTGGTAATAGTCTTTTATTACAAGGACGTGTGTGTAGTTAAAAAAGGACAAGAGGGAGTTGTATCGCAGCAATGAAAGGCCCAAAACATTTATAAAGCAGGACATGTAAAATCAAGGACTACGGTTATCGGCCAATTTAATTCCCAAACGAATCCTCCATTTTCTTAGCCATGCCTTGTAAGCCCACCTCATACACTACCCTCACCAAATCCTCCAACGCCCACCCTTCCACCGGATCAACGGCGAACAACCACTTGAGCTTGCACCCTCCTTCACCTTCTCCATAGCTAGGGATGACCCTGACCGTGGATAGGAATGAAGTGAACCCAATGATATTGTCCACCATGTCGTAGCTTAAGTTTCGTCCGATCGGATCTATACTGACCAATTACTCATTGGCCCAATTGACGGGGGTGGTTCTGCCGGCATCGTTAGTCCACAGCCGGACATGCCATTCTCGCCGTGCATGCCATGGCAATTAGATAGGCCTAGAAGCCATTTGTGGAGGTTGAAGAAGTCCATGAAGAGTGGCCATATCTGGTCTACATTGGCCTTTGTGACTCTAGCAGAGACCTTGCCTTCCCACATGTGACCTAATTGGGACTCCATTTGATTCTTGTTTTGGCACTCTTCTTTTATGCCTACAGATACATGAGAGGAGAGTTAATAAGAGAGCTTACAAACATAGAACTTTGGGGAGTGTACAACAATCTCCAAGTGGCAATTAATTGTGGGTTGGGAAATTACTCTCAGTCGTGACATGATGACGGGTACAATAATATTTAATAAATTACAGCTCTCAGTCATGACATAATGAAGAACAACGCTTTCATATCTTTTACCAACTATTATTTTCCTTTTTTATTTGGAGGAGGGGTCGCTATAGGGGCATATGAACACGTTCAAACAAGTTACAGCATTTCTTGTCTGTGTGTGAAGAGGCATATTATGGATGTGGCATGGGAACCATTTAAGCTCTTTCTCTTTCCGCGCCAAGCCCGTTCCACATGGACCAAAAAATTAGATCCGACTTAAAATAAAAAAAAAAAATTGGGCCTAGGTTGGGCCATTGGGGCCATTTAACGGCTACACCGACATCTCCATTTATATTTTTAACAGCAAGACCAATCGAACAAAATATTGCATAGTTTAGGGACCAAGTTGCAAAAAAGAAGAAAAGGGTGGAGGGGCGTGATTGAACATTTTGAAAAAAGTCAAGGACATCTTGTGTGCCTTTATTCTGAAAAGACTAAAAAAAAGAGTTGATAGCTAAAAGAAAAATAAACTTATGAAGTAACTTAAATGAGAGTTGGTAACCCAAAATTAGTTGATAACTTAATAAAATAAAAATTGACAACTCCTAATTAAAGATGGTAGTTTCTGAAAATTTGAAAAATTCAAGGTGTTCCTAAGATATGCAAAGAAAAATTTGCAAATGACATAAAATATTTGAAAGTTTAAAAATGTCAAATAAATATCAATAAGAAACTCAAATGAAAGTTATTGATCCACTACCATGTGGTAATCTAATGGAAGAAAAATTAATAAGTCATGTTAATTTAGTTTTGTGATCCCTAGAAAGAGTTAGTGAATGCAAGCAGTTGCTGACCCAGGTAAATACATATTGGTAACTCAATAAAGAAGCTGATAAGATATAAAATAACATTTAGGTGTTAGTAAATAACTCATATGAGAGTCGGTAACTTAATATGACTATTGTTGGCAAATTACTATAATTTAGGTTGGTAATTTTATATAAAAATTAGTAAATCTGAACCATTAGTAAGTTATGTAAATAAAAGTTTGTAAGTTAGTGCCAAAATTGCTAATTTGCAAACTATAAAAACGTTAGTAATATCTTAAAAAGGTTTGTAAGTTACCAATAAACTATCTGGAAATAAATAAAAATAACTATCAGTTGTTATATTATCAACCGAACTAACGGCATTTTGCCCTACTTCGCGCCCAAAAATAACGGTTGAAATGGAGTCAAAAGGACTCGGCCTCGCTCTCACAGGCTCACCCTGCCCACTTCATCTTCTCTTCGCTAAAGAAACCAAGAACGACTTCAGCCGAAAGGAAGACTGAATCATCCGATTCAGAAGAGATAAATTTCTCAGCTTTCCAGTTCCAAGAAAATCCCAACGCACACATCTTGCAGTTGTTCATTGGAAGGACAAGACTGGGGAAGAAGAAGAAGAAGAAGGTGAAGAAGAAGAAAGCGGCTTCCGAATGATCGATACTATTTTATAAACAAGAGATAGCGATGGATGAGTTTATTACTCAGGTAAGTTACATAGGAATTCAGGGACTCGAAGATGAGGGCCACAGCAACTTTCCTCCAATTCCAGTGGAGGTGCGTGATTTTTCTCAAAAATGTTTAGATATTTCGTTCTTTTGGTTTGACTAAATCTTTCTGCATGTTTTCCGTGATTTTGATAGATAAAGAAAAGGAAATGACCAGCGAAGTCATCTTTGGTAGTTTGAACATTTCGGGTTGTTCTTGTTTTTTTGTTTATGACTGAATGAGAAACTCAATTCAAAAGAGAAAAGAAAAGGGAAACGTTCATCTAATTTGGATTGATAGCTATAACCCCAATTGGCGGAATGCAGTATGTTAGTGGATAATCTTCAAGGGAGTTTCTGGCTATTTTCGAGGAAATTACTGCTCTGATTTAATTATCACAGAATAACACTTTAGGTCATCAACTACTTTTGCCCTATTTGGAATTCATGCATCCCCAAAGACTCTGTTACTGATCCATAGTTGTAAAAACTTTTTGTTAAGTGCAGTTATGTCGATTATTTTGCCATATGCAAGCGTCGAGTACACCATTCTGAAAGTTTTACTGTCTCAGGTCCAGATTGATGATTCTCCAATATACAGAATAGAAAGACAACTGGGTATGGGAGCTACTGGGCTAGTATGTGTGGGTCGACCAATCGGTCCTTCAACTTCCGGTGGTCAAACTGGTTTACATGCAGAGGAGGTACTGCCTTGAATCTCTAACTCATTTTTCAGTTTTGTAAAGTCAATTTATGCTTTACTGCTAAGATAATCAGTACAACACTATCTAGGTAGCAGTAAAGTTTCAGCGGAAACATCCCAGCAAAGCCGACGTTCCTTATGAGTGGAAAGTTTATGAGTGAGTCGCTAAAAATGTTTCCACGTTCGTTTTGTTTACATTTGATTCTAGCAAATGAACTTTTATCAGTTATACAAATCTCACATCCACCTTTTACTGCATGTTGTGCAGTGATCTGGGCGAAAATCATGGCATACCACTGCCACGGGTGCATTATAGGGGGGAAAAAGGTGGCTATGACATCCTGGTATGTGCAATTCCCTTCGAAAAATGATTACAAATTTTTCTCAGATGCTTTAAGTCTTCGATGATCTGCCTCACATATGCAGGTCATGGATTTGCTTGGACCGAGTTTACAAGTTCAGTTGGTCAAAACCATCCATCGTATGTTCCCTTGTGAAGTGTTTACTCTATGATTTCTCTTTTAAATTTGAATGTTGTATCGTGTTATGCGTCTTTGAAATATTGACTCTTACCTTTTCTATTATTTCAGCATGCCATTGGCGTCAGTTGCTTGTGTTGCGGTTGAGGCAATCTCTATTCTTGAGAAGCTGCACTCTAGAGGGTAATGGATGGTGGTCGTCCGACCTTGTTTCTGCTTTTCAATGTCTATCAGGGTTCCCTCTATCGAAGTATAGAGTCAATTTCAAAAACCAGAGTCTTTTCTTGGCAGGTACATACATGGGGACGTAAAACCTGACAACTTTTTGCTCGGTCCTCCAGGAACTCCTGATGAGAGAAAATTGTTCCTGATTGACCTTGGATTAGGTTATCTGCAGTTGCATATACAGGTCTATATCGTAAGAGACAGAAATTAGAATACAATCTGTCTCATTGTTGTTTCATCATTGGCAGCTGTGAGATGGCGAGATCGTTCTAGCAGTTCACATATTAGGTACCATCAATATCCAAACCGTTTCAGGTGGGTCCAAGTGGTTTTTATCATCTTCGCACAATGCCCTGTCCAATGAGCCTCCGCTCACACATATACAACAAATTAACTATTTGCTGCAGAGGAACGCCTCATTTCGCGAGCGTGCATGCTCATCTTGGTAGAGCAAGTAGCCGAAGAGATGACCTGGAGTCCCTGGCATACGTGCTCCCATTCCTTTTCCGCGGCCATTTGCCTTGGCACGGATTTCAGGTTTTGATGTGCTTAAAACCAGGAAGATGATTTTCAACCTTACAGATGAATATGCCTTCTTAATCACTGCAGCTGTTTCAGGTGGACAATACGCCTATGCTTATATGCAGGAGAAAGATGGGCACTCCTTTGGAAGCTCTTTGTCACTCTTGTCCTCCGCCTTTCCTGCAATTCGCTGAGTTTGCAGTAAATTTGACATTTGATGAAAATCCAAACTATGCAAGATATATTTCTCTTTTCCGTGGGCTAATTGATCAAAACCCATACGTTTGGCCTGTGAATGCTGATTCTGCTCGTGAGGTACCACCTTATGTGTCTTTTGCAGTTTCTCCAGAAACAAGATGTTTGTTAAATTCTCTGATCGGACCTCTTTCTCTATGTGAGCAATGTCTTTCTCTTTGTTTTGACATGCATTTGCCAGTCGAAAGGCGACATGCTACCAAAGAGCTCACTAGCACGAAGGGGGTTGAGGAGATCACGATGGATAAGCATTTTCCACACACATCCACCCATGAGGCAATGGTGAGGGATTAGACTTACCACTAACAGTTCCTTCTTTTTCCGCACCTTGAGTTTGTTTTCAGATCACTATGCCTTGATTGTTGACTCTAATTGTCCTATGGAAGATAAAGATGGAGTGTTCATCATCTTATCCGCCTCTTTTTCTGGGTAGGACTTTCCACAATTTGGACAATGCGAGACTAACTTCGTGCATTTGGACGGCATATGCGGATGGAATGTATGTTAGCAGTGCGGCTTCACACTTGAATTTGTGGGCCGTGGTAATGGATTCTCGCACTGGCTTCACTCCTCAAGTTCATACTATTTCTCCCAGGTTTCTTCCCCAGGTTGCATTCGAGCTGCCTTTAATTGCACTTTCATCATGTACTGTAGCTCCCTGTAGTTCCACGTCGCTATTCTTTTAACAGATTGCATCAATTAAAAGAGGAATTCAACCTAAAAGAAACCAACAATACATCAAGCCCAATCGATGGGATTCCCAGTTGGATGTGACTGGACTGCTTATTTTTTGTTAATGAAGGACTGGATTAGGAGACTGTGGATGAGCAACTACCACATCACTGCAATCGCCGGAGCAGATAATGGTAGCACATTAGTTGTAATGTCCAAGGGTTAGTCAGTGAACGATGCTTTAATCTCTAATTCCAGCAACAGTTGTTGTACCTCATCGATTATATGAGCTCTTCTTCATTTTACTGAATTCAGGGCCTCAAAACTCTCAGCAATATTATCGCATCGCCGATACATTCCCTTACGGGTGGATTAAGAAGAAATGGGCACTTGGTATTTATGTCACAGCCATGGCCACTGCAGGAAATAACTGGGTAGTCATCATGTCCTCTGCCGCTGGATTTGTCCACCAGGTTCTCCATCCTTCTGTGGTTCCATTTTTTCTCCTTTCCCTGATTTCTCTTTCGAAGTGTCTAGAGCTGGAAAAATCAATCTGATTTGGTTTTTGCGCTGAAATTTAAGGTTGTAGAGCTAGATTTTCAGTTCCCATACGAGGCAATTCAAAAAAGGTGGAATCAAGGCTACTTCATCACTTCAGTTGCAGCTACTACAGATCAGGTAGCCGTTGTCTTCAGCATTCCAGAAGAAGTAAGAGGATCCCAAGAGGCATTCCTGACTCCACATTTTCCGGATAGAGTAGCTGCGGTGATTATTTAGGCCATTTTACAAGCATCTAACTTTTGGTTGCATTTGCTCTGATTCTATGAGATTCATATGGTCTGTTTCTCATCTTATGCAGGAGAGTCGGCATAGGAATTACTACGTGTCCCATCTTTGCTACAGCAGAATTGTTTCATGAACCACCAAGTATGGTGCATGCAATTACTGGCATCTTCACCAGTGATTGCCGCGTTTAACACGCATTCTTGCCATTTATTTCCTGACTTTAGGGGAAGCAAGGTTTAACAAGCCCCTGATCAATCATGTACAGCTATGAACCCACTTCCCCTGGTACTGTATAGAATTGAATACTGACCAATTCTTGTTTTCCTTGTATGCATGTCTGCGTTAAAGTTTTGCCCATTGTAGGCCGAAATCTGGTAACGAGAACGATGCAATCTGTGTCTAGGTTCTTTTTCTCCAATGAGAACGCTCTGCTGATCAATTACCTCGGAACTAGTCGAGACTTGCGTTACATAAAGCAATCTGCATGTAATCTGATAGAAAGAATCACATGCCATATGGAAAAATTTGGACTATAATTACAAGCCAAGTTGATACGAGTCTCAGAGAACGTGTTTATTAGAGTCCTTATCCGGATCTTAAAATCTTATGATTTAAGATCTGAACCTTAAGGAACTCTCCCGAGCTTAAATAGGATCTTGAGAGATATCCAAAGTTGATTGCTACCGCCGTTGGGACTCGACCTGGCTTGTTGATCTCTTTTGATTGGGGGTAAAAGTTGGTAAATCTGAGACATCAGTAAGTTATGTAAACAAAAATTGGTCAGTTACTACCAAAATTGCTAATTTGCAAACTATAAAAAGGTTGGTAATTATATAAAAATATTTTTAAGCTATCAATGAGTTACTTGGGAAAAAAAAAAAAAATCGCCTATCCTCAATTATCAACGGCTTTCTGCAAGTACCATCAACATTTATTGAAATTCACCGGCATGGCAACTTCAGAACTATAGAATTCAACGACGAAGCATGAAATCACTGAACCAAAATCAAAGGATGCAGAACAAAACCAGCGGGAGGGATGAATGAATAAACTATTCTTCTTGAAATAGCCCACCGTTTTTTTTTTTTTTTTTTTTTTTTTTTTTTTTTTTGGTGCTTTTTAAGCATTTAGGACGTCAACCGAATTAACGGCATTTTGCCCTCCTTCGCGCCAAAAAATAACGGTTGAAACGTAGCCAAAAAGGACTCGGCCTCGCTCTCACAGGCTCACTACTGCCCACTTCATCTTCTCTCTGCAAAGAAGCCAAGAACAACTTCAACCGAAAAGAAGACTGAATCATCCTATTCAGAAGAACGAAACTTCTCAGCTTTTCAGTTCTAAGAAAATCCCACACGCGCATCTCGCGGTTGTTCATTGGAAGGACAAGACTGCAGGAGAAGAAGAAGAAGAAAGCAGCTTCCGAATGGTCGATACTATTTTATAGACAAGATAGCCATGGATGAGGTCATTGCTCAGGTAAGTCGCCTAGGATATCTGGGACTGGAAGATGAGAGCGAAAGCGATTCTACTCCAATTCCAGAGGAGGTACGTGATTTTTCTTGAAAATATTTTTATATAATTACCATTTTATAAACAAGATAGCCATGGATGATTTCATTGCTCAGGTAAGTCGCATAGGATATCTGGGACTGGAAGATGAGAGCGAAAGCGACTCTCCTCCAATTCCAGAGGAGGTACGTGATTTTTCTTGAAAATATTTTTATATAATTACCATTTTATAGACAAGATAGCCATGGATGATTTCATTGCTCAGGTAAGTCGCATTGGATATCTGGGACTGGTAAGTCGAATAGGATATCTGGGACTGGAAGATGAGAGCGAAAGCGACTCTCCTCCAATTCCAGAGGAGGTACGTGATTTTTCTTGAAAATATTTGGATATCTTGTTTTTCGGTTTGACTGAATCTTTTCTGTGTGTTTTCCGCAATTTCGATGGACAAAGAAAAGGAAATGGCCGTGAAAGTCGTCTTCAATAGTATGCACATTAGATTGTTCTTGTTTTCTTCTTTATGACTGCATGAGAAGCTCAATTCGAAAGGGAAAAAAGAAAAGGGAAAACGTTCATCTAATTTGGATTGAGAGCTAAAACCCAAGTTGGCAGAATGCAGTATGTTAAAGGCTAATCTTCAAGGGAGTTTCTCGCTATTTTTCAGGAAATTAATGCTCTGATGTAATTATCACAGATCAACACTTTATGTCATCAACTACTTTAGCCCAATTTGAGAATTTATGCATCCCCTCAAGACTGTGTTACCAATTTACAGCTGTAATAATTTTAAGTTGAGTTGATGATTTCGCCATATGAAAGCTTCAAATGCATCTTTAAATCTGTACTACATACTGAAAGCTTTACCGTCTCAGGTCCAGATTGAAGATTCTCCGATTTACAGAATAGAAAGACAACTGGGTAAGGGAGGTAATGGGCTGGTATGTGCCGGTCGGCCCATTGGTCCTTCAACTTCGAGTGGTCAAACTGGTCCACATGCAGCGGACGGTCCTTCAACTTCGAGTGGTCAAACTGGTCCACATGCAGCGGAGGTACGGCCTTGAAACTCTAATTCATTTTTCAATTTTGTAAACTCAATACTTGCTTTGGAGCTTAGATAATCAGTAAAACACTATCTAGGTAGCAGTAAAGTTTCAGCAGAAAGATCCCAGTGGAATCGAAGCCGACATTCCCCGTGAGTG
Source organism: Eucalyptus lansdowneana (assembly GCA_017140395.1). Lineage (NCBI taxonomy): Eukaryota > Viridiplantae > Streptophyta > Magnoliopsida > Myrtales > Myrtaceae > Eucalyptus > Eucalyptus lansdowneana. The sequence goes on from CM029485.1 coordinate 48,414,392, forward strand.
GAAAGTTTACGAGTGAGTCACTAAGAATGTTTCCATATTCGTTTTGTTTACATTGGATTCTAGCACGTGAAATCGGACGAGTTATACAAATCTCACATCCATTTTAACTGCACTTTGTGCAGTGATCTGGGCGAAAATCACGGCATACCACTGCCAAGGGTGCTTTACAGGGGGCAACAAGGTGACTATAACATCCTGGTATGCGCAATTCCCTGTGAAAAATGACTTCACATTTTTCTCAGATGCTTATGCTTTCAATAATCTGCATCGCATATGCAGGTCATGGATTTGCTTGGACCTAGCTTACAGGTCCAGTTGATCGATAACCATCCATCGTATGTTCCCTCGTGAAGTGCCCACTCCATGGTTTCTTTTTGAAATTTGAATGTTGTATCGTGTTATGTGTCTTTGTAATATTAACTCTTTATCTTTTCCATTATTTCAGCATGCCATTGGCGGCAGTTGCTTGTGTTGCTGTCGAGGCGATCTCTATTCTTGAGAAGCTGCACTCTAGAGGGTAATGGATGGTGGTCTTCCAATTTCGTTTCTGCTTTTCAATGTTTACCAGGGTTCCCTTTATCGGAGTATAGACTTGATTTCAAAAACCAGAGTCTTTTCTTGGCAGGTACATTCATGGGGACGTAAAACCTGACAACTTTTTGCTCGGTCCTCCAGGAACTCCTGATGAGAGAAAATTGTTCCTGATTGACCTTGGATTAGGTCATCTGCCAGTTGCATACACAGATTTATATCCTAGGAAACAGATATTAAAACACGATCTGTCTCATTGTTGTTTCATTATTTACAGCTGTGAGATGGCGATGTCATTCGACAGGTTTGCATGTTAGGTACCATCAATGTCCGGACTATTTCAGGTGGGTTCATGTGGTTTTTATCATCTTTACACACAATCCCTGTCCAATGACCCTCCTCTCACAAATATACAAAATTAACTATTTGCTGTAGAGGAACCCCTCTTTTCGCAAGTGTGCATGCTCATCTCGGTCGAACGAGTAGCCGAAGAGATGACCTGGAGTCACTGGCATACATGCTTGCTTTCCTTATCAGCGGTCAATTGCCTTGGCATAGATTTCAGGTTTTAATGTGCTTAAAACCAGAGAAGATGATTTTCAACCGTACAGATGAATCTGCCTTTTTAATCACTGTGGCTGTTTTAGGCAGAGGATATGCTAATATGCAAGAAAAAGATGGCCACTCCTTTGGAAGATCTATGTCACTCTTGTCCTCCACCTTTCCTGCAATTTGCCAAGTTTGCAGTAAATTTGAGTTTCGATGAAGATCCAAACTATGCAAGATATATTTCTCTTTTCCATGGGATGATTGGTCAAAACCCATACGTTTGGCCAGTGAATGCTGATGCTGCTCGAGAGGTACCATCTTATTGCTCTAAATAAGTGCCTTTGCAGTTTCTCGAGATGCAAGATGTTTGTTAATAATTCGTTCTCTATGTGAGCCATATCTTTCTCTTTGTTTCGACATGCATTTGTCAGTCAAATGAGGCGACACGCCACCAAACAGCTCACTAACACGAGGGGGGTTGATGAGATTACAATGGATAAGCATTTTCCAAGAACATCCACCCATGAGGCAAAGGTTAGGACTTAGAGTGACTTACCCCTCACAGTTCCTTCTTTTTTAGTACCTTGAGTATATTTTCAGATCATTGCACCTCGATTATTGACTTCAATTGTACTGTGGACGATAAAGATGAAGTGTTTATCATCTCATCCACCCCTTTCTTTGTAAAGGATTCGCTACAATGTGGACAATGTGAACCTACCTTTATTCATTGAGGAGGCACGTGCAGATGGAATGTATGTTAGCAGTGTGGCTTCCCGCTTCAATTTGTGGGCCGTGGTTATGGATTCTGGCACTGGCTTCACTGCTCAAGTTCATACTATTTCACCCGACTTTCTTCCCCAGGTTGCATTCGAGCTGCCTTAAATTGGACTTTCATCATGTACTGTAGGTCCCCTTAGTCCCATGTCACTATTCTTTAAAAGGATTGCACCAATAAAAAGAGGCATTCGGCCTAAAAGGAACCAACAATACATCAGGCCCAATCAATGGGATTTCCAATTGGGCGTGACTTGACTGCTTAATTTTGTTTTTGTAGAACTGGATTAGGGAACAGTGGGCAAGAAATTACCACATCACTGCAATCGCCGGAGCAGATAATGGTAGCACATTAGTTGTAATGTCCAAGGGTTAGCCAGTGAATGATGCTTTAATATCTATTTCCAGCAAAGGCTATTGTACCTCATCGGTTATGTGAGCTCTTCTTCATTTTACTGAATTCAGGGCCTCAAAACTGTCAGCAATCTTATCGCGTTGCCAATACATTCCCTTACGGGTGGATTAAGAGGAAATGGGCATGTGGTACTTATGTCACGGCCATGGCCACTGTGGGAGGTAACTGGGTAGTCATCATGTCCTCTGCCACCGGATTTGTCCACCAGGTTTTCCATTCTTCTGTGGTTCCTTTTTATTCTCCTTTCCAAGATTTATCTTTTGAAGTCTAGAACTGGAAAAAATTTATCTGATTTGGTTTCTTGCACTGAACTTTAAGGTTATAGAGCTAGATTTTCAGTACCCGTATGAGGGAATTGATGAAAGGTGGAAGCAAGGCTACTTCATCACTTCAGTTGCAGCTACTCCAGATCAGGTAGCTTTTGTCTTCAGCATTCCAGAAGAAGAACCAGTTAGAGGACCCCAAGAGGCAGCCCAGACTTCACATTTTCCTGAAACAGTAGTGACGGTGATTATTTTTGGTCATTTTACAAGCATCTAACTGTTGGTTGCATTTGCTCTGATTCTATGAGATTCATATGGTTCTGATTCTCATCTTTTGCAGGAGAGTTGGCCTAGGAGTTACTACTTGTCCCTTCTTTGCAACAGCAGACCTGTTTCGTGAACCACCAAGCATGGTGTGTGCATTTACTGGCAACTTCACGAGTCATTGACGCACATAACATGCATTTTTTGCCATATATATCCCGACTTCTGGGAAGCAAGGATTAACAAGCCACTGATCGATCATGTACAGATATGAACCCACTTCCCCTGGCACTGTATAGAATTGAAACTGACCAATTCTTGTTTTACTTGTGTGCATGTTTGCGTTAAAGTTTCGCACATTCGTGAAGCTTTTGAAACGTTTTAAGAATAATGGTAGACCACAATCTGGTAATGAGAATGATGCAATCTGTATCTAGGTTCTTTCTCTCCACTGAGAGCGCTCTGCTGATTTGTTACCTTAGAATTAGTTGAGACTAGTGTTACATGACGCAATTTACATGTAATCTGATAGAATGAATGACATGCTACACAGCAAAATTTGGACTATAATTACAAGCCGAGTTGATAGGAGTCTCAGAGAACGGGGTTGTTAAAGTTCTTATCCAGATCTCAAAACTTCATGATAAGATCTGAACTTAAGGAACTGTCCTGAGGTTAAACAGGATCTTGAGAGATATCAGGAGTTGATTGCTACAATCATCGGGACTCAATCAGGCTGGTTGATCTCATTTGATTTGCGGTTTTAGAAACCACTCCAGCCAAAGGACCATAACATAACTCATAACTTTAGTAAAGACATCGATTTAATAAGAGAGGCTGGCCTTGGATTTGTCTTCCCTCATCTATCAATGCACAAATGCAACTGGACAAAAATACATAAATTTCCCAGAAGACCAGTTGAACTTCTGATTATTTTTTCTGCTATTTATCAAAACTAGGAAGGAAAAATAAGCCAACCGGATTTTAGTATTGGTGATCACTACAGATTGCAGAGCGTCCATGAATGTCACCATGGACCAAATGAAAGACCGCCCACTGTGGGGACTCAACTTCTTAGCAGTGAGATTTGAAACTTGATCAAATTTATATAGAAGTACCACATGTCAAGTCTATAATAGGTAAAATACGATCAATTCATGTAAAAGTAGGTCAGTAAAAGTTAATTGATAATCTATTTTAAGCAATCAAGTTTTGAATGTTTCTCATGATCCTATTCAAGATTGGGATAGTTTGTTAAGTTTTAGACATCTGATTTGTGATCTGGGTTGTATCTTAATAACTGTGTTCTCGAGGGTCTTAGTGAGGAAGAACATTAGTAGGGGACAATGTCATTCTATTTCTAGGCTCTCTGGGAATTATTATATCGGAAAAGCTTCAAAAACATCATGAATATTGGCGATCTCCTGCACATATGCATATATAAGGAAAAAAAAATCCGGTTACTGTTCAATGCCTCACATGATTGATCAGTGGCTTCATCCTAAATAAAAGGGGAAAATTAGATGGCAAAGGATGCACGTAAAATGTGACAAGTAACTCTTGAAAACACCGGTAATGTGCAGCGGCAGTGGTACTCAGTAGCTCACAAAATAGTTCAGCAGCAACAAAGAAGAAAAATACAGTAATACATAGCCCACCCTTCCTGCAAAATGATGAGAAAAGTCAGAAGCCTGGAGAATCAAAGTGAGTTCAACCTAAGCTAGATGCTTATAAAATGGCTGAATACAATCACCACTACGTAGGTATCGGGAAAAGATGGGTTTGGGCCCGCTTGTGTAGGGGACCTCTTGCCGGTAATTCCCCAGGAATGCTGAAAAAAAGGCTACCTGATTCAGAGTAACGCTACCAGGATGAGGTCCGATACCTTTGGCTCCACTTCTCACCTCTCATGAATACCTTCATTAGGGACAATAGTCTAGCTCTAAAACCCTGAAGTTTAGTGCGACGAAATGAAACCAATCAGGACATGAATCTTCAAGTAAAGCGGTGTGTGATTCTAACGCATGTTGCTGTCATCAGCAGTGGCTAACATGTGATCATTGCACTGCGTACATGGAGTTCGTGTTGACCAGATACAGTATAGATGTCCACTTGCCGTGATGGCTCGACTCCAACTTCAGGATGTGGAGTCAGATACGAAGACTAGTCATTTGTCAAATGATCAAGCTTTTGTGGAGACATTCCTGGACAAGACCATCTCTCTTCTTACTGTACTCTTGCAATTGACCTATCTTCCTTGCAATGAAGGTTACAACTTTGAAAATGGATATTTAACTATTTGATAATTTTGTTTTGCACAGGTTCAAAATATTAAAAAGAAAATGAAAAATAACAATTGTCATTCTAATTTTTTATATTATACGACCTTGCTAAAATATGTCTCAAGTTTGAACTCAGAAGCAAAATTCAAGTATGAAATAAAAACATAAGAAGTGCAGGTACTATTTGTTGTAGCAAGTCCAAATTTTGGTCAGAAAATAAATAAAAAGGAATTCATAAGCAATCGTAATAGAGGGATATTGACTTAAGAAATGAGGATGACTTTGTGTAACTTACCCAATAAATTATCATAAGCAATCAGAGGTCAACCGAAATAACGGCATTTTGCCTTCCTTCGCGCCAAAACTGACACCTTCAACCTGGCACCGCCCACTCTCTCTTCAAGAACCCCGATCGTTTTCTCAAACAGAAAGAGAAAAAGAAGAAACAAGATTGAAGGTAAGTATTCTGCTTGATCTTCTCTCTCTCTTCAAAAGAAGATCTCCTCAAATTCAAAGCTCGGTTGAGACCAGTGGGGACGACGCGGTTCAGAACCATCAAGATTGGATTAAAGCTGGGAGGGTAGATATGAACCAGTTTAGCATCGGAAGTTGTAAAGGAGATGAGGGCCATCGAGATGAGAACCAAAGCAACGCTCCTCCAATCCCAGAACAGGTATTTGCATTGGAGAAAGAGTAAAAATTGCAAGTCGAATCCCATGTTGATTAGTTCGCAAAGTTTTGGCCGTCCTTGACTTCTGGGTTTGAGAAATTCATTCCCATGAAGCAGTCAGTGTCTTTCTTGTTTTGATGTTGATTCAGCAAACTTAAACAGAGCAGAAGGAAAACATGACCAAGATTTTGGTGGGTCATCCTTGGCTACTCTTTCGGCCAAAGAGAAAAGAGGAAGATTTCATCTAATTCAGATTGCTAACTAGGATCCCATGCAAGTTCCATAAATTTTCTGTCATCGGCTACTTTTATCCATTCAAGAACTCCATGCATCAGAGTGTCAGATCATAAATTACTGGCAGCTGTAATGAAAACAGTTCGTCCATTCACCATGCAATTCGAAATATGTACTGAAAATTTGATCTTCTCAGGTTCAGATCGATGATTCCCCAGTTTACAGAATAGAAAGACAACTGGGAATGGGAGGTTTCGGGCAAGTTTACATTGGTCAAGCCATCAGTCCAACTTCAAGTGATCAAACTCGTGCACAAAAAGCAGAGGCATGGCTCTGAGCTCTAGTTTTATCATTTTCAGATATTTGTTACATTGGCATCGACAGTTTACATCATTTATCGTGGCACTATCTAGGTGGCCATAAAATTCGAGCATAAAGACAGCAAAGGATGTGAAGGTGGCATCCCGAATGAGTGGAAAGTTTATGAGTGAGTACTTTAGAATTATTGCGTGCTAGATTTGGCTATATCTTGCTCTTGCATGTATAATTGGATAAAGGTGTTGAATTTCGCATCTGCATTCTGCATATTGCACAGTGATCTGGGTGAGGGTCACGGGATACCACTGCCACTAGTACATTACAAGGGGCAACAAGGAGACTATTATGTCATGGTATGTCATTCCCTTCGACTTGGATTTTGTACTATTAGAATGCAAATTTTTCAATGATCTTCTTCGGATATGCAGGTCATGGATTTGCTTGGACCTAGTTTACAAGCCCCTTTGGTCAACAACGTCCCAACGTATGTTTCCTTGTAAAGTTAACAGCTTTTAAAGTGTCTGCTCTTGAGGCTCTCTTAAACAGTCTCTAATTCTTTTTCAGCTTCTGATGTTAGCTTTTTCCTTGGTACTACAGCCTTCCATTAGAAGCAATTGCATGTATTGCCATTGAAGCTATATCTATACTTGAGAAGCTGCACTCTAGAGGGTAATAGATTACTAGCTTCCAGTCGCATGTTTGTTAGCATTTTCTTTATCAGTTGGTCAAATCAGTTTTTTGGTAGGCCAGACTATCAGAAACACATGCCAGTTCTGACCTTTTGCGATGTTTCTCATGTATGCTTCTTTTCCGGGCAGGTATATCCATGGTGACATAAAACCAGGTAACTTTTTGCTTGGTCCTCCAGGAACTCGTGAAGAGAAAACATTGTTTCTGACTGACCTTGGATTAGGTACCTGCCAATTGCATGAATACTTTTATGCTAGAAATTAGTGATTGCAAAGGAGAAATCCACATGTCTCGTCATTTATTCATGAACTTGCAGCTACAAGATGGCAAGATCCCTCCACTGGTTCACACGTTAAGTACAACCAAACTCCAGGAAATTTCAGGTTCGGTCAAAATGATGTTAAACATCTTCACGTGCACATACCACATGCCCTACCTTTTTAATCACAGTTCTGTGCACCGGAAAAAAAAAAATTACTGCAGAGGAACAATTCTATTTGCAAGTGTGCACACTCAACTTGGCAGAACAAGTAGCAGAAGAAACGACCTAGAGTCTCTGGTTTACATGCTCATTTATCTTATCCGCGGCCATTTGCCTTGGCAAGGACATCAGGTTTCATTCCCTATTCCTGGAGAAGATTTCTTGAACCATAAACCTGTATTGGTCTTTTGATCGCCACAGTTCTCTCAGGGAGAGGATACGTCTTTCCCTGTTTGCAAGCAAAAGAGGGCCACTCCTCCAGACACACTGTGCGACACTTGTCCTGAGCCTTACCTGCAGTTCACGACATTTGTGCTTAGTCTGAAATTCGATGAAGAACCAAACTACGCTAGATACATTTCTCTCTTCCATGGGATCATTGGTCAAAATCCATATGTTTGGCCCGTGCACACCGATGTCGCTCAGGAGGTAGTATCCTGTTCTAGTAAAAAAGCAATAGATGTTAATGAAATTTCTCATTCGAGCTCTCCTCTAATTGAGCCATGTCTTCCTCTTTCATGTGATACGCACGTATCATGTACCATGGAAGCAAGTGCAGTTAAATGACGATGACGAGGCATCAAAGAAAATCCAGAAACTAACACAATGGATAAGCGTTTATGATATGCATCCACCCATGAAGCAAAGGTGTGAACTTGCATTTCAGATTTATTTAGTTTTTCTGGGGTACCTTGAGTTCATTGATGACCTTCCTCTTTCTTGCAGATACTGCTCTAATTTGGATTATGTCGACCTGATCTTCCATATTGAGAAGGGACATGCTGAGGGAATGTACATCACCAGTGTGACTTACAGTTTTCGCTCTAAGTCATGGGCCTTAATAATGGATGATAGCGCCCGCTACACTGCTCAGAATTATGCTTTTTCATGCGGCTCTCTTCACAAGGTTCTGTTTGAGCGGCTTTGCTTTGGACTTTCATATATAGTAGATCCCAATAGTTGCGTGTTACGATTCTGATAATACATAACTGGAAAAATTTTGTTTTAGATCCATTAGGAACATGGATACATCAACCTCTTATGGAAGGATTCTCAATTAGGACTGTCTTGACTGCTTATTTCCTTATTTGAAGGAATGGATTGAGAAACAATGGTCGGAGAACTTCTACATCACTGCAGTGGCTGGAGCAGATGACGACAGATTTCTAGTTGTAATGTCCAAGGGTCAGTCCATGAATGGCTGTTTCACCGGTTTTCTTGATGAACACACAGGGACCTGGAATATTCGGCAGTCTTGTTGTGTTTTTGAAATATTTCCTTTCAAATGGATCAAGAAGAAGTGGGCAGAAGGTCTTTACGTCACCGCCATTGCCACTTCCGGAAGCCAGTGGGCAGTAGTTTCAACCAAAGGAACCAGATTTACCGACCAGGTTCTTATTTCTTCTTCTTTTCTACTATTACCCAATTACTCCTCATTTCAAGAAATTCCTTTGAAGTGTCTGGAACCAGAGGATTGCTCTGATTCAGTTTCTTGTGCAAAACTTTTAAGGCCATAGAGCTAGACTTTCAGTATCCAGCCGAAGGCATTCGTGAAAGGTTGAAGCAGGGCTATCATATCACTTCGGTCGCAGCCAATCTGGATGAGGTTGCTTTTATCTTCAGTATTCCTGGAGGAGTAGTGGCAAACGCAAGTGTAGAGCAAGAGATGCTTCAGACTTCCAATTTTCCTAATGATAGTGAGATCAAGGTGACTAGTTTGGCCCTTTTACCAGCATCTATTTGGCTGTATAACCTGTGCTTAACCAAAGCACTTGTTCTCATTTTCTGCAGGAGAAGTGGGCAAGGAATTACTATATTTCTTCTCTTTGCTGCGGTTGAACCATTGCTTCAGCTACCAAGTATAAGTGCAATCAAGGACGTCTCAGCGAGTGACATGACCACTCCGGATGCGTCTTTTGCCATCTATTGGCCAATTCTTAGGAAGCAGCTTAAACAAGTCACTGATCAATCCAGTACAAAGATGAATAATAGCCACTTCCTCTAATACCGAATGGAATTCATTGTAACTTCTTTACCATACTTTTGTGCAGGAAAATTTTGTATTAGTTCTGAAACTTTCAAGCTTAACACTTGGTAAATTTTGCCAGGTGATAACCAACTTTTCTCCAAGAGATGCAACATTTCTTGACAAAATTTTCGGTAGCCATTAGGACTTGATATTGTCAATTGTTGGCTTGTACAATTTGATCTTCAGAAACCAGACCAGCCAAGGAACCATGACAGAATACGTAACTTCAGTGAAAACATCAACTTTGAACCAGAGGTCGACCTATGGTTGACCTTTATATATGCATAAATGCAACTAGACAAATTCCTGAATTTCCCCAAATGCAGTCTAGCTCTCGTCTGCCTTTGCACTTGAGGGCCAATTTCCATCTGGCCCGAGAAACATCTGATTTGATTCATTCTCAATAGCCATGAGAGATGATCATCTTTCCCACCCGTACAGAGTAGGACATGCCAAGCCAAATCATTTTTCAGCCAATACGGTGATCACAACAAGGGTGAAAAAATAAACAAATAAATAAAATAAAAAAGTCATCCGGCTCAGTGTTGGTGATCATTTCAAGTGATACATTAAACTATCAGGGGAGGAGAAATTTAGGAACATTAGCGTTGGATGGATCTGTCATCAAGGAGGTATACACAGAGAGGAACGACCCCTTCTCTGAATACCAAGCAAATTGCAGACTGATAGGATCTGAGTGCTCGGTTTTGCATCTGCTTGTCTGCTACAGTAGTTTTTAAGCTTAATCAGCAAAAATATGTTAAAAATAGAGAGAGATGACCTGAGATGGTCGCCTTCTGACAAACAATAGTTATCAGTTTAGGGCTGCTCTTTTCAAAGCAATAATGTTGCAAGATGTGGTCCAGACACAGCGTTGGTAAGCTAATCTGCAAGGGAGAACAATTTGTTTTCAGGCCGGATCATGCTGCCATGCACATATAGACCTCAAGATTCAGCTGCAGTGACCGTGAATTTTGATCATAATTATTATAGCTACAACATGATGGATGAACATGTTACCGTCCTCTGCTATGGACAGTGCATGCTATGGACTTTCATGTGAAGTTCGCCTTTGACCAGATACACCATAAATTTCCATTTGCTGTGGAGGCTATAATGGTTCATTCCTGCACAAGACCATTTCTCTTGCTACTTTACCATTGCAATTATCCCATCTTCTTTGCAATGAAGGTTAAAACTTTGCTTGCTTGACAATATAAATAAGAAAAAAAAAAAAATAAAAATAGGAGAAACCAACACCATTGCTTCATTGTTGACACCTAAATCTTAAAGTCAAGCCTATTATTTTTTTAATGTGGCCGAAAATAAGCTCACAAGAATTATGAGAGTCAAGCCGATAATTGAATTAGGCATAGGCTCGTTGCTGCTGCCTTGCATCGCTCCAGCACTGGTGATGGTCACACAGCAACTGCGGCGAGTGTTCCTAGTTGCTGTGCTACTCCAGTTCAACGTGTCCGCTGGAGTGACCTGCACCCTCCTCGCGCCGTGGTCTCGTGTCGCTCACCACTTTCGATTTGGAAGAATTCTAAGGAAGTTCCATTCTTTCTTATTGAACTGCGAGGGAGGACACAACTCAGCCAAAGTAACCACTCACCATCGTATTCAACACCAGGGTCCAAGAGGTTTACTTATCATCTCTCCGTGACACCTCAGTAAGCTTTGCCATTGAAGTTTCACGGCCAAGACACCCAAATCACAAATAGGATTATTTCCTAATTTGCAATGCACACATAATCGATGATTTAATTTCTTAGATTTGAGATGGAATTATGGATTGCACGGGAAAGTGATTATTTGATTTTTAAGGTTTAAGATGAAGTTGTTGATTTGATCTGCTTCCATATTCAAATTGAGTGGATAGTTATTGCTATCTTTTAGCTTATCTTTGATGATTGAGTGTTTATCTTTTTATTTGTTTTCCTTATCTAACAATATAAAAAAAAAAAAAATTGCTTGTTAGATTAGAATAGATTTTTTTATATAACATTGCACATAGATAGATTTTATTCTTTAATTTAGATTGCATGCTAAGATAATATCTATCTAGTTGGGATAATTATTTGATAATAATATGATTTAATCTAAATTATTTCTATGTTTAATTGAATAATATAGGACTTTAGATAGTCTAATTTTTCATTATTTATTAATTATGAATAGAAAATAACGAAAATATTATGTGCAGATCATATAGGATTAGATGTTATAAATTCCACGTCATCGCCATGTCACTATCTATACCATATCATATATTCCATGTCATCAATGCCATGTCATTTGAGGATTGCACGTTTATGTCATTTAATTAGAATTGCATGTCATGTTAGAATTAGGTCAAGTCGCATGTCTATAGTACATCATCTATGTTCACCTGGATTAGAATAGCATATAATTATTTTTCATAAAAAAGGAAATCCCCAAAAAGGATTAGTTAAGATTGCATAAACATTTAAATAGAATGTTTAGGCTAGATATTCATTTTCAATTAACATTGTTGCTTCGAGGTAAGTAAATTTCTTCTCTACTCTAGCAATTTATTTACTGTTTTTTTATTATTAAGTGTTAATTTCATTGATTGCATGCCCATGTAATCACTCTTTGTACATTAGTGGATAATGTTAAAATCAATCCAAGTTTCCTAACAAACAAGTCTTCGAATTTATTTAATTTTTGGTTTGTAAAAGTAAATATTCTCCCACATTTTACATGGCTTTCTAATCACTCCTTGCACGTTAATGGATAAGACTAAGTGTAGGTTAAGTGTGGGATAATACTTTATTTCTACGATGTGCCGCCGGTGGACTTGTGGTGGTGGCCAGCGGTGCCTTGCGATGTGCCCGCCGGTGGTGCTCAGCTAAGTGGGCTTATCATGGCGATTACTCACGGCAAGACTAACCGTGTTGGTGTCTTGGCCGAGGACTGCTCACGGTGGCATTCAGCTCAGCTGGATAGTCGCGGATCAACCTGCAAAACAGAGACAGCGACAACGACCGTACAAAGATGCAACGGGACGGCTGAAGCCAAGCCGGCAGGATGGGGACGAGGGTGCCAACGGGCAGGGAGCTCTCTGTCACGCAAGAACAGTGACAATGGACATATTGAGAGAGGGCGGCAGCTTCGTCACGTGGCTGAAGACAATGCTACAGCATTGTTGGGGCAAAGGCGACAACGTAGGATGTCACCGGTGGATCAGCAAGCAGCAGCAGCAGCAGCCCCAGTTCTCGCAGTTTGTGACGCAGGCAGCAAGGAGCAGGTTACGGTGGCTGGCATCGTCTTGGTGCAAGGCAACGACAAGTTTGTCGTCACAGCCATAAAATCAGCAGTGCATCGCTGGCAGAGCACCTGGAGATCAAACAGCATAAAATTTCAAACAGGAGACAGAGTACTGTTATTCTCCGAGGAGACTATTAGCTTCACTTCAATTGCCAAGGTATCAAATGAAAAAACAGCCTTGTCAAGAGAGTACTGTTACGCTCACCATCCCACAATCGACGTTTTAGCTAACAGCTGTTCATTGAGTCTTCATGGCTCAAAAGATAATGTTCACAAGCCAATTAAAGAAACAGATAACTGTTTGCAATAAAGCCTATATATCAGATGATAAAATGAGGATGGTGATAAGTGAATGTATCCGAGAAGAAGAATTATCTTCCCAAGGCAACTTGGCCAGATGCAACTTGGCCAGATGACTGAGCCATTACCATGCCCCATCTTCTGTTGACTTGGCCTTAAAACTCCAATTCTGATTAGTCTGCCATCTTTTGCCCCGCTGCTACTGAAGCAGCAACACAAATAAGGCACATCTATCTTCAAGATCATGCCATTACCAGTCAACTTTCAAAACTGCTACATCAGTGTAATCACTAGCAAGCCAAGAGGGAAAATCTCAAACTGGGGTCCGAGGTTGTTGTTACTGATTAAAAACAGTAAAACTAGAAACAAAAAACCAGAATCTATATATTTTAGATGAGGAAGAGAAGCACAGAGAAAACAGAGCACAAACTTGCGTACGTCAATTTTCTAAAGAAACTGTCAAGTACAACCACTAAATACAAAGCAAAAACTGCTCACGTACGTGCAACACATAACTGCACACAAACGTGCTATTAACTTCCTAGAAAATAACAAAAACACTAAACAAATAACTACATTGAACTTGGCTGTTTTTTAATAAAAAACAGAGTAAAACAGAGTAAAAAACAGAGCAGAAAACAGAACAGAAAACAGCAGAAAAACAAAAAGAGAAAACAGCAACTGAGACATTATAATCCAACAAACTCCTCCTTGGATCAGTTGCTGCTGCATACTCAATTTTCTTTCTTAGTACTTCAAATCTTCCAGCTTGAAGTGGTTTTGTGAACATGTGCGCAAGCTGATCTTCAGATCCGCAATAGATCAACTTAACTTCGCCACTTTGTTGCACCTCACGAGAAAGAAAAATTTGACTTTGAAATGCTTGGTTTTGCCATGGAAAACTGGATTTCGAGATATTGCTAACGCCGCCTGATTATCCACGTTAACTTCAATGCAATCACTAGAATTCAACCCACAGATCTTTCATTATCTTTTTCAGCCACAAAGCTTGATTTGCATTTGCAGAGCTGCTATAAACTCAGCCTCTGCTGTGGTCGAGCTACAATCTCTTGCTTTTGGAACACCATGAGAAACAAGCAGAACCAAGATTGAAACAATACCCAGACGTACTTTTCATGTCATCCACTGAACCAGCCCAGTCACTATCAGAAAATCCTTGCAGATTAAACTTCTGACATTTCTTAAACTTCACACCAAAGAACAATGTTCCTTTGAGATATCTCAATACCCTTTTTGCTGCAATCAAATGTAACTGACTAGGACTACTCATAAACCTAGATAAAATACTCACAGCAAATAAAATATCCTGGTCAGTTGCTGTAAGATACATGAGACACCCAATCGACTTCTATACATAGAAGCATCTCTTGCATCTGTTCCATCATTCTTACGCAGCTTTTTCTTTAGCACCATAGGAGTGCTTACACTTCGACAATCTTCCATCTGAAACTTCTTTAGAATTTCCTTCATGTATTTTTCGACAGATGAAGATCTCATATGAAGCCTGTTTGACTTCCAAACCCAAAAAATAAGCCATCTTTCCCAAGTCGACATCTCAAAAACGCAAATAAATCTTGCTTCACCTTCTCTATCAATTCCATATCATTCCCCGTCACTAATAGATCATCTACATAAAGTGACAGAATTACAACACTGTGATTCACCTTCTTGACATAAAGAGTGAATTCACTTAAGCTTTTTACGAAGCCAAAATCATGCAAATATCGATCTATCTTCCCATACCAAGCTCGTGGAGCCTGCTTCAATCCATATAGAGCTTTCTTCAACCTGTATACACTCTCTTCTTGCCCTTTGATACTAAAGCCTTCAGGTTGTTCAACAAAAATCTCCTCCTCAAGCTCTCCATTCAGAAATGCAGACTTGACATCTAACTGAAATATAGGTCACCCTTCTCACTTGCAATAGCTAACAAGTAACCTTATTGTATCAAGTCGTGCAACGGAGCAAATGTTTCATAATAGTCTACTCCCCATATTTGTGCATAGCCTTTCACCACCAGTCTAGCTTTGTATTTATTAACAGAACCATCAGGATTAAGTTTTATTCTAAACACCCACTTAACCCCAATCACATTCTTATCAGATGGTCCGTCAACGAACTCCCATGTGTGGTTTTTCGAATCATTGAAATCTCCTCCGCATTGCCTTTGCAATCCACCTCGATCCTCCTTAGCTTCCACAAAGTTAGATGGTTCGAGCATTGCCACATTGCTTCTTTCATAGATTTCAGCAAGTGACCTCGTACCTCTCCCGGTAAATCATCAACACCTTTGTCTTCCAATCCATCTATAACTTCATCAACCTCTACATCGTTGGGTTGTTTTTCAAACCTATTCTTTCGCACTCTTTCCTTCCATCCAATTCCACTCATCTTCCTCTAGAAAAACAACATCTCGCTTACGGTCACCTTCCCTGTCATAGGGTGAAAAATTCGTAAGCCTTTGATTGGAGGCGTACCCAATGAAGATTCCAAGCTCGCCTTCTTATCCAGCTTGTCCCTCTTGACCTCGGGAACATGAGTGTAACACAAACACCCAAAAACCTTCAAATTTTTCTGAAGGTTTAACACCATACCAGACTTCAAAAGGTGTTGACATCTCTAAGGCCTTTGTGGGTAATCGTTTCAACGGGAACAACGGCAGATTAGCCGCCTCGGCCCAGAACTTCTTAGGCAACATCTTCTCCCGCATCATACATCTAGCCATCTCCATAATACTTTGTTTTTCCTCTCACCGACCCCATTCCGTTGAGGTGAATAGGGAGCAGTGAACCGCTGCACAATTCCACGCTTGCTCACAATTTAACTTAAACTTGTGAGCGGATACTCGTAACCATTATCGACCCGAGCATTTTAATTTTCTTCCCACTCGATTCTCAACTAAGGCTTTAAACTTCACAAACACATCAAGCAACTTCGAGACTTGGCTCGCGAGAAAATAAATCCAACTCATCCTAGTCATATCATCGTGAAGGTAATGAAATACCGCTACCATTGAGAGAAGACTCGACATAGGTCCACATAAATGTGTGGACTAATTGCAGCTTTTCACATGCTCTCCAGCCTCCTCCTTTGAAAGGAAATCGGCTTGCTTGCCAAGAAGACAAGTTTTGCACTGTGGAAATTCCTCCTCCAAACTTGACAAGTCATCTCGCAAGCTATTTCTCCGCATAAACAACATGCTCTTCCTGTGAACATGCCCAAGTCTTTTATGCCATATCTCTGCATTTTCTTCTTTGCACTTTAAAGCCATTTGTTGCATCTCTTGTGGCTTGAACATGAAACTCTTGTCTTCCATTGGAATTCTTAGCACTTCTTTGCTATCTCGCATTATTAATAAGACATTCCTTCCCTTCGAACTTCACTTTATAGCCCTTCTCAACTAATTGACCAACACTCACAGATTATGGTCAATATTTGGCACAAAGAGAACATCATTGATCGGCTTCACCTCCTGATTTCCTTCAATAGCCACTGTACCCTTCCCTTGCACTTCGATATACTGTCCATTGCCAATTCTGACTCTGGACTTGACTGACCTGTCTAGAATCCTAAACAGCTTCAAATTGCCAGTCATATGATTGGTACAACCACTGTCCACCAGTCATGCATCATTCCCATCACAAGATTTAGAAAAAGAAGCTACAAACAAATGCTCTTCCTCAGTTTCATTCACTGCTACCTGGGCTTTTCCTGCTTGCTGGTAATTTTTTTCTTTGCAGATGGCTTCCATGTGACCCAACTTGTGACATCTTCTGCATCTAGCATCAGGCTTTCTCCAACATCTAAAAAACTGATGATTAGTTCCACCACAGTATTGACAAGGCTTTTTGTTCATCTTCCATTTGCTAGACCCACCAGAATTTCCTTCTTTTGCTACAAACTTGGAGTCACCGGCATTTTCTCTGGACTGAATCAATTTCTTCCCTTTGCCTCCATCATTTGATTTCACTCTAGCTTGCGCGCACCTCTACAAACTCTTCTTTTCTCATCGAGTCTTCGCTCCGTGCACTGCAAAGCATTCAACAAGTGCAAGCTTTATATCGTAAGTCTCTTGTATTTTCCAGAGACGCTATGGTGGCTTCGAACTTCTCTCGGAAGAGACACTGAATCTTCCGAACAAGCCTTTCATCCTTCAAGTCAGTCCCTAAAACTCTGATTTTTTCAGCTATCCCAACCAACCTATCGAGTACTCCTTCACGACTACGAATCCTTCATCTGCTTTGTCTCTCAAACTCCCTCAAGAGATTCAGCACCTTCATGCCTCTTATCTTCTCATCTCCCTCGTATTCATCCTTCAAGAAATCCCATATTGCCTTTGCAGAATCACATCTCATGATCCTTGTGAAGATAGTGGGTGAAACGTACGTACAGGCATGACTTTGCCTTGGCCTTCCTTGTGATTCTCTCTTTATGATACTTTATCCGATTCAAGGTTGGATTGTCCGGAAGTGGAGCAACCTCATAATCATCCTCCATAGCCTCCCATAAATCATGACCTCCAAGAATGCCGTCATCTTGACAGCCCAAGCCCGATAATTTTCCCCAAGTAAATACCGGAGAAGCCATCGCAGAGAAACCACTCGACCCTGTCTCCATCACCCTTTAACTTCTTTACACTTCGATACTTGCTTCACTTCACAGTCCCTCAAGATCAATCATGCTCTGATACCACTGTTGTTACTGATTAAAAACAGTAAAACTAGAAACAAAAAACCAGAATCTATATATTTTAGATGAGGAAGAGAAGCACAGAGAAAACAGAGCACAAACTTGCGTACGTCAGTTTTCTAAAGAAACTGTCAAGTACAACCACTAAATACAAAGCAAAAACTGCTCATGTATGTGCAACACATAACTGCACACAAACGTGCTATTAACTTCCTAGAAAATAACAAAAACACTAAACAAATAACTACATTGAACTTGGCTGTTTTTTTAATAAAAAACAGAGTAAAACAGAGTAAAAAACAGAGCAGAAAACAGAACAGAAAACAGCAGAAAAACAAAAAGAGAAAACAGCAACTGAGACATTATAATCCAACAGAGGTATGGGTTTGAGAGATAACTAGATCCTGCCCGCATGCACGCTGCACACGCGCAGACTGCAGAGTGCTTCTAGCCTTTGTTGCTTTTGTGCAAGATAGGCATTACAGTTTCTCCCAAATCAATTCACATGCACATACACAGAAAGAAACCCATTAGTCTATTCCAATATAGCAGGAGTTGGAAGTTTCTTCACTTAACACTTCCCCAATTGATCTACATTTCCAGCCAAAACTTGATGGAACATAAATTATTTAGAGGGTATCCTCGGAAGCCGCTAAAAGCAGAGACAAAACCCATTTCCGGCTTAAATATGCAGATGCTTCATACATCTTTGGAGGAAGGCTTACAAGTAAAAAGACTAAATTGCCCTTCGTTCCAATTTTTGAGCTAAATTGCATAACCGGTCTTTTTAGCGAGGACGCCCTCGTGTGTATTCCCATTCGGTTATCATAAGCATTCGGAGGTCAACCGAAATAACGGTATTTTCCCTATCTCCGCTTTCAAAAGTTCGTTCTCGGCCCCCCAAAAACTAACAAACCCTTCTCGCACTGCCCGCTCATTCTCTTCAAGAACCCGAATCATCTTTTCCGGAGATAAAGAAACAAGAACTGGGAGGACTAAAACTCTGCTTGATCGTGCCCGTCTCCTCAAAAGAAGATATCCTCTATATCAACTCAGGCCCACACTGGTGGAGACGAGGCGGTTCAGAACCAGTCGAGATTGGATTAAAGCTGGGAAGGGTAGATATGGATCGGTCTAGAAGTCGACGTCGTCGAGGCGACCCTCCTCAAATCCCAGAACAGGTACTTGCGTTGTTCTTGGAAATGGGTGGTCTAGTAGAGGAAGTATAAAGATGCAAGCCGAACACCATGTTCAATAGTTCGCAAATCTTGGGCTGTTCTTGCTTCTAGTTTTGAGAAGTTCAATTCCAAGGAACAATCGGTGCCGTTCTTGCTTTTGCGTTGTTTCAGCAAAAATTAAACAGAGCTAAATGACGAAGAATTTGGTGCGTCATTTTTGGCCATTTTATCGGCCGAAGAGAGAAAAGTGGAAATTTCCATCTATTACAGATTTATAACTAAGATGCCCATGAAAGTTCTGTCAGCGACTATTTTGCTCCATTTGAGAACTTCATGCATTACAATATCAGATTACTTGTTACCGACAGTTGCAAAGCTTTTAGGTACGGTGCAATTTGTTCAGTAATTCACTATGCAAGTTCCAAATATGTACTGAAAATTCGATTATCTCAGGTTCAGATTGATGATTCTCCAGTGTACAGAATAGAAAGAAAACTGGGAAAGGGAAGCTTCGGGCAAGTTTATGTCGGTCGAGCCATCAGTCCTTCAATTCCATATGATCAAACTGGTGTGGAAGCAGCAGAAGTATGGCTCTCATTTTATCCTTTTCAGATAATTCGTTACATCAGCCCCATTACTTTACATGATTTAACGCATCGCTATCTAGGTGGCCATAAAGTTCAAGCATAAAGACAGCAAAGGATGTGAAGGCGGCACCCCTCATGAGTGGAAAGTTTATGAGTGAGTCCTCAGAATTATTGCATGTTAGATTTCACCATATCTTGCTCTTGCATGTAAAATTAAATTAGGGTGTTGAATTTCACATCTGTGTTCTGTATATTGCACAGTGATCTGGGTCAAAGTCACGGCATACCACTGCCACGATTACATTACAAGGGGCAACAAGGTGACTATTATGTCATGGTATGTGCATTCCCTTCGACTTGGATTTTGCACTACTAGAATGCAAAGTTTTCAATGATCTTCTTCGGATATGCAGGTCATGGATTTGCTTGGACCTAGTTTACAAGCCACTGCGGACGACAATGGACCAACGTATATTTCCCATAAAGTCATCAGCTTTTACAGTGTCTGCTCTTCAGGTTTTCTTAAACAATTTCTGATTCTTTTGTCAGCTTCTGATTTTAGCTCTTTCCTTGCTACTACAGCCTTCCATTAGATGCAATTGCATGTATTGCTGTTGAAACTATCTCTATACTTGAGAAGCTGCACTCTAGAGGGTAATAGCTGACTAGCTTCCAATCGCATGTTTGTTCGAATTTTCTTTATCGAAAGGTCAACTTGAAGTTTTGGTAGGCCAGACTATCAGAAATATATGCCAGGTCTGACTTTTTGTGATGTTTCTCATGTATGCTTCTTTCCTGTGCAGGTACATCCATGGTGACATAAAACCAGGTAACTTTTTGCTTGGTCCTCCAGGAACTCCTGAAAAGAAAAAATTGTTTCTGACTGACCTTGGATTAGGTACCTACCAAATGCATTAATACTTTTATGGCCCGGATATTAGTGATTGAAAAAGGAGAAAGGCACATGTCTCATGGTTTAGTCATGACATTGCAGCTACAAGATGGCAAGACACCTCCACTGGTTCGCACATTAAGTACAACCAAACTCCAGATGATTTCAGGTTCAGTCAAAATAATGTCAACATCTTCATATGCACAGACCACGCGGCCTACTTGTATAATTACTGTCCCATGCAATGCAAAAAATTTGCAGCAGGGGAACAATTCCTTTTGCTAGTGTACACACTCAGCTTGGTAGAACAAGTAGCAGAAGAAATGACCTAGAGTCTCTGGTTTACATGCTCATTTATCTCATCCATGGTCGTTTGCCCTGGCAAAGTCATCAGGTTGCATTCCCTACATTCAGTGAAGATTTCTTGAACCATACATCTGTATCAGTCTTTTCATCGCCACAGTTTTTCCAGGGAGGAGATAAAGCTTTCCCTGTTTGCAAGCAAAAGATGGCCACTTCTCCAAACGCCCTGTGTTTTTTATGTCCTAAGCCTTACCAGCAGTTCACCACGTTTGTGCTTCAACTGAAATTCGATGAAGATCCAAACTATGCTGGGTACATTTCTCTCTTCCATGGGATCGTTCGTGAAAATCCATATGTTTGGCCTGTGCACATCGATGTTACTCATGAGGTAATAGACGTTAATGAAATTTCTCATTTGAGCTCGCACTCTAATTGAGCCAGGTCTTTCTCTTTCATTTGATATGCACATATCAGGTACCACATAAGCGAGCACGGTTAAATGATGACAGTGAGCCACCACAGTTTATACGGACGGGGTTGAAAGTAACACAATGGATAATCGTTTACCGTGTGCATCCACCCATGAAACAAAGGTAAGGACTTGCATTTCAGATTTATTTATTTTTCTCTGTGGTACCTTAAGTTTATTGATGATCTTCCTCCTCTTCCTTGCAGATATTTCTATAATTTGGACGATGCCGACCTCAAATCACACTTTGAGAAGGGAGATGAGGAGGGAATGTATGTCACCAATGTGGCTTACTGTTCTAACACAAATTCATGGACCGTCATAATGGATGATAGCACCGGCTACACTGATCAATGGCTTGCTGGTTTTTCACAACGCACTCCTCCCAAGGTTTTATTTGTGCGGCTTTACATTGGACTTTCATCTATATTAGACCCATTAAGAACATACATACATCAACCTCTTTGGGATTCTCAATTAGGACTGTCTTGACTGCTTATTTCCTTATTTGAAGGAATGGATTGAGAAACAATGGTCGGAGAACTTCTACATCACTGCAGTGGCTGGAGCAGATAAGGGCGGATTTTTACTTATAATGTCCAAGGGTCGGTCCGTGAATGCTTAATTTCTATTTTGATGACTCCTTAGTAATGTCATCCTCGACCATTCACCAGTTTTTCTTGATATGCACATAGGGACCCATATCACTCGGCAGGATTTTCATCTTGCTAATACATTCCCTTTCGAGTGGATCAAGAAGAAGTGGGCAGAAGGTTTTCATGTCACCGCCTTGGCCACTTCCAGGAGCCGGTGGGCAGTAGTTCTGTCTAGTGGAACCAGATTTACCGACCAGGTTATTCTTTCTTCTTCCCCTTCTCTGAGACTACCCGATTACTCCTCATTTAATGATTTTCCTTTCAAGTGTCTGGAACCGGAAGATTTTGCTCTGATCCGGTTTCTTGCACTAAACTTTCTAAGGCTGTAGAGCTAGACTTTCAGTATCCTGAGGAAGGCGTTCATGAAAGGGCGAAGCAGGGCTATTATATCACTTCGGTTGCGACCACTCCGGATGAGGTTGCTATTATATTTAGTAAATCAGAGGGAGTACCAGCGACTGCAAGTGTGGAGCAAGAGACGCTTCTGACTTACGGTTTTCCTGTAGATTTTCGGATCCAGGTGATTAGTTTGGCCTTTACCAGCGTCTATTTGGTTGCATTTGCTCTGCTTCACCAAGCACTTGTTCTCATCTTCTGCAGGAGAAGCAGGCAAGGAATTACTACATTTCTTCTCTTTGCTTCGGTCTAACCCTTGCTTAAGCTACCAAGTACATGTGCAACCAAGACTTTCTTAGCAAGCGACACGACCACTCTGCATGTGTTTTTTGTCTTCTATTGTGGATTCTGTTGGAAGCAACTTCAACAAGTCTTATCTAATGCTGCAAGAAATTGATTGAAACCTCTGTGTCAACTTTTGGGGAAGAAGTTTTTCGTATTGATTCTGAAACTTTTCAAGCTTTAAAAAAGAAAAGTAGATCCCACAGTTGGTAAATTTTTCCAGGAGGTAACCAACTTTTCTCCGTGGCAGGCAACAGTACATAACAATGTTTGCATAACAATATTTGCAGTATGCTTTGGGACTCGATTGTATGGATTGTCGCTCTTGCATGATTGGAATTTCAGAAACCAGACTAGGCGAACAATCTCAACATAATTCGTAACTTCAGCGAAAATGTTGACTTTGTACCAGAGGTTGACCTCACAATGACCTTACACATGCATAAATGCAACTGGATAAACGTTCCTGATTTTCCAAGATAAGTACAGTATCTTTTTTATACTAAACTATGATCACAGCAAGGGAGAAAAGAAAAAGGTCAACTGGCTTATAGTGTCAGTGATCATTTCAAGTGATATGTTGAACTATCAGCGGGGGGAGAAATTTAGGAAATTCAGGGTTGGAAGGAGCTGGCATATGAGAGAGAGAGAGGAACGACTTCTCTCTGGATATCAAGCAATTGCAGAAAAAGTGAGGATCTGAATGCTCGAATTTGTATCTGCTTGTTCACTCCATTGTGTCATTTAAGCTTAAACAGCAAAAAAAGCAGCATAGAGAGTGATAACCCGAGATAGTTGCTTTCCGCCAAGCAACAGTCATCAGTTGAGGTCTGCTCTTAGTTCAGAGCAATAATGTCGCGAAATGCAGTCAAGACAAAAGTTGGTGAGCATAATCTGCAAGGGGACCAATTTCATTTCTCGGGGCCATACCGTTCTGCCATGTATACTGTCCTAAAAAATTTGGCTGCATAGACTGCAAATTACGATCATAGTTTTTACAACCATACTGCAATGAATGAACACGTTACCATCGTCTGCTATGGCCGTGGTGCATGCTATGGACTTTCACATGATCATCGCTCTGCTTGCATGAAGTTTCGCCTTTGACCAGATATGGTGTAGATGTCCACTTGCTGTGGGGTCTCAACTCCAGCTTCAGTTTTTAGAGCCAAGACACGAAAACTACTCAAGTTTGCTGAATGATCAAGCGGTTTGAGAGACATTCCTTGACAAGACTATCTCTCGTTACTTTACCATTGGTATTATCCTATCTTCTTTGCAACGAAGGTTGAAACTTTGAAAATAATGGATATTTGACCATACTATGTTACATTAAGCATTTTGCATCGCATAGGTTTAATTTAAGAAAAGGAAAAATAACGATTGTCATTCTTAATTTTTGACGTTATACCGCTTTGTGCACTATATCTGAAACTAATATTTTAGGGTGGTAAATGGTGATTTCGAAAGAAAAACCATAATGGTCACTAAGGTACGGTGCAACACAAATTGGTAGCCCTAATTCAGGACGCGAACTGGTAATTTTAGTAAATAGAGCGTGAAAATTGACATTAGCATAAAACATGAGGATGCCCTAATATCATGTCCCAATGAACCATCACAAGCAATCACCCGTCAACCGAAATAACGGCATTTCTGCTTATCTTCGCGCCAAAGAACTGACAGACTGGCCTCGCGCTGCCAACCCGTTTACTTCAAGAACCCACATCATCTTTCCAAGAAAAGAAGTAACATTGAAAGGAACAATTCTGCTTGATCGTGCCTTTCTCTTCAAAAGAATCTCCTCTATACCAGAGCTCGGTTGAGACCGATGGGGATGACTGGTTCGGAACGAGCAAGATTAGATTAAAAGCTTGGGAGGGCAAATATGGATCCGTCTAGAAGTCGAAGTCGTGGAGCAGAGGAGGGGCTTCAAGATGAGATCCGAAGCAACACTTCTCCCATCCCAGAACGGGTACTTGCATTGTTCTTGAAAATGGGTGGTTTAATGGAGGCTAGAATGAAAAAATGCTAGTCGAATCCGATGTTCAATAGTTCACAAATTTTGGGTCGTCCTTGCTCTTCGGTTTGAGAAATTCATTCCGGAGGAGTAATCAGTGTCGTTCTTGTTCTTGAGTTGATTCAGCAAAATTAAACAGAGCAAATGGGTCAAACATGACAAAGATTTTGGTGGGTCATCTTCGGCTATTTTATCTGCCAAAGAGAAAATGGGGAAATTTTCACTTAAACCAGGTTGATTACTCAAATACCCATGCAAATTCCATAAATTCAGTTTCTGTCATGAGCTTCTTTTGCTCCATTTGACAACTCCATGGATCGCCATATCATATGTCGGCAACCTTTGTAAAGCTTTTAGGTACAATGCAATCGGTTCACTGATTCATCTTGCAACTTCCAAATATCTACTGAAAATTTGATTGTCTTGGGTTCAGATCGATGATTCTCCAGTTTACAGAGTAGAAAGAGAACTGGGAAAGGAAGGTTTCAGGCATGTTCATGTCGGTCAAGCTGTCAGTCCTTCAAGTGATCAAACAGGTGTGGAAGAAGCAGAGGTACGGCTTTAAGCAACAACTTTTTTCAATTAATGCATTACATTTGCACCATACTCTACATGATTTAATGCACCACTATTCAGGTGGCCTTAAAATTCGAGCATAAAGGCAACGAAGGATGTGAAGGTGGCATCCCTAATGAGTGGAAAGTTTATGAGTTAGTCCTTCAGAATAATTGCACTACCGATTTTGCCATGTGGTGATCTTGCATGTGAAATTGGATTTGCGCATTGAACTTCACATCTGAGTTCTGCTTATTGTGCAGTGATCTCAGTGAAAGTCATGGCATAGTGCTGCCACGAGTACATTACAATGGGCAGCAAGGTGACTATTATGTCATGGTATGTGCATTTCTTTCGACTCGTATTCTGTAATTCTACAATGCAAAGTTTTCGATGATCTTCTTTGTTTATGCAGGTCATGGATTTGATTGGACCTATTTTAAAAGCTCCTCTAATCAGCAACTTCCCAACGTATATTTCCCCGTTAACAAATTTTGCAGTGTCTACTCTTCAAGTTCTGTTAAACAATCCCCAATTCTCTTTCAGCTTCTAATGTTTTCTCTTTCCTTACTAGTTCAGCCGGCCATTGGAAGCAATTGCATGTATTGCCATTGAAGCAATCTCTAAACTTGAGAAGCTGCACTCTAGAGGATAATAGCTGACTAGCTTCTAATCGCACGTTCTTTAGTGTCTTCTCTATCGAGCAGTCACTTAAGGTTTTGCTAGACCAGAGTATCAGAAACATTTGCCAGGTTCAGCATTTGTAATGTTTCTCATTTACGCTTCTTTGCCTGGAAGGTACATCCACAGTGACATAAAACCAAGTAGCTTTTTGCTTGGTCCTCCAAGAACTCCTGAAGAGAAAAGATTATTTCTGACTGATCTTGGATAGGTATCTGGCAATTGCATGTGTACTTTTATGCCCTAGAAATTAGTGATTATGAAGGAGAAATGCACATGTCTCATTGCTTATTCATGACCTTGCAGCTACGAGATGGCCAGATCCCTCCACTGGTTTGCACATTAAGTACAACCAAACTCCAGATGATTTCAGGTTCATTTAAAATTATTAGCATCTTTATATGTGGTTCTAACTGTGTAATTACTGTTCCGTGCACCAAAAATAAATATTGATACAGAGGAACAACTCGATATGCAAGGGTGTACGCTCAACTTGGTAGAACAAGTAGCAAAAGAAATGACCTTGAGTCTCTGGTTTACATGCTCGTTTATCTTATCCGCGGTCATTTGCCTTGGCAACGACATCAGGTTTCATTCCCTATACCCACATAAGAGTACTTGAACAAAACACCTGTATCGATCTTTTGATCACCACAGTTCTTTCAGGGAGTTGATACGACTCTTGTTTGCAAGCAAAAGATGGCCTCTCCTCCAGACACCCTGTGCAACATTTGTCCTGAGCCTTACCTGCAGTTCACCGCATTTGTGCTTTAATCTGAAATTCAATGAAGAACCAAACTATGCTAGATACATTTCTCTCTTCCATGGGATCATTGGTGAAAATCCACACGTTTGGCCCATGCACACCGATGTTGCTCAGGAGGTAGTATCCTATTCCTATAAAAAGCAATAGATGTTTACAAAATGTCTGATTCAAGCTTATCATCTGATCAAGCCATATTTGAGCAAGCGCAGTTAAATGATCATGGCAAGCCATCAATGGAAATTCAAATGGGGTTGAAATTAACACAATGGATAAGCATTTACCATGTGCATCCACCCTTGAAGCAAAAGTGAGGACTTGCATTTCAGAATTTTTTAATATTTGGTACCTTCAATTCATTTATGACCTTCCTCTTTCTTGCAGATTTTTCCCTAATTTGGATGATGTCGACCTGCTCATACGCATACGGAAGGAACAGGCAGAGGGACTGTATATTACCAGTGTGGCTTACAGTCCTCCCTCTAAGTCATGGGCCCTTAACAATGGATGATAGCACCAGCTACACTGCTCAGATTTATGCCTTTGCACATGGCTCTCTCCCTGAGGTTCTATGTGAGTGGCTTTACTTTGGACTTCAATGCATGGTAGATCCGAATCATTGCATGTTAAATCCTGATGATACGTAACCAGGAAGAATTTTTTTATTAGACCTATTAGGACAGTCTTTAATGCTTATTTCCTTCTTTGATGAAGTGGATTAGGGAATATTGGTCGAAGAACTATTACATCACTGCAGTGGCTGGAGCAGATGGCAGCAGGGTTTTAGCTGTAATGTCCAAGGGTCGGTCCGTGAATGCTAAATTTCTATTTCAATGGCTACTTAATAACGTTAAACTTCACCCTCTGACTTTTTTCTTGATATAGACATAGGGATCAAGAGTGTTCAGAAGTCTTATCATGTTACCAGTACTTTTTGTTTCGAGTTGATCAAGAAGAAGTGGGCAGAAGGTTTTCATGTTGCTGCCATGGCCACTTCCAGGAGTTGGTGGATTGTAGTTTTGTCCAAAGGAACCAGATTTATTAACCAGGTTCTTCTTTCTTTCTCGTTTTCTGAGACTACCCAATTACTCCTCCCTTCAAGATTTTTCTTTGAAGTGTCTGGAACCAGAAGATTTGGCTCTGATTCGGTTTCTTGCACTAAACTTTAAAGGCCGTCAAGCTACATTTCCAGTATCCAGCCAAAGGCATTCATGAAAGATCCAAGCAGGGCTATTATATCACTCCGGATGAGGTTGCTTTTATCTTTAGCAATATAGGAGTGCCAGCAACTGCAAATGCAGAACAAGAGACGCTTCAGACTTCCACTTTCCCTGATGATTTTTAATCAAGGTGACCAGTTCGGCCCCTTTACCAGCATCTATTTGGTTGCATTAGCTTTGCTCCACCAAGCACTTGTTCTCATCTTCTGCAGGAGAAGTGGGCAAGGAATTACTATATTTATTATCTTTGCCATGGTCGAACCATTGCTTAAGCTAGCAAATATACACGCAATCAAGGATGCCTTTGCAAATGACACAAACACCCCGCATGCCTTTTTTGCCGTCGATTGCCCATTTCTTAGGAAGCACCTTCAACAAGTCACTGATCAAGCCAGTATAGAAATGCAGAATGGCCACTTCGTCTGATTCCGTATGGAATTAATTGGATCCTCTTTGTCACATTCTTCTGCAGGAAAATTCTAGTATTGATTCTGAAACCTTTTAAGCTTACCAACAACAACAGAGAAAGAATTAGACCTCCATTTGGTAAATTTTTCCAAGAGGTAACCAACTTCCATACACAAGACGCAACGCTTCTCAATAAAAATTTCAGTACACGTTAGGACTCGACGTTCTGGATTGTGGGTCTTGCGTGGTTGGAGTTTCGGAAACCAGACCAGTCAGAGAATCACGGCTTAATTCATAATTTCAGCGGAGACATCAACTTTTTACCATAGGTTGACCTTATATATGCGTAAATGTAACTAGACAAAAGTTCCATGAATTTCACAGAGAAGTTCTGCATCAGTTCTCTACTAACACTTGATCACAACAAGGGAGAGAAACAAAAGGGTCGACCAGCTTAGTTTTGGTGATCATTTTCAAGTGATGCACTAAACTATCAGTGGGAGGAGAAATTTAGTAGCATCAGGGTTGGAACGAGCTGTCATCAGCAAAGCGGATATGCAGGGAAATGACCCCTGCTCTGTATACAAGGCAGTTGCAGATGAAGTAAGGATCTGGGTGCTCGATTCTGCATCCGCTTGTTAGCAGACAAAGAAAGGATCAGCAAAAATCTGTTGAAAATAGAGATAAACCAAGATGGTCACTTCCTGAGAAACAATAGTTATCTCAACCTTCAGGACTGTAGAGTCAAATAAAAAAACTACTCGGTTTGTTGAACCATCAGGCGGTTTGGGAGACATTCCTGTACCTGTAGTGAAGGTTAAAAACTTCAAGGATGGATATTTAACTCTACGTTTACATCAAGCATTTTATATTGCGTAAATTTTAACTTAAGGGCAAAAACCGATTGCGATTTCTACCGTTTCACATTATACCACTTGGCACTCACTAAATCTAAAACTACCACTTTACATCTTGCCAGGATCTTTACCAGTGACAGCCGTGGAAGAGCTTAGATTAAGGTCGTCCATGGCGTCTGCATGCTCATGACCTCGAGGTCATCCCCAAGTGCGTATGAGCTTAGATAGGAGCATTTTAGGGAGGGAAATGGCAGTTCCTGGTCAGAGCCTTGATAGCTACCGATGCCGTGCAATGCAAATTGGCTGCAAAGCTCAGGGTAAACCGGAAATTTTCAGTAATAGAGGGTGAACAATGACATTAGCGTAAGAAACGAGGATGCCCTGTATCTTCTCAATAAATTATAATCAGACGTCAACCGAAATAACGGCATTTTGCATGTCTTCCCTTTCAAAAGTCCTTTCTTCGCGCCAAAACTCACGGACTCACCTGGCCCTGCCCCTGCCCCTTATTCTCTTCAAGAACCCGAGTCCTTTTTCTTTCTTTCTTTTTTTTTTGTTTCCAGAAAAATAAAGAAACGAGGCTGAAAGAAAGAATTTCTGCTTGATCTTCCCTTTCTCTTCAAAAGAAGATCTCCTTGATATCAAAACTTGGTCCAAGACTGGCGGAGATGATGCAGTTCAGAACGAGCAAGATTGGATTGAAGTCTTGGGAGGGTAGATATGGATCCGTCCAGAGGTCGAAGAAGCAGGCTTCCAGATGAGAACCGAAACAACACTCCTCCAATCGCAGAATGGGTACCTTGCATGGTTCTTGGAAATGGGTGGTTTAATGGAGAAAGATGCAAGTCAAATCCCATGTTCAATAGTTTGTGAATTTCGGGCCATTCTTGCTTTTTGGTTTGAGAAGTTCATTTCCAAGGAGCAATCAGTGTCTTTCTTGTTTTTTATGTTGGTTCAGAACAATTAAACAGAGAAAAGGGTCAAACATGACAAAGGTTTTTGTGGGTCATCTTCGGCTATTTTATCGGCCAAAGAGAAGGGGAATTTTCCTCTAATTCAGATTGATAACCAGAATCCCCATGCGAGTCCTGTTAATTTTCTGTCATCGACTGCTTCTGCTCCATTTGAGAACTCCATGCATCACAGTATCAGATTATAAGTTACCGACACTTGTAACGCTTGTAGATACAATGCAAACGGTTCAGGGATTCACCATGCAAGATCCAAATACGTACTGAAAATTTGATTGTTTCAGGTTCAGATCAATGGTTCTCCAGTTTACAGAATAGAAAGAAACTGGCAAAGGGAGGTTTTGGGCAAGTTTATGTTGGTCGAGCCATCAGTCCTTCAAGTGATCACACTGGCGTGGAAGCAGCAGAGGTATGGCTTTGAGGTCTAATTTTATCATTTTCAGACTATATGTTACATTTGTGCCGTTACTTGATTCAATGCGACCCTATCCAGGTGGCCATAAAATTCGAGCATGAAGACAGCAAAGGATGTGAAGGGAGCATCCCTAATGAGTGGAAAGTTAGAATTATTGCCTGTTAGATTTGGCTATATCATGCTCTTGCATGTGAAACTGAGCTAGGGTGTTGAATTTTGCATCTGTGTTCTGCATTTTGCACAGTGATCTGGGTAAGAGTCACAGCAAACTACTGCCACAAGGACATTACAAGGGGCGACGAGGTGACTATTATGTCATGGTATGTGCATTCCCTTCAACTCGGATCTTGTGCCACTAGAATGCAGAGTTTTTCCATGATCTTCTTCGTATATGCAGGTCACGGATTTGCTTGGACCTAGTTAAAAGCCCCTTTGGTCAACAACTTCCCGATGTATGCTTCCTTGTGAAGTTAACGACAGCTTTAACAGTGTTTGCCCATCAGGTTTTCTTGAACAATTCTCTAATTCTCTTTCAGCTTCTGATATTAGCTTTTTCTTTGCTACTTCAGCCTTCCATCGGAAGCAATTGCATGCATTGCCTTTGAAGCAATATCCATACTCAAGAAGCTGCACTGTAGTGGGTAATAGATGACTAGCTTCCAATCACATGTTTTAAGAGTTTTCTTCATCAGTGGGCCAGATCAGTTTTTTGGTAGCCAGAACAATGGAAATATATGCCAGGTCTGACTTTTTGTGATGTTTCTCATGTATGCTTCTTTCCCGTGCAGGTACATCCATTGTGACATAAAACCAGAAAACTTTTAGCTTGGTCCTCCAGGAACTACTGAAGAGCACATTGTTTCTGACTGAGCTTGGATTAGGTACCTGCCAATTGCATGAATACTTTCATGGCCTAGGAATTAGTGATTGCGAAGGAGAAATGCAAATGTCTCATCGTTTATTCATGATCTTGCAGCTACAAGATGGCAAGATCCCTCCCCTGTTTCACACATTAAGTACGACCAAACTCGGGATGATGTAGTCAAAATGATGTTAACATCTTCATACACGTGCCCTACCTGTGTAATTACTGTTTCATGCACCAAAAGAAAATTTTTGCAGAGGAAAAATTCAATTTGCAAGTGTGCACACTTAACTCAGAAGAACAAGCAGCAGAAGAAAGGGCCTGGAGTCTCTAATTTACATGCTCGTGTATCTTATCTGCAGCCATTTGCCTTGGCGAAGATATCAGCTTTCTCTCCCTATACCCAGAGAAGATTTCTTGAACCATAAACCTGCATCGGTCTTTAAAACGCCACTGTTTTTTTTTCATGGAGAGGATGAGGCTTTCCTCATTTGCAAGCAAAAGATGGCCACTCTTCTGCACACACGGTGCAACACTTGTCCCTACCCCTACCTGCAGTTGACCGCATTTGTTCTTAATCTGAAATTCGACAAAGAACCGAACTATGCTAGATACATTTCTCTCTTCCATGGGATCATTGGTGAAAGTCCATATGTGTGACCGGTGCACACTGATGTTGCTCAGGTCGTAGTATCCTATTCCTATAAAAAGCAATAGATGTTGATGAAGTTTCTGATTTTTAGTTCATCTTCTAACTGAGCCATGTCTTTCCCTTTCATGTGATACGCACATATGAGGTACCACGAAAGCAAGCATGGTTAAAAGATGACGATGAGCCATCAATGAGAACACGGATGGGTTTAAAACTAACAAATTGGATAAGCATTTACGATGTGCATCCCCCCAAGAAGCAAAGGTAAGGACATGCAATTCGGATTATTTTTTCCAGGGTACCTTGAGTTTATTGATAATCTTCCTCTTCCTTGCAGATGTTTCTCTAATTTGGACGATGATGACCTGCTCTTACGCATTGAAATGGGACATGCAGAGGGAATGTATGTCACCAGTGCGGCCTAACAGTTCTCACTCTAAGACATGGGTCATAATAATGGATGATAGCGCCTGCTACACTGATCAGATTTTTGCTTTTTCACGCGACTCTACTCCCAAGGTTCTATATGAGCGGCTTACTCTGGAATTCCAAGCATAGTAGATCCCAATAGTTGCCTGTTACAAAATTCATACCAGGAAGAACTTCTGTATTTGACTATTAGGAGCATTGGTACATCAACCTCGTACTGTGGGATTCTCGATTAGGACTGTCTTCACTGCTTGTTTCCTTATTTGAAGGAGTGGATTAGGAAACAATGGTCGAAGAATTACTACATCGCTGAAGTGGCTGGAGCAGATGACGGCAGATATTTAGTTGTAATATCCAAGGGTCGGTCCTTGACTGCTTAATTTCTATTTTGATGGCTTCTGAGTAAAATTATACTTCACCATTTACCATTTTTTTATAGATATATGCATAGGGCGGCAGAAGGTTCGGCAGTCTCATAGGTTTACCAACATATTTCCTTTAAAGTGGATCAATAAGAAGCGAGCAAATATTTTAACGACATTGCTATGGCCACTTCGGGAAGCCAGTGGGCAGAAGTTACGTCCAACGGACCCAGATTTACTGACCAGGTTCTTCTTCCTCCTCCTTCCTGGGACTACCCAATTACCCCTCATAGCAAGATTTTCCTTTGAAGTGTCTGGAACAGGAAGAATTTGCTCTGATTCTGTTTCTTGCGCTAAACTTTTGAGGCCGTGGAATTTGACTTGCGTTATCCAGCCAAAGATATTCATGAAAGGACGAAGCAGGGCTATTATAACACTTCGGTAGCTGCCAATCCGAATGAGGTTGCTTTTATCTCTAGCATTCCAGAACGAGTGCCCGCAACAAGCGTAGAGCAAGAGACACTTCGGACTTTCAATTTTCCTGATGATAGGAACATCAAGGTGATTAGTTTGGCCCCTTTACCAGCATCTATTTGGTTGCCTCCATATTTGCATGGATTTAGAAGTGAGCCGACTTAATACGAAGAAACAAGAACAGTATACACATATTTAGGCCCGTCCATCAAAATCCTCACTTGATTTCAGAGCAAAACCTGTCTGAGTTCATCATTTCCTGATACGGGTGTCTTTCATGGAAGCTTAGGCGAGGCTATCGGAGAGCTTTATTTAGGGTGCGTTTTCCCAAAGCCCTAGGCCAATGTAAATACGGTTTGGCAAATTTTGTGGAGCATTTTGAAGAGATGCAATTGCATTTTGCAAAAACTTTTAGAGTCCTTTAGCCTTGGCCTAGAGATGCTTTAAGCTGTGACCTTTCAGCATTTCTGGAATGCAAATACATTTTTTTTCCTTCCAATTCTACCCTCACTTAACAAAATTGCAAAAATATCTCCACCTCATGCAATGTCACACGAAAGTTTAGGTTGCCATTGAGGCCAGATCTAGCTGCAAGCAAGTTAGTCTAGCAACCTTGCCTAAAGTCGCTTGACCTCAGCTAGCGTCGCTTGGGTCATGGGAACCTAGGCGACGGTTGCTTGGTCATATGACAAATTGACAATGATGCCTGAGGTTGCGCAAACCAAGTGATGTCGCCTGGGGTCGCGTGACCCCCAATCTACGTTTGAGGTCTTGTGAGCTTAGGCAAGGCTGGCTGGCGGCCAATTTGGCTCACCCATAATAGAGTTTCACCGCCAAATGGTTTGGGAACTTTTTATTTTAATAAAAATAGCAAATTTCCTTTGCAAAATGTAGTTTGTTTTTTTTTTTTTTAACAATATTTAAGCCAAAGTTACTTCTCAATGTGACTTGAATTACATTTTACAAAACACTATTTTCATTTTAGAAGAACTCTTTCATCTAAGGCTCCATTTGTTTCACAAAAAACATTATTCTCATTTTCTAGTATTTGGTTCGCTTAGGAAAATAAGTCAATGGAAAATGTTTTCCTAGTCAACAAAATAGATTTTTCTACTAAAAATTAAATTCAAGAAAATGATTTCCTTGTTCAAAAATCAAAAATAATTTTCCAGAAACTCTGCTCTTGAGCATGGGAACCCCAATGCTTGTTCTCAGGCCCTTGGCAACAGGACCAAATCCCCAACACCCGAGCTCGGTCCATCAAGGCCAATCCTAGGTCCATCTAGGCCGTGCTCAAACAATTTTTACAAATTTAAAAACAATAATTAATAATATTTTCTTTTTTATTTTTCTCTTTTTTTCCCTCCTTCGTGGCCATCAAAGAGGCCGTGAGCTCCAGCCTCGTCGACTTGAAGCGAGGCTACACCTCGCCAGATTTGGCTCTGCAATGCTCGACCTCACCAAATCCCAACAAGGGCCAACCTCGGACGACACTCAACCTCAACCTTGTCAGGATCAATGCTCAACACTTGACCTCAACCTCATTAGGCTTGACACTCGACCTTGACCTCAACCTCACTAGGCTTGAGACTGAGCCTCAACCTCACCGGGCTCAACACTTGACCTCAACCTTGAGCTCGCTGAGATCAAATGAGGCTTGAGCCCACCAACCTCAGGCAAGCTTGCGCTCCCCAGATGTGGCGAGTTGGAGCCTTGCCCAAGGTTAGCCCTCGCCTATAGCCTATCACCGAGGCCCAGTGACCGATGGAGGAAGAAGGAGAAAGAAAAGAAAGAATAAAATCAAATAAATAATTTTAAAAATCAATTTTTTATAAATTACAAAAAATGTTGACATCAGCTCCGCTAGTGCCACGTGGTAAAGCTAGTGTCCACATTGGTAATTTTCAATCAAACAATGACACGGAAATTTTCTTTACCAAACAATGGAAAATATTTTTCAGTTTCAAGTCACAATCAAACATTAGAAAAAAAATTTATTTTCCAAAATTACTATCCGGAAATATTCTCCAAAAAATGTCACATTTTTCACGAAACAAATGGATAGAAAACATTTTTGGAAAAATATTTTCCTCATTTTCCAACGTTTGGTTCACTTAGGAAAATGAGTCAATAAAAAAGTTTCCTATCAAAACTTAAAATCAAGAAAATGATTTTCCCTTTGAAAGAACTGGAAAATATTTTTCAAAATATATTCATAGTCTTAGGGTCCTTAGTTAATGAATATTATTATAAAAATAATTTTAAAAAAATTCAATTTTTTTGTTATTTTATATTTTTAAAAATTTCGAATTTTTAATTATTTTTCCTTTCTTTTTTTTTCCTTTCTCCTTCTTCCTCCAAGGGTCGCATGCCTCAACGATGGCCAGCAGCCTAACAACCAACCATGACACGAGCCGGTGAGCTCGAGGCTTGGCCGATTCAAGCAAGCCCAAGCCGACCAAGGCTTGCCAAATCCATGTGAGCTCACGGCTTGGCCAATCCTAGCAAGGTCGAGCTCGCCCGTGGCCTTCGCTAACCGATCGTGGCAAAGGACTAAGGAAAAAGAAAATAAAAAATAACTAAAAATTCAATTTAAAAATAAATAAATAAATAAATAAGAGAATAAATAATTAAAATTTTGATTTTTTTTTTTTTGCCTAAGATATAGTCATGAGATTGAAATCATTTTTCAGTGAGATCCAAATATCAGAAAATATTTTCCATTATATATTACCTAATAAAGGAAAGCTAACCGTATTCTTTGAAAATGCTTTCCAAGAAATTTTTTTCTTTTATCATTGAGTTTTTTTGCGAAACAAGCACACAAGTTTTTTGTATTTTCTGAGAGGCTTTCTCCCGTGTTTCCAAACCCTTTCTCTTAAGGGTGCGTTCGTGACTCTTGCCATTCTAAGATGGCAGGTTTATGAGCTACTCTAACTTCTAATGGCTTCCCCCATCCCCACGAACAGCATCATTAGCTTACATACGGGATCAATTGCCCGAAGTGCATCTTATACTCTCCGACATTTTCTTCAGTGTTGAAACTAGATGGTTGAATCTTGCAATGCAATAATTTGAGTCTTGTTCACGCTTACAAACTATAACTTGGGTCATTATGCATTTGCAGGTTGCCTTACAATGTCACACCCCAAAACTACAAGGAATGGGGATGACATGGCCAACCTTCCATGAATTATGTATATCTCATATATATATATATACATATCAGATAACTAACAAGTTTGTTGCAACATTAGAGTGTCTATAATCCACCAAAAAGAATATACATTTAAAACTCAACCAGTCCAACCACTAGCAAAGATTATATACACCACTTTTTTAAACCATACCCAAAATAGAACTCCCAAAAGTTTTCCAAAAGCGCTCTCGCCTTACTACTTGCTAAACTTGGGACCTGAAAGCATGGAAGATGAATGGAATAAGCAACCATAGCTCAGTGAGTAGTATATATTATAAAAGCGTATCAAACTTCCACATTACACATTTAAAACTCAAGGCATAACTCATTATCATCAAACAAAATATGATAACCTGCAATAAAAAAATGTGTTAAATGTTACCTCAACCTAGCTATATCAAATAGCCAAATTTTCCATTCATCCATAATAACAAAACCAGCATGAACTCATCCTATCTCATATCCATGGTTCATTTCACACTCAATATCCAAACTCAAGGCCCTAGAGGTGACTCCCACGAAATTGCGTTATCGTGTAGCACTTAGCCCTCGACCACATATAGCAATAGTACAAGGCCCTAGAGGTGGCTCCCACGAAATTACGTTATCATGTAGCACTTAGTCCTTTACTATGCATGTCAGTAGTACAAGGCCCTAGAGGTGACTCCCATGGGACTCAAGTCGCCATGTAGCACTTAGCCCTTGACTACAAGGCTCTAGAGATGGTTCACACGAAATTTCATTGTCGTGTAGCACTTAGTCCTTTACTACCACACCTTTGATTTCGTCAACACAACACATATCATGTTTCAATAGTCATCATATAACCACATAAATCGATTATGCCTAAACAACATACATAGCCCTACAAGAGAGATTTGTCGAATCATCTCACCATAACTCAAAATTTACCGAGCACTATATCCATCAATATATGACAAATGGGTCCTCATTTCCTCACAAGTATATGTCAGTTAATCTTACCTTAGGACATGAGTGACACAAAACCAAAGATGACATTAATACTACTCACCTGAGGATGCCCCAAAATTGGGTAGATTAGAAACGTTTCCATCCTAGCATCTTTTGAGTGTCTCTAGGCTCTGGATTAAAGGGCTGAGTGGTTTTCCGCTAAAAGGCTGTCCCTGAAGGGCTTGAACAGGAATTGTTCGCCCAATGTGGGATGCATACCTGCAGGAAATTTACTCTCCTTCCCTGATCCTAAGTCTAGGTCCATTCATGGTATCAGAGCCACGGTTTCGTTTTTGATATTATCCATTCCATGCGCTCGACAGGTGAATCCAGTGCTGAGAAGATCTTTCTACATCATGACTAATCCAGAAATCCTCGAAGCACCTATTTCTCTTGCTCCTTCTTCTTCTTCCTCAGCACTTTCCGAATTTCGTGTTTCCAATGCTTCTAAGATAGATTATCTTTATGAAGTCTCTCTTAGCGATGAAACCAAGATCTCCGAAACTCAGCTTCCTCTTATGAACCCCTATTCAGCTTTTGCTAAACCCACCTCATCATTCTCACCGATGCGTTCTATTCGTCAGTTGATTCACCAAACCCCGAAGCAAGTAAAGGAGTACGTTCAGTCCTCCAAATTCGACCAGCATCTCATCCCTGCTACTGAAAAAGAGTACTTTGTTACTCTTCAGATCCCTCCAGAATTTCCCAGACAATAGGTCCAACAGGGGTATTCTCATGTCCACTATGGAGCTATTCGTCTTGCCCTCACCTTCCATGGTCGTAAAGGCTTGCCAGTAGTGGCCAGAATCGCGTTGTTAGACACCAGGTTTTTACAATACCAGCATGCTTGCATCGGTACTGTTCAAACCACTCTGAATGCCGGAACAATCTTTGTGACCCTGTATCCAAACTTCAACATCGCTCTTTCAGATCCCCAACTTCTCTCTTTTCTGAAAGTTCAAGTACAGCTCACTAGAGCCCCTCAAACGGCTGAATCTGTAGCTGCAACCCTACATTACCATATGGTTTATCGAGTTCAGAACCATGCTCTCGACCTCAACTTCAACAATGGTAATGAAGATGCATTGTTCATCTCCATGCAGAATGACCAAGCGTCCTGCATCCATGTTCCCAGACAGATCCCAAAGGATACGTTGGCCAAACTTCTTCCAGAGACTTGGATCACCAACTATGAAAAGCTACACCAGCATAACAAGCCGTTCCAGTCCACAGACTCAGAATTTGTGCGGAAAAAAGATGGAACTGTTTCCATCAAATTTGGCAAAGAAAAGGAAGAAGGTCCTTCTATCTTCCAGACCATCCTCATGATCGAGCCATGTGTTCCAAAATCCATTGCCGAACCAGATCCAAAAAAGCATGTTCGACACTTTGACGGTGATGGACATCCGGTTCATTACTACAAAGACAATTATGGTAATTGTTTTTGGGATCCTTTTTGCCAGTGTTCTTACTGCATAAATTCTCCCGACGAGATAGATCCTCATGCAAGATCTCCTCCACGACGGAAAAAGTCCAAGGATAAGATATACCAGAGGTACTTAGACGGAGATTCCTCCGTAGATACTCTTGGTGAGTGTGATAAATACCAGTTCATGGTGTCTTATGCACCACCTCCACCACCAGAGTTCCATACCACATCTCGAACCTCGCCAGATCCACCAAAATCACCTCCACCTTCTCCTTCCCAGAAAAAGCAAGCTCTCTCTCCATTCTATAAACCAATCCTCAAATGGGCTAAGAAACACTCTTACCCCCTCGAAGTCCCAGCAGAAGCACCACCCACTTCTTCTATTGCCATGTTCCAAGATACCGACTTCCCTCCTCTTGTCAAGGAAAGCTCTAAACTCTCGTTCCCTGCTACAGAAGAGTTTATTGATCCACATGGTAGATATCGCCATGTTCCCAAAATACCTACTCCCACAGACGTAGATGAACATGGAAGACAGAAGAAAACTCCTGCTGCTGAAGCCGTTCTAAATTGGCAATCAGAGACTCTGTTGGCACAGAACAACGCCTTCAAGACTATTGATTCCAAGATTGGAAATGTGCAACAAGATCTCCGAAGATACGATAAGGGTACTAAGAAGATACTTTCTGAATTCCAGAAAAGGCTTCAAGCCTTAGAATCAGGACAACATCTTGGGTACCATTATCTTGAAAGTTCAAAGCCAGAAATAGACAAACTCAAGAAGCAAATTCAACTTCTTGAAGAATGAAGGTTCAGACCTTTCGATCCATTGGCACCTCCTGTTCAAACTGGGTATGTATCCCCAGCACCACAAGTGTCTGTTTTTGCCAATATCCCAGAAGATCCCTCCAGAAGAGAATCAGATATACGAAGCCGTCTCAAAGCCTTGAAAAAGGAAAAGGGAAAAGAGAAGACACCACCTACAGAATCAAGCTCAATTGTTATAAGAGAAAGGCCGGACCCGGATGATGTTATCAAATCCATTAGAATCCTTTTTGAAGGATCGGGTAAGCAAGAAATTGATCCTATTACCCAACAGGCTGAGCCGATCCTATTATCCCGAGAGAAACGGTCCGTTCCACCGAACAAACTTCTGATACTACATCAGATTCAGTATCTCTTTCTTCTTCTTCTTCATCCTTCTCAGACCAAATAATCGATTCTCCCCCTACCATTCCACCAACTTTGCAAATATTCATGGCTGACACTCCTTCAGACTATGAAATGCAATCAAACTATTCTTATCCAGAATTTGGACAGACAAGTAATCCCACCAGAACCAATTCTGCCAGGCATGTGTCCATGGCATCAAAACAATTCTTCAATGGCCAGAAAGACTTGAAGAGTTTCATACTTGGTTGAGTACACAGTCCATCACCAATCATGATATGAATGATGTCCTTTACAATTTTGTTACAAGGTTCACAGGGAGCCTTAAATTTTGGTGGCAATCACTCACAGAACAAGACCAGCTTACGTTTCTATTGTCACCCAATTTCAGCCATGCCCTTACTTACCTATACCATACTTTTGTGGGAACTCCCGGAGATCTCAAAGAGCTAAAAAGAAGAGAATTTTTCGAAAGAAGATGCTGCTCCCTTCAGAAAAAGCATATTGATAAGCATTATCGACTAATGCTTCAGCTCTTCTACCAAATTGGCGCAGATCCAAATCTAAAGCATGTCTTCCTCACTTCTATTCCTAAAGAGCTATCACAGATGGTTGAAAGATCTTTCTTTGGAAAGCAAAGAAGGATACAAGACGTTCCCATGGGAGAAATTCAGCAAGAAGTCCATTTATGTCTTGAAGAATTATGCTTAAAGCGTCGAATGGTCCAAACA
The DNA here is from genome assembly GCA_017140395.1 of Eucalyptus lansdowneana. Classification (NCBI taxonomy): domain Eukaryota; kingdom Viridiplantae; phylum Streptophyta; class Magnoliopsida; order Myrtales; family Myrtaceae; genus Eucalyptus; species Eucalyptus lansdowneana. The sequence goes on from CM029485.1 coordinate 48,455,135, forward strand.
TACATTACAGATGACAAACGTCTTGAATCAGCCTGTTCCCATCAGAAGTTAAAAATCAAATGCTCCAGACAGGATTGTGATGGTACCTGTGGCCATTATTCTCGGAAGAAAAAGCACTACAAGAAGTACACGATTAAAAAATCCAAACATGGCTCCAAGCATTTCCGGAAAAAGAAGAAATGGCGATACCTATGCAAGAGAAAAGATCACACAGGCCATAAGAAATCAAGCCGTTGCTACATTTGCAACAAGAAATGACATTTTGCCAAAAATTGTCCTCAGGCAAAAAAAGGTCAGAATCATCTGATTGAAAATGAAACAGGTATGTCCCTTGAAAATGATGACATTGAATCCTTATTTTCTGCTGATGAAGAACCAACAGAGCAAACCCTTTGTGTTATCCCCTTCTACCAAACTTCCGATGAAACCGAGTCTGACGAGTCAAAATCTGAAGACATTTTTCACATATCCCCCACATCCTCATAACCAAATCCTGACATATTTTCAAGTCAAACTCACTGTCCTCATTTCCCTGTAAAGATCTTCACATCAAAATTTGCCAAGCCAATCAATGTCATTGCTCTCATTGATACTGGAGCAAGTTGTTCCATTCTGGACACTAAAGTTCTGCCTGAAGAATATTGGACTCCTCATATCCGATACTTCAACTCCGCCTCTGGAGATACTTTCTCCACAAGTGTCAGAACTACTCCGATTGTCAGTTCTTCCCAAAGTGCTCCATAAAAGCAAAAATCTTTGGATCAAACCTCCCCAATAAAGATTTGCTAATTGGGTGGGACATCATGACTCAAATCTCTCAACTCCACATCATTCCTGGAAAGGGTCTTAGATACAAAAATCAATTCTCTGAGTTTGTTGATATTCAGAGACTCTTTTCCATACAAATGAGTCTGTTAGATCCAATCATGCATAAGCTGTTAGAGTCTTGTTCGGAATCCCACTCCGAATTCGCTTAAAAATGTTCTCATCATTTATGGGAAAATCCAGAATTCTTTGTTCGCCTCCTCTTCAAAAAAAATGAAGACATCAACCCAACAAAGGCGAGTCATGCGGGAATGAAGCCAGAACACTTGGCTTTAGCTCAAAGGGAATGCTCGAATTATTGTAACAAGGCCTTATTGAAGTTTTCGATTCTCAATGGGCTTGTGAAGCCTTTTATGTCAATAAGCGCGCCGAGCAGAACAGAGGAAAAATGAGACTGGTAATTAACTACCAACCTCTTAATCTTTTTCTCCAAGATGATAAGTTCCCTTTACCATCCAGAGATTCTCTCTTTAGTGGTTTAACCAAAGCCCATATCTATTCCAAATTCGACCTCAAAGCCGGATTTTGGCAATTGGGCATTCATCATGAAGACAGAACCAAAACAGGATTATGTATCCCAAACCAGCACTTCCAGTGGAAAGTTCTTCCTTTTGGCTTAAAGGTTGCCCCGTCCCTTTTCCAAAAGGCCATGTGTCGCATTTTCCAACCCATTTTGTCAACTGCAACAGTATACATCGACGATATTCTGCTCTACAGTCCTGATGAGCAATCACACTGTCAACTTCTTGAGCAGTTTGCAGACATTGTCAAAAAACATGGTATTATGCTTTCTCAAAGGAAAATGAACATTGCCCAGACAGAAATTGAATTTCTTGGTATGCACCTCAACAAAGGTACATACTATCCAGGGCCACATATTGCTCAAGAACTACTAAAGTTTCCTGAAGATAATTTCACGACGAAACAAGTTCAGCAATTTCTTGGAATAATTAATTACCTCAGGGTTTTGTCCCAAACATTGCAAAGCTTCTAATTCCTTTGCAATCTATGCTGAAAAAGAACTCCCCGCCTTGGGGAAAGATCCAGACTAAAGCTGTTGCTGAGCTTAAGGAGATTATGCAGAATCTCCTACCATTACAAATACCATCAACAGGCAAAAGAATTCTTCAAACTGACGCCAGTGATGAATACTGGGCAGCCGTCCTATTCGAAGAAATTGATGATAAGAAACACATTTGTGCCCACAAGAGTGGAAAGTTTTCCCAGGCTGAAATGCATTACCATTCCACTTTTAAAGAAATCCTAGCAGTCAAAAATGGAATCAAAAGGTTTGAATTTCATCTCATCGGCCATCACTTCCTAGTCGAACTAGACATGGCATCTTTCCCTCAGATGACCAAGTTTAAACAGAAACAGATTCCAAACCCTCAACTGCTTCGATGGGCTGAATGGTTCTCAAAATACTCTTTTGAAACCAAACATATTCCTGGGAAAAAGAATGTCCTTGCTGACTTTTTGTCAAGACCCAAAGCACCAGCTGAAATCAACATGTACATCAAAAGACCTGCTTTCCATATGCTTAATCATGGAGTCAAATACAAGATCGAAAAGATCAAAGATTTGCCAAGCCAAAAATATCCTCAGGAGATTATTCAGCAAACTTTAATGACAAAGTCTTATTGAGAACATGGAGAACCTCATGTGGCAATGCCACACATACCTTTTCAGATTCAATGGAGGTTCGATTCTTTATCCTTTCGGGTTAAATTTGAATTATCCTTTTATTCATCCTCTTATCTGGAAGGAAGATGATTTCCCCGATCGGCTCAAAACGTTGTTATGGTACTTAACCAATAAGTACTTAATAGCCATTGAAATTCCCACCAGAAGATTCATTGCCAATCTCACCAGGATATTCATGCTCGGGAAAAACATCGAAAAAGAATGTGATAGAAATCTTTTAGATTTTCTAAATTGGTTCTATCATCCTACATGTTGGAGACAAGACTTGGAAAGAGAACTGAGAACCATGACACCAAATCCTGAGGTTCACACTATCCTGTTTTTCAGACATCCATGGAATTTCTGTAGAAATGATGGTAGTATTCTCGATGCACCACTTGAAATAGGAACCACAGCCTATAAACCTCACTTGAACAGCCGAGAAGCCCGGATTCACAAATCTTATCCAAGATCCGTTAGATATTGTGAACATGAATACCGAGAACTCCAGAGAATCCTATGCCAGGAAAACAAGACCATTCCCGAAGATGTCTGGAATAATGCACCCACTACGTGGGATCATTATGACCTAGCTCCACAGGCTAAGGAAGCACTAGGACAATACAGACAAGCTGCATCGTCCCAGGAACATGAAATGACAAGCGAAGATAACATTGTCCAGTCAACTCAAAACCCCTATGCACGCTTTGGAGGTCCTCTATCCCAGAATCCCTACGAACAGGGATCTTTATCCTCATTCCAAAACATGGACACATCCTTCTATGCACAGCCATCCAATTGGCCTCAGCCAAGCATGCCAAATATTCCTGCCAACACTACAAGTGAAAATACTAACTGGGCAGAAGAAGAAGCATCCCATTGGGCTCATGAAGCATCCTCATCTCAAAGGCTGAACCAAATTCTTTCGCCTCAAGACCTTGAAGCTCTCCACCAAAAGTATGAAGCACATCTCCTAGAAGACAATTCAGATGACGACTCAGCATGTAGCTACAATGCTCGTGACGGACGAGATCGTTGAGTCCGTACAATTTCACTGTAGCAAAGTACTGTTCACTTTTACTGTAGCACTAGGCTAGGGAAAGTACTGTTCACAGTACAATTACTATTCATAGTGTGCGAATAATTCCCTCCCGGAAGTTTTCGGTGCCTCTGTTTGTTTCTGGACCTGTGAGTTGGTCCCTGTGTGTCATTGTTTCCCTTTATTTGCCTATATAAGGCATTGTTATTGTATCGTTTAAGGCAGAGTCCCCTGAAGTAAAGAGTGTGCTTTGTGAAAAAACCTCTATGGCTTTCTAAATCTCTCTTCTTCTCCAGCCTAGTAGGATCCTTCGAGAAATGCAGCTTGGGTAGATTAGAAACGTTTCCATCCTGGCATCTTTTGAGTGTTTCTAGGCTCTGGATTAAAGGGCTGAGTGGTTTTCTGCTAAAAGGCTGTCCCTGAAGTGCTTGAACGGGAGTTGTTCGCCCAATGTGGGATGCATACATGCAGGAAATGTGTGTTATTTGATCCTTTGATCTCGCGATACGGGTGCTGCGTTATAAAGTTGAGCCGGCTTGGCGAGACATCCGTGGTATGCACGTGCCAAAAACCCTTTCTTCTTTTCCCCCTTCTTCTTCTTCTTCTTCTTCTTCTTCTTCTCCCCCTTTTTGGTCGAATGGGCTCTCTGCTGTCCTTTTTAACCGAGCCCTCCCCTCCCTTCCTTTTTACTTTTTTGACTTTTCAACTCATCTTTCCTTTTTTTTTTCTTCTTTTGGGCCCCACCAGCCAAATGTTACACTTACACTAAACATTAAACAGCAAAACATGCTCATTATGAATTTAACTGTCGCAAATCCAACCGAAAATACTTTAAACACAACCCACAAAATTCCTCATCTCTCATATTGACACATCTTTTCACAGCTTGCTTCCCAGTGAGCACCGCTACTTGTCACCAATGTGGTGAATTAAGAATCGCAGGGTGCAGAATTAAGAATTGGAAAGGAGCATACCACTCGTCACCAATGTGGTAAATTATGCTTACATCAACACAGTAAATTCCAATTAAGCCTAGTTAATTGGCTAACTGGGGTCAGTACACGTTAAAGCATTCCTTCGAGTAATTCAATTCGCCAAAAAAAGGAGTTTGCTAAAAAGTGCTTTAGGGGCACATTCTAATACAATGATTGCCCTCATGACATGCACAATCAATACTTTCGCTCGTGTAGTATCGAATTCCGTCATGACATCGAATATTTTCTATTTATTAATGCCATAATTTTACGTGTCCAACCTAATAATTTTGATTCCAAAACCTTAGTGATATAAGAGGAAAATCATCATATTGTAAAAGTATAGGTCAAAAACTTATTAGTGTTAGACCAATATAGATACTTGTGAAAAATAAGATCATGGGACAAAATATTGGTTATGCATAAAAAAAGGGGGGTTAATCACAAAATGGAAATTGTAATTGTAGGGGTAATTTTAAAAAGTGAAAGTAAAACAAATTACACTTTTGGCTTAAATATATAGGTGAAATGTGAGATTGTGAGTTTTTTTTTTTTTTGGCTGTCTTACTCTAACTCTCAATTCACTATCAAACTTTTATCATGCCTATTTGCAGAGCATGGAAGTTGAAAACCACACCTAAAATTAAACATCCCCATCCCAACCCTTCATAAAAAAATGGAGATTCAAATCTCTCATCTCTCCCTTCTAATGTAGGAAGGGTGGCCACTGAAATAAGCCACAATAGTGTATAAGATAAAATAGTGGTTATGAATGAAAAAAAAAATGGGCGGTTATTCTAGCATATAGAAATTGTACTTGTCGGGGTGATTTCATGTAGCGACAAATGAAGTAATGACATTTTAACCTAAATATATGGATGTCCTAAAAATATTCTTCATGATTCGTGTGCCTCTTTATATGCACGCTCTCTTTGTAGCAAAATAGCACATCTCCCTATAATGAGCAGCTGAAAGCAAGTTGTAACGTTAAAAATTATCCTTGTGGACGTGTGGGTTTAATTTTTGGAGAGATTTATCGAGCGTGATTCCCATATATCATCTAACTAAGAACTTGATTATCATTTTCCCCATCGAGACTGTGATTAATTAGATTACCAATATTATTTGAACTTGAGTGTCAGGTAAAAAAAAAGTCAAGAACAAAATGAGAGATGTAGATCCCTATTGTGACTCACATTTAGTCTTACCAAATTAAGTATAATAAATTTAAGAAATGATAGAAACTTCAAAGATATCACATTTACTATTGGAACTTTAAAAATGGTGACATTTTTATTTTGTTCTCATTACCAAGCCACATTTCGGAACTCACTATGTAAACTACATAACTTCTATGGCTGTGCTTGGTCATCTTAATGAAATGAAGTTTGATAAAATAGCATTTGATTGAAGTGAAAAATCCTATAAATTTTCTCATTTTCAATTTTGTGTTTGAAAGATGATAGATCTTGCTATGTACCATACCAGGTCAAGAAATTACTTACCTATGGAAAAAATGAGGAAGTAGAGCATCAAATCAATATCAGTGATGTTAGCCGGTGCTCTCCATTTGTAGATGTGACTAAGCTAGATGATTTGAAGAACAGTCAAATAGATTAATCCATCAAGTGGTATATCAGATTAAAAATAGACCTTTATCCACATGGGTCATATGCAGCACATTAAGAAAAGTTTGACACTTGCATAGTATTCCAATTTAATAAATCAATCTAACTATACTTTTTGTTATTTTTCTAGAAAGTAATATCATTCATTGATCATTTAAAGAGCCGTGGAAGAAGGCATTATTTGTTTGAGAAACGGGAGGACCGAGTTGCACTCAATCCTGTCCTTTCGTGGAGTCAGAGCACAGCATGGATAGAGGGCTGACCGGAGCGTTTGGTAACGATTCTGTTCCCGGGAGCTGATTCTGATCAGAACTGATTCTTTTTTATTCTGTTCCCGGGAACTGATTCTGAGTAAAAAAGCGCGTTTGGTAACTGTTCAAAATTTTTGATTCTAGAATAGAATTGCGTTTGGTACCATATTAATTGATTCTGTTCCAAATTAATTTCTTTTGATTTTTAAATAAATTTTAAATAATTTATTTTGATTTTTAAATAAATTTTAAATAATTTCTTTACTTTTTTTACTTTTTCTTTTCTTTTTTCCTTTTTTTCTTTTTTTCCCCTTTTTTCCTATTATTCTTTTTCTTCATTTGGCCGGTCGCCGGACCGGCATCGGCCGGATGAGTGTCGGCGACGCTCACGGAGCGCCGCCGCCCCTCGCCGAGGTCGGCCTTCGTCGACCGAGCCTCGCCGGGCGCCCGGGCGAGCCTCGCCGATGGCCGTGTGAGCCTCACCGCGCCGGGCGAGCCTCGCCGCCACCGCCGAGGCTTGCCCACCCCCACCTCGGGCGGGTCGGCCTCACCACGGTCCGGGCGAGGTCGGCCTGGCCACCGGCGAGGCCGAGCCTCGCCGGTGCTTGGGCTTGCCTCCGACGAGCTTGCCGGACCTCGCCCTGGCCTAGCGAGCCTCCGGCGACCGGCGGCGGACCAGCGGCGGCGGCGGGCGGCGGCGGGCGAATGGCGAATGGCAACCGAGATGTTGAAAGAGAAGAACAAGGTTTTACCGTGTTGATTCTTTTTTTGATTCTCGGACGTAGAATCAATTTTTTTTAGATTCTCAAATCTTGTCCAAAATTGTTCCCGGGACAAATTTGTTCCCCGGAACAAAAAATTTACCAAACGCGATTCTCGTCCCAAACCGATTCTCGCGAACAAAAAATCGAATGCGCGAGCTGTTGAAGAAGTTACAAACAGGCCCTTAATGGCTAACTTGCAACCACTTTCATTGATGGCGGCTGGGAGATCCAAGTCCTTTTCGAGGTTGCTGGCAAGATGTGGCCACTGCTTCAATTTTGACCAAAGGCACTAAAGGGCCAAACGCTCTAAGTTGGGGATTTTAGTTGGGAATATACTGGATTTTGACCACTCGTAAAAATAATGAAAATCTTGTCTCTATTTTGCGACGGATCGTACTAGACACAACCAGTAGTTTGGATTAATCAGTTCCTAAAACAGTAGAAAGCGAGCATCGGCTTTCTAGACAATTCCACAACCATGTGTTGGAGTTTTGTTTGTTAAAACAAAATGAGTGCTTTTTTCTTTATCCCACGTAAAAAAAAGTGGGAGAAAGTGGGCCAATTTAAAAATGTGAGATTCCCTTTTTGTAGTTAAAGAAATGATTGGATGGGACTAGACCACCATGCCGTGTGCGGGGCATCGACGATTATTTAAGCGGACAGACTTGCGCTTGCATGGATTAATTAGAACTAATTCCTTTGAGTAGGGGAAATTACGTGACTTTTAAGAGAATCATTGATGATAAAGAATTGTCCTCCTATAATTAATGAAACTCTCTAAAATAGAAAAAGAAAATAACATAGGTAATATAAATGCATGTCATACCGCAACATGAAATCGTAGTATTTAACAAAGTTAGAAATGTTCTTAATCAACTATCAAGAATTCTAATTTTTTTATTATTCAAATATCCATCAGCCCTCTCGTAAAAGGTTTCTAGATGATGAGATGTCCCTTAACATTATTTCTCACCAGTGAGCTTCCGTAGCCTATGACTCTAGTAAAGGTGCGGCTCGATTGAAGAAAGTTCGTCCAGAGTTCCAAAAGCGTCTGTCCTCCCTCCCTCTCTCTCTTCTGCCTCCCTCTCTCTCTCTCTCTCTCTAAAACGCAGAGGAGGAAAGCTCCCTTAGCGTCGTCCACAGCCCCTGCACATCACCGTCGTACGTCGCTGGTCCGTAGCTGGTCCTTCCACTGGCTGTTTGTTTTTTATTTTCTCTTTTGCGCTCACCAGCGACTTCTCAAGCCCCTTCCTTATCAATCATATTGAGCCGTTCACACCTCTCGAGCATGTGAGACTAATTTTAAATAAAACCTTATGATCCCGATCTATCATTCCCAAATAAATACGTGTATAATTCAGGTTCGATTTGCGAAAACGTAAAACATACCTCTAGATATTTATGAAAATTTATAAATGCGAAAAACCTTAAAATTTTGAACAGATCCATAAAGCACGATTTATGCCGTTTCTTACATTATCAATATTTTCTATCAAGACTGTTATGATAACATATTATTAGGTAAATATCACGTAATAAATACGGATAATAAATTGAGTAATAAATCGAAATTAATTAAAAATACAATATTACGATCACATTTAAAATAATAAAATATATTACAACAAACCATCCATTTAACTTTTGACCGTTTGGCCTGAGACAAACACTTTTAAAGAAGGGATGGCAGGGCTGCTTCCATGCATTAACATCAGGACAGGCGCGGCGCAGAAACAAAAAATAATGACAATAATAATAATAATAATAATAATAATAAAGAAAAGAAAAAGTGATGTCAATAATTAACCAGGGCGGGGTCAAATTGCTTTCTGGGCCTCCCTCCTTCACATAGAATATTAAATATTTTCTTTTTCACCGCCCCGGGCAGAACCCGACACGTTCCGTCGGTACGCACGATATATTTACATATCGGGTCCCAAATCTGTAAAAATTATTACGACAAATATTCTTAAAAAGCAACCTCTTAATTCGGTAACACAAATGGTTTGAATGGATGGTAAAATTATACTTACCCATATAATCCAAAATTTAGTCATCATGCATGTATAAATATAGTAGCCACACGGTGGAAGCCTCTTTTTTTTTTCTTTTTGGGCTGACTGTGCACATAATAGAAATTCTGGCTGGAAGAGTATATATTCCATATGTAGCTTTGACATTCAATTTATATACTAAAAACAGGTAATACAAAATAAACTTATAAGATAGTACTGAACGAAATAAATAAATAAATAATACCCCCACGCGCACGCACTCGCACAAACATGCCCATGCACCGTTGCAGAGGATGAAGAGGTTGTCTTGTTCATCATCCACTTTGTTTCTTTATGTAAACCATCCACAGCTCATCTCTACTTCCTCATTCTTATTATGGTTTGATGGGCGACAATTTTATTTATAAATGGAATGAGAAAAAGCAAAACAGAATTGATTATCAATGGAGCGTTGGAGAGCAATCAATGGAGAAATAAACAGCCACAACACCGATCTACCTATAAAGGCTATATTTCCATAGTTACCCCGAAAGTGATACACAAATGGATGCAGAGGGCAGAATCAAGAATACAAAAGGAGCATACCACTTGTCACCGATGTGGTAAATTAAGAATGGCAGAGTGCAGAATTAAGTTATCAGAAGGGAGCGTTCCACTTGTCACCAATGTGGTAAATTACGTTTACACCAACACAGTAAATTCCAATCAGGCCTAGTTAATTGGCCAATTGGGGTCACAGTACACTTTAAAGCATTCCTTCAAGTAATTCAATTTGCCAAAAACAAGTTTGCTAAAAAGTGCTTTAGGGGCACGTTCTAATACGATGATTGCCTCATGATGCACAATCAATACTTTCATTTGTTTAGGTATTGAATTCCATCATGACATCAAAATATTTTCAATTATTAACGCCGCAATTTTACGTGTCCAACCTATTAATTTTGACAAAAGCCTTTAGTGATATCATTTTCAAAATAAGAGGAAAATTGTAATACCGTAAAGGTATAGATCAAAAACTTATTGGTGTTAGACCAAATAATGGTTATGCATAAAAAAAAAAGGGGGTGTTTAATCACAAAATGGAAATTGTAATTGTAGGGGTAATTTTCAAAAGCGAAAGTTAGAGAAATTATACTTTAGGCTTAAATATATAGACAAAATGCAAGATTGTGAGATAAAAGGTTGCTTATGTACCCCAAAAAAAAAAAAAATGGCGGTTACTCTAGTATAAAGAAATTGTACTTGTCGGGGTAATTTCGTGCAGCAAAAAAATGAAGTAAATGACACTTTTAACCTAAATATATGGATGTTCTAAAAAATATTCATCATGATTCATGAGGCTCTTTATTTGCATGCTTTCTTTTCTAGCACAGTAGCACATCTCCCTATCACGAGCAACTGAAAGCAAGCTGCATGGGTAAAAATTATTCATGTGGCCGTGCCGGTTTAACATTTTTTGGATAGTTTGATCGAGTATGATTCCCAAAAAACATTGTAACTAAGAACCCGATAGCATTCTCCCCCATCGAGAATTCAATTAATTAGATTACCAATATTTTTTAACTTAAGTTAAGAAAAGAGTGTCGAGTTAAAAAAGCCAAGAACAAAATGAGAAATGTAGATCCCTATTACCCAGTTAATTTTAAGAAATGAAAAACTTCAAAGATATAACATTTGATATTGGAACATTTGCCCGTGTATATCTCTAGCGACTATCTCCCGGTCGTGGACACTATCTTAGGCCAAACTGAAATCCCCTGGGCCTCTCGTCCTTATGTTCTTGACTGCAAACAAATGATGGCCCAAATGAAGAATATCTTTTTGAGGTTTGAACCGTGCCAATCAAACCGAGCTGTTGATTGGATCACGAAATCCCATAATACCAGTTCTCTTCCTAGTAATTGTGTATCTAATCCCCGCATGAACTTTATCTTATCTTATGTTTAGATCTTCGTACTAGTTGTAATCCACCATCTTAGTATTAATTAATGAAGTACTTTCGACCAAAAAAAAAAAAAAGATATTGGAACTTTGGAAAAATTGTGACATTTTAACTATGTTCTCATCATCAAGCCACCTTTCCGAACTCACTACATAAAATACCTAGCTTCTATGGTTGTGTTTAGATGGCTTAATAAACTGATGTTTGATAAAATTGCATTTGATTGAAGTGAAAATCCTATAGATTTTCTCATGTTCATTTTTGTTTTTGAAGGATGATGGATCTTGCTATGCACTCTACCACATCAAGAATGCAAAAAATATGTTCAAGTCTAAATTTCTTAAGCTATGGAAAAAAAAAATGAGGGAGTAGAGTACCAAATCAATCGTTAGTCAAAATAATGAGTCAATTTGCCGGACTATTATCACCAATTTTAGCCGACGTTCTCTGTTCTCCAATTGTAGAGATGACTAATTTAGATTATTTTAAGAACAATTTTTTGGTCTAAAAATGTGGATTTTCATTGCTAAATCAAAGATGCTGAATTACAAAAAAGTTCAAGATCCAAACATAATATTAACCAAAGGGGATGCGGGGGATGTGTAACTCAATCCATCGGAAGAGAGCCAGCACAATGGGCTTTAGCAACCCAGTCAGCCGCTTGATTAATTTCTCTTGACTCAAATCGGATGAAAACTCCTTTTAATTGGCTCAGAAGGTTAGTGCAATCTTGATGGACCTGGGGGCCATGGCGTTTCATCCCAGCCCATAATGCATCTAAGGGTTTACTGCATGGTAATTTTTTCTTTTTTTTTTGTTCCAAGTAAATAAAAAAAGTATTTTGTTAGAACGTTTTTGAACAAAAAACGCGTTTGGTAACGTTTGTTAGAGAATAAAAAATTAATAGAAACACGTTTGGTAATTTTTATTCTTTTTTTGTTTCTTTTAATTTTTAAATATTTTTATTTTATTTTCCATTTTTTCCTTTCTTTTTATTTTTTCTTCTTTCGGCCGGCCTCGCCCAACCACGAGGCTCGAGGCCGCCCTCGGTGAGGCCGAGCCTCGCCTTGGCTGGGTGAGCTCGGGCTCGCCGCCAAGGCGAGGCTCGGCGTCGCCGGCGCGGGCAAGGCCGAACCTTGCCGCCCTGCCGTCGGAGCCAAGCACCTGTGCCTGCGACGCCGACCGAGATCTCGCCTGTCGCTTCCTCGCGACGCCACCGCTCGCCGCCACTCCGCTTGCAGATTTGTGCCCCCCGCAGCAGCCTCCTCTGCAAACGCTACCGTCGCGCCGACTGTTGCGCCGCCCCGAAGCCCGCAGCTCGACGTCGTCCCGATCTCACCACACCATTCGCAACGCCGTCCGCCAGTCTTTGCCCGCGTCGCCCCGTGTTGATCCCGAAGCCTCTAGTGCCGCGCCGCCGTCGCACCGTCCTCCGGAGCCCCTCGCCAGAACCCTAGCCGAAGATCTCCCCTCGAGTGAGGCCGAGCCTCGCCTTGGCTGGGCGAGCTCGGCCTTGCCGGCGCGGACGAGGCTCGGCCTTGCGGGGGGCCGGCGACGCTCCGGCGAGGTCGCCGACCCTCGATGGCGTCGCCAGCCCTCGATGACCGATCGCGGCCATGGCCGAGGCTGACGACCGACCAAAGAAAAAAGAAGAAAAAAAAGAACAAGAAAAGAAGAAGAAAAAGAAAGAGAGAGAAGAAGAGAAACGTTCTTTAAAATCGTTTAAAACAAAGAATAATTTTTTTTTTTTTCTCATTTTATTCTTTTTATATTTCGGAAAAAATATATAAAAAAAAATTCAAAAACAGAAATAAAGAACAAAAACATGCGGGCCTAACAGTCAATATAATATCTGTTGACAAGAGGACCTGCAGATCAGAGGAAAGTACAGCTGCACTTTAGGGGTTGCTTCGTGCGTTTCTTTCTTCCTGCTGCTGTTTAACCCACCAAAGTGCAGCCCGCACAGCTAGGGCTTCTGCGATTGATGCTGAGGGAGCGAAAATTTGCTGCACGAACCCACCTGTGAGCGCCCCATCTCTGGTTCTGCAAAGGACAGCAGCTGAACCCTCCATAGTTGCGCTATTCCAGGCCGCGTCCACGCTTAGTTTGAAGCCGATCTGGGTTGGAGGGGGCTCCTTCAGCTGTTCATCAGATTCTGCAGGTTCTTTTGCTTTATTTCGGGTGAGTTTGCTATCTCCATACTTCGCAACTAGCTGAGTCGTGTAAATTGCTTCCTCAATCATTAAGCTCGGGTTTGGTTTTTTTGCTTGAAAGATGAGGTTGTTCCGCGCCTGCCAAATTCTCCAAACCAGATCCGCAAATATGGCCTTTTCTTCTTGGGTATTTTAAGAACAATTAAGTAGATTGATCCGCCAAGTGATATATCAAATTGCAAATGGACCTTTAAACTAAGGGGTCATATGCAGCATATTAAGAAAAGTCTGACACACGCATAGTATTCCAATTGAATAAATCAATTGAACTGTATTTTTCATTGTTTTGCTAGAAAGTAATATCATTCGTTGATCATTTAAAGAGCCATAGAAGAAGACATTATTTGATGGAGAAACGGGAGGACCAGGTTACACTCCATCCCGGCCGTTCCTGGAGTTAGAGCTGAGCATACATCGAGCGCAGAGCAGAGCATTAATGGCCAACCTGCAACTAGCATCGTATTAAGTCTCAACTGTTTCCTCCACCGCTCATGGACAAATGTCGATTAGGTAGTAGGTACTAGTCCTAAACGCTGTCCTTGTCTGCTATTATTAGCAGAAGGTAATAAATAAACAAAATAGAGGTTAACAGCGGGCGAGGCACGCAAAGATGGTGGAGATAGAAATGACGAGGAATGGGACGCTTATTTTGGATAGTTTCGTCCTTTTAAATCCTCTAGAGGTGGATGGAGCCATTTATGGATGAATTTAATGACACCTTTTATTAAATTATTATTATTTAAAAAATATTTGTTATTGAGTTTCTCTAGACACTTATTAAGCAATCAACTATGGACATGTTGTTCTCGTATATTAGGTTGATGCAACAATTATATTGTATCCAAAATTACACGGACGGTTGCCTTAGTCCATTTTTCAGTGCAAGTGGATTGAAGAGATGCGCCATAAGACAAAAGCCATCTCGGTCTAATTAGAGTACTTTAATGCTTAAAAAGTCTTCGGTTGACACCATCATTTGATCATGTTGTCCTAGAAATAAGAACTTTTGTTTCCTCTCTGCTCAATACAGTCTGTTTCAAACCATCCACGCACTCTTGTTTAATCCTCTACTGCTCCCGAACCAAGCCATGCCCATTGCAGAGCTCTTTGTTGGCGCCCTTCTTCCAGTGTTGTTCGAGAGGTTGGCCTCTCGCGAGCTGCTCAACTTTGCGCAACGCGAGGGGATTGATAAGCTACTAAAGAAATGGGAGAAGATGCTGGTCAATATCAACCAGGTGTTGGATGATGCAGAGGACAGGCAACTAAACGGCAATCCCAAGGTGAAGTTGTGGCTCGAAGATCTCAGGAACTTGGCTTACGATATTGAAGACTTGCTTGATGAGTTTGCCATAGAATCCATGGAAAACAAGTCCAAGGCAGAACCCGACACTAGCAAGGCGCGTTCCCTTCTTCCGAGTTGTTGCTTCAAATTTAGCCCAAGAGCATTTATGTTCAACCACACAATGAGATCCAAGATAGAAGAGATGGATGGTAGATTACAAGAGATCATAACTTTGAAAGATAGTTTGAGCCTTAAAGCGAATGATAGGAAGCAATCAACATACCTCCAACAAAACAAGCCGATTCCCACTACACATTTGACAGAGCAATTTTTTGTTGGTAGGAAGGATGAAAAAATTGATGTGCTCAAATTATTGATCAAAGAAGAAGACGGTAGAACATGCACAGACATAAAAGTGATTTCCATCATAGGGATGCCGGGTATTGGGAAGACAGCTTTAGCTCAGCAAGTTTTCAATGATGCTAGAGTCTCTAACTATTTTGATGTGAAAGCATGGGCTTGCATTTCCAATGATTTTGACGTGCTAGCTATTACAAAGAATATCCTGCAGACAACCAACTGCCATTTACCCTATGAAGGCAAGGCCCTAGATTGGCTTTAGAACAAGCTCAAGCAAAACCTTTTGGGAAAGAAGTTTCTTATCATTTTAGACGATGTTTGGAATGAGAATTATGACAACTGGATAACCCTCTTGAAGCCTTTGCAATTTGGAGCGAAGGGAAGCAAGATCATTGTCACAACTCGTAACCTTGAAGTTGCTTCAACAGCCGGTGCTCCACCAATAATTCTCAAAGTGTTGTCATTAGATGCTTGTATGACTTTGTTCGCATTTCATGCTTTTGGAGCCAAAAATTTCGATCATCATCCCAATCTTGAAGTATTAGGTAAGAAAATAGTGGAAAAATGCAAAGGGTTGCCATTAGCCGTGAAGACATTGGCCAAGCTGCTACACACTAAAATCAATCCCCATGATTGGGAAGCTATATTGAATAGCAAGATTTGGGATCTACCAGAAGAAAGAAATAACATCCTTCTAGCTTTGAAATTTAGCTACCTCCATCTCCCTTCCCATTTGAGGAGATGTTTCGCTTACTGTGCTATATATCCCAAGGACTATGAAATCGAACGGGATGAGTTGATTCACTAGTGATTTGCAGAGGGCTTGTTGGAGGGAGAAAAACGAAAGAGCTGTTGGAATACAAGTTTGAATTATTTCAACGAGCTAGTATCTAGATCGTTATTTCAAAAGTCAAGTAGCGATGGATCACGATTCTTGATGCATGATCTTGTGAATGACTTAGCAAAGCTAGTTGCTAGTGCAACCTATTTTGACTCAGGAGAGCTTGAGTTTGAGGGTGATCACAATAATGCTTCTTTAACTCGCCATGCCTCATTAATTGCCAATGATCACATTGTGCCAAAAAGAATCGAGATATATCTTGGGATGAAGGGACTCAGGAGTTTCATATCATTATGGAAGCAATCTAGGAATTATAATAGGTCCTTTTTAACCCATAAAGCGTTATGTGACTTGTTGTTGGGATTTAAGTACTTGAGGGTGCTTTCATTAAGTCATTATAGCATCAGCGAGGTACCAAATTGCATTGGTAAATTGAGGAACCTAAGGCACCTTAATATGTCATATAGTGATATTCAAAACTTCCAAAGTCAATTGTTACATTGTACAAGCTAGAAGCTTTGATGTTACGGGGTTGTGAATATCTTATTGAATTACCTGAAGGTATGGAAAACCTAATCAATCTAAGATTTCTCGACATTGCTGACACTCGGAACCTAAGAGTGATGCCACTGAATATAGGTAATTTGGTGGGTCTTGAGAAGTTGTCCAAGTTTGTAGTGGGAGCGGAAAATGGGTCAAGGTTGAAGGAGTTGAAAAACCTAAAGAATCTTGGAGAGAAATTGTGCATCTCTAATTTGCATACAATTCAAGAGACTAGAGATGCCAATGATGCTAATTTACTCATGAAGGAAGGAATATGCCAATTGAACATGCAATGGAGTGAAAATTTTGAAAATTTCCGAGATGAAGAGCTCGAAGCAAAGGTCCTTAACTTTCTTTGCCCTCACCAAAACCTTGTAAATCTGAAAATATCCTACTATGGTGGCCTAGACTTCCCATCATGGTTAGGAAGTCCCTCATACTTTAACATCGTGTATTTACATTTACATGGGTGTCGCAAGGCCAAAGCATTACCATCACTTGGGCAATTGTCTTCTTTGAAAGAACTCTACATCAAAGGTCTCCATGCAATATGCACGATAGGGTCTGAATTTTATGGAACTACAAGTCCTTTTCCATCCTTAATAACTTTGGAATTCAAGAACATGCCGTGTGGGAGGATTGGTCTCATCGCATCAGCATTGAAGAAGTAGGAGTTTTATTCCCTCATCTTGAGCATCTCATCATTTCGGATTGTCCTATGTTAATTGGAAGATTGCCTAGTCAACTAAAGGCCCCGTTTGGTTCGGCTTTGGGGGAATGCCCTTAGCCAAATGCAAATATCTTTGAGGTAAAGGAGTTTTCGGGAATGCTTAGACGTTTGGCAAATTGGACATTGGAAAGTGACTTTGGTGTAAATACCGTTTGGTAAACCCAACATTTTCAAAGGGCTTTTATTAATTTTTTTAAAAAAAAAAATCCATCGAAACTCCGATCAACGGCGGGCCAACCACCGGGCGACAGATCCGGCCGTGGCGAGGCGGCCAAGGTCTAGGGAACCTAGATCGGCCGCCGGCCAGCCGCCCGAGGTCGCGCGACCTCGGCGGCGCCACCCGGCCTCGCGGCGGCCAGATCGGGTCCGCGCGACCTAGGCGGCGTCGCACGGGTTGCGCGAACCCAGCGACGCCGCCGGGTCGCACGCGCGACCTCGGTGTCGCCCCGGGTTCGCGACCCGGCGGCGTCGCCGGGTCGCGGGTCCCGCCACCCCGGCGGTGGTCACCGGGGACGGGGACCCCACGCGGCGGTGGCGGTGCCGGGGAAGCCGAACTCTCGGTCGGCGGGAAGACGAAGAACGTGGTCGACGAACAAGGAAAGAGGAGGAAGAAGATGAACGATGTGTCGATGAACAGTGATTGGGCATTTCCGAAATGCCCAATGCTCAAAGTTCTGGTCCTCCCTTAAGATTGGGCTTCAAGATCCGAATGCTAACATTTGCCAAGTAGCTTTCGAAAATGCTTGCCAAACACCAAATATTTTCCCCAAGGAGCTTTCGGGGCCGAAAGCCCCTTGGGAAAGCCCAACCAAACGGGGCCTAAGCTCCCTAATAAAGCTCGAAATCAACTCTTGTCCGCATATGGATGCCTCTCCCTCCATCATTAGCCTTCCATCTCTCAATGAATTGAACTTTAGAGGTTGTAATGAGGGGGTGCTAAAGAGTTTGGTAAATCTAACATCTCTAACCGCTCTTGTCATAAAAGGTGTTCCTGGAGTAAAACTTGCTTAAATCATGAGTTTACAAGCTCCTTGATCAAGCTAGAGAAGTTGGAGATTGAAAGTTGTGAAAAGTTAATAGCCTTATGGCAAGATAGGAATATAATTCAAAATTTCACTTGTCTGAAGAGCTTATTTGTCAGCAAGTTGTCCAGAATTCATAACCTTTGTGGCCGGGGAAGGAGATATAGAGCTACCTGGCAATCTTGAGACTATCAACTTGAGGGATTGCTTCAATTTAGAGAAGCTTCCAAGCAAGATGCACACCCTCTCTTCTCTTAGACACTTCATAATCAATAATTGTCCAAAACTTGTATCCTTACCCGAAATAGGTATGCCAACATCTATGATATCATTAGATATCGAGGACTGCAAGATGTTGCAATCTTTATCAAGAGAATTAAGTGTTCATCTAGATGAACTAAGCAGTAACAGTAGCAATACCCACGGTGACATGACCGCTTGTCTGCAAGACTTAACAATCTCCGGATGCAATTCGTTGCCCGCCTCTCCATTCAGCATGGGTAGATTTTTACCTACGACCTCATGAGACTTGAAATTAGTTACTGCAAGGGAGTGGAGTCGCTCGCAGAGATAAATCTAGATCATCTAAAGTTGCTTCAAGTGATTAACATTGGGAGGCTCCAAAATTTGAGAAGCTTACCACAAAGCCTCCACACACTATCCCACCTCACTTCCTTGATGTTGTGTGATTGTCCTACTCTAGAGCTGGAGTGCTTCCCTTCTCTTCCTCCTGGCATCTCAAGCTTTTCACTCTCTGGTTGTCCGAAGGTGAAATCATTACCTAATCAATTGCATCAACTTACATGTCTCTGTGATCTGGAAATTATTAATTGTGAGAGCATAACGTGCTTCCCCAACGGAGGATTGCCGCCCCAACTACTAACAATTCATGTAGCAAATTGCGTGAATATGAAGCAGCCGGTGACCGAGTGGCTTGCCCCACTCACCTCCCTTCAATTTCTATGGATGGACGGCAGCATTGGAGGGGTAGGAGAGGAGGAGGATTTTTTGCTTCCGCTCCCATCCTCCCTGCTCTCTCTCAAAATTTTTCACATGCAGAACATGGAAAGACTGTCCAGCAGTCTCCCTCCCTCTCTTCGAAGCTTGTGGATCTTCAATTGCCCGAAGCTGAGGGAATTGCCCCAAGATGGCCTCCCTCCCTCCCTAGAAGTACTCGAGATCCCAGGATGTGATATTCTGGAGAAGCAATGCTCAAAACCGACCGGCCGTTATTGGCGCCTCATCTACGAAATCCCGCAAGTTACATTCAGTTATTTTATAGCTAATTCTGTTACATGAGAGGGACCATAATACCCTTCACTTTAAAACAAAACATGGCCTCTTTTCCTTTCTGCTTTTTCTGCTCTTCCCTTCCCCCAGACTCACGCCCATTCCACTTTTGGATTCACAGTTGTATATTTAATTTTACGTTTATAGATGTGCAAAAGCTGTAATATTGATGTGATCGATAAAACTTATGTTTGATACTCAAATGAAATTAATAAAGTGAGCTATAGCCACCATCCATAAACTGTAAACAAGGGACCAGATTAAACAATTTGAAAATTTAGGGACTAAATTATATATTAAAAATAGTTCTTGTGTCATATCAAACGAACTAAAAGCATAAAAACAACATCACCCATTGAGTCTAAGTTTAAAAACTAGTAGTTTCTCAAGGAATGAAGAATAAAGAACATATCATTCGAAATGATGAATAAACGGACGATGTGCACATATGTTCGTCTTGCAGTTTACTGTATCAGACATGCAAAAGTGATAGGCGAGACGCAAAAACATATAATTGGGTACCGGTGATTTGATAAAGAAGACAAATACATGTGAGCCCGAGCCACCTGGGAAGCCCATACAGACCAATACGGAATTTGAATACAAGATAATATTTTACAGAAAGTACACGGATGATAACGAAACCCAACGTATATAGTCCGTGTAACGAAAGTTCAAGGAGTGCGTACGAAATAAAATTCCGAACATTGTTTTCTCAATCTCTCCATCTATTACTCGAGCAAAATAAATGTCATAATAAAGACCGATTAAGTAGTGAAATTCGAAACCAAGTGTGTGGGTCCTCAACCCAAAACCAAGTGATTACGAGGGCTGCACGCCCGTGCTGGATTCAGTTGTTGCAGCCCAAGCTGGGTCTAGGCAAGGACTATGATGTCCTAGCTCGGGGTTGGCAGCCCTCACTAGATTTGGTTGAGTTACTGCACACCCTTACTTTAGCCTATGAGAGGTCCTTGCTCAAAGCTGGCAAGGGCCACAACACCCTCCCCCAATGCCAACTAAGGGGGTGCATGACAAATCATAATTTCTATTCCATAAACAATTTTTCTATTCCAGACCTGTTTCTGGAATAGAAATCCGTTTGAGAAAACCTATTCCATTTTTCTATTTCTGGAATAGATTTCTATTCCGTAAATAGATTTTGATCGAAAATCATAAATAGAAATTTTCTACTTCTCTATTTCCGAATCGTAAATCGAAATAATTTATCCATGAAATTTTCTACTAAGATGAATATGCTTAGAAAAAATATTGCCAATAAGATGGCAAGAGATCATAATATGCCGAAGATTCCATGAGATCGTGTTTTCAACTTTTGTAATTTATTTATATTATTTTGTATTTGGGGATTCCTAATATTTGTTTTTGTAATGTGATATTGTATTTGATGATTCATATCTCAATTCTTGTAATGTGATATTCTACTTGAGAATTTCCCTTATTTGTAATGGTCATTTATGACAAGTTCTATTACACTTCGTAAAATTCGCCGATTTTGTAAAATTTGTTGCAAATTGCCCAATACACTTCTTTGTGTTTCTTTCTAAAAATGATTGCTCGATATCGTAAACCGTGGCGGTAATCGAGATAACATACTAGCATGAAGGGGATTAGAATATGGTTACCCACCTTCATTCTACTAGAGTTTTGGGAACCTTCTATCATGCTCAAAAGTAATGCATATTGATTTATTTTTTCTATTATATGAAGACTATTGATAAGTATATTATTTGACCGTAATTGCCTATCTAGGTGGATGCTAAAAAATTTTGTGTGAAAATTTAGAAAATTTGATATAACAACTCTTACTTTGTATTTTTTTTTTCAAAAAAGAGACACTTTACTAAAAAAAAACACTCTTACTTTGTATTTGGGTCAATGAGTTCATAAGCATATGAAATTTGTAAGAATGGACATCTCATTTGCTCTAAAAAAAGAAATTTTTGTTTTAAGAAATAAAAATTTTATATTGAATCAAACGAATTTTTATTTCTAAAACAAAAATTTTGTATCGTTATCAAATAGATTTTTTTGCTCAAAAACTCATCTAGAAATAGAAATAGAAAAATCTATTTCTGTTCCAGAAACTATTTCTGGAACAGAATGGTTGTCATGCGTATCCTAAGGTTGCTGGCCCTTAATCCCAAAAAAAAAAGAGGAAAAACCAAAAGAAAAATATTTAAAAATTTAAAAATTATTTAAAAATAATATATATACACACGTCAATGCCGATTTACCAAGTAAGATTGCCGGCATCTACATCACCAATTTCCAACCTAAATTGGCCAAATTAACTCAAATGGTAAAACATAAAATTAAAAAAAAATAAAAAAATCATGATTGACTTAGCATAAATAAATGGTTTAAGGTTGACTTGGCATAAATGTAATAGATTAAGAACATGGTACTTTTCCCTCATTTTAGGGCTGCTCTTAAATGTTGTATACACAACGTTGGTATGCTAATCTGTAATGTAGACCAACTTTCTTTCTGGGTGCCATACCATGCTGCCTCTGTATATAGTCCTTAATTTATTGACTGCAGAGACGGCGAATTACGCTCTAACCGTTATAATTCCACCATGATGAATGAACATGTCACCATCGCCTTCTATGGACACGTTTGCAGCTCGCGTGAAGTTTGCCATTGACCAGATACAATATCAACGTCCACTGGCTGTGGGGGCACAGTTCCAACTTCAGGACTGCAGAGTCGGATACGAAATACTCAATTTGTTTAATTATCAAGTGGTTGGAGAAGACCATCTGTCTTGCTACTTAACCATCGCAGTTATCCTATCTCCTTTGCAATGAACGTTAAAACTTTGCTTGCTTGACAGTATATATAAGTTAGAAAAAGAACCTTGTTAGCATCGCAACTTTTGAAGATACAAGAATTGCAATTTAGGTGGGCCTTTGATTATTTCACCTCATGGTCCGTCCATCAAATTTTTGGTATCGTGTTCTTGCTCATTAAGGAAAACTATATGGAATATATTAAATCTAATCATAAAGTAAGACAGCCAACTTTCTGCTGGTTAACTTTTCTGAGGATAGACCAACCAAAAAAAAAACCTTCTGAGGATAGCCCATCCCCATAACCTTTTTCATACAAGAACCAAAACGTATGCTTTATCACAGTTGCATATTAACATCTGCCCAGTCAGTTGTATCAAGGAGCATCACAGCAAATACACATGTAATCGCAGATATGAGCGGTGCTTAAATTGAAAACTCCACTATGTATATTATATACCAAAAATCTATCACCAAGCGCAACAGAGAACCATCGAACCAACAAAATTTGCCCTTAATAACAGGTCCTACGACTCCTACCAACCACAGACAGAAAGCAAGCTGAGAAGAAGCAGCCTAATGAATCTCCGAGAACAAAGTTTGAGGATGAGATCATCCGTCACATCGACGTCCAGCACAATCTCCTCAAGCGAACTTTCTCCTGGCAAAAAGAAATTTTTATTAGCATAATAACGATAGAAAAAAATGACAAAGGTGCATAATATCTGAGATACGGAAGCAGAATGTCGACCGTCATGAACACATGCCTCGGTGTTATCATGATTGTAGCGTATCGAGAAGAGGCACCTGCAGCCCCTAATATCATGCATTCTCCTCTGAATTCCTATGACATGAGCATCATAATAAATTGCCTGATCCCTCCTCTCCTGAAGTTAAAGAAATTGTTAAAAAAAGAAAAGAAAAGATAAAATCAGATAAGTGCCTTAATGGACAGTAAATCAATATAAATTAGTAAATAAATGAGCTGCATCAATAAACACCTGGAAGCAGAGGACAAGGTCCCCAACTTTAACCTTGTCACATTCCGAACTGTCCAGTGGGACTGAGCGTTGCCTAATACCCTTTTTCACATTAATCCATTCATCCTCCTCAGCCCCAAACCCAACAAATCTGACAAGAACTTCCTTTAAGAAATGGCAAATTGTTAAGAATTTACGTGACTAGTAAGACAAAACATAAACAGCTTGTTCGTTAAGATTCTTGTAGAGACACTTACAGCTTCACCTGAGTCTAGAAACCTGTGGCCAAGAAAATTATCAACATCATACCTGCATGGAGAAAAGTCTTTCAGCAACTGTCATACTCCAGTTGTAAAAGGGAACTTCCATATATTTGGACATACACAACACAAGAAATAATGAATCTAACCCCAAATTCCAAGTACACAAGATTAGTTATAAGTGATTTTTAGTATAAAATCACCAGACCAAGCAGTTGGCTTCTTCGAGGTGGAGTTTAAACAGCATAAAATTTCATAACAGGAGGCAGACTACTGTCATACTCCAAGGAGATTATTAGCTTAAATTCCATGGCCAAGTTATTAAATGAGCAAGCAGCCTTGTCATTAGAGTACTGTTACACACACAAAATAATCGAGTTTTTAGCTAATAGCTGTTCATTGAACCTTTATACCTCAAGTAATGTTCATGAGAGTAATATTAGGCTCACACCACAGATTCGAGTTTTTAGCTAATAGCTATCCATTGAGCCCTTATACCTTGAAAAGTAATGTTCACAATCTGATTAAAGAAACGAAAATGTTGGCAAGAAAGCCTTTATTTCAGGTGAGTGAGCTATTACCATGCCCCATCTTTTGAAGACTTGGCCTCAAATTCCAATTCTGTTAAGTCTGAGATCTTTTTCCCTGCTATTGAAACAGCAACACAAATAAGGCACTCCAATTTACAAGATCATGCCTTTACTAGTCAACTCGAAAACCACAAAAATGTTTGAATTTGTAATCACTAGCAAGCAAGAGGAATATCTAAAACTAGGGTCCAAAAGGTATATTCAGCATCTGGCTTCAGAAATAACTAGATCCTGCACGCAAGCTGCACACAAGCAGAGTGCTTTTAGTCTTTGTTGCTTTTGTGCATGATGGACATTACAATTTTTCTCAAATCAATTCACATGCATATATATTAAAAGAAACACATTAGTGTATTCCAATCTTATAGGAGTTGTAAGACTTTCATTTGTAGAGGCAGTTACAGATGGACTTGGTATGTGGACAAACATGTGTAATGGAGGGTGACAATTAATGCCTAATGGAGAGGGAGGTGATCGATTGATGCATTTGCACACGTACACACTTCCCAAATTAATTTACATTTTCAGCAGACTTGATAAACTATGATTTATTTAAGTGGTATTCTTGGAAGCCACTAAAAGTAAGAGAAAAAAACCCATGTTCAGCTTAAATTTTATACATGTTTCATGAATTTAGTTAATCCTAACCTGTTTGACCCAACATTAAGTTAAGAAACTGAATTACCACATTTTCCACATTCTATAACTTCACATTGCTACATCCAAGCATACTTATCAATCTATGGAAAATTTTCCAATTCAACATTAGAGTGAAGGAAAGAATTATGTGGTGATGTAAAGTTATTTCCATAATTCACACTAAATAACCAAGTATAAGCAAGGTATCTTCAGATGGAGAATATCTTCTCTCCACATAAGCTGGAGATACATGGGACTGCATTAAATTATCGTCTATTAACCCACCAAAATAATCATGTGAATACAAATTTATCTGGATATATACATTTGAATGATGTTATAGGAGCATAAGAACCTTTAGGCATTTGAGGATTTCCATTTGTTTTATTAATAGGGCAATTTGCTGGTATCTCAGACTCGTTCTTGCCAGAATCAGGGGCAAAAGTAACTTTGTGTTGCTCTTGTTGCCTCTTCTCGAACCAACTCTGGACCTAGCATGTTCACACAGTGACACGCGACCAGGAAATCTGCAATTAGATGTGAGGATAAAAAAGCTGAAGACCCACGATGCAAGTGAAAATTCTCAGTACCTCCGTCCACTTTATCAAAGGCTTTCCAGCACGACCAGCAGAGCGACTGTGAGTACACGAGGACAAGACAGAAAATTAGATACCAAATGAGAAGCAACAGGATCAAATTTTAAGGAAACCATGCATTCATATTGGAAAAAAAAAATGAATGTTCAATTACATTTTCCAGATAGAGAGATATGTAAGCTTAAACTTACTTGAAACTTATTGCAATTTTCCGACAAAATTCCTTCCTACATGTCTCTTCTCCTGATTTTTCCAGGAACATCTCCAATTTCTCAATCTGCTTGAAAAGATTGGCAAAAGTTATCAGCATCATAGGACTATGTCACAGTCGATATTAACACAAATAGAACACGGCCTAATTACATAAATAGATGTGTATTTCATGATTTCTGCAATTTTACTCGAGCTTCAAACATTTCAGTTATATCCTAAACTCTCCAGTCAGTTTAAATATGCCTCCTGCTCACCCTACTCAACATCTGTCCTAAAAAGTTCTATCAGATTAAACTACATATTACAAATGAGCCTCTCAATATCATTGTAGTAGATGAGACACCATGAGCTGAGATCGGAACCATAATGAGCAGGGCAGAAATTAAACCATTTAAGCGATTTCTATCGCAGGTGAAGAGTATCCTCTCTGCTCTAAAACCCGACAACAACAAAATAAAAATGGAAGACAATGTTCAGGGACCTTCAATCACGTCCTTTTAAGAGGAGCAAAGATCCTCTCAGGGGTGTATACACCTGCTTCGTGAGTAAAGCATCCACAGGACACTCAACGACCCTAGCAAAGAACTCTTTTCCTCTCTTTCACAACATTCCCAGGCTCTTTGCATTGCCAATGCAAAAATAAGCAAGGGCCTCCTTCTGACCTAGCTTTTGGTGAAAATTCAAAGGTTAAAAAATGTTTAAGGGGAGATGTGAACGGGTTTCAACTTTAAAATGCATCTTTCTCCATCCTACTTCCAATCATCACTTGTCGATACGATGATTACAATCTACAAGTCCTTTCCTCTCCAGCTTTTCACCAAAAACAGAAATACTTACCGCCCAATACCTCCAAACAAGGCAAATATTCAACTAGGATCCCCTCAACCACTTCCCGAAAAGCTCGACAATCAGCTCATGAATCTTTCTTCACAAAACAACCCAACTATTATATGTGCCCGCAGTTTCATAAGATCACGAAAACACGAGGTACAAACTTATTACAGACATCAGAGCTAGCCGCATTACCGAACCTTCACTTCACAAACACGCACAAACGCCATTCCGAACAAGCCCACACGAGTTTCCAGCATATCTCGAAGAACAAAACCAATAATGTCTAGAGTTCATGATTCAAAGCCTCTAACAGACCCCGACCCAGATGAAACGAACCACTCGAGCAAAAGAAAAAACGACAAAGACCGCATCTTTACCTCGGCATTCGTGAACCCAGAGAAGGCCTCCCTGTGCCTGGGACGGAGGCGATCCATTCGCGCTTCCTTCAGCAAATGCGCATCACAGAACAACAACAGCAACAACAACAAAGAAACACAAGATTTTGTCAACCTGGGATGTCCCAGGTCCCGCCAATCATTTCAGCAACGGGTATCTGGAAATGGGATTTGGACAGGGTTGCTGTCTGGCTATCACGGTAGTGACTGCTGCTAGAAATGGAAAACCCTAGAAAAGCCTAAGGACGGTAGGGGGAAAAACCCAGGAAAGGAAACGCCTTTACGAGCCGGTTCTCCTCCTGGCTGGCGCTCGGTCTGGCATGGAAATGGAAAAGGAAAGATCCCCCCCGTTCCCCCCGGTCTTTCACCAAGAAAAAGACCAGCTAGGCTAGATGCGTTCCATCATTGTGAATGTCGCCATCAATGCAGAGAATGGTAATGAAATAGATGTTCAAATTCAATGAAGAAAAAGTAGAAAAATGAGACATTAATTTATGGTATTTTATTGGTCGTGACATAAGTATGAGGAAATATTTCGACCACTTAAAATAATGCAAATTGACAAGACATGTGAAGCCATAAGAGTGATGGAATGTAAATTCCTCCATCTTGATGGTTGTCCTTAATTTTGTCTAATGCTTCCATTTTGTGCCATTGGCTCCGTGTGAAAAATGCCAGCAAGTGATCTTTGCCTTGGTTTTCTTCATATCTTTGCCCCATTTGTTTCCTATTGCTTATAAAGAGTTAGAGGTGGTTTCCCAAGATCGTCCGGTTCCATATTATTTAGGTTTCCCTTTTCATGGAATTTCTCCTTTGTATATCTTTTACACATGTAACAGATATACGGTTCCAGATTTAACCAAATTATGCATAAGAATTAACGGTCGCCAATTTAGATATTTGCTAGGATTTTCTTTTTCTTTTTTTATGGTCGCAACATTTTTTAGATTTTTTTGGTCAGAACATTTGCTAGATTGAAAAGGTGCTAAAATGGCTACAAAAAGTAAGCTAGCAGATAAGGATGAACGTGAGTATGCCGTGTAATTCAACCTCACGAGAGCTTTACTTATTTTTGCATATTTATATAGATGGAAAAGGAAACTTGTTGAATGATCATACCACTACTAATATTGACTACCTCAAAACTAAGGGTCAAATGTGCTTAGTGCTGGCACCTTAAGATTGACTCACAGAGTAAGGATTTTCCATACTTTTAGATTTGAACAGTCGTGAGTTCGATTTATACTTTAAGGAATTCATATTCAAATAAAGGTATATAATGATGGGTTGCTCTAATTCCTTTCTAGGTATTCTAATAATTAGAGTCATGCCCTTGAGATACAAGAAAAATGTGATAAATAGTTATTATCAAGTCTTAGCAAAAATAAATAGAATGTTTTATGAATGCTTTTGTAATTATGTGTAATTGAATCATTTTCTCTTTGATAAGATATAAACTATAATTGAAGGATAAATTCACATTTCAATCCCCATTTTGAGGTTATGGAATGATCCAAACTTTGCTTATTAAAGAAGTAGGATTTGGGATTAGGTTGAACATTCCTTTTTTATGTATTCTTTCAAGATCATGTTTTGAGACATTTTTTGGTAAATAGGTGAATTTAATTTGATGTGCTTGAAAATGTATTTAATCTAGATGTTTGCATTTTCAATCAGTTGCTCTTTTTATAATAAAAAAATCCTTTCACTATTCTATTTTTTAATTTATATTTTAAACACAAAATCCATGAAAAATATGTGATAATGTAGGAGTTAGAATATTTTAAAATGTAAAATTGTCTATTTTATTTTTAACTTAAAAAAGGAGGATAAGTGATTGTAAGTCCTAAAACTTGTCATGAGAGTATGATTAAGTCCTAAAATTTATTATAAAATGCAATTTAATTTTAAAACTTTCAAAAAATTCAATTAAGTCATGAAAGTATAATTAAGTCATAAAACTTTTAAAAGTGTAATCACCTTAAGGACTTAATCAAATTATTTTAATAAGTTTTATGATTTGATTATAACTCAATTTCACTTTTATTATAAGTTTTATAATTTAATTATATTTTTTAAAACTTTTGAAATTTAATTATATTTTCGTAATAAGTTTTAAGTTTCCAGTACAATTACCCCTAAACAAAAAAAAAAGAATTCCACTTCCGCCGAGGGTCCGGACAGTGAACGCGCGCCAGCCATATCCGCTCCATCCCACCCGCGGAGCTGGAGAAGAAGAAGAAGAAGAAGAAGAAGAAGAAGAAGAAGATGGCGCGCTCTCTTCTCTCTCACTTCCCCATCCTCTCCAACTCCACCTCCCCCCTCGCCTCCTCTCTCTCTCTCTCTCTCTCTCTCTCTCTACTGTATGTACGGTTCTCTGTGCTTGTATGTGGGTGTGTGTGTGTGTTTGTGGGTGGGTGCGGGGACTACTGCGATGTATGTGCAATGCCGTGTTTGAGCGTGCGTGTATGCGTAGAAGCAATGTGGGTATGGTCCTTTGCAGTCTTGAAGCCATTAGATGGCGATTCCTCATTGCGTCATTTCTTCGAACAGGTCGTGTGCGATTGCGCCGAGCAAGTGCTTCCCAAGGCATCTCTTTGGCAGGCCCAAGGCCTCGAGCTTTCAATGTCTCTGTACTCTCTCGGTGTCCGAACCCGCTGTCCCGGAGGCTTCCAGCTCCGTGAGGTACGGTTTCATTTTTCCTTTTTTTTTTTTTTGCCTTTTTTCTCTTCTGGGTGCTAATATGATTGCCCAATTAGTTTCTTTGGGCTTCGTTTGGTGATTTTGGCTTCATTGCTTTGATGCCCAATTGAGGTCTTTTTGGGTTCGTTTGGAGATTTTTGCTTCGTTGCTTTGAATTGGTGCGACTTTGGAGTGTAATGAGTGCAGAGTTATGTAGCCCTATTGATATGCTCATGGAGTTGCCTTACAGGAAAAGGATTGTCTCTGGAGTTCAGCCCACAGGTTCCATTCACCTTGGGAATTACCTCGGCGCCATTAAAAATTGGATTGAGCTTCAGGTTGATGTTGGTTTTCATGTAAATTTTTGTTTTTGTTTTTTCTTCATTTATTCACTCCAGGTTTCAATGCTGCAGAACTCATATGACACACTCTTTTTCATTGTGGACCTTCACGCGGTATGTTTTTGGTTCATTCATAGTTTTCTCTATTTGAAGATTATTAGAGGATATAAGGGTACTGGGTGATTAACCCTTCTTACTATTTGCATCTAGTGCAACTGAGAGAAAAGCAAGTCCATTTATGGTTTATTGTAGTAAAATTGACTGGAGGACAGCCCTCAACAGCATTATTTTTCCTGATATGCATGAGGTTTGTACATTTCCAGGAAAAGGTCCCATTTCAATCAGATCTGTGATATTGTTGCTCATTTTCCTATAGGCTAGTGAACTAGATTGTGCCAGATCATGTAGGTTCATTATGCTATGCAAAACCAAAGTGTGCACCTTGATATTCCAAAAAGACATCGTTAGTGGTTCATAATGCTGTCTCACTGACCAACACTGAACGGATAAAAACTGTGGTTTTATATTTGGAGAAATTGAGTAGATGATGAGTGATTCACTTGAAGGAGTTAAACAGGGAGGACAAATATTACAGGCAAGTTTTACATTAGTATCTAGGAGAATTCTCTTCCAGAACAACATAGCAGCATTGTGTCATAGGTCAATAGAAGATGTCTCTATCCGCCGGTTTTAGGCTTCTAAATAAGCTATCTAATGGACTATCATATTAACTATCTGTGAATGACACTCTAAAATTCAGAAGCTATACTAATGAGGACATTTCATACCCAGTAAACTTTTAGGTCGGCCAAGCTCTGGCCCTTGGACTGAGTCTTTTCTACTAGCTCCAGTCCTTGGACTAAGCTCTGATACCATGTAAAGGGAAAATTTTAGTTGTATTATTCAATAAAAGTCTATATATACATTAAGTAATCACCAATAAAATAAGCCCTAAAGCCCTAAAGACCACTTTGTCCTTTTATACCTCTAACAGACCACTTCACCCTCTTATGCCTCTTAACACAAAAAATTTTGCGGCATTTTTGCACCCTTCATGTCTTCCAATCAAATACAGGTGTGTCTCCTGTGCTTGTACTGTACATTCCTTGTCATTAGAGCCTTGAGACAGTTTCTTCCTCTAGCCTATCGTGTAACTACATGCTATCGCCATTGGAGTTGGTTTTTATTTGGTCCTGACATTTCTTTTCAGTATTTATCCTTCCTTATACCATTTTTCAATAACCGTGTTGGACAAGAACCAGGGATAGGGTTAACTATTGTCGAGCAATGCAATGACACTAAGAAGAAAAAATATAAAGATATACACAATGGTGAAGGGGCAGGTGTGGAAGTCTGATTTATCAGACATGAATGGGCTTGGACATAAACATCAGGCTGGGCATGGGCTATGTTGGGGCTAGGTAAGGAGAAAATTCCTCAACATCATGCCCAAGCCTGCTTATGCCCACCAATTGATCATATCTGAAAAAATTTGTGTTCATGCCGATATCTTTGTGTGATTTACGATCTTTTGATCCTAATAAGATATCTTCTAATCCAAATATAAGAATTAGAATGTGTGGGATGGAAAGGAAAAGTCCAAGTTGCTTTCTTCATAGGCAGGCAAAAACTTTGAACCAGATATGGGAATAAATGTTTCTGAAGTTTTGTAAAATGCTTTCTAATGCCTGCTGAGGCTAGCTTTAAGACATCGTCATTTACAGATAACGCTACCATATGAAACACAACAACTAGCTAAGTCAACCAGAGATACGGCGGCTATATATTTGGCATGTGGTGTTGACACTTCCAAGGTATTTTTTTCTCCCCTCCCTGCTTTAAAGCATTCTTTAATTTAAAGGAACAATCATCAATTATCTGCACTCCCATTCTACCTTTGATAGCATATGACTTGAATTGTCGTATACAGGCTTCTGTGTTTGTGCAATCCCATGTTCGTGCTCATGTAGAATTGATGTGGTTGCTGAGTTCAGCTACGCCAATTGGTTGGCTCAATAAAATGATCCAGTTTAAAGAGAAATCTCGCAAGGCGGTGCGTTTTAATTGTACGGAAGCTTCATCCTGATCGATATATTCTCATTTACTTTTTACCTTCATATCATGTTGTGCATAAATTTGCTAGCGTTTTACTTGTACTGGTCCATTGCTGCTGTTATTGTCATTCTTCTTAAGTACCATGAGCATCTTGGTTGATTAGTCTGACAAAGGACTGGCAAGTTCAAGTATTGAGGAAGGAAGTTCTTCATGCAATTTAATGGAGGAAAAAGTCTCACCTTTTCCCCTCTATTGTAAAGAACTAATGTTAAGCTTCTGCAGTTAAGTGCTAAGTTGTGTGCCTTTAATTGACTTTTGTCATGTACAAGCCCTTACTCCTTTGGGCAATAGCTCTTGGAACCTCTTTGAACTCTGAGCCATAGGATCAATCATTTGCAACAATTTTAATATAAATTCCCTGAAATGATTTGATTCATCTATTAGATGATATATTTGTATTGGTGTAGCTTGACTGGTAATATTTCATAAACCTAGATATATCTCAATGACCAAACATGTGGCAGCAACTCGTAGGTTTTGAGATAAATGTTAAGCAGACACAGCAACCTAATCGGCATATAGACGATCTTTTGCTGTCATGTGCTTCTTTTATGTGTTATGAGTTAACAAAGTATTTTTTTCTTTTAATCTTAATTTTGACTTTACAGGGAGACGAAAATGTTAGTGTTTCTCTATTGACATATCCAGTTCTTATGGCTTCTGACATTCTCCTATACCAGGTAAAAAACAAGCGATATATTGTTTTCTATTTGCATACTATATGAATTACAAAAAAATCAATAGAACTTATTTAGTTAGTCTGTGACAAGTGTCTATTTTTTTCTGTGTTTCCTTTTTATGGCTCATCTTGTTGAGTGCTTGTGATGTTGGTTTACTTTTAGAACTATCAGTGATCATGTTCAGAACATCCTCATAAGCTTCACCATTAGAGGACAATTTTGCAGTCTGACTTTGTCCCTGTTGGTGAAGACCAGAAGCAACATCTGGAATTGACTCGTGAGCTGGCTGAACGTGTTAACTACTTATATGGAGGAAGGAAGTGGAAGAAATTGGGAGGGTGAGGATTTCCATTTTTCCACCTTGATACTTTCGGAAATTCTGGATGTCCATTCATTCAGCTTTTTGATCCTTCATTGTCCTCACTGTTTGTTACAGGAGAGGAGGAGCAATTTTCAAGGTAAGTTTCATTCTGAATGCTGAATTCAGGCTCAGGTCAATATAGACAGTTCAAATTGCAGTGCTTGCTATTTCTGATATAGGTTCCAGAGCCCCTTATCCCTCCAGCTGGAGCAAGAGTTATGTCACTTACTGATGGTCTTTCCAAGGTCATGGAACCTTCTATATTCTCCAAAGAAGCTTTGGTTCAATATTTCTGCTAGTAAAATATTCAATTTGTTGAACAATAGATTCATAGAAGACCTTTTTCATGGGAACTCTTCTCAACATAACAGATATGCGGGCTTCATTCTTGCAGATGTCGAAATCTTCACCCTCTGATCAGTCACGGATCAATCTTCTTGACTCAAAAGATGTGAGTTTTCCCCTTGATAATGTTGTATTAATTTAAATTGTTGGCCACATATGATGCCATTGTGTGTGGCTGGTGACTGCCTTATGCATGTCAGTTCTCTGATCAGATAAATTTGAAGCTGCTTTGATATTTTGGTCATTCTCTATCACTTTTTTTGTAGTTTTTTTTTTTGGGGGGGGTTGATTAATTGATACATGAAACTAGCTACATCACGTAGGAGTTAGCTGACTCTCACGCAACCACAATCTCCACATGTTGCATGTCACTCTAAAGAGGAAGTAGCACTTTTAGACGTAAGCATGGTGATGAACATACAAAACAGCCACCACCGTTAAGATGAGGAAGTGGCATGTCAGGTTGCATTCGACTGACTTAGTGCAATATAAACAGAGCCATCTAGTTATGCATTTTAACTTTTTGCCACCAGAGCTATCTTGTTGAGCACAGCCTTTTTAACTTATTGATGCAAGAGGCATCTTGCCATTCTTATTGAAACCTAGGAAAAATTTTGTTCCATCTATTTTTTTATCAAAGCACTCATTTATCTAAAGTAAATTATATCAGCTTAATTCTAGTTTTTTTTTTTTTTTTTTTTTTTGTGGGGAGGGGCCCTGGGGGAGGGAGGGTTGGGGGCAGCAGAGGGAGGGGAGGGTTAGGCAGCCTTATGTCTATAGTTTGCTAATGCAGGATGTTGACAGATAAATTTGATGAGTATGTTGCTCACTTTTTCTGGCCGTCCTTGAATTCAATTATTTGTCTTGTAGGTGATAGCAAACAAGATCAAACGTTGCAAAACTGACTCATCTACAGGGTTGATATTCGCTCCTTCAACTTTTATCATTTCTGCTGTATCAATGCTCTGAGATATTAAAATATTTGTTGTCAAAATTTGGAACATAAACATATAATTTTTTTCTCTGTAGTTCCTCTATAGATAAATGTTGTATATCATGATATCCTCTTAGTATGCTGTCTGCTGATCTTTTATCTTCTGCATTTTCTGGTTATCATATAGTCTGGAATTTGACAATCCTGACAGACCAGAATGCAATAATCTACTTTCAATATACCAGCTTGTTTCAGGAAAAACCAAAGAGGTAATGCAGTTAGAGTGTTACTGTTAACTTTATCAGTCATCGCTGCGTACTATGTTATTACATTTGTCATTGTCTTGAGGACTTGACAGTGGCTCTTAAGCTAAGATACACTGCATCAGAAAGTTTAACTGGCATGTATTATACCACAGGAAGTTGCAAAAGAATGCCAAGACATGAGTTGGGGCTCATTTAAGCCCCTCATTACGGATGCCTTAATTGATCATCTCCATCCCATTCAGGTTTCTACCTCATATCATTTGTCTTTTTAGATAATCCTGGTAATTTCAGGAGAATATTCTAATCTTTTACATCATTAGGTGGCAAAGTCTGATGTTCAGTATTTGACAGCTGTGATTTCAAACGCGTGACCTTTGACAGTTCTTACTTTTGTTGTGCTTGAGTATACATTGCATGGTAAGCTTGCCAAATAGTTGATAGTTCATCCTCTCTTTGTCAATTACAGGTCCGCTATGAGGAAATCATGTCCGATTCAGCCTATTTGGATGGTGTATTGGCTGAAGGTGCAGCAAGAGCAACAGAAATAGCAGATGCTACCCTCAATAATGTCTATCAAGCAATGGGGTTCTTGCGGAGATGAGAAGATTTTGATACATTAATAAGTTTTAGGAGCACGCCCCTTGGTAGATAACATTAAAGCTCACTTCTACTTGATTTACCAACATAAGTCTTCAGAAGATTCTTTACAGCAATTTCTTGACTGAGGAAAAGCAATATATACATCCATTGATGTGCTAGCAAAGGTGTATCCATGTGGGTTCAAATTGCTGCCATTCATAATTTATTTGTTAATGCTCTTTCGACTGTGTTGTATAAGATTTTTGTAACTTTTCATTCTTGATAAATATGAAGGCTTTTGTAGTTGAAGAACTTATCAACTCTCGCCACACTGTTCAACCTTTCTGGTTGTGAGCAGATTCTTGCATTGTGAAATTGAAATTTTAAATTTGGGACTTGTGATTAGAGATGGTTTATTGGATTGAATCGGATTGCCTTGGGGACGAAACAATCACTTGCAATACAGCTTGTGGTTGAGTATGAGATAACCAGACTAACATTGACTTTGCGATGATCCAGATGTGGGAAATTTGAGTGTCATATGCGTGAAAACATAGATATTATGTTATGAGGTTAGGCTGTATTTGGCGATCATGATAAAATTTTATTTATCCTATCTTGCGTTTAGTGTCGGCTCAAAATAGGAAAATGTAGGATATAAAAGGGATATAGATTGAATAAAATTATCTCATGGGAGAAGGTGGGATAAAAATGCATAGGTTTTATAATATTCATAATAAGAAAGTTAATTTTTCAAATTCTTAAATTAACGAAGTTGAAATTTAAAATATTATTTTATTATAATATAAGGAATTTAAAATAACAAAAAATGACATTATAGTTTTATTTAATTTAGAAAAAAATATTATGTTGAAAAGAAATTTTTCTTCCAAATAAAAATATTACCAAATGGACCCTAAATTATCATACATGCCATTATCCTCCACACGGTGGAATGCAAACGTCTAGATTTAAGAACTATCAATTCGGAAGGCTTTGTTTTGATGCATTTTAACTTTATCTACCAATGCATCATAAAGTTTGGTGGGACTAGTTTCATAGACTAACATGGTTGCCATGTAGGTCCAATAACCAATGGCGGTTCCTAATTCAAGGATGGTTGTTTATCCGGATTATGCTCACGCCTAATACATACATATATAAATATATATATATAAATAACATTTGCTTCCTTTACAAAACCTAGAGACGAGTTGAGTGTGACTAGGGTTGAGCTCTGCAACAGCAGTGAGCGAGAGATGGGTGAAGAAGAAGAAGACAGCTGCGAGAAATCAGGCCCTGTGTTCAGAGACATAAGGCGTTACTACTGCGAGTACTGTGGAATATGCAGGTCCAAGAAGTCCATCATCGCTTCTCACATCCATTCGCACCACAAGGTCCTTTCCCTTTTCTTTTTTACTCACTTCTCTCCGCTTCATTGCCTTCCCATGCTTCCTAAGCATCTGGGTTTGTTTTGGGCTGCAAGTTCTGATGCTACAATGCAGTAATTTCGATCAGCAATTGCCGTTTTCGCGCTGTGGAATGCGCTAGCCTAAGAATGTCGTGATCAGGACCGCTGTGAACTGGTTTTCGTGTTTCTTTGGTCTTTAACAGGGCGAGATGGAAGCAGCAATGGCTCAAGGGGTTGAGGAGAATGAGGGAGCGAAAGATAATACCTGCGATGAATGCGGGGTGACGTTTACGAAGCCTGCGCACTTGAAGCAGCATATGCAGGGCCATTTGCTCGAGGTATATTGAGCTCTCTGTTTGTCTCACTGGAGTTCTTTTGTGTTCTTGACAATGCAACGTGAAAGCGGGTACCTTGAAAATATCAGTCAAGTTTCGATTAGATTACATCTGTCATTGACGTGGTTGACAATGAGGTTCAGTTTGTGAAGTGGAGGGGTTATGATCGCGGTCGCACCAGTCTTGTTGAACAGATAGTTTTGATGTGCAATGCTTGGTTGTGGTCTTTGCTTTTAAACTTTTCATATTTGTGACTTCTAATGAGGTGTCAGAAATAGAATTTGGATATTGTCGTTGGGGATGTACATGATTTTCTGGGCTGTGGAAGCACCTATAAGAAGCATCAATCTTTTATTCTGGTCTGGTTTTACAAATAGATTTCTATGATAATAATCTTTTTTTTAGTTTTGGTCAAAAAATGGAGCTGATTAGTTCTTTTCCATTTGTCCACTGCAAGTTTACCCATACTGAAAAATTAGGACCTTGCAGGATAAACTATGTTGGCTCATCTGATTATGACATGATAATGGCGTGAAGCATTGGATCCCACCATAAGGAACTCCAAAATGCAAGAGGCTGCATCCTTGTATCTTGATTGGACTAGTATCAGGTTGGGGGACCACCTGAGAAGATTCATCAAGTCAGCCTCGGTCACGCAAGTTCTATTTTGAGGTTCAAAGCATTGTTCGTTTTGTTCTATTTATATATAGAGATTTGGTATGCTTTGTATCCTTGTCAATATTCTAAATCCATTTGCAGAGGCCTTTCAAGTGTTCTATAGAGGATTGCCCTGCCAGTTATAGGAGAAAAGACCATTTGGCTCGTCACTTTCTTCAGCATCAAGGCAAGATTTTCAGCTGTCCTGTTGATGGTTGCAATAAGTCATTTGCATATCAAGGGAACATGAAGAGGCACGTGAATGATATTCATAATGATGAGCTACCATCGACATCTGATGAATTTAAGAGTCCGAAGCAGCATGTTTGTCCGGAGGTTGGGTGTGGAAAGGTTTTCAATTTTGCATCAAAGCTGCGAAAGCATGAGGATTCTCATGGTAAGTCACTCAACTATGAAGGTGTTTTGGTGAGCAAATGATGTCTACGAGGTGTTTAATGTGTTATTCAATAGTAACATCAATTCAACTGCTGCAGTCAAACTGGAGACTCTGGAGGCTTTCTGTTGTGAGTGCATGAAATACTTCAGCAATGCTGATTCTCTGAAGGAGCACATGCAGTTGGATCACCAATTAGTCAATTGTGACATATGTGGGACTAGGCAGTTGAGGAAGAACATCCAACGCCATCTCTGCACTCATGAGAAGAAAAATTCGGCTGATTCAGAAGCATTCAGATGCGATGTTGAGGGTTGTCTCCATGTTTTTTCGACAGTAAGATGCAATCACCTATAAGTAGATTCTGGCTGTGCATGGAACATAATTGTTCAGAACTTTGAAGCTTGAGTTGTTTTATCTCGTAGCTGCTGAGTGCACATTAGCTGATGTTCTTTTCTTGTTGACAGAAATCAAAGTTACGTCAGCATGTGAAGGCCGTTCATCTTGAGGTGAGGCCATTTGTTTGTGGGTATAAGGATTCTGGCAAGAAGTTTGCATACAAGCACGTAAGAGACAAGCATGAGAAAACCGGTTGCCATGTTTACACTCCGGTGAGCCCTACTCTCTCATTCTCTCTATCGAAATTCATTTTTACTGCTGTTGAAATCCAGCTTTACTACATGATAGATGGATGATCCTTACACCTGGAAATTTTGGCTCCTTTGGTTCAGGGTGATTTTGAGGAGTCAGATGAGCAATTTCGATCAAGGCCCAGAGGTGGGAGAAAGACGAAATGTCCGACGATTGAATCCCTGCTGCGAAAAAGAGTTACTCTGCCTGGTGAGCTGGATTTCCTCTCGGAGTAGTGGCTGGAGTCCTTTCTCTTGGCAGCTGCCAAAGATAATGTATAGGAGCTATGGTTTTTTGCCTTGGAGGCCGAGCTAAGGTGACATTCAGTCATCATCCTCCTGTGTCACTTGTGGTTAATAGTTTATAGAGTTTTGCTATTGTTTTGTCAATAAAGACAAGAGAGCTGAGCTTATCCTTAGCAAAAAGTTCTTGTTCTGGAGCTATTGTCAGCTGTACATCATCATGCAATATAGTAAAACTCCATTGGTGTCGTACTGATCTGTCATTGATCACCTGATCCATGTTTATAGTTCGATCAGTTGAAAAGTTTTGGTCGATATTTTCCTTCCTGAGATTGTTGAAGGCTTGGAAGTCGGATTTCTACTATCTTGTTTGGTAATGTTAAAAAGAAAATTAAGAATTGTCTATAAATATCGTTTCTCTTAAGGTTCATAGAAAATATATGATGTGATATTTTCGTAAAATGTTAGTTCATATAACTGAAAATAAGTCGATGAATAATGTTTCCATTATCAATTTTAATTTATATCTATTTTTTTCTTAAATTATTATTATTATTATTATTATTATTATTATTATTATTATTGCAAAATAAACACATCTTTAAGTACATAAAATTTCTTACTTTTTATTTAAATGTCGGGCCAATACCAAGAAATATCATATACTCGTTATCTGGGGATAAAAATGAATCTCCCAAAAAACTAATGAAGTTGTACATCGGGATGAAAGTGACCATGATAGCTTTTAGAATATGTTTATTAGAAATTCTAAAAAATTGTTACGAAAGTGCAATTAAATTATAAATTTTTTGGAAAATACAATCAGATCATAAAACTTGTTTGGTGTAATTGCGTTTTTTCGTTAACTTCATCTAATTCAACTAACGGAAAATACTGATGTAGTTTTTTTATTTTTATTATCTTCTCTCCTATATGGCACGATGTGCTCGATTCAATTTTGATTTTTAATATAAAAAATAATTAAAAAAAAAAACAAACAAACCAATTATGGCTCTACAAGTCCTTGCCATCGCTGCCCCCATCATCACCGGGCCACCCACCATCACCAGAAAGGGCTAGCAATGGTGGGGAAAGGGTCGGCTAGGGTCACCGACTACAAGCAAGGGTCAACTAGCCGAGGCCAATGGCCTCGGCTGACCCTCACCCCACCATCAGCAGCCATTGATGGGGTAGTGGTGGCGAGAGCCTAAGGGCCTCACTAGTTTGCTTCATTTTAATTTTTTTAAATTTAGTTTATTTTTATTTAATTTAATTATTATTTATATTAAAAATTAAATTTGAACCAAAAGGCATTGTTTTGGGCTTATCTTTCTTGTTTTGGCACGTTAGCACCACATTATAGAGAGAAAGTAATAAAAAATAAGTCACATCAGCATTTTCAGTTAGCCGATTGAATGAACGAAAAAACTCAATTGTATCAATTTGACAATTTTAGGATTTGATTACACTTTCTAAAAGTTGTAGAACTTAATTATACTTTCATGACAAATTTTAGGACTTCTAATAAACATATCCCTTAGCTTTTCCTAGTAAACTATTCTTTGTCGCAAAAGACATGGCTAATAGTGCTTAAGTGGTGCACCAATGTGGCATGTTAATAAGTTCTAGATTTTTTTGAAAAATGACACATTAAGAACCAAATGATGTTGGCCAAAAAATGCTGGAAATTAAACCAATGTCTTAAGGGATGAAAAAACCGAAAAATGCCAACGAAAGTACCGAAACAGGTTAAATTATAGAGTCGTCTTCCTCGCATCATTGCCTAAGATCGTCCCTTTATGCCATAAAAACACCAGAGCTAACCTTTTTTAGCACTGCCTTTTTGACTTATTGACCGTAAGAGGCATCTTGCTGTGCTTATCGAAACCTAGCAAAAAATTGATTTCCACCTATGTAACATGAACATATAATTATTTCTCTGTAGCATATCATGATATCCTTCTAGTATGCTGTCTGCTGATCGTTCATCTTCTGCATTTTCTCAATATCATATAGTTTAGAATTTGACAATCCTGACAGACCAGAATGCGATAACCTACTTTCAATATACCAACTTGTTTCAGGAATAACCAAAGAGGTAATGCAATTAGAGATGGTACTGTTAACTTTATCAGTCGTCGCTGCATACTATGCTATGACATTTGTCATTGTCATGAGGATTTGACAGTGGTCGCTACACCACTTGGTAGATAACAAGAAAGCTCACTTCTACATAATTACCAACATAAATTTTCAGATGATTCTTTCAGCAATTTCTTGACTGAGGAAAAGAAATATGTCTGCCAAAGGTTGTCATACATCCATTGATGTGCTCGGAAAGGTGTATCCATGTGGGTTCAAATTGCTTCCATTCATAATTAATTTGTTCATGCTCTTTTGACTGTGTTGTATAAGACTGTAACTTTTCATCTTTCATAGTTCTGAAGCTTTTGTAGTTGAAGAACTTCATCAACTCTTGCCACAATGTTCGACCTTTCTCGTTGTGAGCAGATTCTTAGTTATTGAGTGGCAAATGCATCGTGAACTTAAATTCTAGTTTTGGGACTTGTGATTGTAAATGGTTTATTATATTGAATTGGCCTGCCATGGGGACAAAACAATCAATTGCAAATACAGCTTTTAGGTTTTGCATGAGGTAATCAGACCAACTTTGACTTTAGAATGATGCAGATGTGGGGAATTTGAGAATCGTATGCTTAGGACTGCACAGAAGAGAGTTTGGACCGTTTGATCACGATTCCTTTTGGAAAACTCAGATGGCTATGTTCAAGAGAGGCTTTCTCATTTGAAAAAAAAAGTGCAGTTAAATTATATTCAGGAGGCAGAGAAACTGAGCTTGTATAGAGAACGAATTTGTAATAATGAACACGATCATTGACCTGATGAAAAGCAAAAAGGAGAAAAGGGAGAAAGCTCAAAAGAGGCCTCAAAAGTGTAAAGCGAAGGATGGTGTTTTATCAAGGGGCTCAATCATGCGTATATGGAGTGCATGCTGGGGGTCTACCACTAAGGAATAGACTCTTCTGCTAGTAATGATGTGAACGACGAATTTCATATTCAGTGAACACTTCAACAATGTATCAATTCATCAAAGAATTATGTTTTAGTACCTTGTTCAACATTGCTGCTCAGCACACCAAAGAATAAAAGTTGGCATCCCACCTACCTAAAAGACGCAGACTCCCTTACTCGCCAAAAGTGTGCATGCGCGTGTATAGAGAGAGATTCTCCAAGTTGTGACTTCTATTAAACACTGTACAAGTTTCATACAGACTCAGTCTTGACCTGTGCCTCAAGGACGCAAAAAGTATGATGATGCTCTCACTCTGTACTTGCCGAGTATGTATGGAAAGAGCAAATATTCAGGCGCTTTCAGATCATCAAAATAAGTTCCAATCAAATAAAGAGAACAAGCTCCTGATCCTACCTAAGTAGGCTAGTGCAAAGGATAAAGACTGCCATTCGTTATAGTCGTTGAAAGAGAAGTCAGCCTGTTTTGCACCGGGACACCATGTAAGAAAGTTGAGAAGGTTTATCAGAA
Source organism: Eucalyptus lansdowneana (assembly GCA_017140395.1). Classification (NCBI taxonomy): domain Eukaryota; kingdom Viridiplantae; phylum Streptophyta; class Magnoliopsida; order Myrtales; family Myrtaceae; genus Eucalyptus; species Eucalyptus lansdowneana. The sequence continues at coordinate 48,497,391 of CM029485.1, forward strand.
AAGTGGACCCTTCAAGCGACGACTTCGAATTCTTCAAAATGGACAAACTGAAATGATTGCTACCACGCGTCACCCTCTCTCCTGGGATCGACTTGAGTCGAAGGCTTTTGGAACTCAAATGCATCGCATGTGCATTGATGGTTCATTTGCTTATTCAGATGCCAAGTCGAGAGTATACTCATTGTCTATGTCTTGGCAATTATCAAAATCGCTGGTCCTGTCCTATTTGAGCCTTTGTTAGAACTGAACAAGGAACAAAATTTTGTTTGAGCATTTTATGGCCTTGCTTTCTCTTATTTTCTTTCAAATTGGAAGAATAAACATCTGGGTTGAGCTAAATAGCTCTAATCATTCAAAGTCAGAAGGCATGTGAGGCCAAGAACAAGAAGTTTGTTTGCATGAATTGATACCTAGTACATCAACAATATGATTATACCTAATAATTTTCCTCTGTTCAAGATTTGGGTTTAAGCGAGCGTGCTTGATTTGTTGGGATTCCCAGCTAAATTAGAAACAAGCTGTCTTATCCTCAAGTCATGAATCAAGGACGTGACAACAACCACCAAGTGTAGTCCACATATAGTTAATTGCGCATGTAGAATTGCTTGCCCTTCTCTAGTGCGGCTTCAGTTCTCGGCATTTGGAATCTCCATGCAACTGCCTCTTGCTGCTCTAAAACACGGTCCACTTGAGTCGAAGTGAAAGCTGAAAGAGCCCATCCACTGTACATTCCCACTGAAGCATGGCTGTGATATAACTAGGTTTTCTTGCCATCTGCATTGTAGGGGTTCTTCCTCTTGGTCGGTAGTAGAGTTGAGAATCTTCACAGGCTTAAAGTCAAACTCGTTTTGCTGCTGCCTGCAACGCATTTCTCTTTCAGTCAATTTCTGTTTCAAAGTACCTGAGAAAGGTTTGAGACTGAAACTAAGAAATTTATGTTTCAAGCTTTACGCACATCCCCTGATGTCGATGAATTGTTTTCAGAAGGATTCTGATCATACTTTGCCTTTCATTCACTTTCTCCTGATAAACTGAGTTGCCAAAACTTCGTGTTTCTCAAGCTCTCTTTTTCTCGTTAGGTTTGTCATCATTTAGACAGCACAAATGGATGTCTATTCTCATTTATGCAGAATGCCTGCTAAGGAGAAAGAAGGGTGCTTAGGAAACAATAAGACCGATGCAGGAGGGTCAAACGATAAGAACCTGGACCTCACTCTCGGTCCTCCGGGAGAAAGCTTTATTCAAGGAGCCAAAAGGATGTATGAAGACGCTGTAACTCATAAAGCAGGACATCCAAAGCTCTTGCATAAACACCCCTGCTTGAATCCCCCTTTGACAGACCAAAAAATTGAGGTGCTTGCTGATAGCAGGACATGCTGGACTGAGAAAACAACTTTGGCTTTTCGTAGAGTGATTCAGGAACTGAAGATGCAGCCCAATTCTTCGTACAAGCAGTTCTCTTTAACCTCCCCGCTGAATGAGAAGGATGCAAAATCTTCACAAGAGTGTGTCTATAACGAAGCAGACTTGCTCAATTCAAACAATGAAGCCCTTTCAAGTCCAGTTATTCTGCCTGGGAACTCTCCAAAAAGGTTATTTTGCTAAGCTTGCCTTATGATTCTCCCTTGTTCCTACTCTTATCAAGCCAAATATTATGGGGACTTGCTTGGCCACGGAATTTGGAAAAACTTTAGTTTTTGGGGAAAAAAAATGAATGAGCATGCATTAGGGTATACTAGGTTGTCTCTCTCATAAAGGATCAAAGATGTAGCAAAAATGAAGATGGAATCTCCCAAAATTGAAAAGGATGTGCTATGATTTGATTGCAATTGAAGTGTGCTTCTTATCAGTGAAAAAACAGGTGAAAGAACTCTCTCCGGGGTAAGTATAAGGCACTAGCTCATTTAATACCATGCAAAATCAGCACATTCCTTGGGCTCCAAAGAAGCAAAATATCTGTATCTGTCAACTGTTTTAGAGATCCCAACTTGAGTATATTGGTCCTCTGTTTGCAGAATTCCACCTGGTCCAGTCGTTGGGTGGCCTCCTTTAGGTTCCTTCAGGAAAAACATAGCAAACAACTTCTTGTGCAGGCAAACTTCTGAGTTGTCATCGAATAACTTTGGGAGGCAGGACAATTTTGAACGTCAATCAGAAGATCCAAACCAGCACATGTTTGTAAAGATCTACATGGATGGATTCCCAATAGGAAGAAAACTGAACCTCAAAGCCTATGACAGTTATGAGAAGCTCTCTGTTGCCATTAATGAACTTTTTAGAGGCCTTCTTGCTGGTAAAACCTCAAATTCTATGCATCTTAGTCCAAGAATGGTATTTGGTTACTGATGTAGCACTCAAGTATCTGTCCTCTCCTCTTGAAGACGGGCCTGATACAAGTCATGCTAAGGTTTTAATGTCCTAAACTTTCACTTTTCAGCTCACAGCTTTACCGGTGATGATACAAGTGCAAAGAGAGAGGACACAAATGCCGAAAATGGGGAATGCACTCTAGTTTATGAGGATAATGAAGGAGACAGGATCCTTGTTGGCGATGTTCCGTGGAAGTAAGTACTCTTCAATTTTTAGTGTTCGCATCACCGAATAACCTGTGTTAAATTTGTTGACCATGATTTGGTAACTCAACGAAGGAACATATAGCAACACCACCTTTGAAAAGCTTCAAAGCTGCTCATAACTAATCATCTATCCAAATACAGGTTTCTATTTTTTATTAGCTTGAATTGGAATAAAACTAAAAACGATTCCGACTAGTTTCATAGTCATCACAATCACCCAATTACATAAAAGTGCTCTCCCAACACATCTTATCATTCTCTTGTAGTATGTTCATATCTACTGCCAAGAGGCTGCGCATCTTGAAGAGCTCGGGTCACTCCGCTTCCCTGCCATGTGAGTTCCTTTTTCAGGTTCTTCTTGAACTTACCATAAATGGGTCGATTTGGTTCTCAGCTAATTCCTTGGGTTAAGATGGTTTTGTTTGTCTTTCAGTTGTAAGCAGTGATCAAGAAAATAAACCTCTTGATTCAGCAGCAAAAACTGGAAAATGAGGGAGACCTTGAGCTAATCATCAGGAGTTCGCAGATTCAAGGACTTGTATATTGTGCCTCCTAGTTTTTTTCTGTTTTGGACCATCCATAAGGCTATTCTAGATGTTTGTGTGTTATTAGTTCTTGTCCATCTATTTGTACATAGCAATGCATTAGTTTATTAGGACTTATCAGCTGAAGCATATATGTAGTTACAGTTAGTTTTGTGCTACAAGTAAATTCCCCTCGACAGAATGGATTTCAGTAATGATATCTCCACTTGGTTTCATGTTTAATTGCCATTCTTTTTTGGCTTTTTCTCAGTAAATATAATTCAATCGCATTTAGCACGTAACAAAGTTCATCTCCACTCTGATTCCTGCCAATTCTAGGATGTATATTCCACCTAAAACGGATGCCTCAATTGTGTTTTGAATTTTCCATGTACGTTTGGTGAACATTTAAGCATGCAGTTTCTCTATCGCATTCACATCTTTCAGAAGAAAATCAGGGCTTGTTGTTGACCGGGCAACTGTTTTATTCTCTCTTTCTAGAAACCCTTCTGTCAGCAGGAAAAATGACACTTGCCTAACTTGTCTCATTAGTGTTTTTCAAGGTTTAAACTTCTCATAACTAAAGATTGCTACTGCATGAGTAAAAATTCTTGCTGCCGGTACAGATTTCTCTTTCCCACTTCGTTCTTCACGTTTTACCCATCCAACCACGGAGTTCTTCTCACAGAAATGATGAACGTATGCTGTTATAGACATGGAGAACTCATGGCAAGACTCTTCCCTTCTTTTAATAATCAAATACAGGCACACAAAATCCAGTTCTGACATTAGCAAATCTGGGAAAAGAAACAAGAAATTGTGAGGTATAAATCCACCCTTGCATTTGACACACAGCAGAGGACATGACTCCAGCAAGTTTAGGAAGAGATCTCGCCTTTGTTCGAATGGACACCAGATGAAAACAAAAACAGCAGTCGCCAAAGTCAAGCTTGCGTTCAAAAAGCCATGAAGAAATTCGAGTTGATAAGATGGTTTAGTCCACGAGAAACAACTGCTGTTCCTTTGTTTGCTTTTCCCCTCCCCTTCAATTATTGAAATATATTTTGGGCCCACAAAATATTTTATTTTTAAAATATGAACCTTCCTACGACTTTCTGATTATGCCCTTTGGCTTAATTGATCTTTGTCTTTTCAATTTGCATCAACTGCCTAAATGCATTGACGTCTTGTACTGGTTCTCTGAAATAATTGGTTTGGGAGAATGGCTAAGTTTGAGATCTCCTTTTCCTTTCATATTTTTGTAAATTGGTCACATCGTCATGAAGATGAAATATGAAAAGCCAAATTTCATTCCTTTGAAGCTCAGTCAATTTTTGTGCCGACAACTATGAAGAAACCTAATCTAATCAATCTTAGTAAAAGTGGCTTTTGAACATTCAATGCATTGCCCACTAAAATATTAGGAGTCTTTATGAAAGGTAAAGTTTGAAGGAAAATCTCGTGAAATCACAATCTAGATATAAATATTTAAGTATATTAACGTATTTTATATGTGTAATAAAATAGACTATCTAATGTAATCTAATGAAAGTGACTCTTGAACATTAAATGCATTCAATTTAATAAAATAATTATTTTATTTTCTAATACAATTACAATTTTTTTCAATTTTAATATACTATAGAAAAAGTGACTTTCAACATTAAAGAAATTCAATTTGATGAGAATTATTTTATTTTCCAAATAAAATTTTATGAGTTTTTAAGAAAAGAGAAGGCTTAAAGGAAAATCTCTTAAAATCTCAACCTAAATATAAATATCTAATTAAATTGAAATACTTTATATGAGTAATTAAATAGACTATCTACAACATTATTCGATATAAAGAAGTCTTTTCATTTTTTTTTTTTAAATCTTAAGAGAAGAGTATTTCAAAATATCAATATAGTCATGAAATGTCACACATACTTTATAATATCTAACATTATAAAGCATAGAATTATATCCATGGGAATGAGAATATACTTATGCTTTAGGCATGAAATTTGTCGCTTGAAATTAACTTTATAGCACAATAAATTGATGCTATGTGAAAAAACATATGGAGAATGGGAAAAAAATAATCTATAGTAGTAGAATTGACTATACGATACACTATGTACCATCCAATATATAATAGTTGATCATTATTAACATGAACCGATTCTATAACATAGACTGTAAAATTACTTTGGCTCAATTCCATACAAAATGCATCTACATATAAGATTAGAGTGAAATTCACATAATTAAAAAATGACTATTGCTAAAAGCAACAAAATAATCGTATTAAACTGAAAGAAGAAAGTAACACATGATAAATTTGGTTTTAGTAAAATAAGACATATAAAATATTTGGTGAGTGTGAAGTGAATTTATATATAAAATAAACGACTCTGCATCTTTCGAAAATACATATTATTTTATGCAGCATTTTATCGGATTTATTTAATTCCACTGCTACGGTCACAACTACTTTTTTAATATTCCAATTCAAAAGTTTGAGAATTAATAAATTTTATGTAATAAATAAAGTTGAAGCCGCCCCTGCTCTCAGCCTCAAGTCGAAAAGACTTTTGCGAAATCCCATAGATTGGTCAAACAATCTTTTTTCTTTAGCGGTAAAACGAGAGACGCCTTCTAGAACAAGAGGTCCACCCAAAAAAAAAAAAAAAGTTAAGTTAAATTAAATCTAATTCTAATTAAATAAATTAACCTTATGCATTCGGCCAAAATTTTTTTCAAAAGATGTGACCTAATGCTACCAACCTAACGCACAAATGAAACACGATCATGTTATTTTCCAATATAAGTAGAGTGGAAAAATTACCGTTTTTACCAAAGTCGGGTGGTCATCATTGCTAAATTACAAGTAGAAAATAATGCATAATCTTATTTATCGTAGCTAAGCTTTATACAAGAACTCTAGTAGCCCTCAACCGTTAGCAAGTCATATCATGCATCATATACTTTGAAGAATTCAGACAAACTTACACCATAAGCACACGTCCTAAAATTCATATAAAAAGTATCAAAACAAATAAAAAGAAAATTCGAGTTTCTAGAAATCACCGTTTAGATGACGTTCTTTTAAGGGACTAAAAAAGGGTACAGGTCTTACATGCTTGTGTTTAATAAATTAACTTAACATATTGAAAGGATAACATCATATTGTCATAATATACCTTTTCAAGATAATTTAGAAAGAGTGCCCTAATTTTGACTATGGTTGGATTCCCCACCACCCTATTTGTCTTAGCTAAAAAAAACCCTAATTTGGTGGGGCCACCCTAAGAATTATTGTGACCCCTTTATTTTTATTTCTTGGAGTGTGTCGCTTTTGTCAAACGTGTTAAGTGGAACCGTGATGGACTGAAACTCTTGTTTAGGTGGACTCGCCAGCAAAACCACATCACTGCCAGCGGCAAAAACGTAAATAACCTCAATTTGCAATGTCGTTTTCCGAGTGCAATTTGGACAACAACCTACGAACAATATAAATAAATCCCGAAACTCTTCCTAAGCTCGCCATTGTGGAACTTGGGAACTCCTCCCTTCTGTTTCCATTTGGTTGTCTTCGGCCAACCAACTTTCCTGGCAAAAGGAAGGGTGCGTAGCCGCCGGTGGGCCGACCGGACCCACTCGAATGTCGAAAATGCCCCTCTGTTCCCGAGAGCTCGGCCTCCCCTTGCTCCTCCTTCTGTCTCTTCTCTCCATACCCTTTTGCGTAATTTCACAAAGCCAGGCCACAAGCGAGCTCACGGTCCTGCTGAACCTGAAGCAGCAATGGAGCAATCCACCTGCTCTCCAGTCATGGAACTCATCGTCGCCGACGCCGTGTGGATGGCCGGAGGTCAACTGCACCGGCGGCACAGTTACGGGACTCCTCCTCAGTGATATGAACATCACCGAGCCAATCCCGCCTTCGATTTGCGACCTCAAGAACCTCACTCAACTTGACCTTTCATGGAATTACATTCCTGGCGGATTCCCAAAGGCGCTGTATAACTGTTCCAAGCTCCAATTCTTGGACCTTTCTCAGAACTACTTCGTGGGTCCGATTCCTAGTGACGTTGACCAGCTGTCGGGCCTCACCTACTTGGATGTTGGCGGGAACAATTTCTCCGGCGACATTCCGGTGGAGATCGGGCGCTTGTCGGGATTGCAGACTATGTCCTTGCACCAGAATGAGTTCAATGGCACGTTTCCTAAGGAAATTGCGGACTTGGTCAATCTTGAAGTTCTGCAAATGGCCTATAATCTTAAGTTTGTGCCTGCAATGATACCACAGGAATTCGGGCAGCTTAAGAAGCTGAGGTTCCTGTGGATGACTCAGTGCAATCTGATCGATGGAATTCCCGAGAGCTTCTCGAACTTGTCCAGTCTCCAGCAACTGGATCTGTCGGGAAACGCTTTGACAGGCAGAATCCCTGGTGGGTTGTTTTCTTTACAGAACCTGAGGTATGTGTATTTGTACCAGAACAAATTGTCTGGTGAATTATCCAACTCTATTTCATCGATGAACTTGATCGAGATTGATCTAGCAATGAACAACCTGACCGGCTCGATCCCTGAAGATTTTGGGAAGTTGCAAAGTCTGCGCCTCTTGAATCTGTACTGGAATCAATTATCAGGCCACATACCAGTGAGTATAGCCCGACTTCCTTTGTTGAGAGTTTTCAAAGTTTTTGGCAACAAGCTGAGCGGTGAATTGCCGCCCGAGTTCGGCCTATATTCGCCGCTGGAAGCCTTTGAGATCTCGAATAATGAGCTCAGTGGTGAGTTGCCAAAAACTCTGTGCACTAATGGTGTCTTGGTAGGCGTTGTTGCTTACTCTAATAATCTGAGGGGACAAGTTCCGGAATCGCTCGGGAACTGCAATAGTTTGCGGACAATTCAGCTTTACAACAACAACTTCTCCGGCGAACTTCCTTCCGGCATTTGGACGCTGTTCAATTTATCAAGCTTGACGGTAAGTCAAAACTCCTTTTCAGGTGGTCTTCCGAGCAAACTTGCACGGAATTTGTCTAGAGTGGAGATCAGCAACAACAAATTTTCCGGCCCAATTCCGACCGAAGTCTCTTCATGGTCAAGTCTAGCGGTCTTGAATGCGAGCAACAATCTGTTCTCTGGCAATGTCCCTGAAGAATTGACCAGTCTTTCTCGGCTTATCGTTCTAGCGATGGATGGCAATCAACTTTCTGGTGAACTCCCTTCAAAGATCATCTCCTGGAAGTCACTAACGACCTTGAATTTGTCAAAGAATAAACTCTCTGGAGAAATTCCTGCAGCAATAGGTTCGTTGCCCGACCTGCTTGATCTCGACTTATCGGACAACCAATTCTCCGGCGTGATACCCCCAGAATTGGGCAAGTTGAGGCTCACTACACTTAATTTGTCCTCCAATCAACTCGTCGGTAGAATCCCAGACGGTTTCAGTAATCTAGTGTATGAAAATAGCTTCTTGAGCAATCCTGATCTATGCGCTGACAATCCCATGCCGAACATCAGAAGCTGCTATGCCAGAAGCAGTAAATCCAAAAAGGTCCCTTCGAAGTATCTCGCCCTAATTCTAGTTCTTGTGATTGCCGTGTTCATAGCTGCTGTTCTGTTCGCCTTGTTCGTGATCAGAGAGTACCGGCGGAAGAAGCTCAGGCAGGACCTCGCAACTTGGAAGTTAACTTCGTTTCAGAGGCTTGGTTTCACCGAAGCGAGCATCTTGTCCAATCTAACGGACAACACCCTCATAGGAAGTGGCGGCTCGGGCAAGGTGTATCGTGTAGCGGTTAATGATTTGGGCGACTATGTTGCTGTCAAAAGGATTTGGAACAACCGAAGGTTGGACTGGAGACAGGAGAAAGAGTTTGCAGCAGAAGTCGAAATACTCGGCTCGATCCGCCATTCCAACATAGTGAAGTTGCTGTGCTGCATTTCGAGCGATAACTCGAAGCTGCTCGTGTATGAGTACATGGAGAATCAGAGTCTGGACAAGTGGCTTCACAGGAACAAGAGAGCGTTGCCGTTGAGAGGGAACTCCCCGCGCCGTGCCATGTTGGATTGGCCTGTGAGGCTGCAGATCGCTATAGGAGCCGCGGAAGGCCTGGGCTATATGCATCACGACTGCTCTCCCCCGATCATACACCGCGATGTAAAGTCGAGCAACATCCTGTTGGATTTCCAGTTCAAGGCCAAGGTGGCAGACTTTGGACTAGCCAAGACGGTAGCCAAGCACGGAGAGTCTCACACCATGTCGGCCGTGGCAGGCTCGTTCGGTTACTTCGCCCCCGGTAAGAGCTAAGAAATTATTCAGGGGAAATTTTTCACCTGAGAATAGCATTCCCCTTTACCTTAATCATACAGCAAATTTTAAATTCATGTTTTGCGTCGCAGAATATGCGTATAGCACGAAAGTGAACGAGAAGATCGATGTGTACAGCTTCGGAGTCGTGCTCCTAGAACTGGTGACCGGGAGGGGGCCCAATAGCGGGGATGAGAACATGAGCCTCACAGAATGGGCGTGGAGGCACTACGGGGAAGGAAAGCCGATCGCCGATGCCCTCGACGAGGAGATCAAGGAACCATGTAACGTGGACGAGATGACAACCGTTTTCAAGCTCGCGCTTGTCTGTACCAGCAGATCGCCGTCCACGAGGCCTTCCATGAAGGAGGTCCTGCACATCCTCCAGAGTTGCGGCCCCTCAGAAAGGTCTGGCCGGAAAAGGGTCGGTCCTGAGTTCGACTTCACGCCGCTCCTCGGAAACCCTACGTATCTTTCTAGTTACAGGCGTAGTAAGAAAGCCGACGATAACTTAGTCTACAGTCTGTAATCGGAGCAGTCGGCACGACACAGAACTATGGTATTGACATAGTGTGACAAGTTTAGGACTTTCAAAGTGCCTCGATACACTGCATTTGCGCAGTCGGGGTATGAGAATCCAGCGAGTGAAGAAAACCTGGAACTCCCTATAGATGGAGCAGCTACAGCCTTCGATGTTTAGCGACGCCGCTATGCAGATTTCTCGAGAAACAGGCTGATCTATGTACATAATAGCAACGGTCTTTTTGTTAATCAATTCGTGTTAGTATCATCTCTAGCTATGGCTGTCTCGCAACAGATTTCTTCGTATGAAATTCTGGAGATGACATTCGAGTTTGATCTCTTGCGTGGCCTCTTGTTCTTGCTTTGAAGCTAGGTAATGCGTCACTCAAGATCAATCATCATATAACAACACTTCTTAATGTCCTTTAATTGGTAATTTGTCTGGCCATAGTCCCATAGGATCCATCGATCAATGCGGAAGCAGCCGGAAATATACCTGTCAAGGGAGCTGAATCTGCCTGAGAGACGTTTTCGTGCATCCATATGTGATGATTCTCCAGATCCCACCTAGTGTTTCCCCCTGTTTGTACAAAACCGGGATGCTGGCATTGTCATTCGCCATCAAGAGTGTCGGGGAGAACCCGGGACAGCAATTCACTACGAACTAAACCCAATCAAAGATCAATTTCTCCTCCAAAACTAAATCGACTAAAATCAACTTAGCCCCCTCAACAACCAGTCATACATATCCTCACAAAACGATAAGAAGACAAAGGCAAAACTCCACCAAGGTCTAACATGGAAATTTAATACAGGAAAAAACCATAGACTGTCCAAAAACTTCTATCAATCACTAAAAATGGTAGGATATATAAAGTAATTTTCTCTAGTTACACACTAGAGAGTCCACAAATATTACAAGGTCATTTCCTTACCATAAAGATGGATAAAAATAAATGAGGCTAGAAAAACACGGATCACAATCAGAGAATTCGGACGAGGTTCTCCACAAACGAGACCACTCAACTCGTAGCCCTCGGTTTCATGAATAACATACTCAATTTTGAGTCGATTCTATTGGCCTTCGAACGGGATAAAAAAGTTGCAGCTCTCTTTCTTCTCTTCTCTTCTCCCCTGTTTTGGTGAACCTTCTGTTCTTTTTCTCCTCACTTCGGTGGCACACTCGCACGAAGCACTCACTTCCTTCTCGTTTTCACTTTTTGACTTTTCTTCTTTTTTCTAATTTAATGCTAGCTGGGCCCCACAAGAGGTGGACCCAGCCAACATAGAGGAAGCGCCGCTCATGCTCATAGAGCTAATTCACGTTACACGAAAACGACAATGTCCTGAGCCGAAGTATGAGACAGGACCATAATTAAGCAGCAATGGATGCTGCTCGCGAATGAAGCGAAGCCGACGAAGAAGCTTTCTTGCTGTAACCACACTTGCACCGAGCATACAAAATAACAATAAACTTGGCCCCGGAAACTTCGAATCCCCGAATCCACACTTATTGTATGTAGAAATGATGAGACCAAACAACCATTTGCCAATCTCGACACATCCTTTACTGTAGGATCATCTTGTAAATGGATTCCGGATTCAACTCTAATTAGGTATCTTGGCTACAGTATCGATCACGAAAACTGCTCGACGGCGCAACATATGCATGACGCAAATGGGCAATGTTTGCATCATCATGCTGGCGGTCCGACTCATAATGCTCAACGATACAGCCTTGCCCTCTTTCCTTTTTCCTTGGACCTACGGCAGCAGGATTTCTTAAGATGCTGTCAAAACAAATTTGTCTGACACGGTACAGTGGCTCATCTAGTGATCCCTAATCAGATCATCATGTTCAACCTCTCGCTTGAGTGATTAGGGATGTGCCTTGCATAGTACAAACCTGAAGTAATTGGAACTTGGTCATTTTTTTTTTTTTATAAAAGGTAATAATATAAAGAGGAAATGTCAAAAGTACAAAAAAAAAAAAAAAAAAACACGACACCAAAAATTTACACTCAAGATAAATAAATATTTTTACTAAAAACACAAGGCAAAATTTTTCAAGGTTGAAAATTAGTAGTTTTTCAATGCATTTTAAAAAAAGTAATAGTTTACGTACAAAAGGAAACTTTTTGCCATCGGCTATCGACTCCTTTTATAAAAAAACAAAACACTGGAAAAGTAAGTTTTTCCCCGTGTTGTAATTTTGCCAGATCCCTCTCTCCCTTCCTCCCACCCTCTGGTTTTGCACTTTTTTGTGAGTGATAAAGAAAAATTATAAATGAATTTAAAGTAGATAGAAATATTTAATTTAAAAACGTAGATAAGAATAGTGCAAAGAAAGTGCAACAATCAAGAAAATGAAAAATTGAAACTAAGAAAGAAATATAAACCGTTAAGTATATAAACAAAAAAAGAATTATACTTTTAACATCTTAAAAAGGCAAAAACTAATATAGAGAATTATAAAATAAATAAAGAAAGCGGAGAAAGACAAGAGGCGTTCCAAAAGGTCCGAATACATTACCGTACATGCACGAGGTAGCGGATGACCGTACAAAGCGAAATGAATCATTTTCAAAAAAAATCTGAGGGATTATTCAATTGAGTGTACGCTAGAGGTGTCAAACGGGTGGGTCGGGTTAGGTCGGGTTATTTTTTGATCCAAATCGACCCATTAACTCATTTACGACCCATTTAAAATAAAACTTACGCCCGACGACCCATATCCGACCCGACCCATATTAATAAAATATTTTCATATTTAACCAAATTTAGGAAAACTTATTCTTATATTTTTTTTAAGATTATATTACTAAAAAACTTCCAAACTTATTTCTTATATATATAATTTTAAAATAATTATTTTTAAAAATCGAATTTCATTTTTAAAATTAATTTTTAATTAATTTTATTTTTATTTTTAAAATATATTTTTTTTTTTTTTCTTTTTTTTTTTTGGTTCTTCTTCTTCTTTGGCCAGCCGCCGACCATGATGACGACCGACAGCCAGCCACAGGCAAGCCTCGAGCTCGCCCAACGCAGGCGAGCTCTAGGCTCACTAGATCGGCGAGGCCTCCGCCTTGCCAACGCGAGCTCGAGGCTCGCCAATGTTGGGCGAGCTCGAGCTCGCCCCTCGCCGAATCTAGCAAGGCTCGCCGACGTCGGACATACTCGAGCTCGCACCTCGCTGGATCTGGCAAGGCTCAAGCCTCGCCCGACGCTAGTGATTTTGAGTCTTGCTAGATCAGCGAGGTTCAAGCCTCACCAGATCCGGCAAGCTCAAGCTCGCTCGACACCCGCAAGCTCGAGGCTCGTCGCCATGGCCGGTTGCCGCCACTAACGTGCCGGCGACCAAAGGAAGAAGAAAGGAAAAAAAAAAAGGAAGAAAGAAAAAGAAAAGAACATGAAAAAAAAATAAAATAATAATTATAATTATAATTATAATTATAATTATAATTATAATTTCGGTATTTATAAAAAAAATATTTTTGTAAAATTAAAAAGAGAAGAGAGAGTCTCTCGTAAGACCCACTTAAGACCCATTTAAGACTCACTTAAAACCCATTTAAGACCCACTTAAAACCCACCTATCAAAGTAAATCAATTTAACTACTTTTTTAAAAACAAGTGACCCATATATGACCAAATTATGATTTAAATTGGTCATATATGGGTCTAAGACCCATTTTGACACCTCTAGTGTACGCGTGATGGGTCAATTATTATTATTTTTATCATTTTTATCATTATCATTATCATTATCTTTAATATAAAAATCTCACATTAATACATGTGTAATAAATTTACTATAAATTATTTTTTAGCAACAAAAATCCAAAACTAGTAAATTTATGACAATGTAACTTTTATTTAATTTTTATTTCCACGAAAAATCATACACATATAAAAATTAAGGGTAAAACTCTAAACTTGGCATACTCATTAACTGTCATGTAATGTAACGGATGATAAATTTGTTATAAGTATATCGGTTCAAGATTTTTTGTGATAAAAAAATCAGGTTATTGGTCTGGAAATCATTATCATTATTATTGAATATGTGTGAATTAGATGATAATTCAATGAAAGAGAGAGGCTAGTGGGCCTAGTGGGTTAAGTTTTCAGTTTTGATGAAAGTAAACCAAACCTTGCAAAAAGCCATTTAACATGGAGATGAAAGCACGTGGCATACCGACATCACCAGGTGGGGGAAAACCTGGCCATCCGTTTTGAGGAGCAGAAAACCGGGGTGACATACCCGGTTGCGGCCACACCATTTCTTGGAGGCAAAACCTCAACATTTTTTTTTTTTTAATGTTTTGTCACATATATATTAATTTAAGGTTAGTTTGTTATAAATTATATGAATATATCAATTTAAAATTTTTCATGATATAAATCAAAAAAAAAAAAAAAAAAAAACCTATTGGTCTAGTGAGAAATTTTTAATTTTAATTAAAGATGATCAATTTTTGGCCCAATTCGATTATACTTAGAAATCGGGAATTAGGTTGGGACTCAATTTTTGAAATCGAGAACCGATCCGGTCTAATGGAACTAATCACTTAACAAAAAAATTATAAAAATATTAGATTTATTACTATTTCAAGATTTATTGTTATTTTCTTAGTTTGTTCGGTCCGATTCCCTTCCGGAATTGAAAACAAGATCGAAAATGATCGATGAAACCAAAAATTGGACTAGCACCTCCAAGAGCCTATCGAAATGGTCCAATCCAAACAATTCATTTTCCAGTCGGTCCGAGATGCTCACCCTAGTTTTGATGAAAGTGACTTTGGACATCGAGACGAAAGGACATTGCCTGACCGACTGTAGCCGGTGGGGGGCAAAACCCCGCCACCCGTTTTGGTTGGGGGGGCCGAAAACCAAGGTGACATCGGAAACGCGGGTCGCGGCGAAGCCGACGATACTCAGAAACCCTACGTATCTTTCTAGTTACAGGCGTAGTAAGAAAGCCGACGATAACTTAGTCTACAGTCTGTAATCAGAGTAGTCGGCACGACACAGAACTATGGTATTGACATAGTGTGACAAGTTTAGGACTTTCAAAGTGCCTCGATACACTGCATTCGCGCAGTCGGGGTACGAGAATCCAGCGAGTGAAGAAAACCTGGAACTCCCTATAGATGGAGCAGCTACAGCCTTCGATGTTTAGCGATGCCGCTATGCAGATTTCTCGAGAAACAGGCTGATCTATGTACATAATAGCAACGGTCTTTTTGTTAATCAACTCGTGCTAGTATCATCTCTAGCTATGGCTGTCTCGCAACAGATTTCTTCATATGAAATTCTGGAGATGACAGTCGAGTTTGATCTCTTGTGTGGCCTCTTGTTCTTGCTTTGAAGCTAGGTAATGCGTCACTCAAGATCAATCATCATATAACAACACTTCTTAATGTCCTTAAATCAGTAATTTGTCTGGCCATAGTCCCACAGGATCCATCGATCAATGCAGAAGCAACCGGAAATGTACCTGTCAAGGGTGCTGAATCTGCCTGAGAGACGTTTTCGTGCATCCATGTGTGATGATTTTCCAGATCCCACCTAGTGTTTCCCCCCGTTTTTACAAAACCGGGATGCTGGCATTGTCATTCGCCATCAAGAGTGTTGGGGAGAACCTGGCACAACAATTCACTATGAACTAAACCAATCAAAGATCAATTTCTCCTCCAAAACTAAATTGAGTAATATCAACTTAGCCCCCTCAACAACCAGTCATACATATCCTCACAAAACGATAAGTAGACAAAGCCAAAACAACACCAAGGTTTAACATGGAAATTTAATATGGGAAAAAACCGCGGACTGTCCAAAAACTTCTATCAATCACTAAAAATGGTAGGATATATAAAGTAATTTTCTCTAGTTACACACTAGAGAGTCCACAAATATTACAAGGTCATTTCCTTACCATAAAGATGGATAAACATAAATGAGGCTAGAAAAACACCGATCACAATCAGAGAATTCGGACGAGGTTCTCCACAAACGAGACCACTCAACTCGTAGCCCTCGGTTTCATGAATAACATACTCAATTTTGAGTCGATTCTATTGGCCTTCGAACGGGATCAAAAAGTTGCAACTTTCTTTCTTTTCTTCTCTTCTCCCCTGTTTTGGTGAATCTTCTGTTCTTTCTCTCCTCACTTCGGTCGCATACTCGCACGAAGCACTCACTTCCTTCTCATCATAAACATGGATAAACATAAAAATGAGACTAGAAAACGCTGATCACAATTGGAGAATTCGAAAGAGGTTCTCCACTAATGAGATCACTCAACTCGTAGCCCTCGGTTTCAAGAATAACATACTCAATTTTGAGCCGATTCTATTGGCCTTCGAACGGGATCAAAAAGTTGCAGCTCTCTTTGTTCTCTTCTCTTCTCCCCTGTTTTGGTGAACCTTCTGTTCTTTTTCTCCTCACTTCGGTGGCACACTCGCACGAAGCACTCACTTTCTTCTCCTTTTCACTTTTTGACTTTTCTTCTTTTTTCTAATTTGAAGCTAGCTGGGCCCCACAAGAGGTGGACCCAGCCAACATAGAGGAAGCGCCGCTCATGCTCATAGAGCTAATTCATGTTACACGAAAACGACAATGCCCTGAGCCGAAGTATGAGACCGAACCATAATCAAGCAACAATGGATGCTGCTCGCCAATGAAACGAAGCCGACGAAGTGGCTTTCTTGCTGTAACCACACTTGCACCGAGCATGCAAAATAACAATAAACTTGGCCCCGGAAACTCCTAATCCCCCAATCCACAATTATTGTATGTAGCAATGATCGGACCAAACAACCATTTGCCAATCTCGACACATCCTTTACTACAGGATCATCTTGTAAATTGATTATGGATTCAATTCTAATTAGGTATCATCGCTATAGTATCAATCACGAAAACTGCTCGACGGCACAACATATGCATGACACAAATTGGCAATGTTTGCATCATCATGCTGGCAATCCAACTCATAGTACTCGACGATACAGCCTTGCCCTCTTTCCCTTTTCCTTGGACTTATGATAGAGGATTTCTCAACATGCTGCCGAGACAAATTTGTCCGACACGGTTAGGGATGCGCATTGCAAAGTACAAACCTGAAGTAATTGGAACTTGGTCACATTTTTAATTAGTAGCTTTTCAATGCATGAAAGTCCCCATTTTAAAAGAAGTAATAGTTTACGTACAAAAGGAAACTTTTTGCCACCGACTATCGACTCCTTTTATAAAAGACAAAACATTGGAAAAGCAAGTTTTTCCCCGTGTTGTAATTTTGCCATCTCCCTCTCTCCCTTCGTCCCACCCTCTGGTTTTGCACTTTTTTGCGAGTGATAAAGAAAAATTGTAAATGAATTTAAAGTAGAAGGAAACATTTAATTTGAAGACGTAGATTAGAATAGTGCAAAGAAAGTGCGACAATCAAGAAAATGAAAGATTGAAAGTAAGAAAGAAATATAAACCGCTAAGAATATAAAACAGAAAAATAAATCTACTTTTAACATCTTCAAAAGGCAAAAACTAATATAGAGAATTATAAAATAAATAAAGAAAGCAGAGAAAGACAAGAGGCGTTCCAAAAGGTCCGAATACATTACCGTACATGCACGAGATACCGGATGACCGTACAAAGCGAAACGAATCATTTTCAAAAAAAATGTGAGTGATTATTCAATTGAGTGTAGTGTGGTAGATCAAATATTATTATTTTTATTATCTTTATCATTAAAATTAATATCATAAAAAATCTCAAATTAATACATGTGTGATAATTTTATCACAAATTAAATTTTTATCAACAAAAATCCAGAACTAATAAATTTATGACAAATTAACTTTCATTTTATTTCTATTACCATAGATAACAAATGAAGGGTAAAACTCTAAATTTGGCATACTCATTAATGATAAATTTAACGCGAGTATATCGGTTCAAGATTTTTTGTGATAAAAAAAATCAGGTTATCGGTCTGGAAATCATTATCATTATTATTGAATATGTGGGAATTAGATGATAATTCAATGAAAGAGAGAGGCTAGTGGGCCTAGTAGGTTAAGTTTTTTCAGTTTTGATGAAAGTAAACCAAACCTTGCAAAAAGCCAACCAACATGGAGATGAAAGCACGTGGCATACCGACATCACCCGGTTGAGGGGGAAAACCTGGCCACCCGTTTTGAGGGGCAGAAAACCGGGGTGGCATCCGAAACCCGGTCGCGGCCACACCATTTCTTGAAGCCAAAACCTCAACATTTATTTTCTACGTCTCGTCACAGATCTATTAATTTAAGGTTAGTTTGCAATAAATTTACGATGAGTCTGTTAGTTTACAATTTTTCCCGATATCAACGCAACGAAAAGAGGCTAATGGTCTAGTGGGAATTTTTCAATTTTAATTAAAGATGATTGATTTTCGGTTCAATTTGATTCTAGTTAGAAATCAGAAATTAGATTGGGGCTCAATTTTTTAGATTGATGACCGATCGTCCAATGAAACTAATCATTTAATAAAAAAATTATAAAAATATTAGATTTACTACTATTTTAAGATTTATCGTTATTTTTAGATTTTGTTCGGTTCGATTCCATCCCAAAATCGAAAACACTATCGAAAATGACCGATGGGACCGGGAACTGGACTAGCACCTTCGAGAACCTGTCGATATGGTCCAATCCAAACGATCCATTTTTCAGTCGGTCCGAGATGCTCGTCCCAATTTTGATGAAAGTGACTTTTGGACATCGAGATGAAAGCACGTTGCCCGACCGACAGTAGCCGGTGGGGGCCAAAACCCCGCCACCCGTTTTGGTCGTGGGGGCCGAAAACCGGGGCGACGTCGGAAACGCGGGTCGCGGCGACGCCGTTTCACGGGGGCGGAGAACGTCAACCTTTATTCTCTCCGCGTTCCCTCTCTCTCCCTGCCATTCGTTCTTTTTCTAGCTCTGCCAATCGGACAACTACAAACATCACCCCCTGGGGCGTAGGAAAAGCAGCATCTCCGCAGGAACAAGATTCCCTCCTGCTCGAAATTCGTCGGACAAGAGGGCCGGGCGTGCTTGTATGCGCGAGTGAGGTCGGGATCGGATCTGGGTCGGTCGGTCTTGTTGTTGTTGTGGGTTCTTGCGGAGTGGGTCGGAGTTGCGAAGGGACGCGATGGGGTTGTCGAGTGGCGACGGTACCCGGATGAAGGTGGTGACGGGGGATGCTGGGTACGTGCTGGAAGACGTGCCTCACTTGTCGGATTACATCGCCGACCTCCCCGTACGCCCTCTGTCTCTCTCTGTCTCTCTCTGTGTCTGTCTGTGTGACATGCATATTGTTTTGATGTTCATCGGGGGTGCTTGTGTGCTGTGCGATGGTGGGGCTTCTGGGTATTCGTTGATTCTGGTGATCGATCAAATGGGAGCTTCTGTCTGTGTCTGTGGAGCGAGATTTTGAGGTCTTACCTATTCAAGTTACGTGCTTTGCTGGTGATCTTGAAGTTCTTGTGTTTTGACGATTCTGGGTTTTGGTGAAATGTGGGTGTCTCTGACTGTGAGAGCGATAGGAAGGTCTTAATGCGATGACGGCTTGTGAATGCGAGCAGGTACGTGTGTTGTGTACCGTCTGCAGGAAGTATCTTGTTGTTAGAGTTGTCGTGCGATAGTTTGATGGAGGGGATGTTGCACCGTTCGTTGTGGTTTTGCTGCAAGATCAGTTGATAATCAATCAAAGTTTCTGTGCTATGAGAAAAATGTAAAAGCTCAATTTAAAGAACAAAGAGTCACCAGATGTGATTAATCATGTGCGGAATGTGAACTTTATGATGTGAGCATATATAAAACATCTTGCTAGCAGGTGGAAGCGCACTCTGACTTCTATATGTGGTCTACCAGCTTGCATTTTATGATCATTTAAATATGGAAGTACTTGCTATCGTTGTTAACATTACTGATTTCATTTCCCTGCTATGTTTTTGTGCAACAGACGTACCCGAATCCGTTGCGGTCTAATCCTGCATATGCAGTGGTTAAGTGAGTAATTGTTTTCTTCTAATCTGTAGAGATTATTTCTAGAGAGCTGACCTGCTCTGATGTTAATTTATGTTTCTTGGAAAATGCTGATCTCTGTGCTGTTCTTTTCTTTTTCCAGGCAATATTTTGTCCATGTGGATGACACAGTTCCTCAAAAGGTGGTCTCTTGCAAGATTGATTTACCTGTCAACTAGAGTGCAGTATTGGTGTGATTATGTATTATTTTCAAACACGGGAGTGAAATAGACAAAGGCTTTATGAGTAAGGACTATGAGTAATGCAATTTAATAGCCTATTCTGACTAGTCCTTGGAACTGCATTTGTCTTAACTTGTAGGTTGTCGTTCACAAGGATGGCCCAAGAGGAATTCATTTTCGACGTGCTGGACCTCGCCAACAGGTATGTCATACACGTTAGGAATTTGTTGAACTCTTTGAAATTTCCTGACTTTTGCTGTTCTGTTGTCTAGGTGTATTTCGAGACAGATGAAGTGCACGCATGTATCGTAACATGTGGTGGTCTTTGCCCAGGGCTGAACACTGTGATCAGGGAAATTGTGTGTGGCCTTAATTACATGTATGGTGTCACCAAGATCCTCGGAATAGATGTGAGTTTATGCTATGCTTATGTGTCAGAGTGGCCATTTACTACATTTTATTGTTGTATGAATGTTATTCTTCATTTCTCTCCAGTTGTGTATGCTCTGGTTTCTGATTACTCATCTGTCTGTTGCTGGATTATATTTTAGGCATGTAATTAGCAAATGATGAATAAGATAAGCATACTCAATTTCCTTATAGTTTTTGCAATAATTTGTCAATTTAGGTTAGTGAATTTTTTGGTAGATAAACAATATATATATATTTTATTTGACAGAATAGTTAGCTTTGTGATGCTGTTTCCTTACTATGTTTGGCACACTTTCCTAGGGCGGATATAGGGGATTCTACTCCAAAAATACCATAACTTTGAACCCAAAAGTCGTCAATGACATACATAAGCGTGGTGGTACCATTCTTGGGACATCACGAGGAGGCCATGATACTATGAAGATTGTCGACAGCATTCAAGATCGTGGGATTAACCAGGTGTGCAATTTAGGGGACTTTTTGTTGGTTTCGTAAGTTACAATATTTTGGCACATTTCATTCTCACAATTATGAACAGATGTTGTAGCTTTGGCATCACATCTTTATACATAGAATAAATAATAGCTGCATTTGGTGACCAGGTTTACATAATTGGAGGGGATGGAACGCAGAAGGGGGCATCTGTTATTTATGAGGTAATACCCTATGCTGTATTGGAAAATTTATTTTCCTTAATGTATTTACTAGAATGCCATCTAGAATTATCCAAAGAATAATCAGCAGCGATGATTTCATTAGCTTCCTGGGATGTTGCCTGTCCTTGGTTGACAAGTATATTGGATTCTATTGCTTCAATCTTTGCTTCGCAAGCCATATTTGAAAACTTCGCTTCAGGTGGCTCTGTGTAAAGAGAAAGGAACAATACTTCCTGACTCTTTGTTTCGAGTTTTAAGATTACCTGCCAATGCCCGATTAGTCCTCTTATTCTCCATAAAAAAATCCTCATGATTACCGTCATGTGGGAAGAAACTGCTTGATAAGTAGCATGTCTAAAGGCGGTCTCTATTAATACTTTCACCAACTTCCTTCCCTTCCCTTCAATAATGTATAGGTGCCACATACATACATATCTAGTGATGAAGAGGTTAATATTAGCTTTCTTTCTTCTTGTAACATGCACTCTACAACGCAGGAAATTAGACGGCGTGGCCTTAAAGTTGCTGTTGCTGGCATCCCGAAAACTATAGACAATGACATCCCTGTACTTGCTCTGAACCTCTCTCTTGTTGATGTAGAGTAACTTAAAATGTATTGTTTAACCTGTCCATTTGTTTTCTTCTACTGAACCAGGTAATTGACAAGTCTTTTGGATTTGATACTGCTGTTGAGGAGGCTCAACGTGCAATTAATGCAGCTCACGTAGAGGCTGAAAGTGTTGAAAATGGCATAGGTGTAGTCAAGTTGATGGGACGCTATAGTGGTAAGCTTAACATGTGTAAGTTACAAATTTTAGTCCGGTACAACGGTGGTGCTTCCAAGTGTGTTCATTCTCTTACCAAAAACTTTGTGAACTCCTACATTATTTAGGCAACAATGTGTCAACTTTACATGTTCTGACCTAATTCTCTTTGGGATGCTCGTGCAGGATTTATAGCTATGTATGCTACCCTTGCCAGTCGAGATGTGGATTGCTGTTTGATTCCAGAGTCACCTTTCTTTCTTGAAGGGAAAGGTGGACTCTATGAGTTCATTGAAAAACGACTTAAAGAAAATGGACACATGGTGATTGTGATAGCTGAAGGAGCAGGGCAAGACCTAGTCGCGGAGAGCCTGCAATCCAATCAACAGGACGCTTCAGGGAATAAGCTTCTTCAAGATGTTGGTCTGTGGATATCTCACAAAATCAGGGTATTGCTCTTTTAATCCAAGATCATTAGGTAGAATTTTGTGGCATATTAAGAAACATTCATGTCTTGATTTTTACTGTGATATTATTGTCATGCGTGCCTTTATATTATATTCTGTTGATCTATTTTCCTGCCAAATCAGCAATCATTCCTCAATGGACACTGACCATTTATCCAGTTGGATGCAATGCAAACTTATGTCAAACTTGCTGACAATTGTATTTTGGTGGTTTCAATAATCTTAATTTAAATATTTACAACCTCTTGTCCATTTTATTTCAGGACCATTTTGCCAGACAGCAAAAGATGGGCATTACTCTTAAATATATAGGTCAGGACCAGAGCCTTGAATTTCCATATGATTATTCATCGTAGTATCATCTCTAGGTAGTCTCAATAGATGTACAAATAGATTCTCATGTACATTGTCTTTCGGCAGATCCTACATACATGATCCGCGCTGTACCGAGTAATGCATCAGACAATGTTAACTGCACACTTCTGGCGCAAAGTGCAGTCCACGGAGCAATGGCAGGTTTCACAGGCTTCACAGTTGGACTTGTCAATACTCGACATACTTACATTCCTTTCAATGTAAGTTTGTCAGATATATCATTGCATATCATCGTTTCTACACTCTCGTCAGTTCATTTTAATGAGCTTGGACTCTTGGAGAAACCAAACATCCATTATCACTTCTGGTTTCATTCTCATCGGGAGGAGTTGAAGAGGCTGCATGAGGAGATCCTTTTCTTTTTAAAGGTGTAGGATTGTGGAGGTTCTCAGTTGCTCCCACCCAAAATTGAGCCATCAAACAAAAGCAAACTAAAACTAAAATGTCAGGGTTCTATTTTCTTAGTTCTCTTCTTCCTCCTTTTATACCCCCTGCAACTTCTCCTGACCTGGATTAAAACCTCATTCCATTGCTTGCTCCAATCTCTCATTTTTTCACTTGATAGCAATATTTGAGAGGGGACGGTTTCTATAGCAGTTTGGACATCATCGTCATGCCTTTTCTTTCCTTCTGTGACTTCATGGATTTTTGGTGCAGCGTGTGACCGAAAAGCAGAACAAAGTTGTCATAACAGACAGAATGTGGGCCAGGCTTCTTTCTTCAACGAACCAACCCAGCTTCTTAGTGTTGAAAGATGGAGTTGAAGAAGTCAAGGAAGAGGAAGAACCCAGCTTCTTAAGGTCGAAAGATGGAGTTAAAGAAGCCAAGGAAAAGAAAGAACTGGATGTGAGGGAAGCGTAATTGAAGACATTCGCCTTAGTTCATAACCTGGAGAAGCAGGGATCCTTCTACTACAATTACCCTTTGATATGGGTGAACCACTTTGTTTTGCATATTGTAGTCAATCGGTGCTTTTCGTGCAATGCCTGAAACAGCTTTGAATTGTCAACTTACCCTTAAATACTTTCCTGGGTCTTTCTTTGTCAATCCATTTTAAAAGTTTCTGCTGAGAGAATATGAATTCGAATGTCTTCACTGGCCTGTGGTCCATTCAAAATGGCAAAAATGGCATGCTCTGGGCAGGGTTTCTCACGGAAAGCGTGGGTCTTCAAGGAGATCGTAGATATGGGTTCCTGGCAATGGTAATTAAATTTTGTTGCAGAAAGGACCCCCTTCTTAATGAATTAGGCATCCACTTTTGACCCCATTTTTGTTACGATGACCTCGGAGGAGAAAATATGGGTACAAACAATGACGTTTGCTGTGTCCATGTCTTTCAACCACAGTTTCAGCATCGGATTAAGCTTCCAAAGTTTCAGCGATATCGGGGCATGGAGCTTGCCCAATATAGTGCAGGTTGTTGGACCGAGAGTCGCACACAGCAACTGAATTGACGATGAGATTGCTCAAAGGCCGTCCTGGCCTGCTTTCTATGTGGCTCCCGATGAGTTGGTGTTTTCATGCAACATCGCGTTCCGTTGCGAGCCATGAGCCTTTTCCATGGTAATAAAAAGCTAAATTTGTTGAACATGAAATGAATTTGAATTGAAGAAAAAATTCTTTCTCAGTTCAAGAATCCTCTGTTCTTTCTTCAGCATAGCATAGCTTAATAAAACTTTTTCAGAACATTCATTCAAGCCAAAGTGTTTGCATTTGCCAGTGAAAAGGACGGTGATAAAAAAAAAAAATTAATTGAATATGAACCAACGTTACAAGAATATACTGCGCATGGGGGACTCGTGCACAAATGTTCCCGATACATTTATCCAAACAGGTAAAAAGACCCCGAGTTCTCTCTGGAGCACTACTAGAACCCCCCAAAATTCATCGTATTGATATAATAATAAGACCCATCAGATTCATTAATCACATTGATGAAAGTGAATCAACCCCTGTAGATGCCAGAGGGTTCTGCGTTTTGAATAATCCACGGATGCTCGAGAAGCTTGTGTAGAGGCAGGCGCTGTGATGAATCCTTTACTAGCATCTGTTATCCGTCGCAACAAATAAACACAAAAAGTGGTCAGGTACCTGTAAAAGGTTATGAGCAATCGCATTGCTCAGTAGTATCATGTATGGCTTAGCTAAATCAACTTCAGATGTGGAAATTTTACCTGACTAATAAGGTCCTTTGCAGCAGAAGAGACGATCGGTTTCGAAGGGAACTTCAGGTCCACTTGCACAATCCTAGTTCAGGACGAAGAGGTACACAATCAGTCAAAATTAGCAAAGTGCATACTAAGTAATTTTATCTACACGTGAAAAATTGATGTTTACCTTCTGTACGTATCCGAATGTTCCTTTGCCTCAAATGGTGGAACCCCATACAGAAACTCATAGCATAGGACTCCCAAGCTCCATATATCTACATTTGCATCATGCTCTACACTCTCGACTGCAAATACTCTCATAAAGTATTAGTCATGGAAATTGGTTGAATAAAAAATTCTCAAACTTGAGCGACATCCTTCTCTCAAACTTGATTGACCTCTTGAAGGCATGATTTAAGCAGTAAGACATCAGTAAAAGCTTACTTACCCATTTCTGGTGGAAGGTAGTCTAATGTTCCACACATGGTTCTTCTACGATTAAATGTATGCACAGACCACCCAAAATCTGCAATCTTAAGTTCACCCTGACAATGAAGGAGACCAAACAAAGCATTAGGAAAATGTAGAAAAAGTAATCAATCAAGTTTAAGAAGATATGGTAACCAGTAATCACCTGAGCTCCAATCAACAGATTCTCAGGCTTGATATCTCGGTGAATAACATGCTTGCCATGACAATAAATGAGTGCCCGAGCTAAAGATGCAACGTACTGCAACAATTATATTGTTAGGGACAGAGCATAACAAGAAAATCAATTATAGATAAAAAAGCAAGTTCTGCAAAATGAGCTCAAAGCAGCAGGTCGCTATTCTTAGCTAGAGTCAGAATATTATCCACCGTGCATCAACCCATTTCTCTAAGGGAAATTTAGTAGACATGATGAAAATAGATGGGTAGGAGATATGCTGCTCAAATTAAGCGGAAAATAAAGGGAAGCGGATGTGAAGGGTGTCCAGCAAGAACTTACAGTAGCCGCACGCCTCTCGCTGAAGTATTTACACTTTTGGAGTTCCTTATAGAGTTCACCCTTGGCTGCATATTCTAGTATTAAGTAAACTCGTTTCTGCCATAATTTAAACTCCAAAAGTTAGTGGCTTAACCATTCGTCCTCCAAGTAAACACACACGTAAGAGTGCTCTTACAGCATGCCCCACCTGATCATAAAAATACCCATAAAGTCGTAAAATATTAGGGTGTCGAAGATGACTCTGGATCTCCACTTCACGTCGCAGCTGATGCTCGACCTGAGACTGTTGCAGCTGGCTCTTGAAGAGGACTTTCAGCGCCACGATATGATTGCTCTAATCAGAGAAAACCATCTAAATATTAGATTTTACATGATACAGCAGGATACAATCCAGTGCAAAAGAAGCTAAAATCCTTACTTGATCGATCCACGGCAGAAATTAAAGTATGTAAAGGCATGGAAAAGCCGAGAATAATTGAATAGTTCTCTGACTAAGTGACTAACCCTTTTCTCTCTTGCCAAGTAAACATGCCCGAATTTCCCTCGTCCGAGAGGCTTGCCGATGTCGAAGTCATTGAGCGTCCACCTCCGCTTCTCAGCCGCTGAAGCTTCCGAAGAAGACTGCAAAAGAGAAAATTTGGCCCCCCGTGATATCATTACTAGCCTGAATTTTAATAAGCAAAACTAATCGCACTCCTATCAGCAATCTAAAAATTCCGTATTCACAATCCACGCCTGTCTCTTCATTCTACAGCTGAAATTCAGCATGATTTCTCCTTCTTCCGTGAAAGTCTATCCACGCTTTCAGGAGGTCGTCGGAGGTACAGATCACGGGACGGCCTCGCATAACATCACCATTTCCACACACCCTCCCGCCTCTCAACACCTCCAAATCTGAGCTCCTAACAGGCAAAAACTAAGGAAAGGCAAAACCTCCTCGGCGCTAAACCCTAGACCCCGCCGATTCATCCCGTCCGACGGATGACGGACGGCAACAAACCACGCACATCAGGAATCGACGGACACGCGGAGACGAAGCTAACGCGCGACGCCGATCGATTACGGCCTCGTCGGAAAAGAAGGAAAAGCCCTAGATCGCGAATGCGCCGAATTGGAGCGACCAGCACCGGAAATGGTAGAGAGAGAGAGAGAGAGGGAATGATCGAGGGGAGTCCGGATGGAGCGGGGATGCCTCACCTTCTGCTGGGGCTGCTGAGTCTCGGCAGCAATCGCCATTGGAGATCAGCAGCGAGAGAGCGACGGAGAGAGAGAGAGATGGGGGAAGTGATGAATTGCTTTGGGGATTTTTTGGGGACGAAGGAGGTCAAATCGGGGGCGGATTTTGAATCGGCCCCTCGCAACGGTCGAGTTCGCGTGGGCGGACACGTGGGCCAATCGTCTCTCAGATCGGCCCAATTTTTTTTTTCCGAAAAAAAAATGGTTTCTTTGCGAGGAGCGTCCCAGCTGATGCGGTCCTTGCCGTTTACTTCGTTTGTCTTATTATCGCCTCTCGCCAGGCCGAAAGACTCGTTCGATTTTTTAGAGATCCGAAAAGAAATAACGTAGGACCCACATTGGACTTTATTAAGAGCAAAAAAAAAGATAGAGAGCATAGTTTCTCACATATAATTGTACCGTAGTTACATATTTCCTCACATATAATTGGAAGAAGTCTTCCATTCTATCTGACAAAATATCCGTAATAACGAATTCGCCAAAAAAAAAAAAAGAAGAAGTAAAATTTAAGGTTAAACTCAAATGCCTTGTGCTGAAGAACACAGAACCATCACTGACGCCAAATAATCTATAATTTACGTTCACATGCATCACACATCTCCTATTTCTAGGGATAATTAGCTTTGTGATTTCTTCTCACCAGGTTTTTTTGAGATTTTTTTTCTTCCCATATAATTGATCACACTAACGGTGATGATACTTGTGTAGGAATACTTGTGATGCGAGGATGATGCAAGAGTTGCTTGATTTTCATTGGTATAGGAGTGTGATCAAAGTTGCATTCAGAAGTATCGACAAGATTATCTCTCTCATCCAAACTAGGTGAAAATGCAAATGTTATATGTGTTTTGCTAAAAAGTGCCCCTTCATACTCAACAAAAAGAAATATTAATAATGCTTTAAAACTTTTGTTTTTGTTATCAATCATGTGCTAAAAAGATAGTACATTTTCAACCCTCATATTGCTCGATGTGTGTTGAAAATTGTTCTATATCTTTAGGTTCTTATCAAGTACCCCACCAGCATTCATTAACAATGCCTATATTATACTTAGTAACCCAAAGAATCGGTCATCTGTGAGTTCCTTTTTTTTTTTTTTTGGGACAGAAAGCCATATGTGAGTTGAATGGTCTAAGTTCTTGTCGGATCAGCTCATCTGGACCTACCAAAAAGAAATGTGATCATTCATACAGACTTTCCAAAGTTCATACCCAGGGCATATAGTTCACTTTACAGCCATGAACTTTTCTCAGTGGCTTTTGTAAGCTTTAAAGACACATGCTCTGTTCTACCAAGAATGACCCATCTAATTGTGTAGTGGACAAGGCCGTTCTGCACGACTGATGTGCAGCTACTCTTCTTTACTCCACAGGATGAACTGAGATCACCTCAATCCTTCCCATGAAACACATTTCAATACCCTGCAATTATGACGCGTTGCCAGTAAAATGCATTTGCTATGCTGCATTCGATTTTTCCGGTTATGTTTTGGATCATGGAACCAAGGCTAAGGTCCGATGCTGTGTACACTTCAAATCTTGCTTTCTATCCCGTCATTAGAAATCACGCTCCAATAGCAAAAGGCACGCGAACAACACAAACACGCAAAGCATCCCTGATCATTTCATTAATTTACCAAGTGCCCACTTCTACTCCAGTCGAAACCAAAATCAAGTCACTATTAATGTTTTTTAAAAGAGAAGTACAATACTTCTACTAAACCCCCCACTAGAGCAGAAGCTGCTGAACACCACCGAGTTGATCGACAGCTCTTAAACCTCAATGCCACTTCAAAGTAATGAGAAAAAACAGACACCAACTCCTCAAAACATCACTCGGCTAAGAATTTTTTGAGACATCTTCATCAAGTGCCTGCTGAGTACGATTTTTCGCCAGTAGAAATGGTGGGAGAAACGATGGAACAATGAATGCCACCACCAAGCAGAGCAGAACCAAAATTCCAACAGGCCAAGCTTTGTGTGGGATCCCTAGTAGGAGTTCGTCACAAACTGCCATTGGAGTCACAAAGGATTCCGTCAGAAATTATATAAGTTTGCTTATGCTGCAAGTAAACATGACACCGATGAAAATTCTGATGATGCTTTGTTCTTGTAATGATAGTGAGTCTTACAAAATCAGAAGGGAGTAGAGGATGATCATCAAGACCAAAAGGTAAGTGAACTTATATGAGAAATAGCAAGATGCCTGTGCCTTGCACTGGTCTAAGACTATATTTGTTATATTATTCTACAAGATATATGCACCCTGTTCAGGTCCAAGTTTATATTTGTTATTTGAAAGTTGAAATCGGCAAGAACTTTTACAAGAGAATTAATAAGCAGAAAATTATAATAATATATATAGTGACATCAATCAGATCCTCCACTAGAGTTTACATGGAGTATTTTTTTAAAGTGAATATTAGCCCCATCATGAAGGCTTATGCTCCAATTAAAAGAAAACATGAAAGATGAAGTAACAATATTTGTTGAGTCATAATAAAAGTACATGAAATATTTCGAGCATGTAAATTAATATGAAACAGTGAAAAACATGAAAGCATAAATGATCATTTTTCCTTCATTTGTCAGAATCTTTATTTTGTGCTATCGACTGGGTGTGGAAAAAGCTGGCAACCTGATTGTGTAGAATCTTCTTGAGAGTAAAACGGTTCCTTCTCTAAACTCCATTTTTTTGTCTTTCTTTATAGAGTGTTAGAAGTGATTTCTTCAACATCATATGCCAATTCCACCTATTTTAGTTCAGTATTTTATGGAAATTCTCCCTTTTTTTTGGTGACCATTAGATGTCTATCTTTCTGTTTTGGCAAGATTGATGGATATTTCATCATCCACAAAAATGTCTCAATTTGTTTTTTGAAAGAAATTTGCAATATTTCTTTCTCATTTAAATGTGTGTGTGCAGATTCTGAAATTAGACATCTGTTAGAGATGCAAGATGAATTTCATAAGTTCAGTGATACAAAAAACTTTATAGGACCATCCACAATTGCAGGGCCCATTATATGCCCGGTAACAGGTTTCTGCGAGATTAGAAAACCCCACAATCTAAGTAATCCTCAGATTCCTCTACAAACACTTAAGTATGCTTCTCAATCAAACCACTACCATCTACCAAGATATCTGTAGACAACTCAAGGTTTAGCGAGAAACATTGTCAGTTGAGTTTGCCCACATTTTTTTCGAGTTCTTCAACTATGGACATGTCAGATAACCATGGGACAGTTAATCAATTTATAAGAAAATTATTTTCGATTCATTACAACATATCATACGTGCAAGAGTGAAATTTCCATTATGTATTTGATAGTAAAACCAACAAGCCTTGTGAAAGTACATGCAAAAGCATTAAACTAGCAGCCAATCAAATGTCATTATGAGGGACTGCATGATGACTGCATTTGGAATTTGGTTATCCTCTCTTATTAAATTGACAATGATAAAAACGGTAATTGCATGAACGATTTTACTATGAATTACCTATATTATAGATGATGGACTCTCTCTCCTTTACATCTCGTATGGCAACAACTCCTTCAGGTTCCACAGCAACCAGTACATGCATTCCACCCTGAACCAGAATGAAAAACTGTAAGGCTTTCAAATATCTAATAATGCAGACATAATCATAGATAGTGTGAACCTGATTCTGTATAAATTCAAGGCTCTCTGTCTTAAATATTATTTTCTCAGTGTTAAGTAATCTTCTATTTAAGTTTGTTGCTGAGTCCGAATCACCCTTCATTAGTTGCAAAGAGAAGCAAGCAGGTATCTGTCATTCAACAGAAAGCAAAAATATATCACCAATTATAGAGAGAATGAAAAAGGACGTCCTTGAAAACACATTTACATACAGAAGCTGGGTATGATATCTTCACTTCATACCGAGTGTATGGTTTGAGGCCCTCCAACTTATAAAGGCGAGATCCTCTTTGTAGTGGCAGAGATTCTTTCCATAACTCCTCACTTACTTTTAGCATTGTCTTCTCGGCCCTGCAGAATGGCAGGATGCCCTTTCAGCTTAACAAGACAGTCATGCAATGTGCTCTTGTAAACAAACAGAATTTTGACTATACTGACGCATTTTCAAAAGCATAACAAACTCTATCGCCCGCAAAGCTGAGTGTGCAGAGCAAGACCACCAAAGAATGTAGCTTAGCCAAGTCCATTTCCACTAGTACACCAACAAGTATCTTTGACCTTCATGAACCTGTGCACCAGCAAGTGTATTCATCAAACAAAGAAAGCTAGCACCTCTTTCATTCTGAAACTGTAGCACCTATGGGGAAAAAACCCATTTTTATCAAGGTGCAAGATAACTAGATATGTTCCTCCCAGAGACAAAAAGATCAAACTTCAAGGTCACAAGTTTCTCCTTAATGTCATATCACAAGCAACAAGGAAAAAGATACACCTGCTTTGCTAATAATTGCTCAAAGAGAGGTACCACCCTAAGAGGTAGCTATTGATTGGTTAATCGTATGTGTAATATTATGTACAAATAAAAATGACATAGAGGATCAATCTTACAGTGTTGAGAGAACAGAATCACCTAGATGACTCCATCACCAAGCAATCATAGTAAACAGGTAAGATACATGAATTGAAAATTCTGAATATAGGGTATTTCAGAGGTGATCGGTAGCTTTGAAAAACAATGGTAATTTAGTAATTCCATATTAGTAACTTCCATCATTTCATTAGTAAACAGCAAATTTTCCGGCATGAAAATGGATACTTTTGTCTAACTCTTTTCATATAATACAATTATCCCCACAATCATGATCCAACCACCATCTCCACCACCTCACCCACCATCATCTCCACCAAGTTCGCCTCACCGTCGCCATAGCCACCATAAAATCATCGCCACCACCAGCAACGTAGCTAAGAGCACACTTCTCACAGAAGCATTTCATCAAACACACAAAATGCAACCTTCAAAATTCCTCCAGTAATCTCCGCATGGGATTGCCAACGAACACCCATAATCCGGGACAACAAAACCGTGCCCCGAAAAAAACTAGTACAGCATGCCGGATGGATAAGTTTTCAGTAATGGGTTCTGCAGAATGAACATGAACAACTCGTTCTTCCTCTGCATCCGAGACTGTCAAACCATAAGAACCCATAAGATGAAAGATCACATTACCAAAAAAGCTCGGAACTTTCGGATTGCTGCTTCTTCACCTTGAAAAGGGAAGGTCTTACCACGTTCGAAGTCGATGAAGAAGACGCAGAAGCAAACAGGAGTGGGGAGTGACCATTGCAGGAAACTGAAGACTTGGAGGGCATGCAAGGCCAGGGGTGCTCACGGGCCGGGCTCGGAGTCAACATGAGAGAGAGCAGGAAAAAAGACGGTGGGCAAGCCCAAAACCAGTTTTACAGGGCCAATCCCAAGAATCCGACATCCCAGGTTCCACTAACTCATGGTAATTCAAATCTATTCCATTTTTCGAGGAAAACTAGTGAAATAGAAAGAAAGAAAGAGGAGATGGTGGAATGACATTCTTGATTCTGATTCTTCCAATAAGAAAACTGTTAAAATAATCAGATTTGGGCAAGCTCATGTAGCATACATGCTTTGGTGTTGAGCACCAGTGTTGTGCGGTGTATAAGGATGGAATTGAGTCAAGCTACTCGCAAATGGTTTGGGTTTGGCTTGGTGACTGCTCGAGATCTGCTCGTCTGATTTTGAGTTCAAACTCAAGTTTCTTTTTTATCTTGAGCTCGAGCTTAAATACTTAGCTCAATAGGCTCACAAGCTTAACTGTTAAAATATATGTAATTATTATCTTAAAATTAAAAAATTCGATCTTATAAAAAAGTTGAGTGTTTATATAACTTGATCGTAATCGAGTGAAGCTAGTTTTCTCTTATCAACACCATTTCTTCATCAAGTCATCCATTACAAGTAAATTAACATGATGCAATCAAGTCTTAAACTTCTTTAGTCAATGCCCCTCCTAATCTTTTCTTTTCTTTTTTATGCAACGGTCAAGAGGTATTCTCGGCCAATTTTCTTGCCCCACCTAATCCTTTATTTAATATAATTGCTTTAGGACCAGACTGCTAAATATCCTTCACGTTCTTCTTCATAACATCTCCATGTTGACCATCCCTTTTTTACTTTGGTCGATGTCTTAACTTAAGATGTCCTCTTTCTCCTTTTCTGCATTGATTTTCTTCTCCCTTTTTTTCTCTCTGCCTTCTACACAATCTGCTCATAGAGACCCCCAGAACAAACGCAAACTCTCTTTCTCCTGATGGACCGAAAATACCTGCTAGTTCAAGCACTAAAAAACTCTAATTAAAATAACTCGGGCACCATTAGGAGCCGTGTCCAGCCACATGGCTGTCATACGTGGCCACAGCCACCATCATCCCTCGTATTCGCCAGCCAAGAACTGGTCACCCGCGGAGCCATGATGCACACCGAAAGAAACCAGGAAACAAGGACATAGAAAGCAAAGGATAGCAGTGAAAAATCCAAAAATCCACCAAAACGCATTTGACAAACCACAAACACCTAAAATGGACAGAGGACTAAGAACAAATGCATAAACACGTCAAGTGTTTATGAAAATTATGATGACAGCTCCGGGAATATTGGTGGATTTTTCACCGCTATCCTTTGCTTTCTATGTCCTTAGCACTCACGTCAAGTGTTTGTCAAGTGCGCTAACAAATCCTAAGGTTTCCAGCTCCGCCAGGACTCGAATCCACACCAGCGAACATTATGATGACAACTCCGGGAATATTCACGAGGACAATATCAAAGCACCAAGCAAAGCAACCGAAAGTTTTAAGTGATTCGGAATCGATGGGAACGAAATTTTTGAATGAGAATGCACTCAATAATCAAGAACAATCGTGCACTGAAAGGAACAAATTCGAATGCCCCCTAAACAAGTCAGAGTCTGAGACCAAGCTGGACGGACTTTGTTCGGGCATTTCTTCGAACACGTAATGGGCAGCGCGTTGGAGAGTGAATATGGACTTCTTCAGAGCTCGAACTCACACCCAAACTCGAGAAATCAGCGAGCAGCGTTCGAACTTAAGAGAAACCGACTCATTCGGGTCCGACGCGGTTGAGGGCTAAGGAAATCGAGCTTGCTTAGCTCTTTAAAATCAAGCGAGACGCAGCTAAAAAAAAACGCGAAGGAACGAGCACTCAATCGCAGGCCCCTACCTGGCTTGGCGACGACGTCCGGAAGCCGGTCTTAACACACATCTAGCTATGGCCGGCCGTCTTAGTGTCGCCAAGCCGGGATCCTTGGGAAAACAACGGATCGAAACCAAAACTCAACTTACCAACGTCGGAGGACGTGGAAGAAGGGAGGGGAACCGCAAGCTTCCGTTGCGCCGGTTTGCGTCGGGGACGGCTGGACGACGCTCGGCCGGGGCTAAATTTCAGCCCTCTCGCTCGAACTCCCTTCCGGATCTCTCTCTCCGACCTCCGGTTTTCCCCCCTGCCGGTTTGCGCGCGGCCCCCCTGCGATGCCGGCTGCCACTGCCGGCCTGGCTCCGACCACCAGCTCCCGGTCGACGCTCTGCCTCTGTCCCTGTTCCCTCTGTCTTCTTGCCGCCTTCCTTTTTCCTTTCTACAGGTTCCACGCGCGAAGGACGGCCAGGAGGAAGAAGACAAGTTTAAGGGAAAGGCCTGGGCCGCGCGGGGGCAAGGAGACAGAGGCGGGCCGGGCCAAGGTTGGATCCGGCCCAACCCGGCCTCTCTCGTCCTTCTTTCTTTTCTTTTAAAAAAAAATTATTATTTTTTTTAATTTGCATTTGAAAAAACAAATTAGGTGTCAACAAGTGCCCTCAAAACAAAAGATGCTAGGTCTATAAGTGGATTTAACCATTTGAAATAGCAGGGGAAGCTGTAATACTACGAATAAAACCACGGGGAGAGAGGCCAACGAAGAAATGGGAATGATAAACCACTCTAGCCTCTTATCCAGCACAATTATGAGTGTTGCAGTGAAGGCCACCAGCATGAAAGCCAAGGAGAGGAATAGAAACAAAAGGCCCATTATGATCTTTTAGGCAAAGAGTCAAGAAAATCTTGTGGCTCATACCGCGAAGTCAAGATTGCTAGAAATAGCAAGATGGCCATCACAGAGGAGTGCAAACCTAATGCATCCAAAATTGCAAAAACCAATAGAGAGCTCTCCCCTAACAACAATGGGATTCCAATATTGCCATTATTGCTTCCAGGCACAGTGAAAGTAGCAGCAAACAATACTGTGGCAATTAAAGTTGAGACAAGCATACACAAATTTGCTGTGTCCTCCACCCACTTCTTTCCAATCTGAAGCAACTTTCTTGCTCACCACGAAGGTTTGCTAGAATGTTTTGCCATTTTGTTTGCCGATTCTCAGGTCAGGGGTAACCCAACTTTCCATGGCCTATGAATAAAAGTCACAAACATGAGTTACAAAAAGTGAATAAACTATTGTAAATTATAAAAATCCGACGAAGGAACATCTCAAGGAGATTAAGACTTATCCAACTTTTATTGGGAAGTTAAATAGAGGTTAAGTCCATCTTCTTCGATGATGATTTTGTGCTTCAATATAGTCAAATAATAATTTTGGAAAGCACTATTTTTCTACTTTCCAATGAATTAAGTTTGATCCAATTCGGAATCTTCTTCAGGAATATATGAAAAAAATATTATGAGTTGGCCAGGAAATCCGAGAATGTGTCTTTGGCATCTCTATGTGCTTTGTTGATCCCCATGCATTATATTTTGTTTCTATAATTATCTGAGTCAAGAGCCTATGTTAATATTATGATTTGTCTAGGGGATGTTGGTCTTTTCTTGGGAAATTAAAGATTTCTATGTTGGGATTTGCCTATGGTTGTTCAAGTTGTGAATCTATATTAACCACTCCAAGGCTTTGCTGAGGGTAGTCAACGGAATCTTCCTCTAGGTCCAATGTATGTAACTCACCGCTCAATGGAATCAACCAAAGAGATGCGAAGTTAGTGAAAATCTGATTCCTAAGAAATGAGGTGTTCTTCACTTTTTATATTTATAAATTACCCTTCTCATATCTCAATTATGAAAGTTCACGACTTAGGGGCACAACTCTCGAGTTTCAAATTTTATGTAATCATCATTTAGTTTCCTTGGATCAACAACCTTTCAAACCCGCCTCTCTCTCTCTCTCTCTCTCTCTCTCAATAAATTAATTATCCAATAGAAGGTCTAAAGTTCTCTACGTCGCTTTCCTCACTTCTTCACCCAATTTTTATTAATCTCGGGAGTAAAATTCTGTGCACCAGACCAACGTGCGAAGTGCGCCCTTAAAATGCTCGGATGAATTAGATGAGGTGCATCAAAAGTGGCTCAAATATTGCCATATACTATAAGAAAAGAGATTTTGTGTATATCCTCAAGACTATCCAAATAAAGTCCTATCCATCATATTTTAAGAAATTTGTCAAGAAGATATGATAGTCATCATTAAGTGCAGTTATCAAATGTATAAAAAGAAAGGCACTTACCTTAAACCATTGGAGATCTATTTGCATTTGAAATACTGCTCCAGAGACATTAATTACAGTACTGGAACTAGGATAGTACTTTGCTGCAGCGATCACCATCTCTTCGATTGAGAATCAAAGCATATTTTACGATATAACATGTGGTCAGCGTCCATGGGAAGTCGTCAACAATGGAAGAAGACAATTTTGTGTGCTCTAGATCAACTTATCAGTTAAATTATGTTTCAAGTTTGCGAAACCTCCCCCATTCGGAGGATTTTGAACAACTTGACCTGGATTACAGTACAACTCGGGCGCACCATTGAGGAAGGGGCCTTGACGTCATATGCTAAGATTCTCCTATGTTTCTAGGCGGCTCTCGCATGGGAATCCCACTGGGAAATTGCGCAAATGGCTAACTAAATGTATACGCCTTATTCTCGACCAAATTCTGATGTGTCATTCCGATATTTTATCTTCAACGCATGCATGGCATTTTATGAATCAGATGTTGATCTTAACTTCTCCGAAATCTTTACAGCAGCTAAGAAATTGTTTAGATTTTATGCTTATTCAACTCATCGTTAAAGACAAATGAGAAAAGGAGACGATTCGCAAATCTTGTTTGGCTTTTTGAGTGATGGATCCTATTATCCCTTGGCCAAAAATAACTTGTTTTGCTGACTTGAATACTAGTATGCTTCCGGTCTACGCGCTTGTTTCGTTTCTGAATATATTTTTACGATATACCATATGGTTACCATTGACGCGAAGTCATCGGTGATGGAGAAAGGCAATTTTGCGAGTTCTGTATGAACTTCTCTCTAGCTAGAGACTCCACTTGTCATGACATTGATTCTATATGCAGATGATAACTAAAGGCTACCCGTCAATAATTTCCGGAGTCCTGAAAATATTATACTTGAACCACTTGACCAGTACTATGGCGGTACGTGACATGCGCACCAATATGGAAGTTTCTGCGATGTTTCTCGGTCACTCTCATATGTGAATCCTATGGGGAAAGTCAAAAAATTACTTTTTAAATGTACTTGTCCCATTATCGACCTAACTATGTTTGGACTCATTCTCATGTTTTATCTTCCGTGGATAGCAACTTATGATTCCCATAATTTCTGTTTAGTCTATTCATTGTCTAAAACAAATGACAACAGGCGTGTTTTGTTTTGTAAATTATCCCTTTGATACTATTTATTTGATAGAGGTCCATAGATATACAAGAGAAACGATATTCAGGTCCTATGCAAAGTTTCTCCGATGTTTTCTTTGGAAAAATGTTAAATATTATGAAAAAATAACAATTGTCAGAAGTCTATTGAAAAATATGACAAAATATTATCAATTATTTGAGATGTACAAACACCGTCCTTAAGAATAACTTCGCTCCTCAGAGCACGAAACTAGTTGCATAAGACTCTAGCGGCTATTCTTTAAGATACAACAAATCTTCTTCTATACTCCATCACTGAGTATTAGAAGGAACATGAACAACGTTATATGTATAACCTAGCAAAGAAAAAAGAAACATTTGGAAAGAGAAGAAAGATTCTCGTTTTGATATCGATATCATTATGTTCAAAATAATGAAAGAGAATATGAATAATGAAGAGTACATGAAGAAATAAATCAACCTTACAAAGCCATTATAAATCCATTATAAAGCCGATCGCTATAAAATCATTATAAAATGATAGCCTTCATGGTGGTCATAATTATTATCAAAGCCATTACTTTCTAATATTTCAAAACCGATGAAATATGTAATGGTTTTTCGATGACTCTCATATATGAATCCCATAGGGGAAGTGCAAAAATTGCTTATTAAGGACTCATTTGGGAACTTGTCAAATAGTGTTTGATTCTGTTATTTTGCTATCAAGAATAGATTTGGAACATAATTTGGAATTTTTTGTTTGGGGGAATAAATTTTGTTATTAAAATTAGATTTGGAATAAAATCAATGAGTAAAAAAAATTTTACTTCCTTTTTCTTGAGAATAATTCCAAAATTAAGTTAACTCAAATTTCTTATTTCTTCTCTTCTCTTCTTCTCTTCTTCTTGTTCTTCTTCCTTCTCTCTTCTTCTTCACCATTGACCATCGGCCCCACCATCACCCGCCATTGTTCACCATCCACCACCTCTAGTCATTTGTGACCAGTTGGGCGATATTTAACGAGCTTGCCAAATGCTTGTCAAGTTAAGGCAAGGTCCGATGAGCTCGTTGGTAGCCAAGTAAGCATTGCTCAGGTCTCCCTCGACCATCGACGAGACTCGCTTAGCTGGGCGAGACTCATCTAGCCACTGGCAAGCCTCGCCTGGCTGGGCAAGGCTCGGGCAAGCCATGGCTATCTAGTGAGGTCGAGTCCCGCCGACAACAACTGAGCCTCACCTAATTGCCAATGATGCTTAGCCAACGAGGCACAGTCTCACCGGGGGCCAACGACGCTTCAGTGAGGTCACCGACCCTTGTTTAGTTGGTTATCAGTCATATCAAGACCGCGACCAGCCAAAGCTTAAAGAAAAGAGAAAGAAAGAAAAAAGAAAAGAAGAAAAAAGTAATAAAATTATTTAAAAATTAAAAGAAAATGATTTAGATTAGAAATTTTTTGAAAACACAATTTTATTCCAAAAATAAAAATTTTGAATTATCAAACGCCTTAAAATACTTATAAATTGTTTATAGGAACAAAATAAAAAAAAATTATTTTTTATTAAAAATTATTCTTGAAAAGATAATGATTACCAAATGCACCCTAAGTGTACTTGTCTCATCCCCATATTTTATTTGATGTGGATAGCATTTATCATTCCCATATTTTATGCTTAGTCAACTCATCGTCAAAAACAAATGAGAACAGGAGTGTTTTGCAAATTTCCCCTCGGATACCATTTCGTTGGTCAAGTTACGTATATATACAAGAGAAACGATAATCTCGTAATTCTTTTAACATACAAATTCTAAAAACAAATCAAACAACTTAAATTATAGAATCAATTTCCCATTAAATTTGCCATGCGTGGTTGTTATCAAAACCTCTATTTGGCTTGAGACTGTTTGCCTGAGATCAAAATTTGTTAATCAAAAGAGTACAAGGATCAAATTGAACAAAATCAAAATTTAAAATTTATATTAAATATTTGCTATAAATCCATCAACTATTTTAATATTGTATTGCTTAGTAAAATTCAAGCACGTGTATAAAGTGTTGTCTTGTTACACATGCAACTTAGGAAAATTACTAAAAAAACCATAATCCTATTGTATGGATGTTAATTCAATTTTAAACTTTTTATTTTAATCAATTTAATTATAAACTTTTTGTCAATGTGGTTCTTCCAATGTGATCAATTTTGATTGGAAATTATTGACATAAACACCGACCATCTACGTGGCATGATTGGTGTTAACGTAAAAATTCAATTTAGTCAATTTTTTGTTCTTTTTCTTTTTTTTATTTTCTTTTCCATTTTTAGCCTATGGTTGATCTTAGGCCACAAGAGAGGGCTAGCCTCACCTAGGCAAGGGTCGCCTTTTCCAGCCACAAGCAATGGCCATGATGTCCATGCTACCCAATGTTCCTAAACTTCTATAAAATGTTCAATCAAGTCTTTAAATTATTTTTTGTGTCATGAGATCCTTAAATTCTCCATTTTTTTTTTGTTTGTTTGTTCAAGTTGATTCTTCTATTAAACATGCGGATGGAATTGCGAGGTGGAATGCCACATCAGTTTATTTTTTTCGAATTTTCAATATTTCACTAGTACACCATCAAGTATCTTTGAATTTTATGGGCCTTTGCACCGGCGAGTGTATTCAATCAAACAAACCAAAATAGCATATCTTCTTTCTGAAGGTATAGTACCAAGGAATAAACTTTAATTTTCTCGAGTGCATGATAAGCAAAAGAAGTGACAGAGTTCGGTAAGTCGATAACTATTCTCCCAGAGACAAAAAGTTCAAACTGCAAGGTCACAAGTTTCCCCTAATCTCATATCACAAGCAACAAAGTTAAAAGACACGTTTGCTTAGCAAAGGAAACAAAGTTAAAGGTTAATCAAATATGAGTGATTTTATTTTCTTTTGTCAATCTTTATTATATTTTACCTAGCTAATAATCCCCCAAAGGGAGGTACTTTCCGACGAGGTAGTTATTGAGCGTTCCAAATCAATTTCTTTTAATTTTTAAATTTTTACTTTTTTTCTTTTTTTTTCTTTTTTTCATTTTTTTCATTTTTTTCTTTTCATTTATGTTCTAACCTAGCCCATTTTTAAAGGCCCGCCAATTTTGGGCCGGGTGTCGCGAGGCTCGCCCGGCCCTCGCCCGGCCCCGGCGAGGCCTCACCCGGCCCGGCGAACGGCCACCGCGAGGCTCGGCCTCGCCAGATCTGGGGAGGCCGAGCCTCGCCGGTGGCTGGGCTTGCCTCGGGCGAGCTCGCCGAACCTCGCCCTGGTCTGGCGAGCTTGTCGGACCGACGGCCGGCGGCCAGCAGCGGCGGTGGACGGCGATGGCGGATGGCGGACGGTGGCGGGCGGTGGTGGACGGCGATCGCGAGATGGCCGAAGGAAGAAGAAAATTTATTGATTTTGATTTCAAATTCGTTCCGGAACAAGAATCAACTTTTTTTTTTGTTCTTGATTCTGTTCCGGAACAAAAATTTATACCTAAAACTAAATCATCCCCAGGGCCTAACTTTCACTTTTAAAGAAAACAGAAATTCATACTTAAAACTAAATCATCCCCATCCAATACCCTTGAGAAAACCGAGATTCGAACCTCCCACCTTCTCTTCTCATGTAGGAATGATGGCCATTAGGATAAACCCTAGTGATTAAATACAAGTGATATTACAACACAAAAAATGACATAGAAGATAAATCTTATGGCGTTAAGAAAACAGAACCACCTAGCTGGCTTCATCACCAAGCAATCCAATTAAACAGGGAAGGGACATGAAGTGAAAATTTTGAAACTCCATGAGCTGAAACCGGGGTGTTTGGGATGTGATTGGTCATTTTCAAAGTTAATCGTAATTTTTCCAAATCCGTTAGTAATTCCACAATGGTAACCTCCGTCATTTCGTTAGTAAACAGCAAATCGTCCGGCGTGAAAATGGATATTTATCTAACTTTTTTCATATAATATACTTTTCCCTACAATAATGATCCGACCACCATGTCCATCATCCCATCCACCATCATCTCCACCACCCAGTTCCCCTCGCCGCAGCTACTGCCACCAAAGCCACCAGTAAATTCATCGCCGCCACCAGCAACCTAGTTAAGATCACACTTCTCCCAGAACATTTCATCAAACGCACAAAATGCATTCTTCGAAATTTTTCCAGTAACTCGGCACGGGACCGCCAACGAACACCTATTATCTGGGACAACAAAAAGTGTTCCTAAAACATCTATTACATCATGATGGATAAGTTTTCAGTATTGGGTTCTGCGGAAATAACGTGGACAACTCGTTCTTCCTCTGCATCCGAGACCGTCAAACCATTAGAATCTTTAAGACGAAAGAGGGTATTACCATAAAGTTTGGAGCGTTCGCGTTGCTGCTTCTTCACCTTGAAAGATAGCTCTTTCCCATTTCCACGGAGAGGGAGGGTCTTATCATGTCGGAGTCGATGAAGACGCGGAAGCAAACGGGCGTGGGGTGACAAATGCAGGAAGCTGAAGAAATGGAGGGCGGACGAGGCCAGGCTGCTCACGGGCCGGGCTTGGAGTCAACACGATAGAGAGCCGGAAAAAGGACACTGGGCAAGCCCAAAACCAGTTTTCCCAAGAACCAGAGATCCGGGTTCCACTAATTCATCATAATTCAAGTGTTGGGATAATGACATAAACAGTCCTTAACTTTGGCCTGATAAATAATTCGATCAATGAATTTTAAATTTATTCGATATGGTCCATGAACTTTACCCCAATGTGCATACGTTGAATATTTTCATGTTGCTCGGGACTGTATTAAACATACATCAAAAATTCATAGACTACATTGAACAAATTAAAAGTTCATGGACCACAATGCATGTTGGGCTAAAATTCAGGGACTACATTGAGCAAATCAAAAGTTCATAAGCCAAATTACATATTTGATCAAAGTTCATGGACTATTTGTGTCAATTTCCCATCAAATGTTTTCCATTTTTTTGAAGAAAACTAGTGAAATAGAAAGAAACAAGAGGAGATGGTGGAATGACATTCTTGAT
This sequence comes from Eucalyptus lansdowneana, assembly GCA_017140395.1. NCBI lineage: Eukaryota > Viridiplantae > Streptophyta > Magnoliopsida > Myrtales > Myrtaceae > Eucalyptus > Eucalyptus lansdowneana. The sequence continues at coordinate 48,540,367 of CM029485.1, forward strand.
TATGATTCTTCCTATAAGGAAACTATTAAAGTAATCAGATTTGGGCAAGGCTCATGTAACATACATGGTTCCACCAATGGTGTGTAGTGGTTTAATGGGCTGAAATTGAGTCAAGCTACTCGCGAGTGCCTCAGGTTTGACTTGGTGACTGCTCGAGATCTACTCATGAGATTTCGGGTCAAGCTCGAGTTTGAACTACTCAAGTTTTTTATTCGTGCCAAGCTCAAGCTCAAGCTCAATAGGTAGCTTAGTTGTTAAAATATATGTAATAGGCTCTTAACAAGCTTAGTTGTTGAAATATATGTAATTGTTATGAAAATAGACACTTAACATTACAAAATTTTCAATCTTACAAAAGTCAAGCTCGAGCTTGTAATTTTCAGCATAATAGGCTTGCGAGCTTAATTGATGAAATATATGTAATTATCATGAAAAATAGACACTTAAAATTACAAAAAGTTCGAGCTCACATTCGAGTTTTTCTTTATAAATTGATCATAACTGGGCCGAGCTCAAGTATCTTAATTTTCCAATCATGTCCATCTCAAGCACGATAGTTGATATTGATCAAGCTCGAGTCAGATTTTGAGCAATAAGTATGCAGGCCAAGCTTAAGTTTACAATGTATTGACTCGATGCAGCTTGATTATACCCCTAGTGGTAGGTAAGTGCAAGTCTCTTCATTAAGACAGATTAGTACGACTACGAATGTGCCATTTTCCTAGTATTTGTCAAGTTATTTTCTTCGATTGTTCAAGGGGACACTTATTCTCTTTGATGTGCTTTTCATGTCATGAATCTATTGACTAAGTCTAAAGAAAAAAAGTCACTCTTGGCAAATGACATTGTTGTAAACTTTGGTGCCAATGCCATGTCTTTTGGGTCATGATAGAATATTGGGAACATGTCCTTGGGAAGTCAAACACAATCTCCTCTTTTTCTACCCCCCACCTTAATTTTGACTTTTTGACTGATGCTTTTTTTCTTCTTTTTTTTCCGTCTGCTTTCCTTTGTTGCTTTTGACTATTTCATCTTTACATGCTGGTTTTCTCTTATCAACACTCTTTCTTCGTTAAGTCATCCATTACAATTAAATTAACGGATCAAGTTTTAAACTTCTTTAGTCAATGGCCCTCCTAATCTTTTTATTTTTTTATGCAACGGTCAAGAGGTATTCTCGACCAATTTTCTCACCCCTCCTAATCTTTTACTCAATATAACAGCTTTAGGACCATATTTCTAGATACCCTTCACATTCTTCTCTATAACATCTCCATGTTTTGACCATCCCTTTCTTGCTTTGGTAGATTTTTTTTTTTTTTAACTCAAGCTGTCCTCTTTCTCCTTTTCTGCAATGCTTCTCTTCTAAGCTTTGCTGGTGAAGTGTACATGGCGAAGTTGTCCTAAAGCTGCTTAAGCCATCATAGTTTAGGAAAGGACATATGTAAATCTCAGTTCATCCAAAGATGATACCTTGCCAATTTTATTATTATATTATTATTATTTGGTGGTTTGATACCTTGCCAATTGGCTTTCTCTATCATGCAATACAGGAATCTAAATGGGTCACCACTTCCGGATACCATTGGCACAAGGCCCATCGTTTCACTTGCCCCAAGTTTCCAAAAGCTGCTTGGACCAATGAAATTGGGTTTTCATTATCCAACAGTAATCTTGACGGAGAAGAGTGGAAATTATGAATCAGAACAAATTGGCTCGCATCCAATGACTCGATGGTGATATTGCTCTTGTCTTTGCACACCTTAGTCAATAACTATTCAGGAATTTCTGCACTGATTCATGCTAACTTGGGCAAATCATAGACCACCAAAGCATGCTTCCTTAAAAAATTAGTATAATAAACATTGGGCAGGCATAATTATCATTAGTTGTCAATGTTAATTGAAAGAATGTCAAAGGTTATGGTTGAGGTCAGCGCAGTCATTTATTCCCTTGTTTTATGGGTTATGGAATATTTTTTTCATTTAAATATTTATGTAAAGTACAATTGATGCAATCTCATGTACATTCACGAAAATCTCGCAAGAAATATAGCAATTGCTTGACGACATGGTGATTTTCTATCATATACATTGATAGGGCGAAATTCATGCAACCTTACGTGCACGCTATAAATTCATTTTCCCACGTTATCAATCACAAATAATTTTCGGTTTGAATCAAATTATTCAAGATTCGACTCACATCTTATCTAATCCATGAAAAGCGGGTGTGTAAAAACCAACACAAATATCATATCAACTTTCTCTCGCCCTGCTTCTAAAGATGAATAGAAAGGGGTTTGAGAGACTTAAAATTCTCTCCGTTTTAAAGTTGCACAAGTGGATCAAACAAACTAAAGAAATGAGTCATGGCGCAATGAACATACTTGCTAACAACTAGGTCCACTCAAACTTTTCCGTCATTATCGTTATTATTCGATCCGCTTAGAAAACGGACTACTACTACTCCTCCTAGATCCTCCTCAATTCTTTATTACATAATATTATCAATCACTTCTCATCGTGAGATATAAGAAATGCAAAAAACGGGTCTCAATCATTATCCTTGTTGCGTAAAAAATCTTAACCCTCTTGCAAATTTTATAATGTAATAACAATCCAATCACATGATCCTTGCATTGTCAAATTGCATGGACCCTCCAGTCCCTACGGATAAATGCTCCATGTTCATGTTTATCCTCTATGCCAAAACCTATTCCTATAAGCCAAAGGAAAGCAATAAAGTACAATGATTTTCATAGCAAGATACTCCACGTCACGTGACCACACGGGCCAAGAAGTCATGCTTTATGCAATTAGCCCCTATTTTACTCGAACCAGCAATTGGATTTGGAGACCTCTTCTCAAGACCCCAACTTGTCAACACTTTGAAAACCCTGTCGCCATTAGAGGCGACATAGGTTGAGCACGAGAGCGTATTTCGCGCGCCGAGGAGATTTGCTGGTTCAACAACTCCATCAAACGTAAAGTTAAGAAAATCCTTAACATAACAAATAATCATAAGCACTTCTTCTCGCCCCCATAACTGTTCAGCGACAAGGACAACCTAACCCGCAAGCTTTATGTAAAACCATGATCGTCCACTTGGATTACTTGTATAAAGACGTGCAAGACAAGTTGAGAGAAAGATAATCTCGCAAGGGATAAAAGGCCATGCGCAACTTGCACTTAAGGTGAGACTTCATTCTTCTTTTTTAACCAGATATCTTTGTGAAATTTCATGGGACCGACTGTGATTATTCTAAAAATTCAAATGGTTAGATAAATAAATTGTTGTAAAGATCTCTCTCATGCTTAGATTGGATTTTGATAAAGAAGGCAAATAAAGAATTTAGAAAGATTTGGACTTGAACCTCCTTATCTAATATTTTATAAAATTTTGTAGAACCACAGTTAACTGTCTAAAAAACTTAAACCATCAAATCAAAAGGTTTGATTATTCAAATATTGTAACACTTCCCCTCAAGCATAGATAGGATTTGGCCCTATATTAAGCGACAAAAATATATAATGAGGGAGGTATATGAGGGGCTTTAAAAGATTTGGACTCGGATCTCCTACTCTTGTATTACGTAAAGATTTTATGAAATCACTATCAATTGTTTTGAAAACTTAAACTTTTAGATAAAAGCATAGTTTAATATTTTAACAATGTAATATTGTTGAGGGGGTGTGAATTGGGTTCTTAAAAAGTTCAATAACTACTTCAAATAAAATATGATTTTTTAGAGATTAACTTTGCCCCTAGAGAGAGAGAGAGAGAGAGAGAGAGAGAGAGTCCAAGATTTAAAAAAAAAATTGATAAAAAAGCAAAGTTACTATGTCTCATAATTGAATGCAAAAACCAATTCTAGGGGTCAATTATTAGCAACATTAAACCACTAATGGAATGCCCGACTTTTACTTTTATTAAGGTAAAATTTCATTATTTTTTATTGAATACTTATGAAATTTTGTGGGACCGCCATCGATTACTTAAAATACTTGAACTGTCGGATAAAAATGTGATTAAATATTTAAATATTATAATGTTCCCCTCATGTGTAGGCAAAATTCTGGCTAAGTATCAAGTGCAAAGATATATAGCAAGGAAGGCAAATAAGGAGTTTGGAAAAATTTGGACTCGGATTTCCTACTTTAATACTATGTAAGATTTCATGGACCACTACGAACTTAAGGTTTTAAATGAATGTGTGATTTCATATTTAAGCATTGTAACAATCTTGAGAGAGAGATAGTCCAAAATAAAATAAAATAATAGAATAAAAAGCAAAGTTACTCTATCTCTCAAAATTGAAAGCAAAAACCAATTATGGGTGCTCAATCATTAACAACATTAAACCACAAATGTAATGCTCAACTTGCATTTTATTTAGGTAAAGCTTCGTTCTTTTTTTATCTGATACTTTGTGAAATTTTGTAAGACTGCCACCAACTGTTTAGAAAACTCAAACTATTATATAAAAGTGTGGTTAAGCATTTAAATATGATGATGTTCCCTCACTCGCATAGGCCGGATTTTAGTCTAGTATTGAGCACGAAATTATGTAGTAAGGGAGGCACATAAGAAGCCTAAAAGGATTTGGACTTGGACCTATTGCTTTAATATTATATAAGATTTTATGAGATTATTACCAACTTGAGCTTTTAGACAAAGATATGGTTTAATATTAAGCATTGTAACATTCTTTAGAGAGAGAGAGAGAGAGAGAGAGAGAGTCCACGATAAAATAATAAGAGAGAGAGAGAGTCCATGATAAAATAATAAAATAAAAAAAGCAAAATTACTATATCTCATAATTGAAAACAAAACCCAATTCCGGGGGCTCAATTATTAACAACGTGAAACCACAAATGTAATGCCCAACTTGCACTTTATTAAGGTGATTTTTTTTTTTTTTTTTTTGGGTCCAGAAACTTTGTGAAATTTTATAATATTGCCACCGATTGTTCTAAAAACTCGAATTGTTAGATACAAACGTGATTAAAAGTTTAAATATTGTAACTTTACCTTACATGCGTAGGATGAATTTTAGCCTAGTATTGAGAGTGAATATATGGTGAGTGAATTTGAGCCTGGAAATATTTGGAGTAGAATCTACCACTCTGATACTATGTAAAATTTCGTGATACCTTAATCAACTATTCTAAAATATCAAACTATTATATAAAGGGTTAATATCTTGAAAAACTCCAAACTGGTACACATATGACAAATTTACTCCAAACTATTTTTTTGACCACCAAAAATCCCAAACCGGTATACTTTTGATAAATTTACCCAAAACTTGTACACTTGTGACAAATTTACTATTTATTAGTTTTCATTAAATTTTACTGTCAAATTATTAAGTTAAATGAAACGTGACAATTGATTGGTGATATACCAATTTGTGATTTTATACTTTGTTTGTCACAATTTACAATTTTTGTGATTTTTTTGTGGTATTAATCTAATTTAGTGGAGGGTATATTTGTCACAAATTTACCAGTTTAGAGTTTTTTGCGGTCGAATAAATTAGTTTGGGGTAAATTTGTCATAAATATATCAGTTTATGGTTTTTTATGGTTAATTGGGGTAAATTTGTCACGGGTGTATCAATTTAGAGTTTTTCATGGTCAAAAAAATAGTTTGACGATAAATTTGTCACATGTGTACCAGTTTAGGGTTTTTCAGAGTATTAATCCTTATATAAAGGCATTGTTGAAACATTTAAATATTGAAATGCTCCCCCTTGTGCCTAAGTTGGATTTTTGCCTGAGTGCGAGAATATATAATAAGAGAGGCGAATACGACGGCTAGAAAAATTTAGATTCGAACCTCCTACTTTGATACCGTTTAATATTTGATTGGACCATTGCTAACTTAAGCCTTTAAGTGAAAGCATGGTTTATATTTAAGTATTATAACAATCTTGAGGGGCATACCAATTGTGTTTTCAAAGTTCGATAACTACTCCAAATAAAGTATGATTAACTAAAGATTAACTTTGCCCCTTTCTGACCGCGGAGAGAGAGAGAGAGATGCTAGGCTCCCTATGATGCAAGTACAAAAAAAAAAAAAATTAAAATAGCAGTAAATCAAAAATGGTTTGGTTGATTTGCTTTCATCTCTCTATCAATCACATTAACTTTTACAACTTGCGATTTAACTATCAATTTGTTTTTCCTTGGATACACTTTTCAACCTATTAATGTGGGCTAGAACGTGGATTTGGAGTCCTTTCGAGTGACGGGACCGAAAGATGGTCGGCTGAGAAAATGGATTTTATGCATGTTTTTCTAGGCAAGGCACCAATTGGAGAATGTATCCGGTGCAAGTAGGCCAACTTGTTAGCATATTAATTAAATAGAAGGGGATGAACATTATAAACATAAAACCCAACCATGGATAGCTGTGCTGGATTAGAGTCTCTTCCTTATCGCCGAAGTCAAGAGTTTGAAACTCGCAATTGCTGAAGCGTTGTAAGTGGGGGCCGTTGTGTTGGGGTCCTGTGCTAATCTCTCTCGAGATATAGTCGTCCGATACTAGATATTCCATGCGTTGTAGGGCCATAAGACCCCGAGCGTAAACATAAGGGCCCAGCAGATCCTTGATTACCAAAAAAAAAAAAAACATTATAAACGTAAATTAATTCGAGAGGAAGACCCCAATCGATAAAATTGAAAAATTAAGTGCTGACAATATAAGCAAAAACATTTGCATGGTAAGTTGGTAAAATTTTTTCCGATTATGATTGAAATTGTCGCTCAATACTATTGGTTCCTTACTAGACATGGAACTGTGATCATTATTTGTAAGTTTTAGTAGGTAGAGTTGGTAAAATAATACTTGGCTCACACTATTTTCATCATGTAAATGGCTATAACACGCATTGATTTGCTGAGTTGACGAGAACAACCTGAAAAGTACAAATTAGTCGAGAGCACAAATTGAATTGTGAAAGCTGCTATTCATTAAAAATGTAAAAGTTGCAAATTATCATGGAAATACAAGACTGTTTGTATTAATTAAAATGAAAAATGTTTTATTCCACTGCATTATTTTTTTGTTTGTGTACGAATTTTATTTCCTCTTTTCTACTCAGTGATGTCCTCAGAGCTGAAGAACTGTACATCACAAGGAGCTATTAGAGATTGACGAATTTTAGGGAGACATTGCAAAATAAATGTACTTTATTATTTTTTAAAAAAAATGAAAATCCCCAGCATGAAATTTATTGAAATACTCGAATCCTAAATGATTATTGTAAAAAAGCACAAACATGTAAAGCTTCTTCTATTTGAACACAAAAGAAGGATAAACAAGGGTTTAGAAAAGTTGATAAAAATCAATAGATTGATTGATCTACATTTAAGGCACATTTTTTCTCTTTTATCAATCTTACTAAAACTAAGGTCCCAAAGGCTATTTTAGATCATTTATATTTTAGTGCCTGTAAAGCTATTTGAGGGGTAGAAATATCGCAAGCCTAATAATTACGGTTCGCTAATATTTCTACTGAAAGAATTAAGTAGCTCGTTCTTCAGTTAATGCATGGGGTGATTTTTTTACTTGATTAAATCTTTTGAGCCAATGCTAAACAGAATTACAAGACAATTTTTTTTTTCTTTGGAAGATGAGTATCTCTATCATCTAATAAATAAGTGTTAGCAGGATTTTTGGGGTAGATCTAACATAAAAAAAAAAAAAAAAAAAAAAAAAAAAGGAAAGAAGGACTCCGCAAGTGTCATATAGAATGGGCCATAGCAAATATGGCTAATGAAAACCTCAACAAAAATAATTAAGCAACTACTTAACTATCTCCATTCTATTAATCAAATTTTAATATTGCTCTCTAATCACTAGAGGTTCGCTTAAAGTGGCCACCCTTCCAATTTGAAGGGGAAGATGAGAGGTTTAAATTCCACATTCTCAAGGGGGATGGGGTAGGGACGATTTCATTTCAAAAGTGGTTTGACTCCTACGCCCGATGAGGCGGGGCAAAAGTTTGAAAGTAAGTGTTAGAATAGGATTACAATAGGACCGAGCAAAAAAAGTTTGCGAGTGAGTGTTAAAGTAGAAATTATGTTAGGGATCAATAGAGCAAAAAACCACGCATTGTGAGTGTTATAATAAGATTCGGTAGGATCGAGCAAAAAATATACCGAGCAAAAAAAAAATATTCTCTCTCTCTCTCTCTCTCTCTCTCTCTCTCTCTCTCTCTCTCTCTCTAAATCTATTTCTAGTAAGTATTTCACATTGAAATGGCCCCTCTCAAATAGGCAAGAGAAGCGAAATGAGAGTAAGAGGACCACCGAAAGATGTAACAGACGAGATAAATATACTTTTTCTTTTAAATAAAAAAATTAATGGTGATTACTAGCATAAGACCAAATCGGAACCAAATTGAATTAAGGCATCTCCCATTTCCTAAAATTTGGAACTAGTGATTGCCAATCTAGTTTTTGTGAGGCATGTCACCCAAACTAGTACTTTTTCTTTTTTATTAGCAAGTGAATGATGCTTCATCATATTTTATCAGGCCTTACCATTTTTTTATTGAGATTTTCAAAGAATGAGAATTTAGACTATATAGCAACACTTGCAATTTTGTAGGGAGTAGGAAGAAAAAAAGAAAGAAAGACATCACCATCGGTTTCTAGATTCATCCGAGAGCTGAACCCTACCAATTTTAGGACCATGTGAGCCAATTCTCAATTCCATGTATGGGAACGGACCCATTATGGTCCGATTCCTAATTCTAGGGTGAGAATTGACCCACCTTAAAATGGATTGTCCTTGGGAAACATCTCTCCTCAAGAGCTCATTAATATAGCAAATAATAAAATAAAAAATATTTTCCTATTTTCCTACAAATAACTAGTCGTATCGCTTGAAATAATTTGTTAATGAAAAATTTTATATCAATGACAAAACTTATATATAAATATTTTCTTCAATGATGGAAATTATTTCTTTTTAAACTTTCATAAGTGTCACAATTGATCATATAGCGTCAAATATTTTTTAAATTATTTATTTTTCGAAATAAATGAAATAGCAATGAACTCAACGAAAACTCACCCAAGTGAAACCTAAGCTACCAAAAAATATATATATCATTGCAGCCCACCTTCTCATATGGGAAGGTGGGGAGTGAGGAGGATGTTTAGCCACGTATGTGGGGCTCTTATGTTATGTAAAGAGTTAGGGTAAAAGTCCGAATGTAAAGCGAAAAAAAAAATATAAAAATTAAGCAAAATAAAGAAGACCCCCAAAACCTAAGAGGAAAAAAAATAGAAGACCAAATCCTATCCACTTGCCACGTCACAGGGAGAGCGAGAGAAACGAAGTCGGCAGGGAGAGCAAACCGGGAAGAGGCCCACGCCCCTGGGGACGATCCTTATCCGCCAACCACGTGGCGCGCGATGCGGGGGGTCTTCGGGACGATCCCGTCACGTGACAACCCCCCCATCATCCCACATCGATTACACACGTGGCGGGACGTACGGACTGTCCGCACCGCAGTGGGTGGGGGGGGATATTTATTTTGCTCCCCGCGGGGGCGTCCGCCTCTCTTTTGTCGCGTAGCCGGGGGCCACGTGGGATTGGGGGCAGTTGGAGAGATCTCGGCCCTTGGCTCCCGAGATGGTGGAGCTGATCACGGGGGCCCCACCACCAAATAGACGAGATCGTACGGCTCCCCCACAGCGATTTTTGTCTTCGCTTTTTAACCGCTCAGTACGTTGTCCGCTTGCGTGGGGCACCGAACCAAGAGAGCCACTCGCGAAAATTCCCTACAAATCACGGCAAAATTCCCCGTAGCCCCAAAACGGGGTTAAGTTCAGTCCACCGCGGCCTGAAAATGAGAGTTATGATGGAATGTCTTCATCAAGTGGACACTAGTTCTCCCTCCTTAACAGCCCCTCTCTCTTTCTCTCTCTCTCTCTCTAAGTTATTTAAGGTGTGAAAATATTTTCACATAAAATTCAAGTAATAAATTTCTCCAAAAAATGTCAATTCAAGTGGGGTCTTCCACCTCGGGACAATTCTTCCGCTTGTTCGAAGAACCTTTGAGCATTTTAAGGACATGTTCAGATCTAAAGAGATTCTCTATAAATCACGACAAATTCCCTGTAACCCGAAAATGAAGTTGAGTTCAGTCCACTACCACTTGAAAATTTGAGTTATGATGGAATGTCTTTATCAAGTGGACAATAGTTCTCCCTCCTTAATAGCCTCTCTCTTTGAGTCTTCTAAGGACATGTTCAGATCTAAGGAGATTCATTATAAATCACGAAAAATTCCGTATAACCCAAAAATGAGGTTAAGTTCAGTCCACCGGCACTTGAAAATTTGAGTTATGATGGAATGTCTTTATCAAGTGGAAAATAGTTCTCCCTCCTTAATAGCCTGTCTCTTTGAGCCTTTCTAAGGACATGTTCAGATCTAAGGAGATTTTCTATAAATCACGAAAATTTCCTTGTAACCCGAAAATGAGGTTGAGTTCAGTTCACCGGCACTTGAAAATTTGAGTTATGATGGAATGTCTTTATCAAGTGGACAATAGTTCTCCCTCCTTAATAGCCTCTCTCTCTCTCTCTCTCTCTCTCGTTTCTTTATATATACATTTTCACACAAAATTCAAGTGATAAATTTCACCACAAAATTCAAGTGATAAATTTCACCAAAAAAATGTTAACCCAAGTGGGGTCTCCCACCCTAGGGCGATTTTCCTGCACGTTTGGAGGATTCTTGAGTCTTTTAAGGACCTGTTAGACCAAAGAGATTCCCTATAAGTCACGGCAAAATTCCCTCTAACCCAAAAATAGGGTTGAGTTCAGTCCACCACTACTTGAAAATTTGAGTTATGATGGAATGTCTTCATCAAGTAGACAATAGTATAGATTTCACCAAAAAATGTCGAGAATAAAATGAGGAAGGATATCAAATAGCATGGAAGATAATTGCGGGATGGAAGGGTTTGAGACAAAACTTTGTGATTAATATCTAACAAACACAGAATCTAGCAAACCAAATTGTGTCCCATTTGTGTTTTCCCATAAAAACCCTTCAAAACTTTTTTTTTAAATAAGTATAAATGAAATTAAAAAAAAAAGGTTAAATTGATCAAAACGAGGAGGTAAAACAAAAAAAGTTAAACTATTCCACCTTCTCGCTACTATTTTATCAAGAAAGCGCATTGCATGAGATCAGTTAATTGTTTTTCTGGTGGATTTAAACCTCATTTCAACATTCTATGTCAGAAATTTGAAATGCTTCTCTCATTTAATTTTACTTTTTAATTTTCAAATAAATGTTTTTTTTGTATTAAAAATTGCATGGTGTTAATCTAATATTTTCCTTGATGAAAAAATTTGTATTATTGAAGAAACAGAAAATGATGTCAAATTCATTTGATTTCCTAGTGCAATTAGAAGTCATGAATTTTGATTTTAGCTTGTAATGTTGCGTGATAAAAAGAACTAATCTAACACAAGGGTAAACCATAGCATGTGTATCAAGACTAATTGCTTCAATTGAGTCTAACATGATACGATTAATTGTTTGGAATGGACCATTCTACCTTCATAGTCACTTCCATATTTGACTCCTCCTAAAATACTTTCCTTTCTTCTAAATTACTTCAATTGCAAAATTCTTGGCTAAATATATCCTTTTTTTTTCCTTTCTTCTCTATCTTTACTTCTCCCTCCCTCTATTTCTAAAATTGGATTCTCATTAATGTCTTCAACAATTTCACATATTGAAATCACATTGAGTTAAAATAACATTTATACGTTCATCAATTGACTGAAAATGACTCTAGATAAAGACAAAAAGATCTCATCAAAACATGCCAAATGAATTATTGTCATTTTGTAAATTTACCCTTTTTCAACCCCTAGATATGTATAATTGAGTATGTTTGATAGGCTTTTATAAAAATGCTAAGTTTTGTGATTATGCCATTCAACAGATTGGGTCTTTGCTCTCTAAATATGGGACCTGTTTACTCCTCAACAATTTGGGATGGAGTTTGACGTGGACTTGTAGACCCGACAATGACTGTACCCATGAGCTTACAGGTTGAGCTTCTTATATGATGAGAACGGCATCTTCTTTTCTCTCTAATAATCTTTTATCCATAGTTTAAGAAATAAAATAGCAGCAACAAAGTGCTATTTGCTTCCTACGTTGTCTGTTTGCTTAGGACATCGAAACAGAGAGCCACTCGCGGAGATTCCCTATCACTCACGGCAAAAACCCTGTAACCCAAAAACGGGGTCGAGTCGAGTCCACCACCGTTCGAGCTCCACGCTTTTGGAAATTCGAGTTATGATGGAATGTCTTCATCAAGTGGTTTTATATATCGATCGTTCCTTATTCTTTGATATTTTGGTTTAAGACATGAAGAGGTTTTCGCATAAAATTCAAATGATAAATTTCACCTAAGAATGTCGAGAATAAAGAGAGGAAGGATATTTGTTTCATAAATATACGAAGATAAAATGGAAGGTATCATGAGAATGTGAGGGTTTGCTACAAAACTTTGTTATTAATATTTAACGGACATGTGATCTGGTAATTCAAATTGTGTCCCTTTTGTGTTTTCTCATTAAAACCCTTCAAAACTTTTTTTTTTTTATAGATGAAATAGAAAAATAAAGTTAAATGAAATAGAAAAATAAAAGGTTAAATTGATCAAAGGAAAGGGAGTAAAACCAATTAATTGGAGGTAAAACAAAAAAGTTGAACCGTTCCCCACCTTCTTACTGGTTTTTTCTATTAAGGGTAAATTGCAATTAGCGTAAGTGTGAAAAGAACAAATCAAGACTAATTGCTTCAATTAATTAAGTCAACATGATATAATTAAATGTTGGAAATCAACCATTCGAACTTCATAGTCACTTCCATATTTGATTCCTTCCATATTACGTTCCTTTCTTTCGAATGTCTTTTGATTGTGAAATTCTTGACTAACAATAAACTTTTTTTTTTTTCTTTCTCCTTTCTTTTTATGTCTATTTCCCTCTGTATTTACAGTGGGTCACATTTGAGATGGAGATATTTCATCTGAAATTAGATTCTCATTAATGTCTTCAATAATTTCACATGTCAAAATCACATATATTTAAGCTAAAATGTTATATGTTCGCCAATGGGCTGAAAATGACTCGATGTAAGGACATAATTATCTCATCAAAACATCCAAACGATTTATTGTCATTACGCAAATTTATCCTTTTCAGCCCTTCAGATATGAATAATTGAGTACCTTCGATAGGATTTTGTAAAAATGCTAAGTTTGCGACTATGCCATTCAACAATTAGGGTTTTTGCTCTCTAAATATTCGACCTTTTTACTCTGCAGCAATTTGGAATGAACGGTGCGGATTTGTAGACCCGACACCGATTGCACCCACGAGCTTTCAGGCTAAGCCTTTTATCGGATAGAATTGCATCTTCTTTTCTCTTTAATAATCTTACGTCCAGAGTTAAAATAAAAAATAAAAAATAGCAGCAACAAAGTTCTATTTGCTTACCCACCCCGTGGTGACCGAGTTGGTGGAATCACACGTTGGCCACACGCAAGGCCAGGGTTCGATTCCCCAACTCGTCATAATGTGCGACTAAAGTGAGGAGCCGTGGGAGGTGGGTCCTTGCGTTAGCACCTCATGTGGTTTACATGTAGTTGCTGTTAGTCGTGAGACAGTTCCACGGTCATTAAAAAAAAAAAGTTCTATTTGCTTTTATTGTTATAATATAGGTACCGATCCCTCAGTGTAATGTAAAGTTTGTTCTAATAAAGATGAAAATACTAATGGTGCCTTGTTTCACACAAAATTCAAGATTTAGAAAATATTAAAAATAATAGCTTGTATTGTTTACAAAATTGGATAAATGAAAAATATTTTCATCACTTACTAAAATAATTAGTCATAAATTATTGTCGATAAAGAAAAATATTTTCCTTTAACTTATTTTTCCAAACAATATAACCAATCATTTAGTTAAAAAGAATTTTCAATTCATTCTTTTTTCTCCATGAAATAAATGCATTTACAAAAAATTTAAGATTTGGAAAACATTTTCTTGTAAAATGATTGGTTACATCTTTTAAAAATATAGTAACTGAAAATATTTTTTTACTATTGAAAACAATTTATGATTAAATAGCTTCATGCATGATAAAAAATATATTTTTTTAAGCAATGCATGCGATAATTTTTTTAAGAGATTCAAACTATCATTTTTTTATTTATTTTAAATGTTGTCTATGTAATAGGTTTTCTATAAAACAAACACACTCTAAATTTGTGATTCATATAAAAAAAATTAAGGTGTTCATGAACAAATAAGTAATCATTCGAAAGATAAACATTTTCGTTTTGACAACACAAACATAGTAAGGGTCTATATTGAATGAGAATCAATCTATACTCGAAATGGATCAAACCACATTAAAAATAAAACACACACACACACACATAAAGGCGGTAATAATTAGGAAAAATGACACAAATGACCCTTGAATTTTGGCTCAGTGTACAATATGATTCTTGAAATTTTAATTTGAACTTTAATCCAATTCTCAATGTGATCCATGAACTTTTAGTTTGTTTAATATGATCTTTAACCTTTTGTTACATGTTTAAACTAGTTCTTAGACTACATAAAAATATTCAATGTTGTCCTTTTATGTTCAAAATAGTCCATAGACTATATAAAATATATAATATTGTCCAATTTTTATATAGTTTAAAGACTAGTCTGAACATATACAAAAAATTCAAAGATTACGTTAAAGAAATTTAAAGCTTATGGATTACATTAAGCATTGAGTTAAGTTTGAGGATCACATTGAATAAATTGAAGTTTAGAGATCACATTGTATATTAAATTTAAGTTTTAAACCATTTGTATCATTACTCCTAATAATTAACCTAACAACCGTTGCAATGCATTTATTTACTAAATTAACTTCCCAAAAATTTTGTTCAAAAAAAAAAAATCCCAAAAATGCTTTCTTCCACTTTTTTCTCTTAAAAAAATATTTATTATCCCGGAATCCACGTCACATCTCCCCCTTCCCCCCTCCCACCGTTTATCCCGTGATTTCGACAACCATCACCTCTGCTCCTATAAAATCCAAGTGCCACGACAGCAGTTTCCCTCTGTCTTATCCACAGACTCCCTCCCATCTCACCCGCCTGTCACCCCCGCCCCCGTCACCCGCCCGCCCATCCCGCCCTCCACGTGTCCCCCCCGGGGCCCGGGCCCCCGTGCTCGCCCCGGTGACCCGATCGCCCGCCCCCCGCAATATCTTAACCGCAGTAGGAAGTGGAGGCGGTAGATTTAGTAGACCCAACCAGGGTTAAAAATTAACCCAACCACGGTTACTTCATCTCTAATAAAAAAGAAGCCCCCCACTGACTCTCAGACCATCGCATCGCCTTGCGAAAACTCCGAACTGGAGTCCCATCTCCGGCGAGAGAAACGATCGAGGAGGAAGAGGAAGAAGCGACGATGATGATGATGACGATGGCCGCCGGCGGCGACCACCACGCCCGCTCCACCCCGACCGTCCAGATCCCCCCCTTGTGGGACCCACTCGACGACCCGGCCCCCGGCGGTGGCGGCGGCGGGCCGTACTCACCGTACTCCCCGTACTCTCCGTACTCCGGCGGCGGCAATGCCGGCGGGGCGGCGGGAGGAGGGGAGTGCTGCAACGACCTGACGGCGCTGCGGCGGTTCCTGCCGTCGAACCACCACCAGGACGAGGAGGACGAGGAGGACGGGCGGGCGCCTGGTGAGGACGGCGTGCTGGGCTGCGACGAGTTCCGAATGTACGAGTTCAAGGTGAGGAAGTGCGCGCGCGGGAGGTCGCACGACTGGACAGAGTGCCCGTACGCGCACCCCGGCGAGAAGGCGCGACGCAGGGACCCGCGCCGGTTCTTCTACTCCGGCACTGCATGTCCCGATTTCCGCAAAGGTAAGGGAAACAGTAACATGCGATGCAGAAGAGAAAAATGGAAAAAAAAAAAAAACTGCATTTTCTCGCGTGGTTTTGTTTGGATCTGTAAATTTATCTGGATTTAGGGGGTGCCCAGGTTCTCCATTTTTGGTATTCCGCGATTTGTTTAAAAGAAGATTAAGGTTTTTACCCATTTTGGATTATTTTAAGGATTCTCGGTTGGATTAAGGAAGATGGGCGGTTTCGCCTTTTTTATTTTATTTCATATTTATATTATCGGTGCAAGATATTGAGTGAATATTTGCACCACTCCGGGACTTACCAAACGAAGAAAAATGATATCTTTCGGTTAATTTCTGATCGGTTTCGATCTGGGTGAAATGAGACATTTTCGGCCAAAATGTCGATTCTGATTGTTTACATCATATTAAAGATTTTCATTGTGAATTATGCATTCAGGATTTTTGGGTTTTCTGTGCGACGAAATTTGAGTGAGTTCCTCTTGATTTGAGTGAGATTTTCTTGATTTCGTGCAGGCGCGTGCAAGAAGGGTGATACATGCGAGTTCGCTCACGGCGTGTTCGAGTGCTGGCTCCACCCGGAGCGATACCGGACGCAGGCGTGCAAGGACGGGCAGAGCTGCCGCCGCCGCGTCTGCTTCTTCGCCCACTCCCCCGACCAGCTCCGGGTCCTCCCCGCCCACCAGCAGCAGCAGCAGCAGCAGCACAGCCCCAAGAGCGCCACCGACTCCGAGTTCGGGTCCCCGGTCCGCCCCTCGGCGGCGGCCTTCGACTCCTACTTCACCAAGCCGTGGTCGGCCTCCTTCATATCCTCGCCCACCTCGATCCTGACCACCTCGTCGCCCCCGATCTCGCCCCCGACCAACTCGCCCCCGATGTCCCCGAACCAACGCGGCGGCTGCTGCGGGTCGCCCGGATCGGTGAGCGAGCTGGTGGCCTGCATGAGGAACATGCAGATCGCCAAGATGAAGATGAGCCCCCGCGGGCAGATGGGGGGGTCTCTCTTCGGGTCCCCGCTCCGACCCGGGTGCCACCTTGCGGCGCCGGTGACTCCGAGGGCCGAGTCTTCACCGCGGTACGGGCAATCACTCGGCGGTGGAGGCGGGCTCTTTGATCTGTGGGAGTCTCACCGTCGCTGCGAGGAGGAGCCTTCGATGGAAAGGGTCGAGTCCGGGAGAGATTTGAGGGCTAAGATGTACGCCAAGCTCAGCAAGGAGAATTCCCTCGATGGAACCGACCTTGTCGGGTCCGGAACTGGACCCGGACCCGACGTGGGTTGGGTCTTTGAGCTGGTCATGTGAAAGGCCAAAGAAGCAGCAGCTTCGAGTCCTCCCCGAGTCGACTCGGAGCTCGAATTTTGTTTGGGTCGAAAGAAGTGATTTTTTGGGGTTGGTGGGCGGTGTTCAGCAATCGGGTGGCCTGTTGATTAATCTCTGACTCGGATGTGTGAATATATCTCGTGTTCATTTCCATTGTTGATGATGATTACCTTCCTTCTTCTCAAGGTGTAAATATTGGCTGGCGGGAGAGATTTCAAGTCTCTGTTTTGTGGTCCGATGACTATCCAGTTCCCTCTCTTTGTAAATGAAGTTTCAGTAATCATTCTTAAAATATTCGCAATGCAATTGCAGATTTCTGTATAGGAAGAACTAGAACGTGGAAGTTCGATCTGGGGTTGGCTTTTTGGGGCTTGTATTGTTGATTATCGTTTTTTGGTCAAGTCCTTGAAATCTCTGTATCGTCTCATTTTCTCGGATTATAAATGCTAATTTCCCTTTCGTGAGTGCTCTGTTCTTTACTCTGTTCTTGGCTCTGTTCATGCTTTCTTCCTTCTTCGGACTACAGTGAGAGGAATTAGTCACATCATTAGCACAGTGATTACGAGATCAAGAGTGGGGATTAAAGAAACATATCTCTCTGACCGACTCTGTCCCCAGCATGCGGAAAGACCGGTTCAGCACCTGGGTTTATCTTCCAAGTCGGCATAATCGATGAAGAAAAACCAGATGAGGTTCTTGATGTGGACGTGTTTGAGTTGAGTTGATAAGAGCGGATGATCCCCGTCCTTATCTGCTAAAGCTTTTTCTCGCCTTTTCCTGGTTTTGAAAAATGGAAGATTTGATCACAGTAATCAGGAGATCTTCTTTTGTCGCGCCACTTGCGTTTTGACTGGAGTGTGTTGATGATGATGATGATGAATTAGGTGGGGGAATGGGACAAGACATGGTCAAGCAGCGACCGTGTAGCATTGGCTCTCCCCCACCTCGCGAGACGGCCTGCTCTGCGTTATCTTATGTACATTGGTTAATCTCGTCGTTCGAAATGGGTTTGTAATTTGAATTCAATTGGATTGTCTTTTAGAATCCGAGTGACTCGTCGTTTGAAATGGGTTTGTAAATTGAATTCAATTGGATTGTATTTTAGAATCCGAGCGACTTGATTGTTAATCTCATATTCAAGTCGAAAATGTAATCTTATGAATTGATGTATATCCATAAAAAGTAAAAGCTCGATTCAAAATTCAATACTTGGATCAAGTTGAATCAATGGATTTGAGTCAAGCTAGCGTGTTAAACTAGTTGGCTTGATTATGTATTGATTGCTTGACTTGATTTCTGGAAATAATTTTCCCCATTTTCCAAGAAAAAGAAAGCCATGTATTTTTTCGCTCAAATTTGCCTCAATGATGAAATCCCTCATGAAGTGGTTCTTCGATTTTATTAAGAAGGATAAGTTTTATAGCGATTCTTTATAGGAAGTATCGCAAGTATACTAGGAAATCAATGATATACTTTAAAATGGAAATACAATATCGGAACTCATGCAAACACTTGTATTTATAGAGTGTTGGGAAGGCATGGAGTTCCGCTCCCCAATGAGCCGCTAAAGGGCTCTTATAACTTTAATTTATACTATATTGATAATTTTAGTTTGAGCCCATGAATAGTTTACTTGTGATATATAATTTTTCTCTTGCAATTGAGGGTTGAAACAAAGATGTGGGATGTGCCAATTATAATGGAATTCTCTATTGGACTCTACCGGATGTGGCCTTAATTTATTATGAATTGGAATAAACCTTATATTTTGATTAATCTTTCTTACATTTATTCTCTATTTCATTGTGTTTGAACACATAACCCTAACATAGTTTTCATAGCATAGTTGCCTACGATTAGTTCTTAAACAATTTTAATCATGCCTTCACATCTTCGTATCTTCATGTCACCATGACTTCTCATCTCTAGGTGGTTGCTAAATTTTGATAAATGCTTAGCTTCAGAATTATAAGAAGTTACAACAACACTTCTCCACAATAAGCTTAGGTAGTGCATGGGAACATTTTTGTTTCTCTATTCTTTTGTTCTTTTGCTCCTTAGAACAAAAAAAGAACATAAATCTGTTTGGTAAGGTTAACTAATTTTTTTCCCTATAATAGAAAAATAACCGGGAAATAGATTTGGAAAAGAAAAAAAAGTGAAAAAAGCTTATTGTTCTTGAGAACAATTTCTAAAAATAAGCCATTTTTTTTTTTTATTTTCTCCTTTTCTTTTCTTTTTCTTTTTTTCTTCCTTGCCGCTCCATGCGGGTTGCCATTCGCCGGCTAGTTGCCTCTCACCATTGTTGGCTTAATTAAAAATAAAATAAAGAAGAAGAAAAAAGAAATGAAACAAAAACTGACCGATTCCGTGTAAACTCTAGAACCAACTAAGAATTGATTGACAAGATAGGTTCTAGGGTATGTAGGTTCTAAATTCAAAAACTAAGGAACCGGTTCCAATTGATTTGGAGCAATCCTAAAATTGTTCACCCCTAGTTAAATGTCAATGATTTCATCTCAAGACACCAAATTTTGTTGTCGATAGCTTCCTTGATTATCCATGCTCTTCAAGCTATCCACATTTATCTAAAGGGGCTTAAATACATAAAAATATTTCTATTCATCAACTTGTCGGCTGTTCTTTTCATTGATGACTTTTGCTCTTTACCAATCTCTATTCTTATCAACTAAGTCTTATCATTTTTTAGTGTAAACACATAGTCGTATCTATAAAGTGATTTATGCGATTAGTATTCTAAACTTGTAAATGATGAAAGGATGACTTCCTTGTTCTCACCTTTCTCTTTAAACGACATTTAAAGGGGGTAGTAGAGAGAGACATGCCATGTGGGGACAAGACTTCAATTTCAAGATTCAATAAAGAAGCGAGGAAAAGGCCGACAAAGTAGGTGGCAGTTCCAAGATCTTGGGTTAATCTTAATCCTTCTCCCATCAAACTCACCAAACCAAAGGCCCTAAAAAGCAATGTACATACACCCGTACCCTCCTAAAGATGTCCCGATACAGCTTAATTTCTCGCACTTCTCGCATAAATGTCGCACTGCACAAAAACTTTTGTATGTCTTTTGTGTAATACGATCAATTGAGATTTGTTCTCTCACGAATTCTCCTCGGTTATCGGTATTTGAGAATTTGATATTCGGGAACTTCTGAAAGTGTCAACACCTTTACTTGCTGGATGTACATAATTATGCGCTTCTACCGAACTTTGTTTTTTTATTTTTTTTTCAATCACTCGTTACTTGAGTGATCTTTTGAAGAAAATAATTCCTGTGGAGCCGAAGAGATCAAGGGCGCAGGCTTGAACACTGAGGTACAGTCAATTGGAGTTTCTTTTTCATAGTGGCGACGAATCATTATCAGCCGGAGGAAACTGAGGGAAGAAACACTATCAAAGCAAAAGAATAGGATGCCGTGTCTAACCAAATATAGTCACGATTTTGCGGCTCGAATCGATGCTACGAGTGCGTAAAGCTAGAGGACGATATCCAATCCGTGATCGCATTATTTCCTTCATCAAGAGCAGCTGAATGGCAGCGTCCGAAACGTGTGATGGCCCCAGTTGCCTTCCTTCTCGAGAAAGCAAAAACACGAAGAAGACGAAGAAGAATCGAATTCAAAACTCCACCAACAGCAGAGACGAGTCCAAATCGTGGGAGGGCATCGCACGTCCGCGGGCGGTGGTTAGGCGACAATATCCAAAGCTGCTGTCAACTCAGCGGGTACCAATATTATGGATAAGGGAGTCGCGCGACCACCTCGCTCCCGTCCCTTTCATGGGACTACATACGCCTTTGTCGTTTTTCGACGGCATTGTCTCTCCTTTCCATGGCACTTGGGATAAACCTATTAAAATCTTAAGATAAAATTGGTTAAATGTGACACGTACGTAGTATCTTAATATTTCCTTTACGACACGAAATTTTATTTAGGGTGAAATGTGATGAGAATGCATCAATTTGAGATTTTTTTATGATGTTCTTTTTATGTAATTATTTATGAATTGCTAAATTTTATCAATAACTTTTTTTTTTTTTTTTTTTTTTTTTTGATTTTTTGTTTGGAAAGTTTGTGGTGCTCCTCTCTTGAATTCCCACTCAGCTCTTCATTTTCCAAGTTGCTGTCCATTGAAGCAAACACCTTCAACGGCCACGTGGGAGATTTGGGATTCGGATAGGATTCAAGAAAACCCCGAGGAGCATATCTCGAGTGGGGTTCTGAATTTTCCTATTCTCAGATTTCATTTTTCTTATCTAATCTCGATTGCATATCTTGATTAGAGACTCTTAAAGATTGATTGACTTTGAAGCTAGCAAATGACTGATGGACATGTCGAGAGTTTCATGTGATGTCTACACGTGGGGATTTTACCATTCTCTTGGATAGATATCACGTGGAACCCATGTATTATTTTATATATTGGTCCTGGATTTTATGTTTATGTTGGAAAAAGATTGGTTGTGAGAGTTCTCTTGTCGTTTTTGCTATCTCGAGGACTAGGAGGAGAGAGGTTGTTGTTGCATCTTTGTAGGAGGGGGCCAGATCTCTGAATTTTGTAAAGGAAACCATCAATGAGGTGGGGGATGAACATGGAGTGTGTGGTTTGCCTCCAAGATGGCCATGGCTTTGTCTTGAATGGACCTAGTTGTGAAATTGATTTGATTGAATGAGATAGGATAGGACTAGGGTAGGATAACATTCTGCAAATCAAAATGTTAAGGATATGAATTTGACATGTCAACAAAAAGATTACTAAAATATGTCACTAATCGTAAGTATGATGGATAAGGAAGTGGCTTACGTTCAAATTTAGAAACCCAACAAATTCGAGGTATTATTTAGTGGACTGATAATGAGCATACAAAATTTACAATCAATGACTTTGTATTTTAAAGTACCTATAATATAATTAAGAAAAAAAACACTACTAGACACCAGCTGAATGAAAGATTGGCAATATGTTATGATATCTCAAGAAATATAATATATCTATTTTGACGTACAATATTTACTCGAGATAGTATTGTGACTAGAATATACATCTTTAAAGAGAACAATATTGATGCTTTGGACTGTAGATCATAGAGAAAGTGACTTTCCAAAAGAGTTTTCCATCGAGTCATTTGATTTCGACATTACTAACCCATCTTTGATGAAATCGAGAAGGAGAGATGTGGTAGGGCTAGATCTATCATCTAGAGGGGGTGAATATGTGACAATGCGGAATTGAAATAAAATTAAGATTATTGCGAGAGGACAACGTTTGGAGACAAGCTGTGTAGTGCTCATATCTTTTCAATGTGTAACAATCTATCACAAAATATAAGCAAGAGATAAAGGGCTAGAAAAATTGTACACAACAAGTTTATAGTGGTTTGGTTTTGACAAATTTACGTCTACTCTCCCATGCTGATAGTTTATCAGTTAGATTTCACGAATCGATAAGAAGTTACAAGGACTGAGTATTCACTATTCAAACTTGTGTGAAAGATTATTTGATCTCACACTCATGATCTCTAAGAAATTACAAACTATAGCTCACAAAAGACAAATGTATTTAAGCAAAAGACTATGTTGAATTTTGGAATTCAAAACTTTGATTCTCTCTTGGCATCCTTTAGCATTACAAGTTTCTTTTTTATTCCTCAATATCCAAGTTGATTGTTTGACCCAAGCTCTAAGGATCATTCATCTAATCAGCCCTGTTGAACTTGAATGTTGAAGAAGATCTAATTGCTTATTGCTAAGAATGAAGTTTCTCAAAATATCTACTATCTAGGAGATAGGGTTTCCATAAGTTGAGTCATTCCTTTAGAGAACATTCCGTTTACAATTGATTGTCTTGTTGATAGATTGAGATATTCCAAATAAGTAATATTGTATTTAATATATTCCTCTCAGACAGTTGGTATTTATAAGGTAAGGAATCCATGCTAATTTTCTAGCCTTTAGCAAATGATTCATAGTTGAACTAATATCCTTATTCCATTGAGATTGAATATTAATGATAGGATCTTCAATGCATCCTTGAGTCTGATAAGTAAAGTCTGATGATACATATCAAAGTTTCCACCTAGAAAAGCTTACCTTCGGAATCAAAGGATAACTAAGAAGGATTTTGTCAATCTTCAAAATTAATTAGGGAGTTTTCCTCAACAAGATGATCCTCGATAATCAACCAAAATACCACTCAATGCAAATGCATAAAAGAAATGTCATGTAGATCTATGGAGTATCGATATTGTCCGGGAGTTTTTGTGTTTTGTAGGACACTTATCCAACATTCTTCGACATTTTTCAGAACTTTGTTAATATGTGTCGAAAAATCCGACATTCGATCAACTCTCCCAATACTTTCCGACACCCAAGTTTGGAATTCCGACATGTGAGTTTGAAATTTCGATAGGCACAGGGTCAATAAAAAAAAATTTCAATAAATGAGGGGTCAAAATGTAAGTATGTAAAAAAAGTAAAAATAATAAAGAGAGAAAGAAGAAAAACCTAGTCTTCTCTTCTCTCTTGACTCTCACTTCCTATAACATACAATTCAGCCCCAAGTTTGTTTTTTTTTTTTTTTTTTTTCTCTTCTCTTCTCTTCTAACATGCTTTGACATGCAAGTCTAGAATGTCAATAGCTTTTTTTTTTCACCTTTAAGTTTTATGGATTATTTGAATGGAGTTGAATTTGTGAAATAAACTATAAATGATATTAACAAATGGTAAATTAATGTTTTTAGTGTAAATTCATTTTTGGCTCATTTTGTTATTATTTATTTATATGTGAATTTGAATCAAATTAATTTGATTCAAATAATCATGAAAATGATAATTTAACACGTATATATAAAAATATACATTTAATACACAACATGTCTCAACATGTTGGAATTATCTAATTTTTTAGAAATGATGTGTCGGCATGTCATATTGTGTCATGTCGTGTGTTAATATTGATGTCGGTGTTTGTGCTACTTAGATGTAGATTTAATGCAGGCTTCTAATTGCACCATGTCGTCGTTCTTAGATTTGGCCATTTTGGAATTGACATACCGTGCTCTACAAATCGACAATGTGGTCTATCATGCGCATTACAAGTGGACGCCATCGATACTCATGCTTTTCAGTTTGTATTGCTAATTTAGGGGGGTAAACAAGAAGATGCAACATGGGCGTTGACCATTAAAAGTGGGAACTTCTGCTCGTTGTACGTCATGCCTTGAACAGAAGAACTATTCATGTGAACAGGCTAATTGAAGCACTTGGGTTCTTAACTAGTAGTCCAACAAGGTCGGGCTTTCTCTGCTAGAGCATCTATTCAAGCCCATGTAGCATGGAAGATGTCATGTTTTAGACACAAACTTTCTTTCAGGTCGTCCTGCTTCTCTCCATATAAGCAATAAGAGATCTCTATTCTCTA
Organism: Eucalyptus lansdowneana; assembly: GCA_017140395.1. Classification (NCBI taxonomy): domain Eukaryota; kingdom Viridiplantae; phylum Streptophyta; class Magnoliopsida; order Myrtales; family Myrtaceae; genus Eucalyptus; species Eucalyptus lansdowneana. The sequence continues at coordinate 48,565,131 of CM029485.1, forward strand.
TCGTTGCTAAAGTGAAGGGATAGAAAATGTATGTAATTGAGTTGTTTTCACTTACCATACTTCAATGTTCTCTGCTCATAAATTTTAGTTTCTCATGGGGAGATACTTCTGATCGAGTTTATGTAAAAGTTTCATTTTTTTTTTTTGGGTGAAATGTAAATTTATATGGGTCGTTGACATAACATGAAGATGAGTAATGCCACATAAATCCATCTTCAGCTTCTCTAGAAGCTTTGTGAACGAGTGGAGAGGATCGAGGTGAGCAAAGAATGCAACTGCCTAATTATGGGCAAAACTAGAAGGGCACAAGTGCATTTCTCACGAATTTCATGGATTAATTTGGTTTCTTGCAGATTGAGTTCGTCTTCAGGCAAGAGGAATGCAACCCATTTCAAAACTACGTCATGCATTTCTCCAATATAATTTTCTGCTTGATGTTTCTTTGTAGTTTTTCAGATTTTTCGTCCTTTTCTAGATTTTTTCCTGTTGAAGTTTTGACAATAACATTTTATATTATAAGTGCAAAACAACGTTGTTTTGTTGCTGACGTGGCTAAATAAGCAATATAAAAATTAATTAAATTAAATCTAAAACCAAATTTTATAAAAAAGAAAAAGGAAGAAGATGAATAGCCGCCGAGGACTCAGCCCTTGTCACCGCCACCTCCTAGCCCTTGCCGGGAAGGGTTAGCGATGGTGTCGGCCGCCGTTGCCGACCCCCGATGACTGTGGAGAGGCGACGGTGGCAAAGGTTCAACCATTTGATTTGATATTGAACGATTCACCAGGAAGAATAGTTTTACAATATGGCGGAGAAGGATGAAGGATTTGTTGATTCAACAAGGTTTATCAAAGGTTCTTCTGGGAAGATCAAACAACCCGAACACCATCACTGATGATGATTGGGCCGACATGGAGGAGAGGGCATGCAGCGCAATCCGATTGAACCTATCGGATGAAGCCCTTCAATATGTAGCGGAAATCGAATCTGCTCCGGAGGTATGGCTCAAACTCGAAAGCATTTACATGACGAAATCTCTTACGAACAAGTTGTTCTTGAAGAAGATATTGTATTCACTTCAGATGAGTGAAGGAGAAGATCTGTTGGAACACCTCAATGTGTTCAATAAGATGATTAGTGAACTTACAAGCTTGGAGGTAAAGTTTGAGGATGAAGACATAGCGCTTCTACTACTGGCATCATTGCCGGATTCGTTTGACCACTTGGTGACTATGCTCCTTTATGGCAAGGAAATCCTGGAGATCGGAGAGGTGACTGCTGCCCTAATTTCAAACGACACCTGAAAAAGGGCAAGTAGTTCAAAATCTTTGGGAGAGGGACTCTTCGCAAAGGAGAAAAGCAATCAAGGAAGAGGAAGATCAACGGATTGACGATCAAACAGTAGGGGTCGATCAAAATCCAAGGGAAGGTTTAAAGGAAGATGCTACGGGTGTAATCAGGAAGGGCATACCAAGAGATTCTGTCCAAATAAAAATGATAAAAAGAAGTAGAGCTCGGATGAGGCAAGTATAGCTGACATCATTGAGACCAATGATGGGGACATCTTGTCCATATCGTCAGGGAAGGACACCCTTGAAGATTCGTGGATCATGGACTCCGGATGCACTTTTCACATGTGTCCTCATCGAGAAGCCTTTGATGAGTACAAGGCATATGATGGTGATTCAGTTCTCATGGGGAATGATACTTCATGCAAGACTGTGGGTCTTGGAACTGTGAAAATCAAGATGTTTGATGGCATGATTAGAACCTTGGCAGACGTGCGTCATGTTCCGGGTCTAAGGAAGAATTTTATTTCATTGGGAGCACTTGAATCCAATGGATGCAAGTACACGGCTCAAGGTGGAGTCTTGAAGGTGATTAAGGGAGCTTTGGTTGTTCTTAAGGGACAGAGGCACGGGAACCTATATCGACTTATAGGAACCACAATGCAAGGTGGAGCATCTGTGTCCACAGATGCTAGCATGGAGATAGTTAACACCTATCTATGGCATATGCATCTCGGGCATGTGGGAGAAAGAGGGTTGATGGAGCTTCACAAGAGGAATGCACTCCAAGGTATAAAAACATGCAAATTAGATTTCTGCAAATTTTGTGCGTTTGGAAAACAATGTAGAGTATGGTTCAATGCTGCAACTCATACAAGCAAGGGCATGCTCGACTATGTACACACGGATGTATGGGGTCCTTCACCAGTAAAGTCAAAAAGAGGGAAGGAATACTTTGTGACATTCATTGACGATTTTTCTCGCAAAGTTTGGGTCTACTTCATGCGACATAAAAGTGAAGTCTTTGAAAAGTTCAAAGAATGGAAAGCTGAAGTTGAGACTTCAATGGGGAAGAAGGTTAAGTGCTTGAGATCAGACAATGGAGGAGAGTACAAATCGACACCATTGATGGAGCTTTGCAAGAATGAAGGGATTAAACGTCACTTCATAGTTCTGGATACGCCCCAACAGAATGGCGTAGCGGAAAGGATGAACCGAACCTTATTAGAGAGAGCTCAAAGCATGAGGCTACATGCGGGACTGAGCAAGGAGTTTTGGGCAGAAGCTGTTTGCATGGCATGTTATCTTGTGAATCGGTCTCCATCAACTGCAATTAAATGCAAAATTCCTAAAAAGGTATGGATTGGTAAAATTGTCAATTATTCTAATTTAAGAATATTTGGTTGTTTTGCTTTTGTACATGTGCAGAGCTTGAAGCGCTCGAAATTGGATCCAAAATCAAAACAATGCATATTTCTTGGTTACGAGAAAGGAGTGAAAGGCTACAAATTATGGGATCCAAGTGAGAAGAAAGTTCTAACGAGCAGGGATGTTATATTCGATGAATCTGCAATGTTGAAGTCAAACTACGTGCCACGTGCGACTGTTGAAGAAGAGAGTGATAAATCTATCTTTAAGGTGGAGCTTGAAACCAGAAAATCTGCAGAGAATGGCGAGTCATCCGATGAGGCTCCGGAAGTCGAAGAAATGGTAGAAGTTCCTCGTACCATTGCGACGGGTTGAGGAAGGCACACTCCCAAAGCACCGGAGAGGTATGGTTTTGAGGATATGGTTGCTTATGCTCTTATTGTAGGCTCTGGCGATCCAAGCTCCTACCATGAAGCTTTGAAAGTGATCACAAAGAAAAGTGGATGACCACAATGATGGAGGAGATGGAGTCATTACAAAAGAATGAGACATGTGAACTTGTGAAGAAGCCCAATGATCGGAATGTCATTGGTTGCAAATGGGTTCTTTGAAGAAAGGAAGTAGAACGGAGAAAGAGCAAGAGAGATACAAGGCCCGACTTGTTGCTACGGGCTATGCATAGAAGGAGGGGATCGATTACGACGAGATATTTTCCCCGGTTGTAAAACACACATCAATTCGTGTTTTACTAGTTATGGTAGCCATGTATGACTTGGAGCTTGAGCGCTAGATGTGAAGACGACATTCCTTCATGGTGACTTGGAGGAGAAAATTTATATGGAGCAGCCCGAAGGCTTCAAGGTGGAAGGTAAAGAGGATCATGTTTGTTTGCCCAAGATATCACTTTATGGTTTGAAGTAATCTCCGAGGCAATGGAATAAAAGGTTTGATTCTTTTATGCTTCGTATTGGCTACATGAGGAGTGTGCATGATTCTTGTGTCTACTACAAGGTTTTAAATGATAAGTCGCTTATTCTATTGATGCTCTATGTTGATGACATGTTCATTGCTGCAAGAAAAATGAGAGACATTATTTCCCTAAAGTCTCAGTTAAGTAGTGAGTTTGATATGAAGGATCTTGGTGCTGCAAAGAAAATCATTGGCATGGAAATCTTTCGAGATAGACATGCAAGTAAGCTTTAGGTGAATCAAAAGAAGTATGTTGAGAAGGTCTTGGAGCGGTTCAACATGGGTAAAGCTAAACTGGTTAGTACACCCTTAGCAAATCACTTCAAATTATCTGAGAAACAATGTCCTGTTTCACATGAGGAAGTTGTAAAGATGTCTCGAGTACCCTATGCCAGCGCAGTAGGGAGCCTAATGTATGCTATGGTTTGTAGCAGACCGGATTTGGCTCATGCAATGAGTCTTGTTAGCCGATATATGAGCAATCCAAGTAAGGAGCATTAAGAAGCTGTTAACTGGATCTTTCGTTATTTGGCTAGAACTGCCGGAATGGGTTTAATGTTCAGTTCCAAGGGAGGATCGATCAATTTAGTAGGTTATGTTGATTTAGACTTCACTAGTGATTTGGACAAGTGAAGGTCCATCACGGGATATGTCTTTACTCTTAGCGATGGAGCTGTTTTGTGGAAGGCAATGCTTCAACCTACTATAGCATTGTCTACAACTGAAGTTGAGTATATAGCAGTAACTGAGGCTGCAAAGGAGGGAATATGGCAGACTGGTTTGGTCACAGAGTTGGGTATAAAGCAAGAAAGTGCTACATTATATTGCGATAGCCATAGCGCAATATGTCTCATGAATAATCAAGTGTTCCATTCCAGAACGAAACACATTAAAGTTCGGTACCACAAAATTCAAGAATTTGTGGAGAATGGTAGTATTGCTTTGAAGAAAATCCATATTAAAGATAATCCCATAGATATGCTCACAAAGACAGTTACTACAGAGAAGTTCAAGTCCTGCAGGGACTTGATTTCTCTCACTCATCATTGAAGTTGATGGAGGCCGCACTGATCTAGGTGCGGGCGTACCTTTGTGAAGGTATGGCGAAGGGAGAGATATATTCATTTTCTTGGTTCAAGTGGAGGCTTGTGGTTTATTCAAACCAAAGGTGGAGATTTGCTGATGTTGTCTTGAATTCCACATAATTCAATCGGGAAATCTAGGAAGCTTGAAGATTTTGAACTTTTTGTTTTATAATATATTTCCTAGATTTTGGTTTTAAATTTGATAATATATTTATGGTGGAATTCCTTTCCTACTAGGTTTAGGAAAGTGGGGATCTAAATATTTATTTATTTCAGCATTGTATCTTGTACTCTTTATATACGCTCAAATAAGAAATCGTCTCTCTCTCTCCCGTGGACGTAGGTGGATCTTTCGCCAAACCACGTAAATCTCCGTGTTCTTGATTATTCTTATTTTCTTTCTCATCTAGTTAGGGTGTTCTTCCGCACAACAGGTTGAGCCCTCGCCGTTGTTCACCTTCTTCCTTTTCCTTATTTATTTATTTATTTATTTATAAATTTGGTTGTAAATTTAATTTAATTAGTTTTTAAATTCAAATTCAAATCTGTACCAAAATGAAATGTTTTTACATTTTTGTTGAGTCAGCTCTCTCACGAGTCACGTCGTGAACAAAATTAATAAAAAATTTGCTACATGGGATTTCCGACGATATTTGCCAAGTGGCACTTGAGTGTCCATTTTTTTTTTTTTTTAAAAAAAGTGATACTTAAATATTTTTTCCTAATTTTTGATATTTAAGTATCTCTTTGTGTCAAGTTTTGACACTTGAACTATTATTTTCTCTATATTTCGTGATAGATCACCGCCTACTGAAGCGGCAAAAGTTTTGTGGTGCAAGCTATCCTGCAACGTGTATGTCTTCCTGTCCCATACATCATGCTCTCAGTCTTGACAAGTCAAAAGTACAGATATGGCATGTATGCCGAGCCTTATGCCATCACCCTCTGCCACGTCCAACTCATGTGTCAAATGTTGAGCCCACACACTTGTCTTCATGCACGCTATATTCTCCTTTGTATTGCCAGCTTCTTTCCTTGATCAACGTGGGCTTCTTGAAGACACCTATCTTAGGCAGTTTGAGAGCTTCATGCATCATGCTTACTCTAGGCCATGTATGCCTTATGCCATCACCCTCGGCCTTCCGAATTTCAGCGGAGGGACGGCCCTCGCCCAAATATGAGACGAAGGTCGGTGGCCTTCGTTGGTTCCATCTGTAGTATGTTGGAGAAAGATCAAAGAGGCGGCGGTGATGGACTGTCAGGCGGTGGAAGTCGCAAAGCTTGGGGACTCGGAGAAGCACGGGTTCGTGGACAGCTTGTTGAAGAAGATCGAAGAGGACGATCTTCCACTTCTCCAAAAGCTTCTGGAGCGAGTGGAGAGGACCGGGGTTAAGTGAAGAATGCAAATTGTCTTAGTATAGGCAAATCAAAAAGGAGAGGAATGCATTTCTCAGGAATTTCGTGAACTGATTTGGTTTTATTGCAGAAGGAATTGGCTTTTGGGCAAAAACGAATGCTATCCAGAATGTAATAACCAACGCGAGCATTTCTCCAACATGATTTTTCGTTTATCTTTCAGATTGTATGAAAAAATGGATTTTTCACGGCCATCTTAAAGACAAATGCTATAAGCAAAACACAATTATGAAGCTCGGAATCGTTTAGGAGTGAAAATAGAGAGGAGGCTTTGCATAGGAGCAGTTGAAAGAGATGCGACTTCTTTACATCTGACGACATCTCGACTACATCATGTAAAGAATGAAACTCAAAGCAATTCATGGGACTGCCCAGCAGTGCCATTTGCAAGCGAACCAGATAATGCAAATGTCGGTTTTGTTTTGCTCTGAAAGCTATTGGATTATCCGATCCATGAAACAACATTGTTTTTGTACGCTTCAAGTAGGCATCGAGTGCCACGTTCTGGGACAAGCTAGCAATTCAAAAGCATTCTCATTAACTAACCAAGATATTTAATCATCAGTTGTCAGAGAATACATATATCTAGCCACTACAGCGTAATTGCTAATTCGATGATATGGTTCCATGATCATATTCAGTATTCAGATCTTAAATTGATTACATTGCATCAATGTCAAAACAAGAACTGAGGCAATCAATAGAAAGAGGAAATGTTTCATAAGCAAAATAGTGGCAACACCTAGCTAGCTCAATCAACTGTTCACCAATTGAGGAACACGGATGATCAGGCGACACTTCTGGGAATCACCTTCAATGCGAACATGGAAATCTATTTGTTAATTCCAAACCACCGATAACAAAGGGCTAACTAAGCACAACCAATTTGAAAGTAAGTGGGATTCTAAAACCACATTCACGTAACGAGCACGGAAGGGTTTTGGACGTCATCTTCTTCTCCAAGCCGCCAAGACTAGTATTTTCTATGGAGTTTCCAATTTTATGTTTCCTTTTGTCTGTGTCGGTATGTAGGAGCATAAGTTCTTGATTTGTCTCTCATTTATCACTGTACATTTTCAATGATAGAATAGAGTGGAAAAATGAATTTTTGTATATTGCAGTGAGTGTAATACTGATAATACAAGAGTCTATTTATAGGCCGTTCTAGGGAACTATCTAAAGTAATAAAATATTACAATACTATAATCAATCAGGAAAATAAATATCTCTAACATCCTAAGATTAATATCTCTAACATCCCCCCTCATACTCAAGGTGAGATAGAAGAAGTCAATTGGAGTTTGGAGAAAAGATCTTTAAAACACCTAGGTGGATGTGCCTTCGTGAAAACATCAGCCGTTTGATCAATTGAGGAGGTGGGAACAAGACAAACATCGCCACAAAGCACATGAGAACGTATGAAATGACAGTTTATTTCAATATGTTTGGTACTCTCATGAAAAGCATCATTATGAGCTATTTGGATGGCACTTTGGTTATCACAATGAATGACCATTCCACCATTATGATGAACTCCCATGTCTTCTAGTAACCACCGTAACCATAATAATTCCGAAGTTGTATTGACAAGGGCATGATATTCTGCTTTCGTACTCGATCGAGCGATAGTAATCCGTTTCTTACTCCGCTAGGAAATAAGGGACTTCCTTAAGAAAAAGCAATAGCCTATAGTAGAGCGACGATCAAGAGGATCACCAGCCCAATCAACATCATAATAAGCTATTAACTCTAAGGATGAGTTAGCAGAAAAGTGAAGACCATGAAATAAGGTACCCTTGATATAGCGAAGAATCCAAAGAATGGCAGTAAAGTGAGTCATCCGCGGCGCAGTCATAAATTGACTCACAACGTGAACAACATAAGCAATGTCAGGGCGGGTAACAGTGAGATAAACCAGACTGCCAACTAACTGTCCATAAATTGTAGGGTTTGGAAGAGGAGTCCCATCTTTTTCATCAAATTTGACATTATTCTCAATGGGAGTGGTAGCAGTCTTGTTATCAGTAAGTCCAGCTCGAGAAAGAAGATCAATGGCATATTTCGCTTGAGAAAGATAATAGCCAGAGGAATCTAAAGCAACCTCCAATCCTAAAAAATAAGTAAGCCGTCTAAGATCCTTCATTTCAAACTGTTGACTCAAATACAGCTGTAGTTTTGTAATGCCTTCGTGATCATCGTCGGTAATAACCATGTCATCCACATATAACAGTAGCAGAATACTCCCACGAGATGTTCGTTGAACAAATAGAGCGTTATCATAGGGAATGTATACAAATCCAAGGCGTTCCATAGTAGAACTAAACTTGGAATACCATGCACGAGGAGCCTATTTTAGTCCATATAATGCTTGGCGTAGACAACACACTTTACCAAGAGTATGAGTATATCCAGGATGTGGCTCCATATATACTTCTTCAGTGAGATCTCCATTAAGGAATGCATTTTTGACATCCATTTGAAATATAGGCCATCGCTTAATAGTAGAGACGGCAAGAAGGCTACGAACAGAAGTAAGACGTGCAATTGGAGCAAACATCTCATCATAATCAATGCCATACTCCCGGGTAAAGCCTTTTGCTACTAGTCGAGCTATATAATGTTCCATTGTACCATCTACCTTGGTTTTGATTTTGTACACTCAGTTACAACCTATAGTCGACTTGTTAGGAGGCAAATCAACCAAATCCCAAGTATGAGAGTGTTCTAATGCTTGCAACTCATCTGCCATTGTTTGCTGCCAAAGAGGATTAGTACAAGCTTCTCTATATGTGCGAGGCTCGTGAAAAGAAGCAATTGTGGAATAATAGTGAAAATCACGAAGCCGAACAAAAGGTTGACTTACACGGGTGGAGTGACGAATAGAAGAGGAAGGAACTTTCAAAGGTGGATCCGCGGATGGCACAGACATATCAGGAGCTGGTGAAGTGGGATTTCTAGAGATACCTGCATCAAGATTTGGAGAGGACAATTCTAAAGAGGAAGATGTAGGAGTGTCATCTCCAGGGAACAGTTCGACAAAAGGATTTGTGAAGAAATGAACATTTGGAACAGTGGGAGAAGATGCAAAAGAATGTAAAGATGAGAACATTTTATGTTCCCAGAAGGAAACATGGCGAGACACACGAAGTTGATTGGATATAGGGTCGCAACATCTATACCCTTTATTCTCATTGCCATAGCCAAGGAAACAACATAGACGAGCATGAGGTTCTAACTTCGTGCATTCATTTGGAAGAAGATGCACAAAACATGCACTACCAAAAACTCGAAGTAGACTATAATTAGGAATACTATCATACAAGCGCTCATACAGAGAAATGTTTCCGATAATAGGTGATGGAATACGATTAATAGTGTAAACAGCAGTATGACAAGCCTCCCCCCAAAATTGTTCTAGACAAGATGTTGAGATTAGAAGAGTGGTATGATATCTAAGATATGTTTGTGTTTACGCTCTGCTCGACCATTTTGTTGGGAAGTTCTTGGACAAGAATGATGAATAATAGTACCGTTCTAAGAAAGAATTTTAAGAAACTCTCTGTCCTTATATTCCATGGCATTATTAGTACGAAAAACCTTGATATCTTGAGAAAAATTGTGTTTTGATCATGGCAACAAAATTGCCATAGATATGGGTAAGTTCAGATCGATTTTTCATGAGATAAAGCTATGTATAACGTGAATAGTCATAAAGAAAAATCATAAAATAATGAGAGCCTCCCATAGTGGGAGTAGGAGATGGTCCCCAAATATCCGAATGAATTAGATCAAAGGGAGCATAAGAGACAAATTCACTAATATTGAACGGTAGAGCATGATGTTTTCCTAACTGACAAGATAGACAATCAAAGATTTTATTGTGAACAGAACCTAGATGACCACTTGAAAGCAAATGACTTAAACGAGAAAAAGAAGGATGACCTAAACGAGAATGCCAAGTTTCATATGAAACTGTGGCAGCACAACCAATGAATGAGTTGGGAAGCTTTAAGGAAACAAGCTCAAACAACCGTCCCACTTTACGGCTTGTCCCAATTGTCTGTCTTGTCCTTGGATCCTGCACATGACAACCATTCGAAGAGAAATGAATATCAAAACCAAGTTCACATAGCTGTCCCAATTGTCTGTCTTGTCCTTGGATCCTGCACATGACTATCATTTGAGAGTTATCAGCTGTGTGAATAATAGGTGTTTGTGAATTATATGATTTTGACTTAAATAAATTGGAATGGGAAGTCATGTGATTACAACACGCAGAATCAAAGAACCATGAATCAGGAGTACCTAGAGTGACCGATAGAGTAGAAGGACTAGAAGTACCAGTTTCTTGAAGAAGGGAAGGAACTTTGGATCAAAGATCATCTAAAGATAGTGTGACAAATGAACTGTTAGAAGAATCTTCTATGACAGAAGTAGTAGTGGATGGGTGGCGTGCAGCTGAACCTCTAAAACGGGATCGGTTGTTTGTTCTTGTAGGTTGCTTGGATTGTAATTGATAATAGTTTGATGCATGATGACCAGGTCGACGACAATGCATACAATAAGGTTTACACCATGAGGATGAGCCTGAAGTAGCAAGTACTGCATTTGTAGGAGCGGAAACCATTGGAGTAGCACGTTGTGCTTTTAAAGTCGCAAGGCGAGTTTCCTTAGTTAATAACTCTGAAACAACTACCTCAAGATGAGGTAAAGGATCCCGATGCAAAAGTGAGGCTTGCACAGGTTCATACTCATCATTTAGAGCCATCAGAAATTGCATATCCTGCATACGATCACGATATTCAACAAACTTACGAGCATCAATAGTCGAATCCCATGTTGGTTCAGATAAAGCGAGCTGGTCACAGATGGCATGCATGGAAGAAAGAAAGTCATTAATAGACTGATCTGTCTCTTGACGCATGTGATGTAAGTTCCCTAATAGTTGATATTGATGAGCAATATCTGATGTGGAATAACGACCGGTAAGAAGATCCCATGCTTCATTTGCTATATTTAGACTACCGAACTGAAGTTTGATAGATGGAATCGAAGTATTTCGAAACCACGTGAGTATCTGGTGATTCTTGCTCTGCCACTCCTCCAATCGTTTAGCAAATTTATCATGATCCTCTTTGACGGCTTGACAACGCTCACGAAGACTTCCGGTGACATAACACCAATGCTTACATCCCCTTAGAAAACTGGACATTTCTTGAGCCCATAGAATATAATTTGATGCACTTAGGATGGTCTGAATGGGCATTGATACTTCTAATTTGTCCATGATAGGCTATATACTAGTAAACTTAATCGATTCTTGAATGAGTTTGAGAAAAACTAATACTTGTAGAGCTGATATGAAGAAAATAAGGCTGAAAATAGACTAAGAACGTCGAAATACCTCAAGAACCGGCCTAGAAATGCCAAGAACCAATCGGAAAATGGCCGAATTGGTCAAAAAAACCCTGAGAATTGGTTGGAATCTGACTGAACCGGCCGGAAAACACTGCGAACCGGTTGAAATATGGTTGAACCAGTCGGAAAACCTTGAGAACCGATCGAAAAATGGACGAACCGGTCAGGATAGAGAGCGAACCGGTCAGAAAATGGCCGAACCGGTTAGAAAACCACGCGAACTGGTCGGAAAATAGCTTAATCATTCGGAAAACGCTGCAAACCGGTGAGGTCAACGCCGGTCAACGGATGTCGGCGATGAGGTCAACGGCTGTCGGCGATGAAGATGACGTGGGCTGACGTCATTGCTTATCATGGACGTTGCACGTGCAATGATGACGTCACTGATGCACGCATAGGTCATGTGCGAGCTGTGGCGCATGTACCTCACGCGTGCAGAGGGTTGACCGGCGTGTGAGGGCGCGTGGCTCACTTTTTGGCGTCGTGGCGCGTGGATCTCACATGCAAAGGCTTTGGGTGGCGCGTGAGGGCGCATGGATAACTTTTTGGCGACGTTCGTTGCTGTTTTGGACTCGTGGGAGAATGTAGAACTTGTCTATGGTGGTTTTCGGTTGAAAATTAGAAGAATTGTCTTCGAAAGGTCCACCTGCAGTTGACGGCATCGGTGGTCGTTGGTAGTCCTGTAGCACGGCGGAGCGTGGTGGCGTGTGTGGCTTCTCTCCGTGGTAGATGATGAATTTTCAAGGTGCTATGACAATAGCGACCACCTTCTCAAACAAAACCTCGCTCTATTACCATGATAGAATAGAGTGGAAAAATGAATTTATGTATATTGCAATATGTGTAATACTGATAATACAATAGCCTATTTATAGGTTGTTCTAGGGAACTATCTAAAGTAATAAAATATTACAATACCATAATCAAATCCATTATAATCGATATGAAATTAATTATAATCAATCAGAAAAATAAATATCTCTAACATCCTAAGATAAATATCTCTAACATTTAAAATGGGGTTCAACCTTGTGATCTCAAGCTAGTGAATTACCTTATCGATAATGCCATTGCTATTGAGAAATTAGTGGTAAATCCGTGTGACGAAGAATACTTCTCAGACTTGGATGAGTTGAAAAAAGTGAAGGAACCTAGAGAACATGCTCTACAATATCTTAAGGGAAAGTTATCTTCAAGAATTGAGTTGGTGATTAATTAACAAAATCAGAGCCTCATTCACTTGGCATCCATAGTACCATCATGGTTGACTATTATTATGCATTTTAATCCTCTTCTCCTGTTTAGACTTGTTTTTTCGACTGTGGATATAATTTTGCTTATTAATTATTTGTTGTTCCTGATTTTGTAATTTGGATTTTTAAGTTATGGAATTGACTCTTATGCATTTTTATCCAATATGGGAAAGTGGCAAGGCCACAAATAATGGATATTTCTGGTTTTTATTTTCACTTTACAAATGGCTAACATATTTTAAACATGAGGGAGGTAGGTAGATTACATGCTCTTTCAAACTCTGCTTTATTTGTATGTTCTTTTGATCACATTCAAAAAGACCACAATAACCCAAACACAAATGGCCAATATCATTGCACTCTTACATAAAGCTTATGATGTATTCGCTGAAGCGGAGGGTGCCATACATATGGTCTAGAGAAGACAGAGGTGCATGTAAGTATTTACAAGATATTATCCAAATTCTTTATTTGTGTTTTGCTCCAATAGATTTCATTTATGTTTTCAGCTCTAGTGAAGTAAATGAGACCACAGTCATTGCAATGCCGCTCAAGCAAAACTGGATGGGAGAGGTTGCTAAAATGATCCGACAAGTGGACGCGTTGATGCTGCATACCATTGGATAGGCAAGGGCTTTCGTCTACTTCATTCTAATGTTCAATGATCGATATAATCTACAGAGTGTGCAAATATCGAATAACATAGCTGGGCAACTATAAAACAATCATCCTCTCTTGTTTGGGATTGTTGGAGTGCCTAAGTCAAGCTTTCTTGGGAATTGCCAAGGCTAGCTCGGGCTTGCATAAATGTATTCACAAGTATTGCAGACATTTTGAATATAGTGCAAACCATGACCTTCACAATCATCAAATCGAGATTTAAAGAGATTTAAAATTTTTTAGATAAAGGAGTATCTAGAAATTATTTTTGGAAACATCTCTCACTGGCTCACTTTGATCATAGAGAGACAAGTTTGTAGAGAGACAAAGTTTTTGGAGAGAGAAGCTCGAACGAGAAAATAAAAATTTGATTATGAAGTAGTCGAATGGATATAATGACGGGAGGGCACCCCTTCTTATACTAGTAGCCTTTGGATTACAACCATTACAACCATTGATTGTTCTTCGATCCAGTGGATGAGATCGTACCATCTAACCTACCACCTATTGGCATTTATGTTGAGAGAGTTCTAGATCCTTGCACAATTACCATCTTGCCCGTGGAAACATTCCGGAAGCTCTTGGGAAAATTTGCATTGCATTTTCCGCTTCATCGAACTCGTCGTAAGCCTGCTGCAAATTTGCAATGACATTCATGTTGTTGGCCATTTGTGTTTGGGCTGTAGTGGTCATTTTGAGCGTGATCAAAAGAATGTATAAATAGAGCAGAGTTTGAAAGAGTTCGTTTTAAGTATGATCTACCGGCCTCTCTCATGTTTAAAGATGTTCACCTAATCTCCTCATGAACAATGAACATCCTCTTCCCGGATAAATAAAATGGTCAAATCCAAATTGACCCATTTAATGTTATATTGATCAATCCATTTTTATGTAATTCAATTTTTGATAACTCATACCCAACCTAATCACAACCCAATTCATATTCAACTGGACCCATATTATCAAAATATGATAGTAACTTACACCCATGCACTTGTATTCTTATGCAACCCGCTATAGCCGGTAACAATGTCCAAGAGAATTCCCACGTTAATCTAAGCGCAACATAGTAGTATGATCAAGTGTTTGTACCAAGTGAAGTGCACTATCATTTAGGCACACAAAAATTTGCTTTTGACTAGATTGACTAGACCGTAATTAGATAAATACGTTCTCCTCCTACTACCACTTTAATCACCAACAAAAAGGTAGAAGCACAAGAGAAAGATACACTAAAAACTAGAAACATCAATTATTCATGGCCTTGACACTTCCCATATAACTTAAAAATCCAAATTAAAAAATCAAGAACAACAAATTATTAATAAGCAAAATTATATCTACCCTCGAAAAAATAAGTCTAAACAGAGGAAGATGATCAATGCAGAATAATAGCCAACATAACAGTACTAGGGATGCCAAGTGAATGAGGCTCTGGTTTCGTTAATTAATCACAACTTAATTGAAGGTAACTTTCACTTGAGCTGTTGCAGAGCACGTTCTCTAGGTTCCTTCACTTTTTTCAACTTGCCCAAGTCGGAGACAAATTTTTCGTCATAGGGATTCTCCACTAACTTCTCAAGAGCAATGGCATTATCGATAAGGCAATTCACTCCAGCACTGCATGTCTTGATTTCTGCAAAGGTAAGGGAAACAGTAACATGCGATGCAGAAGAGAATAAAGGACTGCATTTTCTTGCGCGGTTTTGTTTGGATCTGTAAATTTATCTGGATTTAGGGGTGCCCAGGTGCTCCATTTTTGGTATTCGGCGATTTGTTTAAAGAAGATTGAATTTTTTTTTACCCATTTTGGATTATTTTAAGGATTCTCGATTGGATTAAGGAAGATGGGCGGTTTCTGATCGATGCGGATATTTAGTGAATATTTGCACCATTCTGAGACTTACCAAACGAAAAAAAAAATGATATCTTTTGGTTAATTTCCGATCGGTTTTGATCCGGGTAAAATGAGAGATTTTCGGCCGAAATGTCGATTCTGATTGTTTACATAATTTTAGAAACTTTCATTGTGAATATGATTTTTGGGTTTTCTGTGCGACGGAATTTGATTTGAGTTCCTCTTGATTCGAGTGAGATTTTCTTGATTTCGTGCAGGCGCGTGCAAGAAGGGCGACTCGTGCGAGTTCGCTCACGGCGTGTTCGAGTGCTGGCTCCACCCGGAGCGATACCGGACGCAGGCGTGCAAGGACGGGCAGAGCTGCCGCCGCGGCGTCTGCTTCTTCGCCCACTCCCCCGACCAGCTCCGGGTCCTCCCCGCCCAGCAGCAGAAGCAGCACAGCCCCAAGAGTGCCACCGACTCCGAGTTCGGGTCACCGGTCCGCCCCTGCGCCGCCGCCGCGGCCGCCTTCGACTCCTACTTCACCAAGCCGTGGTCGGCCTCCTTCGTATCCTCGCCCACCTCGATCCTGACCACTTCGTCGCCCCCGATCTCGCCCCCGACCAACTCGCCCCCGATGTCCCCGAACCAACGCGGCGGCTGCTGCGGGTCGCCCGGATCGGTGAGCGAGCTGGTGGCCTGCATGAGGAACATGCAGATCGCCAAGATGAAGATGAGCCCCCGCGGGCAGATGGGGGGGGTCTCTCTTCGGGTCCCCGCTCCGACCCGGGTGCCACCTTGCGGCGCCGGTGACTCCGAGGGCCGAGTCTTCACCGCGGTACGGGCAACTCGGCGGCGGAGGCGGGCTCTTTGATCTGTGGGAGTCTCACCGTGGCTGCGAGGAGGAGCCTTCGATGGAAAGGGTCGAGTCCGGGAGAGATTTGAGGGCTAAGATGTACGCCAAGCTCAGCAAGGAGAATTCCCTCGATGGAATCGGACCCGACGTGGGTTGGGTCTTTGAGCTGGTCATGTGAAAGCCCGAAGAAGCAGCAGCTTCGAGTCCTCCCCGAGTCGACTCGGAGCTCGAATTTTGTTTGGGTCGAAAGAAGTGATTTTTTGGGGTGGTGGGCGGTTTTCAGCAATCGGGTGGCCTGTTGATTAATCTCTGACTCGGATGTGTGAATATATCTCGTGTTCATTTCCATTGTTGATGATGATTACCTTCCTTCTTCTCAAGGTGTAAACATTGGCTGGCGGGAGAGAGATTTCAAGTCTCTGTTTTGTGGTCCGATGACTTTCCGGTTCCCTCTCTTTGTAAATGAAGTTTCAGTAAGCAATTCTTAAAATATTCGCAATGCAATTGCAGATTTCTGTATAGGAAGAAACAAGAACGTGGAAGTTCGATCTGGGGTTGGCTTTTTGGGGCTTGTATTGTTGATTATCGTTTTTTGGTCAAGTCCTTGAAATCTCTGTATCGTCTCATTTTCTCGGATTATAAATGCTAATTTCCCTTTCGTGAGTGCTCTGTTCTTTACTCTGTTCATGCTTTCTTCCTTGTTCGGACTACAGTGAGGAATTAGTCACATCATTAGCACAGTGATTACGAGATCAAGAGTGGGGATTAAAGAAACATATCTCTCCATCCGATTCTGTCCCCAGCATGCGGAAAGACCGGTTCAGCACCTGGGTTTATCTTCCAACTCGGTATAACAGATAAAGAAAAACCAGATGAGGTTCTTGATGTGGACGTGTTTGAGTTGAGTTGATAAGAGCGGATGATCCCCGTCCTTATCTGCTAAAGCTTTTTCTCGCCTTTTCCCGGTTTTGAAAAATGGAAGATTTGATCACAGTAATCAGGAGATCTTCTTTTGTCGTGCCACTTGCGTTTTGACTGGAGTGTGTTAATGATGATGATGATGAATTAGGTGGGGGAATGGGACAAGACATGGTCCAGCAGCGACCGCGTAGCATTGGCTCCCCCACCTCGCGAAACGGTCTGCTCTGCGTTATCTTATGTACGTTGGTTAATCTCGTCGTTTGAAATGGGTTTGTAATTTGAATTCAATAGGATTGTGTTTTAGAATCCGAGTGACTTGATTGTTGACTTGATTGTTAATCTTATATTCAAGTTGAAAACGTAATCTTATGAATTGATGCATATCCATAAAATGCATATCCATAAAAAGTGAAAGCTCGATTCAAAACTCAATACTTGGATCAAGTTGAATCAATGGATTCGAGTCAAGCTAGCGTGTTAAACGAGTTGGCTTGATTGAGTATTGATTGCTTGACTTAATTTGATTGCAATTTTAATTTTCCCAAATTTTGGTTCAATGTAACAAAATTGAACTGGAAGCATTTTCCGAGAAAAATAGAGCCATGTATTTTTTCGCTAAAATTTGCCTCAACGATGAAAATCCCTCATGAAGTGGTTCTTTGATTTTATTAAGAAGGATAAGTTTTGTAGCGATTCCTTATAGGAAGTATCGCAAGTGTACTAGGAAATCAATGATATACCTTAAAACGGAGATCCAATATCGGGACTCATGCATACACTTGTATTTATAGAGTGTTGAGAAGGCATGGGGTTCCTGCTCCCCAATGAGCCGCCAAAGGGTTCCTGTAGCTTTAATTTATACTATATTGATAATTTTGGTTTGAGCCCATGAATAGTTTATTTGTGATATATAATTTTTCTCTTGCAATTGAGGGTTTAAATGGGACGTGCTAATTATAGTTGAATTCTCTATTGGATTCTACCGAATGTGGCCTTAATTTATTATGAATTGGAATAAATCTTATATTTTGATTTCTCTTTCTTACATTTATTCTCTATTTCGTTGTGTTTGAACGCATAACCCTAGCATAGTTTTCACAGCATAATTGGCTACAATTAGTTCTTAAACAATTTTAATCATGCCTTCACATCTTCATATCTTCATATCTTCAAGTCACCATGACTTCTCATCTTTGGGTGGTTGCTAAATTTTGATAAATGCTTAGCTTCCTAACTCTATCTACAATTACAAGAAGTTACAACAACACTTATCGACAAGAAGCTTAGGTAGTGCATGGGAACATTTTTGTTCCTCTATTATTTTGTTCTTTTGCTCTTTGGAACAAAAAAAAAAAAAAAAAAAATAGAAATCTGTTTCGTAAGGTCAACTAATTTTTCTATTCCCTATAATAGAAAAATAACCGAGAATAGATTTGGAAAATAAATAAGAAGTAAAAAAAAAAAAAAACAAAGTAGCTTTTTGTTCTTGAGAACAATTTCTAAAAATAAGTCATTTTTTTTTATTCTCTTTTTCTTTTCTTTTTCTTCCTTGCCGCTCCTTGTAGGTTGCCATTTGTCGGCTAGTTGCCTCTCACAACCGTCAACTGCCACCACCACGCCACTGTCGCTACCAACCGTCAATGCTCACTGCAGCCAACCTGCCGTTGACCTTCGGCTAGTGGCAGTTGTCGATGGCGACAGTGGGCTATGGGTGGTGAGTGGATGGCGACGACAACGATCAAACGCATTTTTTTTTTTTTTTTTTTTTTATGGACTGTACTAAACGCATTTCTATTCTTTTTTTTTATTTCGATAATAAAAATTTTATATAGTTACTAACTCATTGTTTTACTCAGAAATTATTCCGAGGAATGGCAATACGAAAAGAATTATTTCCGAAAAGAAATTATTCCCCTGAATAGAAATGTTACCATTTGCACCCCTAAATATAAAAAAATAAAAATAAAATTATTGCTCAATAAGCATGGGTCTAGGGTAGAATCGGGAATTTCTGTTAAAAACTATATGTTCTAGGTTCCCACCATTATCGATTTGATTCCTAATTCCAAAAAATAAATAAATAAATAAATAGAAACATTACTATGTGGTTTGGTTCTCGATTCTTCAGTAAAAACAAAATTGTGAATCGAAGAGTTGATCGGGAACTAGGAATTGATGAAGTGGAATGAATATATGTGGTTTAACTTAATTTAAAATTATTATTAAGTGATTAACTATGTTGTTGTTTCTTTTGATTTGGGTGATTAAAATTTGGAGACATTTTTTTTATAGACGATAGAAGGCTAAAGTTCTATAATTTAAGTTTTATGTTACGGGTTATGAACTTTTGATTGCTATTTTATTTTGTGTGTTCATCTTTTTATTGATTGTTGTTATTGACAAATGGAAATTGTTATTGTTACATTCACTTTCATTTTGCTTAATTAAAAATAAAATAAAAAAGAAGAAGAAAGAAATGAAACAAAAACCGACGGATTACCATGTAAACTCTAGAACCAACATGAGAATTGATTGACAAGATAGGTCCTAGGGTACGTAGGTTATGGATTCCAAAAACTGAGGAACCGGTTCCAATTGACCTAGAGCAATCCTAAAATCGCTCACCCCTAGTTACTTGTCAATGATTTCATCTCAAGACACCAAATTTTGTTGTCGATAACTTCCTTGGTTATCCATGCTCTTCAAGCTATTCACATTTATCTAAAGGGGCTTAAATATATGAAAATATTTCTACTCATCAAGTTGTCGACTGTTCTTTTCATGATGACTTTTGCTCTTTACCAAACTCTATTCTTATCAACTAAGTCATTATGTATCTATAAAGTGATTTATGCGATTAGTATTCTAAACTTGTAAATGATGAAAGGATGACTTCCTTGTTCTCACCTTTCTCTTTAAACGACATTCAAAGGGGGTAGCAGAGAGAGACATGCCATGTGGGGACAAGACTTCAATTTCAAGATTCAATAAAGAATCAAGGAAAAGGCCGACAAAGTAGGTCGCAGTTCCAAGATCTTGGGTTAATCTTTAATCCTTCTCCCATCAAACTCACGAAACCGAAGGCCCTAAAAAGCAATATATACATGCACCCGTACCCTCCTAAAGATGTCCCGATACAGCTTAATTTCTCGCACTTCTCGCATAAATGTCGCACTGCACAAAAACTTTTGTATGTCTTTTGTGTAATACGATCAATTGAGATTTGTTCTCTCACGAACTCTCCTCGGTTATCGGTATCTGAGAATTTGATACTCGGGAACTTCTAAAAGTGTCAACACCTTTACTTGCTGGACGTACATAATTATGCGCTTCTACCGAACTTTGTTTTTTTTTATTTTTTTTCAATCACTCGTTACTTGAGTGATCTTTTGAAGAAAATAATTCCTGTGGAGCCGAAGAGATCAAGGGCGCAGGCTTGAACACTGAGGTACAGTCAATTGGAGTTTCTTTTTCATAGTGGCGGCGAATCATTATCAGACGGAGGAAACTGAGGGAGAAACATTATCAAAGCAAAAGAACAGGATGCCGTGTCTAACCAAATATAGTCACGATTTCGCGGCTCGAATCGATGCTACGAGTGCGTAAAGCTAGAGGACGATATCCAATCTGTGATCGCATTATTTCCTTCATCAAGAGCCGCTGAATGGCAGCGTCCGAAAAGTGTGATGGCCCCGGTCGCCTTCCTTCTCAAGAAAGCAAAGACACGAAGAAGACGAAGAAGAATCGAATTCAAAACTCCACCAACTGCAGAGACGAGTCCAAATCGTGGGAGGGCATCGCACGTCCGCGGGCGGTGGTTAAGCGACAATATCCAAAGTTGCTGTCAACTCAGTGGGTACCAAAATTATGGATAAGGGAGTCGCGACCAGCTCGCTCCCGTCCCTTTCATGGGACTACAAACGCCTTTGTCGTTTTTGGACGGCATTCTCTCTCCTTTCCACGACACTTACGATAAAATCTATTAAAATCTTAAGATAAAATTGGATAAATGTGACATGTATGTAGTATCTTAATATTTTTTTTACGACACGAAATTTAGTTTAGAGTGAAATGCGATGAGAATGCATCAATTTGAGATTTTTTATGATGTTGATCTTATGTAATTATTTATGAATTGCTAGATTTTATCAATAACTTTTTTTTAAAAATTGTTTTTTGTTTGGAAATTTTGTGGTGCTCCTCTCTTGAATTCCCACTCAGCTCTTCATTTTCCAAGTTGCTGTCCATTGAAGCAAACACCTTCAACAGCCACGTGGGAGATTTGGGATTTGGATAGGATAAAAAAAAACCCCAGGAGCATATCTCGAGTGGGGTTCTGAAATTTCCTATTCTCAGATTTCATTTTTCTTATCTAATCTCGATTGCATATCTTGATTAGAGAGTCTCAAAGATTGATTGACTTTGAAGCTAGCAAATGACTGATGGACATGTCGAGAGTTTCATGTGATGTCTACACGTAGGGATTTAGTTTCATGTGACGTCTACACGTGGGGATTTTACAACCCATGTATTATTTTATATATTGGTCCTGGATTTTATGTTTATGTAGGAAAAAGATTGGTTGTGAGAGTTCTCTTGTCGTTTTTGCTATCTCGAGGACCGCGAGGAGAGAGGTTGTTGTTGCATCTTTGTAAAGGAAACCATCAATGAGGTGGGGGATGAACATGGAGTGTGTGGTTTGCCTCCAAAATGGCCATGGCTTTGTCTTGAATGGACCTAGTTGTGAAATTGATTTGATTGAATGAGATAGGATAGGACTAGGGTAGGATAACATTCTGCAAATCAAAATGTTAAGGATATGAATTTGACATGTCAACAAAAAGATTACTAAAATATGTCATTAATCATAAGTATGATGGATAAGGAAGTAGCTTACATTCAAATTTAAAAACCCAACGAATTCGAGGTATTATTTAGTGCACTGATAACGAGCATACAAAATTTACAATCAATGACTTTGTATTTTAAAGTACCTATAATATAATTAAGAAAAAAAACACTATTGGGCACCAGCTGAATGAAAGATTGGCAATTTGTTATGATATCTCAAGAAATATAATATATCTATTTTGACATACAATATTTACTCGAGATAGTATTGTGACTAGAATATACCTCTTCAAAGAGAACAATATTGATGCTTTGGACTGCAGATCATAGAGAAAGTGACTTTCCAAAAGAGTTTTCCGTCGAGTCATTTGATTTCGACATTACTAACCCATCTTTGATGAAATCGAGAAGGAGAGATGTGGTAGGGCTAAATCTATCATCTAGAGGGGGTGCATATGTGACAGTGCAGAATTGAAATAAAATTAAGATTATTGCGAGAGGACAACGTTTGGAGGCAAGCTATGCAGTGCTCAGATCTTTTCAATGTGTAACAATCTATCACAAAATATAAACAAGAGATAGAGGGATAGAAAAATTGTACACAACAAGTTTATAGCAATTCGGTTTTGACAAATTTACGCCCACTCTCCCATGCTGATAGCCTATCGGCTAAATTCCACTATGATGAATTGATAAGAGGACACAATGATTAAGTATTTACTATTCAAACTCTTGTGAAATATTATCTGATTTCACACTCATGATCTCTAAGAGATTACAAAGTATAGACACAAAAGACAAATGTATTTAAGGCCATGTTGAATTTTGGAATTTAGAACTTCGATATTCTCTTGGCATCCTTTAGCATTATAAGTTTCTTTTATATTCCTTAATGTCCAAGTTGATTGTTGGACCCAAGCTCTAAGGATCATTCATCTAATCAGCCCGTTAAACTTGAATGTTGAAGAAGATCTAATTGCTTATTGCTAAGAATGAAGTTTCCCGAAATATCTATTATCCAGTAGATAGGGTTTCCATACGTTGAGTCATTCCTTTAGAGAACATTCTGTTTACAATTGATTCTCTTGTTGATTTATTAAGATATTCCAATTAAGTAATATTGTATTTAATATCTTCCTTTCAGACAGTTGGTATTTATAAGGTAAGGAATCCATGCTAATTTTCTAGCCATTACAAATGATTCATAGTTGAACTAATATCCTTATTTCGTTGAGATTGAATATTAATGATAGGATCTTCAATGCATCCTTGAGTCTGATAAGTAAAATCTGATGATATATATCAAAGTTTCTGATATAGCTAGTACGAATACCTAGAGGGGGGTGAATAGGTATATAAAAGATTTTTCGGATTATTGCACAATACTTAGACAGTTGAAGGATTTGCGATAAATAATAATCAACGCAAGACTGAGTAAAGGAAAGAGAGAAATGAACACGCGGTTTATAGTGGTTCGGCTTGATTCAAGCCTACGTCCACTCTTCTGCACTGACAGCCAATCGGCTGGATTCCACTATGCACAAAGAGATGTTACGGTGTTGATCTTCCTTGATTTCTAGGTGTAGATGATCTACCACACTCGCTCAAGGTATCACCAAGTATAGACACTCTCTGTGTATACAATTTCGCTCAGAATGAATCGACTAATAATCAAGGTGCTTCAGACTCTGGAATTTCTTTATCGATCACGTTGCTAACATAACTAGAACGTCTTCCTTTTTATACTCCTTTATGCCATTATACCGTTGGCACTTACCAAAGGAATTCCTCCAATCTACCCCTTGGACGGAATCAATCAAGAAGATTATTCGAGCTATAGAAGGAACCTGACGATAGCCCATCAATCCTGTTCGCCCATACAATCAGGATCTTGGTTTCCAAGAATAGAACATTCCAAGAATATTTCGTCGACCACCGGATCTTTAATTGATCTAGATACGAACAAAAGAATCCGTTATATTTATCCAACCAAGAGATCTTCTCCAGAGGATATGATTAAATCCTTAACCATAAACTTCAGCTCTGGATGTCCTTCGTCACTGGATTAGAAAGATTGTCAGTGAGAATAGTCTTGAGTCTTGAATCTTAAGTCTGGTGATCAGAAAGTCTTCAGACTTTAAACTAGACAATCTGCAGATATCCAGTCTTGAGTCTTCAGTTTGGTTGTTTTATCAATTGGTATCAGAGTTCATGTTCTTACTTTATTTGAAGTGTCTTACTTCGTAGTAAAAGATACATGGCTAGTATGCTGGCACCAGGGCTGGTGGAAGGGCAAAGCAATACCAGACCACCCTACTTTGATGGAAAGGATTACAACATCACGGAAGAACAAGATGAAAGCTTTCCAACGATCAAAGGATCCTGCGGGATGGGACGTTGTGGAAAGAGGAATCACTCCAACCGCTGCTGCATCGTCTGCGAAAGAGGGAAAGAAGTTGAAACCGGCGGAATGACTCGGGAAGAGATAAACAAGAGACAAGCACTCGATGCAAAAGCAATTTACTCTTTATATTGTGCTTTATCACCAACGAATATAACAGAATATCTTCTTGTGTTACAGCAAAAGAAGTATGGGACAGATTACATATCACCTATGAAGGAACAGATCGAGTGAAGGAAACAAGAATTAACATTCTCCTCGGTCAATATGAAGCCTTCAAAATGAAACCAGGAGAATCTATAATTGACATGTTTAGTCGTTTTACAGATATTGTCAATGGTCTTGAGAATCAAGGTCAAAAAATTTCTGATCCCATGAAGGTGAACAAGCTACTGCGTGGACTCTCCAAGGATTGGAATCATATAAAGACCTCAATAAGAGAGACGCAAAGAATTATGCTACTATCTGTCGACGAGCTGATTGGAACTCTTCAGTCTTATGAAGTGGAACGAATTAATGAAGATGAAGATCCAAGAGGTAAGAAATCCATTGCATTAAAATCAAATGATGATTCTGATGATACAAATTCAGGAGATGATCTGGACGATGAGGAGCTTGCTCTCATGATAAGAAGATTCAGAAAATTGAATAGAAAAGGAAGAAGGTTCAACTCAAAGAAACAAAGTTTCTAAAGACAGCAGACCAAGTCTGTTGATGATGAGGAACCAAACAAATATGTAGTTTGCTTCAAATGCAAGAAAAATAGACACATCAGACCCAACTGTCCTCTTCTGAAGAAGAAAAGAGGAAAAGCTGAAAAATCTCGAAAAGCTCTCAAAGCCGAAACCTGGAGTGATACAGAGTGTGAAGAAAGTGATAATGAATATGCTAACATATGTTTGATGGTACACTCGGACTCGACTCTAATTTATCTGGATCGACTCGCACAGCGAATTCGAGGTAAGTGATTTTAAAATTCTGTCAAAGTCTCTAAATACATTGATGAACTGTGTTTTAGTCTTAAGACTTCTCTCAAAAAGAATTTCCGAACTTAAAAAGGAAAACTCAGCTCTAAAACAAAAGGAAATCATTTCAGAAGAAAAAGTTAAAAATTTAGACTTGAATGTTTCTACTCTTAAAGAAAAAGAAGATAATCTTTTGAAAGAAAATGATTTTCTAAAAACGACTTATCAAATATTTCAAATAAATTTTCGATAGGGTCCGAAAAACTTGAAAAAGTTCTTTCGGTTCAAAGACCTTACTTCAATAAGTCCGGTCTAGGTATGACAGCGAAACAATTCCCTTGATTGATTTTCCTAAAGTAAAAGAAAGGATTAAGAAAAGACCGTCGAGAGAGGCTTACAAAAATCATTTCAAGAAAGTTTTTGTAGAGTCGTAGGTCGAAATGCTCTAAGGAGTTCAAAGTGTAACAGTCGGGATCACTTTGAAAAAGAATGTCCTATGGTTTGGAAGTCTCGTTAAGAAAGTATGGCCTAATAATGTTTATCCTACTAACACCAAATGCCCAAGAAAATTTGGGTACCAAAGAAAGCTTGAGACTCTCTTTTAAATGCAGGTCTCCGTCAAGAAAAAGGTAAAGTGGTATCTTGACAGCAGATGTTCAAGACACATGACAGGAGACTCAAATTGCTTCATAAAGCTTGTTCAAGTAAATGATTGAAATGTTTCATTTGGAGGAAACGGCAAAGGAAGCATTATTGGATTTGGAACTGTGAAAATTGGAAATCTCACAATAAGCAATGTTTCTCTAGTGGAAGGACTCAACTATAACCTTCTCAAAGCATTAGCCAATTGTGTGATACGGCTTCAAGATCTCCTTTCAAGAAGGAATATGTTACGGAATCGTAAAGACTCTACTCGATCTTTCATAGGTCGAAGACATGGAAATATCTACCTCTTAGACATGAATCTAAATGAATCGCAATGCCTAATCTCGTTCAAGATGAAGCAAGCTTATGGCACGAAAGCTTGGTCATGTCAATATGAAGCAATTAGCCAAAATCTCATCAAAGCGGTTTGTTCGAGGTCTACCCAAATTACCATACCAAAGTCCAATCCATGCACACCATGTATTCGGGAAAGCGGGTAAGAAATTCATTTAAGCCAATAAATCATGTCTCTACTAATCATGTACTACGCTTGCTGCATATGGATCTCTTCGGACCAACCGAACCCGTAGTATTGGAGGTAAGAAATACGCCTAGTAATTGTGGATGATTACTCCCGTTTTACTTGGGTATATTTCCTTGCAAGTAAGTCGAAACCTTTTCGTATTTTGAAAAATTTGCTAAAAA
Organism: Eucalyptus lansdowneana; assembly: GCA_017140395.1. Taxonomy (NCBI): domain Eukaryota; kingdom Viridiplantae; phylum Streptophyta; class Magnoliopsida; order Myrtales; family Myrtaceae; genus Eucalyptus; species Eucalyptus lansdowneana. The sequence continues at coordinate 48,591,770 of CM029485.1, forward strand.
GGTTCAAAATGAAAAAAGATGTGTTATCTCAAGTATAAGAACAGATCATGGGGGTGAATTTGAAAATCAAGATTTTACAAAATTGTGTGATGAATCTAGATTTAAGCATGTGTTCTCCTCTCCATACACTCCTCAACAAAATGGAGTTGTGGAAAGAAAGAATAGATCTCTTCAAGAAATGGCTAGAACTCTCTTAATTGAAAGTAAAGTTTCTTCACGATTTTAGGCTGAAGCTGTTTCAACAGCGTGCTATATCATCAATAGAGTCTTCCTAAGACCTATTCTAGAGAAAACCCTTTATGAATTATTCAAAGGTAAGAAGCCCATTGTTTCATACTTTCATGTGTTCGGTTGCAAATGTTTTATATTGAAAAATGCAAAAGATCGAGTTGGTAAGTTTGAAGAAAGATCAAATGAAGGCATCTTCCTTGGATATTCTACATCAAGCAAAGCCTACAGAGTCTATAACAAGAAGAGCCAGTCTGTTGAGGAGTCAATGAATGTCAAATTTCAAGACTTTACGCAAGATGAATCCAGTCAGACTCAGTATGAAGAGTTTGAACTTGCTCCAAACCCTCCAAAGCTTACAACTCAAGAAGTATCTCAGACTCTGGAAGATCAGCATCAAGATGTTCATGAAGATTCAAATAAAGAAAGAGATCATCATTCAGAAAAATCAACCAGTAATTGGAAGCATAAGTCCAATCATCCCAAAGAACTCATTATCGGCGAAATTAATGAAGGAATTCGCACCAGATCCAAAAGACGTGAAGAGTCTAGTGCTGTGACTCTCATTTCTGAAATTGAACCAAAAAGCATAGAAGAAGCTTTATCTGATGAAAGCTGGATCGAAGCTATGCAAGAGGAGCTCGAGACGGTTCAACATTAATGATGTGCGGGAATTGACATCTAAACTGAAAGGTAAAACTGTTATTGGAGCCAAATGGGTGTTCAGAAACAAGATGAATGAAAAAGGTAAAGTCGTACGAAATAAAGCAAGACTCGTGGCAAAAGGATACACGCAAGAAGAAGGAATAGACTATGATGAGACTTACGCTCCTATAGTAAGGTTAGAAACTATTCGTCTATTACTTGCGTTTGCTTGTTACAAAAATTTCAGGTTATTCCAAATGGACGTCAAAAGTGCCTTCCTAAATGGATTTATTCAAGAGGAAGTTTATGTGGAACAACCACCTGGGTTTAAAGACCCAAAGAAACCAGACTCAGTCTTCAGACTGAAAAAGGCCTTGTATGGTTTAAAGCAAGCACCTCGAGCTTGGTATGACAGACTGAGTAAGTTTTTATTACAGAATGGTTTTGTCAAAGGTAAAGTAGATACTACTTTATTTATCAAAAAGGAAATCAAAAGTTTTTTACTTGTTCAAATATATGTGGATGATATTATTTTTGGATCCTCTAATGAAAGTCTATGCAAGAAATTTTCTAAGCCTATGCAAGATGAGTTTGAAATGAGTATGATGGGAGAATTAACATTCTTTCTTGGTCTTCAAGTAAAGCAATTGAAGGAAGGAACTTTCATTTATCAAGAAAAATATGCTAATGATCTTGTCAAAAGGTTTGGATTGGAAAATTGCAAGAAGACTGATACACCAATGTCAAGTTCTTTGAAGATAGACAAAGATGAAGAATGGAAGAAAGTTGATTAAAAGCTGTATAGGAGTATCATCGGTTCACTTCTTTATCTAACTGCTTCTAGACCTGACATTTTGTTGAGTGTTTGCATCTGTGCTAGGTTTCAATCAGATCCTAAAGAATCCCATCTCAGTGCTGCAAAACGTATCATTAAATACGTTGCTTCATCTTCAAGCATCGGTCTTTGGTATCCTAAGAAGGGAGACTTTAATCTTCTGGGATATTCAGATGCAGATCTGGCCGGCTGTAGAGTTGATAGAAAGAGTACTTCAGGAACTTGCCAGTTGCTTGGAAGTAGAACAGTGTCTTGGTTTTCAAGGAAACAGAGCACTGTGGCTCTCTCAACAACAGAAGCAGAGTACGTAGCTCTTGGAAGCTGTTGCTCGCAAATTCTATGGATAAAACAACAGCTACAAGACTTTGGGATTGAAGACTCATGCACGAAATCAAATGTGACAACACCAAAGCGCAATCAATCTCACCAAAAATCCAATTCTTCATTCAAGAGCAAAGCATATAAAGATTCGACATCACTTCATTAGAGATCATATTCAAAATGGAGAAATCTCGATTCAATTTGTTGATTCAAAAAGTCAACTAGCGGATATATTCACAAAGCCTTTGGAGAAAAATCAATTCGATTTTATCCGTTCCAGACTCAACATTTTGAAGCTCGAAGAAGTTAAAGTCTAGAGACTCTCCAACCCTCAGACTCAGAAAGTTGATGATCATCAGACTCTAATCTCTCATACTCTAAATCCTCAGACTCAGAAATTCATGGATATAGACTGTAAGTTGCTATTTTATCTAAACTCGAAAATGTATGATATTTCATTCAGTTATTTTGTAGTCTCTGTGAAAAACGAAAACTTGTCTTTTCAAAAGGATTAATTTTGGCAGTTATTGATTTTGAAAAGAGGTATTCGTACACTTTCCTTGTGCCGATTGAACTTCCCTTTTCAAAACGAGTTATATATATACGAGTTTTCATTTTCCAATCTTCAAAACCCTAAAAAGCATTCTCCTCCCAATCCGATTTCTACTTCGTGTTCATCTTTGAGAAAGTTGTCATCTTTTCTTGGGAAAGCAAGTAAAGGAATCTTTCAGTGACAAGGAAGGATGTCTTTTTTCGAGGAAGTCTTTAAGAATCGCGAACAGGGGACCATAGAGGATGAAGGAGGGACCTACCCATTTCGATCTCACCGAAGAGGAAGAATTGTCGAGTCAACAACAGAGCCCGATTCACTCTTCACCACGTCACTCAACGCCATCTACCCCACAAGGTGTGGGTCAACAACCGGAGGAAGAGATAATCAAGGACGCAGACCCTGTAAGAGTCCAAAAAGCCTCTTATATTTACAAACTCTACCGTGCGTTAAAAAGTACTGGGACTCCGTTGAAATACATGGATGATTTTCGCAAAGATAAGCATTATGGGAATGAGTATATCTTTCTGAGAAAAATGGAGGATTTGGGAATTGCTCCCAAGGGTAAAGCAGAGGAAGCACTTGCGAACATTCCAAGTGACCCTCGTATGTCAGGACCAAATCCGACTGATGGGAACAACGATGATAAAATGTTCAGTGATTTTCAACCTAGAATGGGCATTGCTGTAAAGGTGAAGGGAAAGAAGATGGAGTTATTCAAATCGAAGGAACAGGAGAATCTGTTCTTCAGACTGCTGAAATGAGGGGTGATAAACCCTAGGAGTGTCGATTTCGATTTCTTAGATGCCGTTAACGTGAACTTAAGGGAGAAATTCAAACTGCTTCAACTTGAGCAATTCTGCACTGATACCATAGACGGTTATGCACAACTGACTGCGTATTTCTATTCGAATCTCAGCTTTATAGATGCGAATAGAATATCATTCAGTGTTAGAGACCAGGATTATGTGGTAGACGTGAACATGTTGGCGGACATAATTGGAGTTGAACGAGCACGTTATCAACCAGTCAAAGTCTCAGTTGCTTGTGCCTCAATGGAACTTGTCGAAGATAGAGATATCGAAGGAAGAATCATTTATTCAAGGATGCGTACCATCAATATTGTGCTGCACAAAATTGTTATCAATTGCATCAGGCCCAAGTCTACATCAAAGACTGATGTGTCTAATTCTGAAGCAAAACTAATGTACGCAATCAACTCAGGGAAGAAGTTCTCTCTCCCTCACACTATTCTCTTTCACATGTACAGAGCAATGTCAAAGGATAAGGGTCAATTGCCTTATCTAGGTCTGGTGACCAAGATTTTCAGACATATGAATATTGAACCGCCACATTCACTTTGTGTTCGACCGTGCGATAAGATGGTGGTAGGTTTAAAAATGTTGACGAAGATGCGTCTGAAAGAACTTTCCAAGGCAATGGAGAAATTCAGAATGAAGACTCCAGTACCGTCTGCTTCAAAGAGAAAAAGAAAGGAGGCCATTGGTGCCCCATCCAAAAAGAAGAAAACACTCATCTTGGAGGATGAAGATGAGAAGGAAGATCTCACAATCACTGCCTTGATAAGGACCAGACGTTCTGTTCCCCAATCAACAGAACATCAGAAGAATCAGAGAGAAGAAGAGGAGCAAGCCAAGAACAGAGAAGAAGAAGAGCAGCGAGAGAAGGAGAAAGAAGCTGAAGAAGAAGGAGAAGAAGAGAAAGAAAAGTCTGCAGCTGAATCTGGAGAGAAGGGGAATCAAGATATAGAAGAGCATGATCATCACTCTTCCCCTTTTGAGGTCCTAGAGACAGGGGGAGTTGGCGAGAAAGAAAGATCCACATCTCATGCTGCCAATAGTGAAGGTCTAAGACAATCTCCAGCAGACCTAGAAGAATTTCAGGCTTCTCAATTGCCTGAAGAAGGACACGATACGTCAACTCCAAATCTGCAAGATTATACAGAAGCGCCATCGTATGCATTCACCCCATCTGAGAAAGCAAATGAGAGTACGCAGACTAACAATTCTGCAGATTTTCGTCGTATTCTTGATATTCTTCTGGAAATGCGTGGCCAAATCTATGCTCTGGACTGTGAAATTCAAGCCATAAAGAATGCTGGACAAGCATCTTCAGCTACCCTAGAGGACAAAATGAAAGACCTTGCTCTACAACTTCAAGCCAATGCCAAAAGAAAGGAGGTAGCTCAACTAAGGGAAGACTTGAAGAGGCTAGAAGGCGTAGTCCAGTCCATGGAAGATTTCCAGATCGTGCGCATTCCCAAGTAGACCTGACTCCTTTCTCACCTTTTTTAATGATGACAAAAAGGGAGAGAAGTAATTTGAACCAACCAACCTTAAACTTTGACTTTAAATTTGTTTTTGTGGTTGAATATGTTTGTTTTTTAGTATGACTTGAGTGAACTTGGGTGTGAACTTGAATTGACTGTGGATTTAGATGCTTGACTGTTTGCATTTATATCAAGTGTTGTTATATGGTATTACTCATGAAAGACTAACCAATTTTTTGTGGATGCAGAGTCTCGGTTGTTTTATTAATCTTTATGAGATAGCCATATTGCTTGAGAAATGTTTTTGCAAGTCAAAGTGGTTCAAATCTACAAGAAAGTTTTGTCACCATCAAAAGGGAGAGATTGTTGGAGAAATCTTTCCAGAATATTTTGAAGATGACAAAACGTTTCTATCGATCTAGTCTCGGATATCTCGCAGATTGTCTAGTTTAAAGTCTGAAGACTTTCTAATCAGTTTCCACCTAGAAAAGCTTACCTTTAGAATCAAAGAACAACTAAGAAAGATTTTGTCAATCTTCAAAATTAATCAAGGAGTTTTCCTCAACAAGATGATCCCCGATAATCAACCAAAATACCACTTAATGCAAATGCACAAAAGAAATGTCATGTAAATCTATGAAGTGTCGATACTGTCCGGGAGTTTTCGTGTTGTGTAGGACACTTCGACATGTATTTGACACTCTTCGACATTTTTCAACACTTGGTTAATATGTATCGAAAAATCCAACATCTGATCAACTCTCCCAATACTCTCCGACACTCAAGTTTGGAATTCTGACATGTGAGTTTGAAATTTCGATAGGCACAAGGTTAATCATAAAAAAAATTCAATAAATGAATGGTCAAAATGTATGTAAAAAAAAATATAAAATAATAAAGAGAGAAAGAAGAAAAACCTAGTCTCCTCTTCTCTCTTGATTCTCACTTCCTATAACATACAATTCACCCCCAAGTTTTTTTTTTCTCTCTCTCTCGTCTCATCTCTTCTAACATGCTTTGACATGCAAGTCTAGAATGTTGATAGCTTATTTATTTATTTTTACCTTTGAGTTTTATGGATTATTTGAATGGAGTTGAATTTATCAAATAAACTATAAACGATATTAACAAATGGTAAATTAATGTTTTTAGTGTAAATTCATTTTTGGCTCCTTTTGTTATTATTTATTTATATGTGAATTTGAATGAAATTAATTTGATTCAAATAATCATGAAAATGATAATTTAGCATGTAAATATAAAAATATACATTTAATACACAATGTGTCTCAACGTCGGAATTCTCTAATTTTTTAGAAATGACGTATCGGTGTGTCATGTTGAGTCATGTCATGTGTTGATATTGATGTCGGTGTTGGTGCTACTTAGATGTAGATTCAATGCAGGCCTCTAATTGCACCATGCCGTCGTTCTTAGATTTGGCCATTTTGGAACAGACATACCGTGCTCTACAAATCGACAATGTGGTCTATCATGCGCATTACAAGTGGACGCCATCGATACTCATGCTTTTCAGTTTGTATTGCTAATTTAGGGGGGTAAACAAGAAGATGCAACATAAGCATTGACCGTTAAAAATGGGAACTTCTGCTCGTTGTACGTCGTGCACTGCACAGAAGAACTATTCATGTGAACAGGCTAATTGAAGCCCTTGGGTTCTTAACTAGTAGTCCAACAAGGTCGGGCTTTCTCTGCTAAAGCAGCTGTTCAAGCCCATGTAGCATGGAAGATGTCATGTTTTAGATACGGACTTTCTTTCAGGTCGTCCTGCTTCTCTCCCTAAAAGCAATAAAAGATCTCTACTCTCTATCATCACCAAAACGAAGGGATAGAAAATGTATGTAATTTAGTTGTTTTCACTTACCATACTTCAATGTTCTTTGCTCATAAATTTTAGTTTCTCATGGGGAGATACTTCTGATCGAGTTTATGTAAAAGTTTCCTTTTTTTTTTTTTGGGTGAAATGTAAATTTATACGGGTGATTGACATAACATGAAGATGAGTAATGCCACACAAATCCATCTTCAGCTTCTCTAGAAGCTTTGTGACCGATGGAGAGGATCGAGGTTAGCAAAGAATGCAACTGCCTAATTATGGGCAAAACTCGAAGGGCACAAATGCATTTCTCACGAATTTCATGGATTAATTTGGTTTCTTGCAGATTGAGTTCGTCTTCAGGCAAAACGAATGCACCCCATTTCAAAACTACTTCACGCATTTCTCCAATATGATTTTCTGCTTGATGTTTCTTTATAGTATTTCAGATTTTTCATCCTTTTCTAGATTTTTGCTTGTTGAAGTTTTGACAATAACCTTTTATATTATAAGTGCAAAACGACGTTGTTTTGTTGCTGACATGGCTAAATAAGTAATACAAAAATTAATTTAATTAAATTTAAAACCAAATTTTACAAAAAAAAAATAAAAGAAAAAGGAAGAATATGAATAGTTGTTGAGGGCTTAGCCCTCATCGCGCCACCTCCCAACCATCGTCGGGAAGGGTCACCTCCCAACCCCTCGTCGGGAAGGGTCAGCGCGACAGTGTCGGGACATCGTCGCCGACCCACCGGTGACTATGGGGAGGCGATGGTGGCAAAAGTTGAGCCCTCGTTGCCGTTCACCTTTTTCATTTTTCTTATTTATTTATTTATTTATTTATTTATAAATTTGGTTGTAAATTTAATTTAATTAATTTTTAAATTCAAATTCAAATCTGAACCAAAATGTCATCATTTTTGCATTTCTTTATTGAGTCGCCTCTCCGCGTGAGCCACGGGTAAGCAAAATTAATAAAAAATTGTCACGTAAGATTTCCAAGTAGGGTTCACCTGGAGGTGGCACTCAAGTGTCCTATTTTTTTTTATAAAGTAATACTTAAGTATTTCTTTTCTAATTTTTGATATTTAAGTGTCTATTTATGTCAAGTTTTGACACTTAAACTATTCTTTTCTCTATACGTAGAGAAGATCACCGCCTAGTGAAGCGGCAAAAGTTTTGTGGTGGAAGCTATCCTTGTGTGTCTTCCTGTCCTATTTATTTATTGTAAATTTAATTTAATTAGTTTTTAAATTCAAATTCAAATCTGTAGCAAAACGAAATCGTTTTTACATTCCTTTGTTGAGTCAGCTCTCTCACGAGTCACGCTAGTGAACAAAATTAATAAAAAAATTGCTACATGGGATTTCCGACGATATTTGCCAAGTGGGCACTTGAGTGTCCCATTTTTTTTAAAAAAAAGTGATACTTAAATATTTCTTTCATAATTTTTTATATTTAAGTATCTCTTTGTGTCAAGTTTTGACACTTGAACTTTTATTTTCTCTATATTTCGTGATAGATCACCGCCTACTGAAGCGGCAAAAGTTTTGTGGTGCAAGCTATCCTGCAACGTGTATGTCTTCCTGTCCCATACATCATGCTCTCAGTCTTGACAAGTCAAAAGTACAGATATGGCATGTATGCCGAGCCTTATGCCATCACCCTCTGCCACGTCCAACTCATGTGTCAAATGTTGAGCCCACACACTTGTCTTCATGCACGCTATATTCTCCTTTGTATTGCCAGCTTCTTTCCTTGATAAACGTGGGCTTCTTGAAGACACCTATCGCAAGAAGGCTACGAACAGAAGTAAGACGTGCAACTAGAGCAAATGTCTCATCATAATCAATGCCATACTCCTGGGTAAAGCCTTTTGCTACTAGTTGAGCTTTATAATGTTCCACTGTACCATCTGCCTTGGTTTTGATTTTGTACACTCATTTACAAATTATAGTTGACTTGTTAGGAGGCAAATCAACCAAATCCCAAGTATGAGAGTGTTCTAATGCTTGCAACTCATCTGCCATTGCTTGCTGCCAAAGAGGATTAGTACAAGGTTCTTTATATGTGCGAGGCTCGTGAAAAGAAGCAATTGTGGAATAACAGTGAAAATCACGAAGCCAAACAGAAGGTTGACTTACACAGGTGGAGCGACGAGCAGAAGAGGAAGGAACTTCCAAAGGTGGATTCGCGGATGGCACAGACATATAAGGAGCTACTGAAGTGGGATTTCCATACTTGCATCAAGATTTGGAGAGGACAATTCTAAAGAGGAAGATGTAGGAGTGTCATCTTCAGGGAACAGTTCGACAAAAGGATTTGTGAAGAAACGAACATTTGGAACAGTGGGAGAAGATGCAAAAGAATGTAAAGATGAGAACATTTTATAAGGAAACATGGCGAGACACACGAAGTCAATTGGATATAGGGTCCCAACATCTATACCCTTTATGCTCATTGCCATAGCCAAGGAAACAACATAGACGCGCATGAGGTTCTAACTTCGTGCATTCATTTGGAAGAAGATGCACAAAACATGCACTACCAAAAACTCGAAGTAGACTGTAATTAGCAATACCGTCATACAAGCGCTCATACAGAGAAATGTTACCGATAATAGGTGATGGAATACGATTAATAGTGTAGACAGCAGTATGACAGGCCTCCCCCCAAAATTGTTCTAGACAAGATGTTGAGATTAGAAGAGTGCGTACGATATCTAAGATATGTCTGTGTTTACACTCTGCTCGATCATTTTGTCGGGAAGTTCCTGGACAAGAACGATGAATAATAGTACCGTTTTGAGAAAGAATTTTAAGAAACTCTCTGTCCTTATATTCCATGGCATTATCAGTACGAAAAACCTTGATATCTCGAGAAAATTGTGTTTTGATCATGGCAACAAAATTGCCATAGATATGGGTAAGTTTAGATCAATTTTTCATGAGATAAAGCCATGTATAACGTGAATAGTCGTCAACAAAAATCACAAAATAACGAGAGCCTCCCATAGTGGGAGTAGGAGATGGTCCCCAAATGTCCGAATGAATTAGATCAAAGGGAGCATAAGAGATAGATTCACTAATATTGAACGGTAAAACATGATATTTTCCTAACTTACAAGATAGACAATCAAAGATTTTATTGTCAACAGAACCTAGATGACCACTTGAAAGCAAATGACTTAAATGAGAAAAAGAAGGATGACCTAAACGAGAATGCCAAGTTTCAGATGAAACTGTGGCAGCACAACCAGTGAATAAGTTGGGAAGCTTTAAGGAAACAAGCTCAAACAACCAACCCACTTTACGGCCTGTCCCAATTGTCTGTCTCGTCCTTGGATCCTGCACACAACAACCATTCGAAGAGAAATGAATATCAAAACCAAGCTCACATAGCTGACCCATAGATATCAAGTTTAAAGAGAGGTTGGAAAACCATAAAAGTATCGGGTAAGGACAAGGTTGGTGTTGAAACGTTCCCTGTATGACTAAATGTCATTTGAGAGTTATCAGCTGTGTGAATAATAGGTGTTTATGAATTATATGATTTTGACTTAAATAAATTGGAATGGGAAGTCATGTGATTATAACACGTAGAATCAAAGAACCATGAATCAGGAGTACCTAGAGTGACTGACAAAGCAGAAGGACTAGAAGTACTAGTTTCTTGAAGAATGGAATGAACTGTAGATTGAAGATCATCTAAAGATAGTGTGACAGATGAACTGTTAGAAGAATCCTCTATGATAGAAGCAGCAGTGGATGGGCGGCGTGCAGCTGAACCTCTAAAATGAGATCGGTTGTTTGTTCCTGTAGGTTGCTTGGATTGTAATTGATAACAGTTTGATGCACGATGACCAGGTCGACGACAATGCGTACAATAAGGTTTGCGCCATGAGGATGAGCCTGAAGTAGCAAGTACTGCATTTGTAGGAGTGGAAACCATTGGAGTAGCACGTTGTGCTTTTAAAGTCGCAAGGCGAGTTTCCTTAGTTAATAACTCTGAAACAACTACCTCAAGATGAGGTAAAGGATCCCGATGTAAAAGTGAGGCTTGCACAGGTTCATACTCATCATTTAGAGCCATCAGAAATTGCATATCCTGCATACGATCACGATATTCAACAAACTTACGAGCATCAATAGTCGAATCCCATGTTGGTTCAGATAAAGCGAGCTGGTCCCAGATGGCATGCATGGAAGAAAGAAAGTCATTAATAGACTGATCTGTCTCTTGACACATGCGATGTAAGTTCCCTAATAGTTGATATTGATGAGCAATATTTGATGTGGAATAACGACCAGTAAGAAGATCCCAG